>OY987227.1:15339433-16573735 GCA_963920705.1 Odiellus spinosus | reverse complement strand
TCGGCCATACAATTACTACTACCCGAACTAGAAAAGGGGCTATTCGACGTTAATT
This sequence comes from Odiellus spinosus, assembly GCA_963920705.1. Lineage (NCBI taxonomy): Eukaryota > Metazoa > Arthropoda > Arachnida > Opiliones > Phalangiidae > Odiellus > Odiellus spinosus. The sequence continues at coordinate 16,573,680 of OY987227.1, read as the reverse complement.
GGCGAATCCGTTACAGTTCCATTCAACTGTTGGGCGACCTGTTGTACAGGATATCCGGAGTTTCCGGTAAAATGACGACAGAAACGGCCGACGAAGACGATAATTTTGGCACGGAGCAATCTCACAAAGCCATCATTCATTTACTCGGAGCCGAGAGGAGAAATAGAGTTCTAGCCGGTCTTTATATGGGAAGATCCGACGTGGCTTTAATGGTTCGTCAAGCGGCTTTGCACGTTTGGAAGGTGGTCGTTACCAACACGCCACGAACGTTGAGAGAAATCCTACCGACCCTTTTCTCGTTATTACTCGGGTGTTTGGCTAGCAACAGCTACGATAAACGACAAGTGGCCGCTAGAACGCTGGGAGACCTAGTCAGAAAATTAGGGGAAAGAGTACTACCCGAAATCATACCAATTTTAGAAAGAGGTTTGAAATCTGATCGCGCCGATCAAAGACAAGGCGTTTGTATAGGACTGAGTGAGATCATGTCTTCCACCAGTAAAGAAATGGTTCTCAATTTCGTCGATAGTTTGGTACCGACTATAAAAATGGCCCTTTGCGATCCCTTACCCGAAGTTAGGGTAGCCGCCGCTAAGACTTTCGACAGTTTACATTTAACCGTGGGAGTACGAGCCCTTGACGACATCATTCCTCCTTTACTCCAGCAACTAAGCGATCCCGAACAAGCCGAATACACTTTGGACGGGCTAAGACAAGTCATGGCCATAAAGAGCAAAGTCGTCTTGCCTTACTTGGTCCCGCAATTGACCACGCCGCCGGTCAATACTAAAGCTTTATCCTTGCTCTCGACTGTAGCTGGAGACGCCTTAACCAGGCACTTAAGCAGGATTTTACCCGCTCTTTTACTTTCATTGAGTCAGGCCTTCGGAACTCCCAACGAAGCTCAAGAATTGGAATATTGCCAGGCAGTCGTCTTATCCGTCACGGATGATGTCGGAGTTCGCACTATCATAGACACGCTATTGGAAGCTTCGAAACAAGAATCTTTATCTCGCCGTCAAGCCGCCATAGCCTTACTCTGCGCCTTTTGCAGTCACACAAAAGCGGACCTCAGTTCTTACGTCTCGCAATTGTTAAGAGGCTTAGTTCATCTTTTCACCGAAACGGATCCGATATTGTTAAAACTTAGCTGGGAAACGCTTAACGCCGTCATCAAGACTCTAGACCCGATTGATCAAATTCAACACGTTGCCGATATACGTCAAGCCGTAAGATTCGCGGTCAGCGACTTGAAGGGACAAGCCTTGTTACCAGGTTTCTGTCTACCCAAAGGAATCACTCCAATATTACCAGTTTTCCGAGATGCCATTTTGAACGGGGTTCCCGAATTGAAAGAGCAAGCCGCTCAAGGCTTGGGCGAAGTTATTCAACTGACGAGCGCGGAAGCCTTGAAACCGTCAGTCGTACACATCACGGGACCCTTGATTCGTATTCTGGGTGACCGTTTCAGTTGGAATGTTAAAGTGGCCATTTTGGAAACGCTGGCCCTTTTGCTTGAGAAAGTCGGAGCTATGTTGAAGCCGTTCTTACCCCAGCTTCAAACAACTTTCCTAAAAGCGTTGAGCGACTCGCACCGTTTGGTTCGTTTGCGAGCGGCGTCGGCTTTGAGCCACTTGATCACTATTCACATTCGTTGTGACCCTCTTTTCACCGAACTACACAATAGCGCCAAAAATACCGAAGACATAACCATCAAAGAGACAATGCTTCACGCCTTGCGGTGCGTTGTCACACCCGCCGGAGATAAAATGTCGGAATCCATTCGGCGAGCCATCACCGCGACCATGAACGGTTTAATCGGAACCTCCGATGATAATTGTCGCGTAGCAGCCGCGGGGTGTCTGGGCGCCATCATGAAATGGTTACCGCAAGAGGAACTAGAATCGTTAATGAAAGAAAACTTACTAGACGACGACGCCTCCAACGAATGGATGTACAGGCACGGTAAAAGCGTGGCGCTGATGATCGCCTTGAAAGAAGCACCTGAGAAACTGATCAACGACGATTGGACCGAACGTATCTCCAAAACTTTAATTTCTTACATGACGGCCGATAGATTACCCATCGCTCTTACCGGAGTACGGGCAACGGGCTATTTTCTCTTTCATATATTGAAAGAGAAACAAGCCTGTCCTTCTACCCTCCTATCCACTTTCTCCAAGAACATGAACCACAATTCGAACGAGGTCAAACAAGTCGTAGCCCTAACTTGCAACTTTTTGGGGAAAAGGCTACCTTATCCTCTACCGAATCAGTTTGTGCGAGCCGTGGTGCCTAACTTGGTCAATGGGACTAAAGAAAAGAACACCGTGGTCAAAGCTAACAGCGAATTCGCCTTGGTGACTATCTTGGGACTGAGAACGGGAGAAGAAACGCAACACACGTACCTAGCCATGTTGGATGCCGGCGCCAGGGATTCCTTGCAAGACGTCATTAACAAGGTCTTGAAGAAGGTGGCCAGTCAAGCCGAAATGAAGGAAGAAGAACTAGACGATACGCTCATGTCGTAGGAATCAAGCTAATAATATTTAGATTATAAACGATTAGCATCTTTTTAATCCGCTATTAAAATTGAACTGATATTTTTTTCTTTTCGACTTTTTCATTTGTTTTGAATGGCGAACTCTTGTTAATGCTGTATAAACTTTCGGCCTGAAAATAACGATTAAATGATAATCGATGAAAACCAATGTGAAAATGAAAGAATAAATAAAAGATAGAACTTTACGTACTTTTGCCTTTTTTAATTCATTTGTTTGACGATAGGCCCAAAATAAACCATAACCATCGAAATAATCTACCGAAGTTTAAAGGTTAAGTGAAAGCTGATGTATCACTTTCTTCGATTTTAGTTTTTTCTGATTCTACCTTATCTCCATTCTTTTTTTGTAGCAGACAACCAAGTCCGATCTTTAAAACTATTTCTATCATATTTAAGAGATGCTTAAAAACAAGAGTTGATATTTTTCTTAGATTTTCGATAAAGTAGATTCTGGAAAACGTAAAATCAAGAAAGTAATACATTCATTTACCCTTTAAAATAATGTACTTAGGAGGCGGAGTTTATGTCACGTTATTCTACTCAAACTCATTGGTTGTATTGTTTCAAAATATTTAAATTTCGGTAAAGAGTAATAATCAAGAACGAATGCGAATATGATAGATAATTACATAAATTAATTAAAGTTGATGGGCCCCGAAAGCCTTTTACCCAAGCGACCTGTCGAGGCACGAGGGTAATATAATAATCTTTATTGAGGTTATCACTTTTAGCTTTTAAAGCTATTTGCAAAGGGTTCTCGAGTTAAATTAAATTTTAAAATCATTAACTTTAACAATTAAAATAATCATTTAGTCCTATATATGTCCTTTAAAGGGAGAATGCAACCAAACAACAAGTGATTTATTTTTATGGATTTCTTTTCGATTAAATAGGCCTAAAAAAATTAAAAATAAACTATAGAAATTTAATACCTCCCCAGAAAATAGGCTTAGCTGGATTCATGGAGACCCCGCATTCCCCAAATAAGGGCCATCGTTAATGTCATTGGTCGCTAATCCTTATATGGGGAGTTCAGGATCTCCATGAATCCAGCTAAGCCTATTTTGATGGTAAGTTTTAAATTTATTTATAGTTTATATCTGTTTGTTAAATTTTTTTACTGTTGTACTATGCCATGTTAGGCTGCATTCTCCCTTTAAACAGTATAGAAATCTAATTTAATATCTTGTATTTAAAGTCACTTCGTTTATTTTTAGTAATGAAACGAGATCTATCTGTTAGAAGATACCACTCGCAGATTTATAAAATCCTTTCGTTTTAAAAATTTGAAAAACGTTCAGTATTTTGTAGCACGATTACGAAAAGGACGTTGTTATTACTTGAAGCATAAGCCTATTAATTCTTCACCCGGGGAAATTAATAGGCTTATGCTTAAAGGAAGAACGTTGTATTCAACTTTCTTCCTTCTAGGTTATAACAAAGATAGGAAATTTCACATCATTGAAATATTTTTTTTCTGACTGCATGTTTGTGAAAGGATTAGCCAAAATTGAAACAACCTATGATCCCGTTAGATGAAGCTAATATACATAACATACCAAAGAAATTCCGGAAAGGCTCAACAAAAGCGAGATACACATTTTATGAGGTCATGTTTAATTGATTTAGCAATAGTTCTTCGATCTCAGTTGAAATAACGCTTCTGGCAACGGACTTTTATCCTATAAAGAAACAATATCACATCAGAAGCTGCTCTCCTTTGTCTAAAATTGTTTATTTTTGTAAACAAAATTAGGAGAAAAAAAAAGCATCATCTCTGAGCCAACGTAGATTTAAATGACTGATCCAAATTTATTAAAAAGTGGCAAAACATTTCACATTTTCACATTTTATTGCTATTTTTCTTTAAAAGGATAAAAATATATAAAGGAGTACATAAAACTTTGCTTTTAAAATTGTATACATTTTTTTGGGATTTTAAAAGTTTTATATACATTTTTTTGGGGTTTTTGAAAGTTTTATATACATTTTTTTTTTGGGTTTTAAAGGTTTTATACATTTTTTTGGGGGGTTAAGTTTTTTTTTTTTTTTGTTTTTTTGAAAAGTCCTAGTTCAAATTTCAAACCGCTCGGTTCCGGAAATTACAGTTGCTTTCGTGTCGGTACTGGTTCCCGCTTTGAGAAAAAGCGCGGGAACAGTACTGACACTTAAAGGGTTTTTCGCCCGTGTGAGTTCTGTAGTGCTTCAGCAACGTTGAAGGATCTTTGAACGCACCGGTGCAACCCTTTTCAAAGTGGCAAACGTGTTTGCGCTCCGCGGCATGCGTTTCGATGTGGCGAGTCAAGGAAGATTTTTGGGGGAAAGACTTTTTGCAAATTTCGCAAGTGTTCTTCCCAAGGGCGAGAGAAAGGTGCGTTCGGTAGTGGATTTTGTAGCCATTAGACCCAAGAATCTTTTTTCCGCATCGAACGAATTGTCCGGTTTTAAGATTCTTGGATTCATATTGGCAAACGTAGAATTCGCCGGGCAGTATCATGGGAGGGTCGCACACGATGGGCAAATCCGGTCGGGCTCCGGTTGTGGTCGCGTGTTCATCGTTTTCCTTCTTCGGTCCGGTCTGGAGTTGGGATAGCGAGCTAGATGATTTCCGTCTATGACGGACTCGCGACCAGGTCATTCCGGGAGGACGCGGACATCGTTTCGCCGTTGGACCAGTCGGTTCTTTGGCCTCTTCCTGTTTCACGTTTTCGACAGCTTCGAAACACCTCTTGCGCTTTTTCAACGGAAGACAGGCGTCTAATCGATAGTCGTATTTCTGTAATAAAAAGAGAATATCAAAGTTAGATTAAAGTTTACCCTTGCCTAAATACTTTCGGGTTATTTTTCACCTATTCTAAAAATAACGAAAACCCTTCTCCACACCAAACCAACAGTTTTTCAATGAGATATTACACCCTTATCTGAATAACTAAGCTAATTTTCTTCCCGCTATAGTTATGTTTTCACCTTCTCCTACAATTTAACTGTAATTTCTATAATCTGCAATATTGTTAATCAAATTTGTTAATCAAATTCTAAAGCTAAGAGTAATAAAGTATAGTAAGTAAAATAATAGTATAGGATATAGCTCTAGTGAAGGTTAGAATTTGAAAAAAAAAAAAAGTTAAGTCTAAATCCTTCCTATTTTATCATATGCTTTACGTGGATTTTTTCCTATCCTAACCTTAAAAAAAACATGAAAGTTATTCTAGAACTGAAAACTAATCTCGAAATTATTTCTTAGCATCGTTTAACATTTTAGCTACTTTTATTCACCACTAGATTATCGTTATTAAAAATTTAAAGCTAAGTCCCATTAAAACTTCCAAAGACCCAAAAACTATTTAAAGTTTAAAACAATGAATCTTACCGGCTTATCCATGGCGTTTTGTTCAATTTGTTGATCCATAATTTTCCGTAACACGATCACGCGATTGAAACTTTGTTAGAATGAACTTGTAGGATCCGAGGAAAGAGTTAAAATCGAATGATAAACTAATTTCGGCCAGACCCCTTCTTATATACCGTGGTCAGAGTGAGATAAGACCACGCGTGGCCGTGGAATCCCCGTCCCCAGTATAACTATTCCTAACAAGATGGGGGGGGGGGGGGGGAGAAAGTAGACCGGTAATTGCTTTAGAAGTACCTTAAAAGTCCCGACCCCCTACTTGCCCTAAACACTTTTCAGGGTCTTGGTTTAAAGCGATAACGGAAATTTCCATTTTTTTCATGACCTGTACCCCGGTTTCACCCCCTGTGGATTTTGAAACCTTTTCTTTCGTAGTAGAGAAGAATTGGACATTGACCAATCTTTAAAATCAATACCCGAAGGAAGGGGGTAAAGTCGAACGATAATTCCCGAGAGTGGCTTTCGCGCTTCCTACAACCAAGAAGATATATATGGTAAAACTTTTGTGTGTTTAGAAAATCACATTTGGTATCAAATTATTGAAAAAACAAAATGACTTATGTTTGAACTATATTTTCATCAAATGATAGTTTTTGGCGAATTTTTCTTTTCAAGAAATAGATGAACTTATACATTTATTTTTATCTTTTCTTTTGCAGTAAAAGAGAAAGGTTAAAATTTAACATTTTTATAATCAATACACAAGGAAGGGGGTAAAGTCTAACGAAAATTCCCGACAGTGCATGGAATTTAGGGAATTCGGACTTCCTACAATCAAAGTAAAACTTTGTCAGCTTACAATATTACACGTGGGGGGTTTAAACTTTTGAAAAAAAAAAAAAAAAAAAAAAAAAAAATTACACGTGTGAACTAGGCCTATATTTTTGGTCAAGAAATTTTGTATTGTACCATAATTTTGGGTCCAAGTTTTTTTTTTTTTTGGGTTTCAAAAAACTGTTAACCGGTATTTAAATTGAATGACAGGTGTCGAGAATTAAAAATTGGTGTATTTTTCTAGAGTTAAGACTCCATCGTACCATGATGTATAATAAACTCATGATATATTACTTATATATTAAAAAGGGTTTCTAAAGTAAGTTACACTTTTTAAAATAAAAACTTAATTCCGTTATCTTCATCAAAAAAATCAAGGATTTTGTTTATATTAAGTTATTACTCATCATCAACCATTTGTCATAAACAAATAACTCCAAATTCTGGGATGGTATAGATTCTCGGGGGCGGGGGGAAATCTATTATCCTAAATCGAAGCCCATCTGCACTATCTTCAGGCATGTGTTGTTGATTTCCAAATCCATAATCTTTAAGCAATTATCGATACTTATCGTAAACGTGTGCTAGTGTGGATTCTTGGGAAGGAATTATATGGTCTATATTGTTGGCACCGACCAATAAAGTGACATCAATTTAAAGGGATAATGAAGACGAGTAATGTGTTATTTTTAATATATTTTAATCAATTTTTACTAATATTATATTATATTGATATAAAAATATTAAAACTTCCCAAAACATTTCTCGTTATTTACACTTACCAAAATGGCGACTTGAACATGTTATATGACCCTAAGTCCATTTCAATAAACACATGATAAAATTTAAAAAAAAAATCTGCGCTAATCAAAGAGCGTTTAAAAATATTTAAACCTTTCTATCAAGATCAAGCGCGAGTTTTTAAAGACTGTGTTCACATTTGAACCTTTGGAACATTTTTCAAATCGTTTCAAATATTCAAGACTTTTCAAGATATTCATTTTGTTTCTTGATCATATTATTACACGGTCGGGTCACACGAAAACTTTATAATTTGCCCTTTTCAAAATGATTTCAAAGTCTAGTGTGATCGTAGCTTTTTTTAAACATTTTTCCAATAATTATAATAACTTTAAACGATGTGTTTGTACTTTTTAACGCTCCTAGTCGATCAAAAAATAACATAACTCCTTCATTATCCCTTTAAAGAGTATACGGTTTAAATATCTATAGTAGCACTATCTATTGGAGATTTGGGCCACAGCTTGAGTTCATTTTCAATTACTATTGAACAAATTGGTTTTTAAGACCGGTCAGTATATAAGCACTATAAATTTAAATTTGGCGTCTATAAATTTATGTTAAAATAATGATAATAACCATAGGGTATCACTCCAATTATCCTCCCATAGATTCTAGTATAGTCAAAGGCGGGGAGCTAATATTACACTATATCAAATGTAAAATTATAAATGAAAATACAAAAATGAAATTACAAATTGATGAAAAAAAATAAGATATTGCTAGTCTTCATTATACCTTTATAATTTGTGGTTATCAAATCATTTTTTATCTCCCCAGGAAAAAAGACATTTATTAATTTAAAATGTACGTTTTGAAATCCTCCTCTTGGATGTCCTAACATCGTATTTAAAATCCCCTTATCTATTTTTGCGGGGTAAAGGGAGATTTCTTTTAGGCACCACAATTTAAACTTTCTTTTTTTTTTTTTTCGAATTTAAAAAATAGGGGATTTTCAAAAACCACTAACCCCTTATATGCGGTGACCCACGTGCCGCACGTTCCCTTTTAAAGGATTATACTTTTAGGAAAAAGTTTAATTTCATTTTAAAATTGAAAATCAGAGCGGTAAAATCGGTGGGCCAAAGGTCTCGACCCGACAAGGTCTATCAACTATCGTCATCAATACGCGCCTTTCATTTACAATGGCGACCCGAAGTACCGTGTCAAATTGGATTCCCTACCCTATTCTATACTTAGTTACTGGCGTCGTTGAAAGGGACGCTTTTTACACAAGCAAGGAGATTACGGCCAAGATGGAAAGATAGGGGCAAATAATAGCTACCCGCTTTTGATCACTCCTTTTAGTGTCAGAATTGAATGCGTCCTAATACTATTTAATATCGGATATATCATCGGCTTTATACGACTATAAAACAGGGTTGTATAAATCTTCTTTGATATATATATAACAGCTCAAGAATAGTTTGTATAATCAGGAATTAATATATAAATTAAAGAAAAACGGCATTAATCGCCATCTTTATATAATCAGGCCCGGATAAAGTGAAGATCATGGAGTGGGCCAGGTTTAAACTATTGGCCTTGTCTCGAAGATTTTAAAAATGGTCATTTTCTGATTTTAGGGGGCCCCCACCCAACCTTAAAGAAAATATAATCAGGCCCGGACAAAGTGAAGATCATGGAGTTGATCCGGGTTAAACTATTGAAAATTTTGTGGGCCTTAATATTATAAAATTAGCATCCCCGTAAAAATGGTCATTTCCTGTTTTTAGGGGTTCCCATCCACCATCCCTTTAATCCGAGCCTATGCCAATAGTTCAAATAGGTTCTTTTACAGAAAAAGATCTGTTCTTTATAGAAACGTTAAGTGCGAATTTGGTCATGGATTTACGAGATTCTTGATGTCAACATCATGTCTCATGATTTTTGGTTCCACGTCCGGGTCCTAAATTGCTAATGTGTTTTAATAACAAGTATGGACCTTTTGATTTTAGTTAAACCCCTCCAGGTGACAATATTAACTGATTTTTAAAATAATTAGTATGTATATAAAAGAACGAAATTTTAGTGAAGTTTTAAAGATTGTACATTATTTAGACCTTGATTAGACGTAAGTATAACCTGAATTCAATAACTACTATCTATTATAGGATACGTGTATTATATGTAATATGATCCATGAAGTATTAATCCCCTCTTGAACACTTGTTAGCCGATAAAATCTCCCGCAGGATTGTCGTCCTATCTCTCGCTTTCCCTCTATCTGAAAATAATGCTCTCTCCATGTATTCTTCCACGTGGATGGAGGTATAAGGATTTTTTCTACGCAGTTTTCTATACGTAGAATATCATTGTCAAGGAGCGATCGATCCCATTGTTAAAGTTAAACAGAATTTTACAGGGACTGGGTCAAGTACGGAGCCCAAGCACTATCGTTTTTACTAAAAGTCCCAATAGGGTGCCAGCAATGGAGACATTGATACGTCAGAGGTTTCTATTTCTCAACTCAGTGTCATCCCCCTTAGTGGGGGACTTTCTGTATTCCCCCTTATAAGCGCTCCCCCAGTAAGGGGGTTCCATGACGTCAGGCCTTCTTTCCCCCATGGCTATTCGCTGTTTCACTATCGATAAAAAATAACTTTTTTGTATCAGAGTCTGATATTTCTTTAAGAAAATGTGAATATACCATGAAACACGTCTACGTCACGCTGTCCATTATATTTAAATATATTTAAATAAAAAATAGGCTTATCCGTTAAAGTTTACGCATTCTTGCCTACTATAAAAGATTAAAACCAAAAAAGAAAAGAAGAGGATCTCCCGTGGAAAGAGATCATCTATCCGTAACGCCTCATTGAATTTTACAAGAAGACAAGCTCATTAGCATAAAAAATGACAAAATCCGGCCAGAGGGCAGATCGGTCCATGAACGCTGGTTTGGTTATTTATGTATGATTAGCCCTCCGCGATAGAAAGTATTAAAGAAGATATAGTTACGAGGGCTCGAGAAAATTTTCACACACGACCAATATAGCAGGCTTAGCAATAGCCCCAAGATCCCCCAAAAAATGTCGTAATAAGAAACGAGATGGAAAGAATCATCTATTGCAACTTAAGTTTGCGAGACGAGGGAACCCGCAGATACCCTCATCTCTAATAAAACCAAACAGGGGTCTAAACCTTATGAATGTGGCAAACTAAATATGGAATATAACTAATTTTGACTACAGTGTATACCACCTAGAGATTACATCGAACCCGAACCTACGCGAAATTACGATTTTATTACCTAGAAAGGGATAATGAGGTTGTATTATATAAAATCATTCTTTAATTAATTTATAAGCGCTAATCTTAAAGGGATAATCAAAATGAATTAGGAGCCTTAAAATTTTCATGAAAACATTTTTAAAACTCACCAAGTTAATTTATAGTTAAACAAAATAGCTTGAGATCTAAGCCAAACTCTATTTTTAAAACAATCCCGATATCTCTTCTTACTCCCCGATGCCATTTTTGGCCAGGCTTAACAAATTCAAATTAGGCCTAACTGAAAATAAAATAAAATAACATTTACCTGCAAGTTATGTATGATTTAAGTGGTTTTTATTCCGTTAAATCCGGTTAAATCGTTTTGGATAATGTAGCAACGTTCTCGACACATTTGTTCAGTTGTTCACAATGCAATAAGTCTTTCCAAAGTTTAAACGGCATCGGGAATAAAGTCGTTCGGCAGATCGTACTTTCGCCTTTTCCCGCGCTTTTTTGGCGCCATTCTCTGTAATAAAAATTACGGGGTTAATTAAGCTGAAGGACGCTGTTGATTTTCTAAAAATTTCTAAAGAGCTCGTTATCAAAGATAGTTTTAATTTGGTAAATTTTATTATTAGTTTTTACACTCGCTGGAGGGGATTTTTTAAATAGATTTAAAAATTATTATATCCCGGCTTTATTATACCTTTAAAAGCATTATTCGAAGAAATGCCTTTATAGTTTCAGTAATAGTGTTGATAACTCAAGATGGGATATAGGCCTACTTTGTATATCAGAAACAAGGACATGCCAAAAAGGGAAAAAAACTTTTGGTCGGTGGCAGAAATGTATCAAATAACTACCATACCATGTTGACAACGGGCAAGATTGGCTCCAAAAAATAATAAAATAAAAAAAAAACCTTCGCTTCCGGTGGCTAAAGACAATGTCTAGCTATATGTGGGATGGATGGTTCGGGAGAGTTTTGGGGGTAAAATGGATCGGTTCTCCCGCCAATCTTGCCACCTTCCTCCCACCTTGTATAGTTTCAATCGCTAATAGATGATCCCTCGCCCCCCAAAATTTTCCCCAGCTACAATAAAGACTCGGTTAAGATCGCATTTCTTTAATTTTCGAAGCTGAATAAGAATAATTCTTGGAATAAATATATTTATTTTAAATTGGGTTAAAAGTTAATTTATTGCAATCAAACTGAAAGTCACGTGACAGAATGTCACAGCGTTTCTATTCCGATATAATTATTTTTCCGCAATACACGTTTTAGTCTTTGAAAAAGTAAAAATCTTATTAATTTTTGATGTATTCGCATTAATCTGGAGCCGTACTTTATATCTCAAATAAACTATTTAAACATACTTGTTATATAACCGAAAAACGTGAATTAAATTAGAAAAAATGCTTTCAACCAATCTGTCAGCGTCATTAAACAATTAGGCTAATTTTGATATTAGATTAAAATAATAATAATAAAAATTATGCTTAGTGTTGGCTGTTTAGCCAATGGGATAGGTTCCTCCTGAAGAGATATACAGAGTTATCATTTCAGGAGATTGATGCAAAACCGGGTGTCAAAAATATTATTTTTTTCTTACTAAAACAATAGTGTACCTCTTTCTTATTCTAGAAGAAATCGTGGGCTACATAAGTAACTTTTCAAATTACATCGAGAACCACGCATGAATATTTGGCCAATGCGAACATAGCTCTAGACACTGCGAGCGAGTGAGAGCGAAATACGGAAAAAGTACTTCCGCCGCCCGTAAAAAGAGTGTCCGATTTCAAAGTTTCGGGGATCGGTCAAACCCTTAGGGACGAGAGACCGGCATATACGCGGGTAAAGCGCGTCGCCAGACCGGAGAGACGACGACGGATTTACCTAAGTACAGCTGGTCTCCGTGCGCATAAAACAGCGTACTTTTTTTTACGCTAAGACCTAAGGAGTTCCGACCACCGTCTATACTGGCGACAACCTGATAGTAACCAGACATCGTTTCTCTCGCGCCATTCTTTCAAGAAACCCTTTTCCTTATAGCTAGCCAGAAGAGGCGAGCGCCACTTAGTCCCCGCTTATATATGAATGGGCACGCCGTGTATTTAGCTTCGTCGGGAAACGACTCGGGGTGTTTATTAAAGAAAGGGTTGGGAGATGCGGCTTCCTTTAAATCTTAACGGGACGCCGCTAATTGGAATGGACAATTGGCACGCGCGCGCCACGATTGAACTCGAGTTGTCTTTCAAATCATCGTAAAATGACTTAATCGAAACCATAGAAATTAGGCGAACTTTTAAAATAATTTTTAAGAAGTGGGTTTCGTATTTCAAACGGCAACTTTTGAACCACATATTTTTAATGAAAGTTGAAAAAATGAAAAGCTTGTTATTGTTTAGATATAAGTTTGCGCAATTATTAAACTTGGAATTTCAACCGGAGAAATTCAATTTCTTTTATTGGACTCTTATTTCAGAAGACACGTTATTGTTAATTAATTTATTAATTAATTGTTAATTAATAAATATAATAATGTTGTTTGTGACGTTAAAAACTTATTCAAAATTGATATAAGTATGTCATAGAAGAAATTAGAGCAACAGTAAAAATAAATACTTTATAAATGTTTTAAAACAAATATTCACAGCCATATACTACGTCATCACTAAGTTCTCGTGGATATTATAGAGCCTGGTGTTAATTCTCACGCGTTCTGTCACGTGAAATCTTTTACGTGAAAGTACTTAATCCAGATAATCCTGACTTTTATTTCTAATTGATCGTTAATTAGTCCCAGAACAAAACTACGTCATATTTCGGAAAAAATAAAACTATTTTTGGCATTTAATTTCGAAGTTTCTTTTAAAACCCATCTACCCAGAGAATTTGGGTTTTTTAATAGTATGTTAAAACTAAAAATATTAAGCATAGGGATTCGAAAAAATGGTCACAACTTCACTTGAATTATTTTTATCCAGAGCAATTACTTTTATAATGAGTTTCAATGGAAAAAATTGTTTATCTCGAACTGTAAAGCAAAGCTTAGTAAATAATTTTCATTTCTTTTTCAAATAATTCTAAAAACGTGTTTATTATATAAGAACCAATCCTAGAATTTTCCAATCTCTTCATCGATTTAAAGGTTGATTAAAACCGTGTTCGCACATATAAATATAGTCATTCGAACTTGTATATTACAAACCATATTATATTGAATACAAGAGATCACGGACCAAGATGGCTAATTTATAATATATATATATATATAATATAGGTCTATCCACGCATCCTGCGCGGGGCCGAGCGGGGAAGCCAACCTAATACGGTTTTTACTCGATTTATACCTAACATCGAATTGAGAGGATTTTGAAAGGTTTCGTCGCGGAGGAGTTAGACGTCAAAGTGGCTCTCCTCTTACCGTCCAATCACGGATTGAGAAACAATACCTCGTACCGCTATAACGGCGCCCGATTGGCTCATAACCTTAGCTTTATTTATTTTTTCAGACGAAAAAAGCGCGCGTTGAGTTTATACCATGCTGGACATTTTTTTCCGCGACGTGTTCGATTTTTCTTATCCCCTAATAATTGGGGTCGCGCAACTGGCCTTTTTAAATTTAACAATCACTTTTGTTTTATTTTTGGTCGCGCGTGGCAATGACAATATTTGTTTTGCCCTATCGTGTGAATATTACAATTGGCGGTGAGAGGAAGAAGCCATCTTAAACGATATCACTTGTAAGGTAATGTGGATATATATATTTTTTTCTAACTGAAGAATTTTGTTACAGCCATAGAAATTAGTCTCGTGTATGAGATTACCACGTTCCCCATTCATAAAAAAATAACGTCATAGGGACAGAAGACCTTTAAAGTTGTACAACTTGTACTTAAATAATTCTAGGTATTCGTACTTCATTAGAATTTACGCGTGTCCAGGGTTGCGCGAGAGCATGAGCGTGTATGGTTTTGCCTCGGATTTTGCAAAGCGCCTCTCCGTAAAGTTTAAACAAGTTTAATTAGTTTGGTTGAAATCGGTGTTTTAATTAATCCGTTTTGTTGAAATCAGTGTTTTAATTAAACAGTTTTGTTGAAATCGGTGTTTTAATTAAACAGTTTTGTTGAAATCGGTGTTTTAACTAAACATTTTTGTTGAAATCGGTGTTTTAATTAAACAGTTTTGTTGAAATCGGTGTTTTAATTAAACAGTTTTGTTGAAATCTGTGTTTTGTTTAAAACCACTTTTTAATTAATCATTTTAGTTGAAATCGGTGATTTAATAAACCAATTTGGTTGAAATCGGTTATTTAATAAACCAATTTGGTTGAAATCCGTTATTTAATTAACTACTTTTGTTGAAATCGATGATTTAATTAATGAATTTTGTTGAAATCGGTGATTTGATTAAGTAAAATTTATATATATACCCTAATAAAATGAATTAAACTCAGTTATTAATTTCGTTTAAATAATTCGATAAGAGCTTTTATAGATTAAATTATTTTCCGACAATGATGACATTAAATGTTGTTTTATAGCATCTTTTTTGGATAACAACGTCAAATATGATTTAACTTTATAGTTTACTGCGATTTTATAGTCACAAAACTAGAAAATTTTATAGGAATTAAATTAATAGCAACAATATTTTATATATATATTTAAATATTCAAATTAAAATGGCGAATTAAGAAAAATATTGTTCATAGATGAACAACTTCAATCAGATCATTTTTAAGGCGCGTATATACGTAATTACTTTTTATTCGTGCTTTTTATGGTATACTAGAACTCTAAAAGTACGAATGTTAACAGTTTTAAATTCGAAAAGTTTCTAATATAAAAATTTTGGCGAGATAAACGTGACATTTTAGAAATCGGAATTTATAACTAAAAAGCGCTTTTGTATAAAAATCAAATTGAAAGCGAAAACACGCAGTCCCTAGTCTTAAATTAAACGAGAGGAAGATGAAAAGGGATGGAGACTGCTTGAATTTAGCGGGATTCGGAGGCCCGACAGATCTTTTCAATTACATATACGCGTATATATTCGATGGACTGCAATTTAGTTTTTGATGGTCGCTTTTGCGGGATTTCAGTGTTGGGAGCGCGGAGGCGGCGTGATTCGACTCCTTTATTCAGTCTTGGTTTAAAAAGACGAGAAGCCCCGAGAATGGATGGATATTACGTGCCCAACAATCCGACCTACGGCCAGCCGGTGGTGGGTCCCAGTTTGTTGTCGGCCGGGAGCGGAGGATCAACCTCTTCCAATCATCAGAATTTAAATCAACAAGAGTTTCTATCGCTCGATTGCGGGGGACTCTTAGATCCCATCAGTTGCGGAGGAGGGATGGCCAATTACGGATACGGAGATTTAGATCCTCTTTCCAGCTTTCTGACTTTCACGCCGTGTTCCCCCACTTACAAGTAAGTAATTAAGAAAATAGCTCTTTCCTACTGAAAATTATTACCCTTTGACAAGTTAAGTTTACTTCGTTACAAAACTTTGAAGCGAAACAGTTGGCGCAAAGGCATGTTTTGTTTTCCCAAAATATTTCAAAACTTAAACTATATTAGATCCATGATTACAATTTATAGAGTAATCTGACTAAATTTGTTTCTGGGGGGAATGATTTTTTTCGGATTGTAAAAAAGCCCGTAAAACATTATTCAAATTTGTCAAAGATTTAAAATTAGCAGGTAGTTATCAATTTTAAGAAATTATGCTTGAAGAAATTCTAGGTCATCATGCGGAATTTATTTTAAAAGGGACCAGGGAACCTGGATTCGATAATATCGAGTTAAACTGTTTTTATAGGATAGAAAATACCTAAAAAAAAGTGCTAAAACATTAATTTTGATCATAAATAGATCTATACTTGGTATCCAAAAGTGATTTAGAAATAAAGGTAGTTTTTGTCAGTTTGAAATATAATTCAATAGCCAATCACGGAAGCGGGTTAGTTACGTGAGCTTAAAAAGTTACCAAAAAACACTTTGACCAATTAATTTGTTGATATTAAATAATAAATAAACAATAACTATAAAAATAATGACTTACCGAAGCGAAAAAGAAATTATTGGAGCTATTACCGATAAGGTAATTCACTTAAACACTCATAAAAGTAATTTATTGTTGATTTTACGCTAAGCCTAATTTGGGGCTATTTCCGTTTGAAAGTAAAGAACGCGATTTTGGCGGGAACGTTGCCATGGATACACTCTGATGGAGCGCGCCAACAGCGCGCGATATTATTTAATTGGTCGCAAACTCGGTTTTAATGGTGATTGGTCATTGAATTATTTAGAAATTTAAATAGTTTAAAGATTTCTTTTTCTTGATTTCGAGTGGTAAATATTGATTTTTCGAACTAAAATATATTTAGAGATTTATTTGAAATGATCCTGAAGAATTAGACATTTTTAAAACAGGTTTCCTGGTCCCTTTAATTGATTTTTGTCATTTTAATCTTAATTATCAGATTATATTGTTATGAGTTTCAATGGAGAGACTTTGGGATAACCATCTTAATCTAGACGATCGACATTGCAAATTATGGAAACCCGAATAATATATCAATTTTAAAAATTTTATATGCCTCTATTACTAGATAAAAGTGTTGTTGAGCTTTAGAAAGGACTTGAATAATTTAAAAACCTTTTGTTAATATACTAACTGTTTTAATCGTTTTAGAGATTATGGAGGCTATAAGGAGAAACCGGTTCACGACATGGCGGACGTCTTGTTATCGCTAAAACAAGCCGTTTTGCATCCTTCGGGAGCTTCTCCGACGGGATCATCCCCTTTATCGAGCGTAGGATTCGCTCCTCCTCCGACTTCCAGTTACGCGTCCAACGCGGGATTGGGCGGCCCACCGGGTCAGCCGCAGCCTGGCTACGGCTCCTCGTCAGGCGGCTCAACGGCCGGTCTGCCCGGATGCGGGGGTCACGCCTCCTACTCTTGCATATACCCCCAGATTCAACTCAGTAGCAACGGTCATCATCTCGCTAATCAAGGTATATAGGCATTCTATACATTAGCTTTTTTAATTGATATTATAATTTGGAAAAGGTTTCCAGAATTGCCTTTGAAATTAGAACCCAATTCGTAAGAATGAATGGGGTGTGTGAATACGATTAATTATCGTAACTTAAAGTTTTCTTATAATTAAATAACCTTAATTACTTAATTATTTGATTGAAAGGCGTTTACTATCCATCGGATTACGGTCACCACGGCGGATCATGTACGCTGGGAAGCTCAGGAGGAGGAGGTGGAGGTTCATCGGCGGGTCAGTTGACCCCGACAGGGTTACACCATCAAACCGCCGTCTTTCCGGCTTCTATGAGCGTCAATCTATCCATGAACATGACCATGGGTCCTCCCAGCAACGGTGCTTACGGTTCTTCGGACCCATCGTTTCCAGGAGGAAATATTCCAAGCGGTTCTCAAGTACATCAATGGAGTTCCCCGTCTCCGGTTGCGGCCCAATACATGGTAAACGCCAACGGGGCCCCCACTTCCGCCGGACTATACGGGGCCCCGGCACCACATTCCTTGCAAGTGACGACGTACGGAGGTTCAGGCAATTCACCAACGGGAACGACCACTTACAATTGCGGGGCAAACTCACACGGAGCTCCACCGCCCAATACATACACGTTCACGGCGGAATTTAGACCAACGGGGACGGCAACGTCGGATAATTTGGTGCCATTACCACCCATCGAGAAGGAGTTTTTAACCACGAGTTTTAGGCCATTAACTGTCAATTATTTCGCCGATACCAAACCAGAGGCAAGTGTATAAAAATTATATCATTCCATTTAAGTTATGATGCTGTTATTCCATTTTTTCGAAGGCCTATGTGTAATATTTTTAGCTTTTCATACTTTTTAAACATATATATATATATAATTTTACGCAGTTCGGTTGATGCGTTAATTTAAAAGAAACTTAAAATGCCAAAAATGTATAAATTCAACTTTTTTTCAATTGTGGGAAAACGTGATTAACGATAAGATAAAAGTGAAAGGATGGATTATATATGGATTAAAAAACCTAATTGTACTTGATACCATATAAACCCATTTGATCATAATTCATCAGATATCTAATTAATAAATGTTACACGAACTACGAGCACGATTCCCATTATTAACCACCTAATGAGATGAAAATTTCCATCGGATATATCTCATATATTTCCCTTTCTCTATTTAAATTTTGAGTAAATTAACAACCCTATAATATAAATCATCAATCCTTTCTTTTTTCTAAATACGCAGATTCTAAGTCCTTGTAAAATGAAAACCCGTTCATCTTCGCGTTTCTCGTCTCCGATCTTCGAGAGTTCCCTTTACAACCATCACCATCCCATCTGCGATTCTCCCGGGATTCACGACCCGTACCAATCGGAAAATATCGCGGTGGAATCTTCCTTATCGCCACCCATACAATGCGACGTTTCGTCACCTTCGGCTCTGAACGGAATGCGGGATCCCGACGAAGAGGATGAGATCCGGGCTCATTTAAATCGCAGCCCCGGTTCGGATACGGGAGGCAGCGACGATCCTTGTTCCCCAAACCCTCAAAGAGACGGAGCAAACGGAACTAGCCGTACGAATCTTTGCCGGATATGCGGAAAAACGTACGCTAGGCCTAGCACGCTGAAAACGCATCTAAGGACGCATTCCGGCGAGAGACCCTATCGGTGCGGTACTTGTAACAAGTCATTTTCGCAGGTAATTAAGATATATAACTATTATATTGTCGGGGAGGTTCGCGTAATTTGAGATACTTATGGCAAACGTTTTAAGATAAAGCGCCTATTAAAATATCGTCATTTAAATTATTTAAAGTTAATTAATGTAAACGTCTGTAGAAACATTCCAACTGGCGAATGAATGAATTAATATTTATTCGCTCCGAATATAGTCCTTTTTGAAACAGGGATTAACCTTTAGAGGGTTCCCAAGCGTACAATATGTAACTTGCGTCTCGGTGTGCAAAGAGAAGCCGACATTTAGGCTAGAACTAAATATATCTTAAGTTTAATTCTCGCCTCTTTCTCTGGAATTAATACGGACGGAATCCACGTTTCGGTATACTTTTTGACTTTAGATAGATTATGGGAATATTCTAAATAGCGTTTAATAATCTTTTGGGTTGTAAAGGGTTTGATTTTACTTTGAGAAATACCATAGCCCCTGTAGAAGTGTTCTAACAGTCGCGCGTCGGTGTTCGCGTAGAGGCCGATATATAGGAGCTCATCAGGTTTAATTTTTCCGAATGGGAAGCCAATTCAGGGTTAGTTTTTCTTTTGCTATATGTAAGGAGATCTGGAAACTAAATGTTTGCTAATTATCAATTATTATATTAACTGTAGATAGTTTATACTTTTGTAGAATAGGAGATAACCTAGATTTGATATATTTGTAGGAAACGAGTTAACCAAGATTTTACTAATTTGTAGAAAACCAATTAACCTAGATTTGTTAATTTTGTAGAAAATGACTGAGCATATAGACTTGTTAGTTTTGTATAAGATTGACTATTTATGTCTAGTCTAGATTTTTATTTATGTAGAAATCGAGTTAGCCTATAATTTGTAAGTTTTGTTGATGACAAATTAGCCCAGATTTGTTTTTAGTTTTTAGATGACGAATTAGCCTCTTTTTTACGATTGTAGAAAACGAGTTTTGCCTAGATTTGTTAGTTTTACAGTAGAGGTGTTTGTCTAGAAATATTTTTTCTTCGATCTTTATGAGAGATTAATACACGCTTAAATGTTCCTAAACTCGTTATAGGCGGCTAATTTGACGGCTCACATTCGCACCCACTCCGGTGAGAAGCCTTTTCGTTGCCCGGTCTGCGAGAGACGGTTCTCCCAAAGCAGTTCGGTAACCACACACATGAGAACCCACTCCGGAGAAAGTAAGCCTTACAATTTTTATTACGGGAAATTATCTTTATCGTATTCATTTTTGGTTTACAATTTGCCACAACATCCTGCCTTAAAATGAGAGTAAACTAGTGAATCAAATTGATTTAATTTGATTTAGCTTATGTTAAGACAAGTCTTAAATCATTAAGAATTTTGAGTTAAACTGTTTTAACAATAGAAAAGACTATTTTCTATAATAATAATTTTGGTCCTAAATGAACCTACTTGGTGTCCAAAAGTGATTTCAAAATAAATGTAGTTTTTGTCATTTTGATATAAAATTCAACAGGCAATCACGGAACCGGGTTCGTCACGTGAGCTTAACGAGTAATCAAAAAGCCGCTTAATTTGACCAGTTAATTTGTAGATATTTAATTATAAATAAACAATAACTATAATAAAATAACTTACCGAAGCGAAAACGATATTATTGTAGATATTACCGATAAAATAATTCACTTATACACTCGGAAAATATCATTGTGATTGTTTTTACGCTAAGCCTAATTCGAGGCTAATTCCGTTTGAAAGTAAAGAACGCAATTTTGGCGCGAACGTTGCCATGGTTACACTCCGAAGGAGCGCGCGCTTAGAAGGCGCGAGAATCTTTAATTATCTACAAGCCATTGAGTTGGGAATATATTTTCTTCTAGAGATCCATTTAGATTTTCAGTTCGCGAGCCATTTTTTTGAAAATACGGGACGGGCATAGGTACATTTTTATCTATCATTTATTCAAATAAAGGCGGGTTGTCACGTGCCAAACTTTGTTATCGGGCGCCACATTTACCTTATAAACTGTTCTAAATTAAGAGAATTAAACATTTGGAACAGATTTCCTGGTCCCTTTAAAGTGATGCTGTCCTCGTTAAGCCTACTTTACGAATATGATTTATTTGTTAATTAGGCCTATTTTAACGATATAAGAAATCAAAAAAAGAGTTCACTTGAAGACAGGCTTTATCCTTTTCAAGGATGTTAGGTTATGAATGTAAAAATTATTATTTTTTTCTTATTACAGGACCGTATCGGTGCTGTATGTGTAAGAAGGCATTCTCAGACAGCTCGACGCTCACGAAACATTTGAGAATTCATTCCGGGGAAAAACCTTATCAATGCAAACTTTGCCTGCTTAGATTCTCTCAATCTGGGAATCTAAATAGGCATATGAGAGTGCACGCCAATTCCGCCTGAGGGTCAAATTATTTAAAACCACATGATCATTCAAATTAACGGCGGGTTAAAGTTGTAAAAGTCGATAATTCCATTACAGATTAAAGGAATATAACCTACAAGGCTATCTTTAGGAGTGACCCCCGTCTTTTTATAGAGAGACCTCCCAACAAATTAACTAGCGCCAAAAATTGGAAGAGCATTATAAGGGCGCATCTGCAACCTTCGCGTGGAGTTATATTCTTAGTAAATCGAAAAGGGATAGTGAATCTAATTTTCGCGTTTCATTTTTCCTTTTCCTGTTGGTCTCGTTTCATTTACTTTTCTTGATCCACTAACTTATGGTAAGAATAATTATCGATAAGTTTAACATTTAGTATGGGTTACAAAAGGATCAAATTACGTGAAGAACAAGGTTTACCGAGTCAATGCAAAATAACAGCGCTTTCTGATAGATTCAAATGAGATCCGTGTTAAAATCTTATATGCTAATTTTTAATTGGGTTTTACCTTATATAAAGAAATCTACTTATTTTGAATGAAGGAGATTATACTATAAATACTGTTGTTTTCCTATTCGATTGGTTAGTAACCGCTATATGACTGTTAATTTAATTATAAACATATCAATTAACGATTAAATTCAACAAAAAAATTTTGGAAAAGTTCGATCGTCAAAATTAAGAATTTCTGAAATATAGATTTAAATTCTATGATAAAAATCAATAGAATTTAACACGTAAATTTGAAGATAAAAATGATTGTATATATAATTGAGGCGATTTTAATATTGGGTCATTTTTTAATTATCATATAAAAACCATTGTTTTTTCGCATATATACCCGGTAAACCTTAATGACACCTAAATTATGATTATAATTAAATCCATATATCAAAAATTCCATCAAAATTAATACTACTAGTATATGGACCAGTAGAGTCAAACCCCTTGTGTTCCAGGCTACCAAAATTGTGCAATTTTTACAAACCTTATATATATTTTAATTTGACTCAAAACATTGTCAAATGTTTCGTGATTTTTTTGGATTAAAAACAAGAAAAAAAAATAGCTCAAATACGTTCGTTTAATGAAATGAAAAACGCACTAAATTATGTTAATTTATTTCTACAAGTGTCCTAATTAAAAGTCCCGAGTGTAATTTTGTTGTAAAAGTCTTGTGTAAAATGTGAAAAAAGAAATTAAAATGGATATCTTTAATTATTAAAAGAAAGGAAAGAATTTTACAAGAAAACTTTGTTTTCGTGTTAAAACAACCGTTTTTTTTTTTTCTACGTAATGAATACTAATTAAGCGATAAGATAATTAATGCCCCTATTAATTCGCAAGGAAGATTTAGATCAATTCACGATGGGAGGAAATATCGAATTTGCCTCGGTGGAATAATAAATTAACCGTATTAAAAATGATCATAACATTAATTAGGTATTAAATTTAGTCAATTACTTGAAATTTAACACCTAAGATTGATTTTTTTGTGTCAAAGAAAGTGGGGAAAACCATTATCATTTACCATTTTAAAGCATTTACGTTAAAACTTCGTAAATGATGGAAACGAAAATGGTTTTAGTTTTTACAGCTGCCTTATTCTCTTATTTAAATATACAAACTAAAATAGTCCAAAAAATTGTGTAAAAACGCGAGTTGTATTGTCTTTTATACAGAAAGGAACATTTGACCACATAAGCGCACTTTTATTCTTGGCTTTACGAAATGGGGGCGTGTTCGTACTGAATATTAGATTTACTCGAGAGCATAATTAGGAAATTACTCTTAAGTTTGTATATTTAAATAGCGCAAATTAACGCTGATCGCCAGTAGAAAGTACGATGGCGGAGGTAGGAAATTTCTCATATTTTCGGCGTGTTAAATGGTCTGTAGTTCATTGTTTTAAAAAAACTAAAATTGGCTTTTATTGTTTGATGTTTTTTAGGATTTTTGTTTTTGGTTTTTTTTTGTAGGATTTTTGCTATTTTTAAAGTTATTTGTATTTAGTTTTGGGTGTTGGCTAATTTTTTATGTTACTTGTATTTGTTTTTTAGAATGTTTTGCTATTTTTTAGGACTATTTGTATTTTTTTAGGATTTTTGCTATTTTTTTGTGGCTTTTTTTTTTGTTATTTAGATATATTTTTTAAAGGCCTACTTGTTGAACTTAAAATGGCGTTGACGTAATTAGCATTAAATCCACGCCAAACACTTAATTACTTAAAATTAAGATGGTCAGTTTTGATTTTACACAGTCGGTGTACAGGACTTTTATGATTCTTAACCCTAAAATTAGGTCAAACATTAATCTTAACAAGTATTTACAGATTAAAAAATAGACTTAATCTCGCTAAGCCTAAATTTAAAAGAACTCGAATCACTTATAATTTATAGAATTTGATTAATTTAGACCTAACTTTCAACGTTATAAATATCAAGTCAAAACTAAGGGGGGTATTTGAACCCTATAATAATAAAATTGTCAAATTTGGGAAGATATGAAATATTGAAATCACATAATCATCGTAAACAAGATAAAAAAAAAATTCCCTTCCTCGAAAGATTTAGGACTAAATTTCGTCAGGGTTATATGAAATTAAAATGGGTCTTTTCCCTATTGATTTAAATTACTATTTTTAACAGAGATGCAAACTGTAAGGAGGGGGACTCGGTAAATACCAAAAATTTCCCGGGCGGTCTTGAAATTTTTTCTTGATTGGGGGGGAAAGATTTTTAGACTTTAGGCTTAAGGGCTAATTTTCATTTAGCCATTTCCGCAAGCGAAAATGTTTTTTACGCCAGCGAAACCAATTTTTTTGATAGCGACGACCTTGGCGAAATTTTATTTTCGGTTTTTGCTTTTTTTCAGCGAAAATGTTTAAGTGCAAATAAGCCATTACTCCGTTCGGGTCTGAAAACGGGTTGGAAGAAATTAATTTCTATCCGTTTGGCATTCTTCGAAATGATCTAAAAAGTTAAGGTGTTTTTCCGGCGCGAATTGCTTCAAACATCCGGGACACACCACCGATTCTTTCGTTAAAGATATTTGCGGCCCATTCGCCGTCGCATTGACCGTGGACCTCAAATCAACTAGTTGAAAACTGTCTTCGTGACGACCCAAAACTGGGATTGAATTCTTCGGAGAGACGTTGTTCAAACCGCCCAAGGCGTTGCTAGCCACGTCAGATTCCATGGTAACAATCTATTGACCGAAGATTTCAATAAAAAAATTTCAAATAAAAAAAATCTAATTTTAATTGAGTGGGATGATTCTGGTTTATGGTAAGATTTATTTGCAATAAGAGTTTGCAACATATTCAATGAGAATAAGCGAGCGAATAATGATTATGATACAATTTTGCGAAGTAGCGGGTACAGCTGATATCAATATTTAGTCAATTCTAGCTCCAGTTTTGATGATTTCTTGACTTATATACAGTCTTTCTTATCTTCGCGTGTGCTGTTAAGCTCCTGATTGACGAGCTACGGCGCATTAAAATCTAGATCGCGCGTCAAATTATCTAGATCGCGCGTCAAATTATCTAGATCGCGCGTCAAATTATCTAGATCGCGCGTCAAATTATCTAGATCGCGCGTCAAATTATCTAGATCGCGCGTCAAATTATCTAGATCGCGCGTCAAATTATCTAGATCGCGCGTCAAATTATCTAGATCGCGCGTCAAATTATCTAGATCGCCCGTCAAATTATAGATCCCGCGTCAAATTATAGACGACCGTCGATTTATACGCGGGTAAAATTATAGAACACTTATATAAGTCTGTTTCAATTTTAGAAAGTTTCGTGCAAAAGCTAGATAGCGCGACCTGATTGGATGCGCCTTCTGATGGAATGTAACGCGACAGTTAGGCACATGGGAAATAATGACTAAATCTAACAATCTATAGAAATGTGGCAACGAAATGGAATGAAAAGTTTGAAAACGCCCATAAAAAAGCGCTACATGCACTATATGGAAAGCGCTTAGACAAACTGTTTTCCAAAACTACACTATTCTACAGGTTTAAACTCAGGCAGAAGGTAAATTGATCCCGCATCTGCCTCAAAAGTACCACTACCTAAATATTAATACATTTATGATGGAGGTAGGCTTATTTTTGGTTACTTGACATGGTGCAATATAAAAAAAGGGCGTCCCAGACTAACAGCGTGCTACCCAAAGGTACAATTCTTCTTAGTTGTTACTGATCACTCATGAAAACCAAATAGAATTTAAGTAGGAATTTCGGAAAGATCGTTAAAAAGCAACGGTAAAACAAACAATTTATATATTTAATTAAAATTGTCTATTATATAAACTACTACTTCCATGGATTAATATTTAGTTTTATTTAAAAAAACGATGATTGTACCGACTGACAAAGGACCGTGGTCTGAATTCTCCCATAATTTAATGAGTTTTCAAATAATTTTGAATAAATATTAGATCATGATGAAGTGGCAGTCATATTTAAAACAATTTTAATCAAATCTTGGAAAATCATGGAAGGATTTTTTTTTTTTTTTTTTTTTTTTTTTAATTTTTCGAAATATTTGGAAATATTTTTGGGGCGATTTCAGCATCATTCTCATCTATTAAAAGAAATGCTTCGTTTAAAGTTTAACCCTCTAACACCAAAACCTTAATACCTTACAACTTCTCGCAAATTTTACATAACTTAATGATCTTCAGGAAAAAATGCTCTACATAAGTGCACACTCAACTTGAAAAGGAATGTAGGATAATACGAAGGCGGTGATGAAAGCGAGAAATAGTTAAATAAAGAAGGGGGTTTGGCACGATGGGGGTTAGAAAGGGAGGGAAGTCAATGTTTATGGTATAGGAACCGGGATTTCCCGACGAATTTCTAAGGGATGGGGATTTTTTCTTTTTCACTTGATACACTGCCACTATATCCTACTACTATCGTAAAGAAACGAAGCAAAAAAACGCCGAGGGCTATAAGAACCCTGAATAAAATTTAATATAAATTACATCATCAAAATTCGAAGAAAACAATAGGAAAATTGATAATCTTGCAAAAAGAAGATGATTAAAAAAATTTTCGTGATGACACGCAATGTAACTTTGCTAGCGACAGAAGGTTTCGATTAGCTGACCGTTAATGGGCCAAGTCTAGTTCAACGTTAATTATAACTAAGATTTAGATTAAAGGGAAACTTGGAGCTAAAAATGGAACCTCTTGAATTTATTTTCGCAATTTTTAGACATGTTTTTGATGTTTAAATTAATTTCTAAAGTTTGATAAAGTTTGAATAAAAGTAAACGTAAATTCGGTCCAATCATATTAATTCAACCTTCAACAGCGCTTAATATTAAAAGAATAGGAGGGCCTTTGATGTCCAAGACCTTGGCCGTCAAACGCCGGCCTATTCTTCTAATGTTAGAACATTACAAGCGTTATTGAAAGCTGAAATAATATGATTGGTCGGAATTTATATTTACTATTATTCAAATTTTGACAAACTTTAGAAATTAATTTAAACACCAAAAATGTGTCCAAAAATTCTAGAACACGTTTTTTTGACGTGGTTACTCCGAAAATAAATTAAAAAGCTGTTCAATTTTTAGCTCCAAGTTTTCTTTTACTAAAAAAATAAAAATAGCCAGGACTTTGTAAGATTATTCCAATTCTAAATTATGCCCACTTGGAAAACTTCTACCAGGAATTTATCTATAATAACCTGAATAAGCAAGTTTTTATGATTGGTCCGAATTTACTCTACGCTGAAATAAAACTGAATCCATCTTCAGAATTAAAATTAAGCACTAAAATATCCCCTAAATATTGTGGAAATATGTGGTTCATAATTTTGAGGACAGATTCTGAAAATAATTTCAAAAGCTGTTCCAATTTTGTTTAAATTCAGAAAAAGTTCACTAACTAGCTAGAATCGCCACGTTTATCCCTGTAATTACAGCTTTCTTATTATTTAAATGGAAATATCACGGTTTAACCCACATTGGTTATTGGTCGAGGGGTACGTCACTCTTGAATTTTCTGAACTAAAAAGATGAAGTTTGATATTTAAAACCTTTGTACAGAATAGCCAATTGCGTCTGCCTCTTAGCAGTGGGCCTAATCTTAAAAATACCCCATTCCTGACTGTAGTAAAATGAATAAATAAATTTTTCAACGTTATGTTGGAGATTAGATCTAACCTCCAAGATTAGTTAATTAAAAATAACCAGAGCTTTTGGGTAATTATGACAATTACGCTAGTGTAGTTGGAAACTACATTTGTACTTAATAGTGGTCTATAGTTAATTGCAATTCATTTTGAAAACCTTTTGTGGAAGGGAATTTTTGGATTTTGGGGGAATGAACTTCGATTCCAGGGCGAGCAAAGATTGAAAAACACATTTCATAACGAATTGACAAAAGTATTCTTCCAAACGGTTATATAAATGTGGCTTGAAGGGGAATGATACAAATAATACTGATGCAACGTGCGGAAATACAAATTTACGATGTCGAGGTAGAAATATTTGAGCAAAATAAATAACAAATAAGAAATTTTACGTAATTTTGAATTTTTAAAAATTACGATCTGTGGATCAATATCCACACGCGCATAATCAAATGATTTCGTGAACCAAACAAAATTATATTTGAACCAAATCAAATGATTTTTGAATCAATTGATTGAAATCAAACAATCCTGCATAACGTTAGAAGAAAAACTCCATTACAAAACGAATAGTAATGGGGGTCTATTTGGTCAGAGGTTTTCTGTTTTGAAGCTTAAGCATTATGAGTAAGAATAGGCGGAATTGTTGGGATCTGGGCCAAGATGACTCATGAAAGGCATTCGCTCGAAGGCATTACTACTCATACAACACTAACTAAAACTAAGGAGGAAATTTAAATTACACCATTTCTTAACATAGCATTAAGAAAACCAAAACCCACCGGCTCTTGTGGAGCTGTCGAAGGTCCGTCGCAAACGAAACTGGCACGTCGTCCATTTCTTACAGGCGAGAAACTCTGATGACGTCGCAGAGATCGCAAATTATTGTGATGATGCTCGTTTAGACTATATTCGGAGTCGATACTCGTGCAACGACACGTTTGCTCTATCAAACTTAAACGTTCCAAGTACTTTCGACACTGAAATATTGCGTAAGAAAAATTAGGCTTAGCATCCAATGGCAAAAATATCTCATCTATCTACTTGGGTCAAAAAGGAATTCAAACTCTACTAAACTGAACCTAGTCAAATTTGAAAGGACAAAGGAATAACAATCAATTAAAAATATATCTTACCTTGAGTTTCAACTGTTGGAGGTCTTCTTGGAGTTTTTGGTTTTTCTTCCTTTCCTCTTCTTTCTCAGCCTTTTCAGCTTCCCAATCCTCCTTGTGAATTTTTAATTGGTAATCCAAAAGTCCCAACTGTTCCTCGTGGGATTTGGCCATCTCGGCGATTCTAAGGGCTTCGCGTTCCTTCATTTCTTCCAATTCTTTTTCTAGGCGACAGTTTTCCTTCACGGCGTTTTCGTAACTTTGTCTCAAAGCCGCGACAACGGAGTGATTGTCGATTAACGAGGAATCACTATGCCTATTAGGGGGTTTACAAATCAATCAAGGGTTAAATTGGAGTCAATTTATTGCTCGAAAGCGAAGAATAAATTTAGTTTCCCATAGATGAGTTCAAGACACGCAGTTATGGGAGAAATAAATACGCGCTTGCTTAATTTGTGGAATGAAATTAAATTCAAGGTCAAAACGGGTTTTAAAAACATATGTCCCGCAATATAGAGAAATTTCGGTCGAAACATTAGGACCTTAGTGCATTATGTTACATAGTGTTTGATTAATTTCAATAACAGGAAAATAGTTGCATAATTTAGGTAGCTTTCATTTAAAATGTTGTCCATAAACGACGGCAAAACTTTGTTTCCTTATTTTCGGATAAACCCTATCACGCGATGACGCTTATTTTATTTGGCCATATACATTTAAGGGCGGTCCACTTAATTTTTTATAGGCTTTCCCTTTGAATTTTCCATGATATTATCAGATTTTTCCCTGTTATTTCCAGGTTTTCCCTTTGAATTTTCCATGATATTACCAGATTTTTCCGTTATTTCCAGGTTTTTCCTTTGAATTTTCCCTGTTATTTCGAGATTTTCCCTTTGAATATTTCCAGGTTTTACCTTTGAATTTTCCCTGATATTTCCAGGTTTTACCCTTGAATTTTCCCTGATATTTCCAGGTTTTACCCTTGAATTTTCCCTGATATTTCCAGGTTTTACCCTTGAATTTTCCCTGATATTTCCAGGTTCCCTGATATATTTGTTTGTTTTAACCCTGTATGACATTAACTAACCTAAATGTCAGAGGTTTAGGAGTTTTTCTGGCGGGCGTCGCTTCTGGTTGGTCATTCTGTCTACTACTCTCTCCTGTTCGGTAAATGGCTTTCACAGCCATTTGGGCATTCTCTTCCTGCAACTTCTGGTTTTCGGTCGCCAACTTTTGGACGTATTCTTGTTGCTCCCTGTTATACTTTTGCCAACGTTTATTTATATCGGAAACCTATTAACAAATGAAGAATGGAGAAATTGAAATTCAATTCATTATAAAACTGATTTGTCCATTTGCCGTACACAAGCGAGCCCACGAGTATATTTGGCCGTGGCCCGAACTGAAATTGGCCTGGAGTAAAAACTGTCCTTGAAGAAAAGTATAACAAAAAAATATCTAAATAGGCCTAAAGTTTACGACACCGAATTCTTTTTTCTTCGTTGTTATATAACTAAACATTTCACTGGGTTTTCCCGATATAAAACCCGGACGCCGTATTAAATATTTTTACTGAAATACTATCTTATCGCGAAGGAAATATGCCGAAAATGCTGTACAAACAAAAGCAAAGCCGGTAATAAATTGGGTTTTTTTTTACATTCATTCTTTGTAAAATGTTTACTTCGCTATAATTTGTATCTCAACTGATCTTGAAAATAATTATATACAACGGGGTCAATAACAGATTCACAATAAACTTATTTTTAAAGGGATAGTGAAATGGTCGGATAATTTTTTTTTAAATTGATTTAGATTAAAAATAAATAAAATCATGTCAAATCAATAGTACCCAAATTTAACTAAAAAGTTTGAAGCCTCAAAATGTTAAATGAGATATCCGTGTCAAAATAAAAATAGTAGTGTAGTTTTGGCAAAGAAATTGATAAGAAAGAAGTAGTCGAGGTTTTAGTATTGGTTTTGATATCATTTAAAAATCCTATCTTCATTATCACTTTGAGACTAACCTAAACAATTGTTTGAAGCTTGTATTATGATTATAATGAAAAAAATAAAAAATAAATGTTTTATTTAATGGTTGCCAATCAACCTTTCAACCTACATAATATAGGATAGTGAATTATGAACCCAGACATGCTTTTGTTAAATTACTCAAGGGGATTGTCATTTTTCGTGCAGATTAAGGTATTTAAGATTAGTAAAGAGACGGGTTAAGGGGCCTATATGACGTCTTTTAGGATGTGGCCATTCAAATAAGGTTTATCGACAATCACGTGGTTTTTCGATTAATTATCTGCGATTTTTAAATCCCTTAAAGTCGCCTTATTTTCTAGCTTAGTAGACGACGTTGACCATAAGAAACTACACAGTCAAAGCTAGGCTGCGTGCGTAAGGAAGGAGGATCTTAAAGGGGCAAATTTCAGAGCACAAGGGCCTTTAACCTGTCTTTGAACGGATTAAGCGAGGATTATCTAAAAATCGAAAAATTTCTCCTACAACAACGTGATACTTACATCTTTAAGCATTTGTCGTAACCTAATGTTCTCTTCCGTCGTAGCTTTGAGTTTTTCTTCCATTTCCTCGTTTCTGTCGTCTTTATTGGCTATTTTTTCGCTTCCACCATTAGCTGACACGTGAGAAGTTTGAGATTCTACCCTAGCCTCGTTCGCCTGTAAAAAATAAATTAACAAAATGATGAGTAATGACTACCATCATGCGTAGGCTATTTAGAAAATAGGAGTGTCCATTCGGGTATACATTTTAATTCATATATTTGTAAAAATTAGCGTAAGTATAGTGTTGCGTAGAATTTTCATTCAGGCCAAAAATCATGGACATTTTTGTCATTCATGTATATATTTCTTGATCTGTTTTAACATTTAATACACGTAAACAATTGAAAATATTTTGTATGAAAATTCTATAACTGAAATTTCAAAAGTAGTCTGATAAAAATGTAATATACTACGAATAACGAAGTAGAGAATAACTTAGCGTGGAAGAAACGTAGCGCAGTTGCTAGGGGATGAAGATTGAAGACAGAACTCATCAGGGGTTTTAGAGGGACAGCATGGTCAAATATGAATGATGAAAAATAGGAACGATGGAGTTTGAAGGGGAAAAAAGTACTGAACGAGTCCTAACGCAAACGCATGGACATAAAAACTTATATAGAAGTATTGTGCAAGTCCGAAAGCATGGAAATAAAATTTATATCAGAGCTAGTCCTAAACACCGACATAGTTTAAGTCCTAGATTTTGGACATACGTTTTTGTATGTAAATGAAAACGTACTTAATACGGACAAAATTTAAAATAGCGGCGCTAATCCTTAATCGGACATAATTAATAATTTAAATAAACCGTTTAATTCGAAAACTACCAGCATCTGCCTCTTTGTCTTTTAATCAATAAACCTTACGTAATACGACGAACCCATACTCTACAACTGGCTAGATTTTTCAGTCAGTTTAGAACCAATTAAAACAAGCTTTCCCAACGTGAAAACAATTGAATCCGGAGCTAATTAACAGGATACGCGTCTGTGGTTGCCCGCATACTTGCGCGATAATATTTTATTATTATTTCACCTACATTTATGATACAATAGTACGAGTTGAGTTTTCTAACACCATGTGTTACTATTAATTAGAACGTTAAATTAACCCGAAATAAATCTAGGTCTTTAACAGTATACGTAGGTTTAGTGTAGACGCTGTATTTAAAAATCTGGGATCATCTCGCGAAGGAAAACCCCCACAACATGGCATATTTACGGTGCTAAAAAAACCCAAAGTTATTATGCTAATATAATAAGTACACATAAAGGAAGTGTAAATATTTCAACCCGTTTATTGAACTCACAGCCGCTGTCATCATCTGATAATTAAAACGATAATTAATGAAAAAATATACAACTCCCCGAATATAGGAGGTTTGGATATATATTTCGAAATGTTGTTCCTTCACGAGAGTTAATTTTTTGAGGGATTTATTCAAGGGACAATGAAAACGTTAAATTATTCGTAAAAACAATATTAAAATTCAGCAAACATTTCTGACTAGTTAATTTACATTGAATTAATTAACAAAGCTACGATTTGAGCCTGATAAACATATTTCCATTTTAATTCGGATATAAATATGGATAAAAATGACAGCCAATCAAATCAAAGAGCGTTTTAAAATAATTCAAGTATGCGCCAGTTTTTAAACGCTTTTTGATTAGTTGTACTTTTATAACATTTCTACCATTCTGAAAATGGAATTAGCGGGAGAAATATTTTAAAGTTGATTTGTAAAGGGAGGGTGAAGAGGAAAAATTGAGACCTTTTATTGATTATACTATTGAAAATAAGACTTGTTCGCGTACTAAAACAATAGAGCATAGTCTCAGAATTGTAAAAAAAAATCGGAAAAAGATTCCAAAAAATTATTCAAAAGAATAACCTCCGACTAATCAAAAATTCCCCATCTTTGGCTTCATAAAATATTCGTGACACGCGCTGATGTACGCACGATTAGTCGGAGGTTCTCCTTTTAACTGAACGCCAAAATCAAGTGGTTTCCAATATCAGGGCTCCCACCAAATTTTTTTTTTTTTTGTAAAAGAATTTTAGCAAATCTGATTCTAATTTTACCATATTTTTTCGTGACATTATATCATACTGACTTAGTCAGTTTTTCTCGCTGTCAGTTTTTCGACTTAGCATAAAATTTGGGTTCAATATTAGAGGACGACGGTACTTTTAACCAAATTTACTAGAAATCTGGTGATTTAGAGACCAAAAATCACGATTTTATGGTGATTTAGGGACCAAATCACGATTTTATGGTGATTTAGGGACCAAATCACGATTTTATGGTGATTTAGGGACCAAATCACGATTTTATGGTGGTTTAGGGACCTTAAAAAAAAAGTAGGGGGTTTTAGGAAGTTTAGGGACCTGGTGGGAGCCCTGCAATATTATATAAATATATATTTTTTTTGTGCAATTCAGATACATTTCCTGAATGTTTTACTTCTCAAAAATGTCTAATTTTTAGAAGCCGAATCAATGAAATATCAATTAATTTCTCTCTTCACCCTTCCTTTAACGAGAAATATTAGGTTAATATTAAAAATATTTTTACGCATAATTTATCGTTCCTAATCGATTATTAATAACGCGTGAATTACTCTTCATTGTCCCTTTAACCTCTATTTAAAAGTGATTAAAGTTTTAAACTTTCAATTTCGGTATAACCTTTAATTTTCAAGGAGGTAGATATAATGTCGTTTGTATAAATTAGTTTTGCAAGGTCGTTAGAAGAATGTGTTTTTTTTTCTCTTTTTCTTTTTTGGTAAAAAGTAACGTAATCGCCTTATATGTTTAAAGGGTAAATGTAAAGCAAAATATGAAATTAAAATTGATCATAAAGGAAAAATATGAAATGTGGTTTGCCAGTAGCCTTGGTTACACAATGAGTATTATCATAGGAAAAATAATTATTTCACGGGGGTTTTCTAGAATTTTCCAGAATTTCAAGCACTTTCAAGCATTTTCTAACATTTTCCAGAATTTCAAGCACTTTCAAGCATTTTCTAAAATTTTCCAGAACTTTCAAGCATTTTCTAAAATTTTCTAGAACTTTCAAGCATTTTCTAAAATTTTCTAGAACTTTCAAGCATTTTCTAAAATTTTCTAGAACTTTCAAGCACTTTGCAGAATTTTCTAGAACTTTCAAGCAGTTTGCAGAATTTTCTAGAACTTTCAAGCACTTTGCCGAATTTTCTAGAACTTTCAAGCACTTTGCAGAATTTTCTAGAACTTTCAATCACTTTCCAGAATTTTTTTAGAACTTTCCAGAATTTTCTAGACTTCTATACACTTTGATGGAACCTTTTAGAACATTCTTAGAAAAGTTACGTACTTTGATTTCTATACATTTCATAATCTCTTTACTAAATTTAAAATATCACCACAAACGTGCCACTAATTTTAAAAAACAATGTTTGTGCAAACACCGCTATGTTATGAGGCAAAAAAATAAAAAAAACTGGTTAATGTCCAGCCACTTTTGGTTCTAACTAGTATTCAAACTATGTAAATACGACAATTTATTTATTTTTTTCACGTTTCCTTCTCGAAATTAACCAGGTATAAATTTCATAGAAATTAAAGGGGCTGGATGAAAGATAATTAGCGATATTTCAAACCGTAATTACTCGTACGTAGTCTCCCTTTAAACATTTATGTCAAAAATTCAAGGTCATATTCGAGATAAATAAATTTCAAGTTGTATTGACCGTATTTACGAAAAAGAGATAGA
Organism: Odiellus spinosus; assembly: GCA_963920705.1. Taxonomy (NCBI): domain Eukaryota; kingdom Metazoa; phylum Arthropoda; class Arachnida; order Opiliones; family Phalangiidae; genus Odiellus; species Odiellus spinosus. Next base: position 16,538,184 of record OY987227.1, on the reverse strand, counting down.
AGATTGAGACTCAGGGAGCACAAATTCCTAAATTTTACGTCACCTTGCGTCACGGTATCATTGGAAGCCATATTATGAACCACTACTAAAAAAAACTAGTTTACCTTTAAAAACCAAAAAATGGGAACATCCTTGTAAACTTCCAACATTTGTAAAAAAAAGTTTTAAAAATATTTTACGAAAAAAATATTTATTAAAATCCCACACGTGTTTGGAAGTTGTGTAGTAAAGTCTCACCCGTTAATTTTTTAGGTCAAACCGTTATAAATGAAAGGAAGTTGTAATTTGCTTTTTAAAGCCAAAGTCTCACTAATTAATAGTTTTAGGGTTCTCAGACATTCTCAATAAACCAATAAAAAATTATAGCAATTATAGGATACTAACTTTAAAATTATGAGAACAAAATAATTTCTGTATGTCACTAAATATTAATAAATTATCTGGGCCGTTTTTAACCTCATTAAAAGGAGAAAGAAACCTGAAAACAGATGATTTTCGATCAATTCCTTATCGTTAATTAAAATATATAATTCTTTATCTACGTCTGTTTGTCGGTCGGGAATGCTAAAGTTTACACGTGACGTTAGAAAAAAGAGAAAAGCTAAAGCGAATTGATATTAAACTTCAAAGTTGAACTAGAGAAGAGAGTTTGAATTGAAAACCAAATTCAAAAACGTAAAAAAATTGGGTCAAACGCAAAAATTGTAAACAACAGCTTAAGTGCCAAATTCATAAACATGACGTATTTGCATTTTACGCAAAAATTATACCATCAAAGTCAGCGAGCGAATCAGAACCTTTTTCCCGTGAAACGCAAATGCAGTGTTTATGATACTGGCTCAGTATTTTCGCGAAAAAGGTCGCGTAAAAGTGACCATATCACGTGAAAGAAAGCGACAAACTTAACTGTAAGCTCTATAATAGAAACGCGGTCATAGTAATGACGTAGTATTGCGGGGAATTTTGAAAGATGACGATTTCAAAATAAATTTTTACTTTCGCGAAATCTTTTTCTATGGCATATGCATATATATTGTGTTTAGTTTTCTAACGGTATTTGCAGAAAACGCCACTAAAATGCTAAAACTCAATATTAATACGTAATATATTTCATGACTGTTGTCCTTTAAATAAAGGCTTGTCTGTCTTGTTCTCATGTTCGTACACTCCCAGAATCGAACAATTTCCGACCGGGTTTTTTTGGGAAGTCGTTTCTCACAAATACGGGATTTGGAAAAAAAAAAAAAAAAAAAAAAAAAAAAAAAAAAGAAAACCAACAAATTATTAATCTTTATAGAAAAGAGGAAACCGCGAACTTCGTAAAAGGTCTTACATTAGCTATATATATTTAAAAATGTCATTAAAAAGGGTTTTTCCCATCCATGCCAACTTATGTTTAAAGATTCATGAGGGGCATTTGTATAAACGAACCGAGTCTGATTAAATACGCTCTACCTAATTACACGTCACGTACATTACACTGGGCCTAACGCAATCATATATTTCGGTAAATTAAAACTGTAGTAAATTCCACCTCGAGTTATCAGCGTGTACAAAGCTATAGTTACGAGTTATCTTAGCGATAATTTTATTACCTTTTCAAATAAAGGGAGCCACGCTTTGCGTACGCTGCCAACTCGATGTGAAATTGACCGAATCTATAGCAAATAACAAAACCTGTTAAGGCTCGGTTTGATTAGATTACCAGAAATTGTAGTTGTTTCAGCGTGATGAAATGTTTTTTATTTCCAATTCTACTTTTGGTTCGAGTGACCCATGTCGTAATAAAATTGGAACATTTATCATCGCTTATCACTCAGTTGTCAGTATTAACAACCAATCAACAGTGAAAAAATTCAGACTCAAGGCAAAATTATATATAAAGTTGCTAAGACTAATTATACATGAAGTTCCACCCATTTTTTACCCGCTTTCCTTTCATTTCAGAATTGCCAGGAGCTTGCGAGCGCAGTTCAGAACAAATCATTTCCAAAACTGAACTACTAACCTTTCTCTCCGCTTCAGTTTGCACCACACTGGGGCCTGGGGGAACGGTATTTATCCCCTTTAGTGAAAACTATGTATTGATCATAATCGAACAAAAAAGCTCCCTTCGTGAATAATTACGAAACTATAATACAAAACCAGGGATTTAAATAAATATATAAGGAATTTTTGTCATCATTTGTCAGTTCAAGAAAGCCAATAAGATATTTATAAAGTTTTGATAAGCGTTAAGGGAAGGAGCTCTTCTTTGGGCTGAGTTGGAATACAATAAGGCAAAAATAATTTACGAAATTGGTTAACCTTTCGCATATTATCGCCTCATCGCGTACCAATCAACAGTGAAAAAATTCAGATTCGAGGTAAAGTCGCTAAGCCTAATACTCGATCATAATCGAATTAAAACACCCCCTAACCGCATTAAATTATAAAACAATTTTATATAAACGTAATCCGCCTTAATAACTTTGGTAAGCACGCTAATGACTTGTATAGTAATTATAAATCGAATAAAATTACTTTAATTACAATTATTATTGCGCAGTTTTAATTGGTTTAATATATAGTCTCGCTAATGTTGAAAACTAATGGCGAAAATTCCCCCCTAAATATAGACTCTTGTGTTTATCGGACTATTAACATAATGATATCTTGAAGACTTCCGAGTAAAAAACAAGACGTTGTATTGTTTACCATAAAAAAAAATTATGAAATAAATTTTTTTAAAACACACGTGAGCTGGCTGGGAAAGTCCCAGGAGTTGTCGAACGAGAGTTTGTTTTTAGAATTAACAAAAAAAACTAAAGCCTGGTTCATACCGACATTCGATACTATGCCTTTTATTTCACCTATAGTAAAATATTCAATCAATAGTCTTCCTTAAAGGCTAATTTTCACCAAACGAAAACCAAAAACGAAAAAATATGTCCGCCAAGTTAGCCAAAGAACTCATTACGTGGTATAAGCGTATTCATAATTAAATAAATTGTTTTTTCTTGTGGAAGAATCTTGTTTTTGTTGCGAAAACAGCTTTGGTGAAAATTAAGCTTTACACATAAGCTACGATCACACTAGCATTTCTTAATCAGTTTGAAACGGTAAAATCAAACCGATATTCATATCGGCAGGAATCGTTTTAAGCGTCATGTGTTCACACTCTATCTTTATAAATCGATTTATCGTAGCTTCATCTATCGGTTGTTGAAACAAAATCGGTATGAAACTGGTTCTCGAAACGGTTTCGAGAAATCGAATCAAATCTATTCGAGAAAAGACGGTTTCCCGGTCACACGACTCTAGCGAAACGTTTTGAAACGGTTTAAATCGATTCCAAGGCCTAGTATGAACGCAGCTATAGATTCGTTTGAGTTTCCATGAATCAAGGTGAAATGAACTATATATACTTTAAACGAGTGAATTTCACGAAATTCTGAATTTTTTTAATTACGGGTTACGGGTTAGATTGGTACGTCTTAATTGATGTCGCTCATATGGCAAAATGGTAAACAAATAAGGCCTATTGATACATAATATTACACCTTATAGGGAAAAGGTAGTTGGCAACACAACACCTCTTGAACACGTTTAAGAGTTAAATTATTAATTTGGAGCCAAAAGTTTTGTTTAAACAAATGTAGTTAAGGTTGAAAAAGCTAAGAATCGTACGAATAGGGCTTTAGTTCCGCTACGGTTGGTTTTTCTTTTTTTTTTTTTTTTATTCTTTACTATGCAGGCAGGGCCAGTTTTGTAATTTCATTCTCACATATCCACTAAATTTTTCGCAAGAACTATTAAACATAAAAAGGGATTTGAAATTTTCATTATTATACGGTCGCGGGGCCAATTCATAAATTCCACCCTTTATGACCTTAATAATTCTATTCTTTCAAAAAAAGGGGGTTTTCCTTGGTAGTTATAAAAACAGTATGAGATTTCAAACTGAAAAAACCTACTATCCTCTTCTTTTATCTTTAAACGATAAATCTATAGAGATTCAAATTACGAGAGCTATAGAGCTTTTGTTCTTCGGACTTCCTGAAAATTCAAAAGTGTTTCTAACTATAATTCGGGTCGATGCATTCATTCTCTTCCATTTAAAAAATACTTAAATTTACAAGTAAATCCATTAGTCATTTATATTTGAAAAAATGTCTGGGGTTTCCCCTTATAGTGATGTTATACGCTCAAAGAGACACTTGGAGCTAAAAATTAATTTATTTTCGGAATCACCATGCCAATAAACGTATTCGAGAATTTTTTCACAATTATTAGACAAGTTTTTGGTGTTTAAATTAATTTCTAAAGTTTGTTAACGTTTGAATAAAAGTAATCATAAATTCGGGCCAATCATATTATTTCTGCCTTCAACAGCGCTTGTAATGTCCTAACATTAAGAGAATAGGCTGGAGTTTGATGCTTTGGACCTAGGGCGTCAAACACCGGCTATTCTTCAGATTTTAGGACATTACAAGCGCTATTGAAGGCTGAAATAATACGATTGGTCCGAATTTATATTTACTTTAATTCAAACTTTAATAATTGTGAAAAAAATAAAAATTCTCGAATACGTTTACTGAAATTGTGATTCCGAAAATAAATTAAAAAAGCTGTTCCATTTTTTAGCTCAAAGTTTCCCTTTAATCCTTTTCGGGATTTACGAACAGTAATGGCGGCATCCTACGTGAAAGCAACAGGTAGAGAAACGACCCTATACTAGTTTGGTATTGACGACCCGCCGCGACCTAAAATATCACGGATGTATCGGTCTGTCAAACTTGGCACTCGTACGAGCAGTTTTGTAAACTCACCGGGATTTTAGACAAATTAAAAAGGATTATTCATTTAAAAGTATATAATTTTAAACCGTTTTAGGGTTGAATAAACTCCCAACACGAATTTTCAGCTCGCTAAATTCAAATAAAATACGACGAAATTGAAATTTAAAAATTGGTATGTCCGATTCCCTAACTTTTCCAGGTTTCCCTGATCATATTTGACCATTTTCCCTGACCAAATAACTGTATTATATTTCTCTTCCGTGTCATCATTTGGTATCAGCCATATCTTTACAATGATATACCAAGTTTCGTGACACAAATTTAATTATCGAATTTTTCCAGGTTTTACTTGACCATAGCAACCTTTCAATCGCGATAAACATTTCATAGAAATTAGAGCACTAAAATTAATAATTAGACTTATAGGTCAAAGGGAATGGCACCGAAATGAGAGATAGTTAAGTACAGAATTGCGTTAGTAAGCCCAAAAAAATATAAAACTAAAAATTGGAATTAAACGATAATTTTGAAAAAGATAAAATGATTTTTATAGAATTTAAAAACCTTGATTATCTCGAATTTATAGGATCATTGGGATGAATAATTCCAAAACAAATGATGGAAAATTTTCATATAGTTTAATTGCGATAATTTTAGTCTGCAGGTGATTCTCTGAGTGATAATAAATTTAGTTTTCGAATCATACATTCGTTGATAAGTGAATATCTGAAGTAGATTTAAAAATATATATTGCAATTTGATTTTAATCTACTGGCACTAAATCAATGAGCGTGTTATTGTCTAATTAAAAATAAGTATAAAAGTATATCTATTAAAATAGTCACACATTTAAGGGGTGTTGAAATGTCACGAATCAAAATGCTTCGTAATTAAATGACGTATCAAAAATTTAACCAGTCATTGGATATTGTAAGCGTAAATATTACGTATCGGAATGAAATAAAACCTGGTTTAAAACAGATTACGCGACGGTAAAAACCACGTTAAAAGCGCGAATGCCTTTCCCTGCAGACAAAACTATCACATACCCCAGTGACATAAACCGTTAGAGTGGGAGTTTACGAAAATATCACGGTCTAATATTATACAGCTGACGTAAAATATGTGGTAACCCGTATTAAAACCGTTGGTAGATTATATTGAATCATTTAGCTATAAGAAAAGAATTTCACGCGATAAAAGACGATAAAAAGCACTTATCATCTATAAACTACTCGAAAAGTAACGGCGTCTAAATTTTTTATAAGGTAATCTATGTTAAATTAAAATTATTCCCATCTCTAAAGTAAAACGTAATTTTTTTTCGTTGATGTCAAGGGCAAGCTCATCCATCAGAGAAACAAATTTTACACGTCCAACGTTAAAAGAAAAAATATATATATATTTAAAAAATTAAAAATGTTGGAACGTCGAGTAAAAGATACAAAGGGTAAATTCCCCCAATCGCAATGTCTTATCCGCGTCAAGATCGGTAATGAACTAGAGGAGTAATGATGGTTGTTTGCATTTTTATAGTAATCTATCGAAGCATACTGGTTATTTCGTCTTATCACGGGCGAGAGAGTAATGAAGATATAATTTTGGGGAAGTGGCTATAGATATTATCAGGGTTTTTAGAGTAAAACTCTGATATCATATTGTAACGAGTCCAGGGTTGCCACAGTTTTTTCAGGCTCAAATTTACTGACTTTTCCTCGTTTTCCCTTACCTTATCCAACGATTTTCAGCTAAAACTACCCAATTTTACTTAAAAATAAATATTTTTAATAACAATGTAATCTTTTAGCTTATGTTAAAATCTTTTTATCGCATTAAAACGTTGAAATTACAACGTATGAGCATTCCCTGACTTTTTTAGGTTCATTTTCAAATTCCCCTAGTTTTTTGGTTCGTTTTCTAATTCCCTGACCTGTGGCAACCCTGAAGATCTATTAAAAGATCTAATCCTAAGAAAATTAAGCAAGGAAGGTGAGATGAGCAACGTTCAGTGCCAGTGGACCGAACGTTTATTTCTCCCTAAACGAAGGAAATTTAAAGGGAAGATGAAAGGAAAGACGTTTCTTTAATGGTTGAGCTTAAAACTAACGATGTTGCAATTCAGTGTTTATGTAAGAAGCAATGAGTAGTAATATAAGCAACCTTGGGATGCCGGAAAACTGGCCCGTTCTGTAATTTACGGTCGTAAAAAAGTGATTAATAAATTTAAGTAAGGAAATTTATCAGTTAAAAAAATGTATTTTTGTTTAGAATTATACTCATATCAATGTTGCTAAACAGTAAAGGTTTAAATATATTGAAATTGAAGATTAAGTCTTAAATTAGAAATAAAATATTACACCTTGCCTTACATAAAAAACGGAATTTTCTATCAGTGCTAAAAACGAATTCTGATAATTAGCCGCTATTTGGCCGTTGTTTTTTGGAATAGCATATTGAAATTGAAAAATTATCTTTGCCTATACAATTAAAACACTAATCATGAAACGGGTTACGGTTTCACTCCTCGTATAGTTAAGTGGCAGTCTAACTTTGTACACGTCAGATGCTTCCATCTCTCACTTTGAATTGAATATAAAGATTTGGCACAAGCAAGGAGGATTAGACAAGGAGAAGAAATGTGGGGACGGCGCGATTCCTACTGCGTCGGCCTAAACTCCCACTCTGGGAGAACGGGGGTAGAGACGTTTCGTGGTAAAATGTTGTCGCGTGGGTAAAACGAATCCTTTACGAGACGCGCTAGCTAGCGACCACGTGACAACAGTTTACCTCGAGAATTTCCTATCCCCCCTTTCCACCCGAGTGGGAGGTTGGCTCTTCTCTCTCTAACTCAACGCAGCCCCACATTTCCTCTCCTTGTCTAATCCTCCTTGGCACAAGGTGGACGGTAAACAGCTTGAGATTAAAGGCCTAAGATTACTTCTGCCTGTCACCCTCGAAACTAACTCATCCTCCAGGCTTTCTCTTGCCTTTCTACCCAAAAGGGAAGCTCAGAAGGTGAAACCACTTCCAGTAAAACAGGCAGGTTACAGGCAGAAGAAATCCTAGGCCTTTAATGCCATTACGTCCAACAAATGTTCTCAAAAATAGTCGCAAGTTACATTTGGAAACAAGACGTCACGTGCGTTTTGTAGATGATTTTTCGTTATGGTTCATACGCCCTTTAATCCCAAAAGTTACTAGAAAATTTCAAACCGATCTAGTATAGGGGAAATACCAAGATATGAGGTGAGAAGACAAAAGCGAAGGAGAAGTCAATCTCGATTTTGTTGTACATCCGAGGTCAGGTTTGTTAGTGCAAAGAGCTAAACATTTTGTGCACCTGAATTATCAAGTGTCTGACAGGTGCCCTATTAAATTATGCCTCTCAACCTTCCACCTAGGAGGTTATCCTCCTAGCTTCCACCGACTGTTCACTGCTGCCTATACGATAACCCGTTTCGACTAAAAATAGAGTATAGACTCTAGAACGGCTATGCCCCTGTTAAAGGTTATTTGCCTAGGTCGCGTTCAGCGAGACTAAATTTCGCTCAACGGTGAGTCCGTTGAGTATACGATGAGTTCGGTTTCTTGCTGAACGATTTTTCGCGTTTCCGGTTTCTACGTCACGTTGCTCAACGGCTGGTCAACGAAGAAACCTGCTCTACGAGCAGGTTTCTTGGACTTTCTTCGTTGAAACGGCATTGTCGAACATCGATTCGAACATGGCGACTAGTCTTAATTTTTCAGGATTAACCCTTTCCCTTGCTAGCTTATCAGCTTCAGCTATGAGCCCTACTGTAACGATCTTATTGTTAATATGACTCTGTCTATTTCCATTTGTATCTAACTCGACTTCATCATCGTTAGAAAGTTCATTAAGTAGCAAAAAACTTTCCTTTTTTTACTATTCTCAGGACCAGACATATCGGCAGACGACATTTTATAAAAATTAAAACGGAGTAAAAAAGACGTTCAGCCAAGTCTTACGTCACGTTGGTCAACGGACTCAACGATTTTTTTTTCTTTAGAAAACGGATTCTCGTCCGTTGAGAAACTTGAGAGTCACTGAACGCGCCCCTATTTAAAAATCCCCAGTTGGTAAAAACCCTAAGAAAAGAACCTACACACGGAGTAATGGACCTCCATGTAGAAGTAGGAAAACCCTCTCCATCGTTCATCCAAATTCTAAGAACCAACGCAACGAAAGGCAGCGATAAAGACCTTCCACCTAGGAGGTTATCCTACTAGCTTCCACCGACTGCTGCCTAAACGATAACCCGTTTCGACTAAAAATAGAGTATAGACTCTAGAACGGCTATGCCCCTGTTAAAGGTTATTTGCCTATTTAAAAACCCCCAGTTGGTAAAAACCCTAAGAAAAGAACCTACACACGGAGTAATGGACCTCCATGTAGAAGTAGGAAAACCCTCTCCATCGTTCATCCAAATTCTAAGAACCAACGCAACGAAAGGCAGCGATAAAGACCTAGTTTTGATTCTCCCCTTTACTTTCACACTATTACTTATTGAAAGCACTGCCGAACTTTACTGACTCATCTTTTTCTCTAAAAGGTTTTTGCCTTAACTTCTCCAGAAACTAATAGCAAACCAGAAAAGTCGAACAGAGCAGAGAAGGGGGAAATGAGGATACTCAGAATCGTGCGAAGATAATAACTGGGGTTCGTCTACAATCGCAAACCCACGCGCAAGTGTATACCTTTGCTATGAACCCCAGGCTATCACTGCCCAGTAGTTCATGCGCAGTAATAGAGGGGTATTCATCCCACTTTGTATGCCTGATACTGAAGGATGCCTACCCCCTTTTCTACCGTCGAAGTGGTCAATTGCATGATTTGCATCAGAAAACAATCCCGACTTATTTCTTGTTTATTACAAGTTTCTGATTTCTCCCATTTTGTAAGCACTCTTTTAAAAGCTGTCATTTCAAAAGAGTTTTTCTTTATCACACGTTGGCCAGACTCGAGAGTTCATTCATTCCCACAATAAGGGCGGACAAACTGGCATATTACTTTACAAGAACCATTTAGAAAACTACTTTCATTCCTAGGAAGTTTAACAACGCGTATTATTCCGCCTCAAGTATCACAATATAAACTGGTTTTTAAACAAAAGTTACTCGTACTCAATTTAGGTTTTCATCGAGTACAAATTTACGATTCCCGTCTATCTCTTCTGAAAGTTATAAACTACGTAGAAAAGGAACTTAGGTTTAGTACGAAATGAAAACATAAATGGTAGATAATAATTCGTGAGAACCATACTGGTATGTATGTATATTGGCGAGCCAACCTTTTCTCTATACCTGGAAATTTCAAATAAACCCCCAAGGTAAAAACCGGGCTTTCCCGGCGCGCGAAAAAGCCATCATGATAATATAAACTTGGCCCTACCATCTTACAAAGGAAAAAATAATGCAGTAAAAAAAATAAGACGCGAAGTTTCAAGATTATTTCTCAAAGTAATTTTCAGTTGTTTTATATCTTTTTTTTTTGTTTTTTTTTTTTGTTTCCTCTTTTTCTGACGACCGTGAAGTTGAAGCCTTACAATTTTGTGTTTAATCAGCCGTCAATGTCTTTCTTGAATATATTCCTTGCTTGAACCCTAACAAATTTTTCCTCTCTTTTAAAACAAGCTTGTCTATTTGTTACACTAATTATAGTTGTAAACTTAAAAGTGCACTTAAAAAAACCGAGATTTTTCTCAAACTGTGAAAGGCCTTTTACTTGTCATATTATAGTTATTTGAATTTTTTTAGTTAAAATTTTAAATTTAGGCTAACAGTGTGAATCTAAGCATCAATCTTAAAAGGAGAATCGAGGGGGCAGACACTCGCGAAATCAGGTGCACAAAATGTTTGAACTCAATGCAATGTCAAAGCTGAACTCAGGTGTACAGCGAATTCTAGAGTGTCGGACCCCTCGGGGGAATGCAACCTAACAACAAGTGATTTTTTTTTATCGATTTCTTAGCGTTTAAATAGGCCTAATCCACCAATAAAAAAAATTTACAAACAAATATAAAACTAGAAATAAATTAAAAACTTACCAAAAAAATAGGCTTAGCTGGATTCATGGAGCTATCTGAACTCCTCGTAGCGAAAGATGAATATCATAATGGAGATCCTGCATATAAGAGCCATCGATCAATGTCATTGGTCGATAGTACTTATATGGGGAGTTCAGGTAATCTCCTTGAATCCAGCTAAGCCTATTTTTCGGGTAAACTTTAAATTTATTTCTAGTTTAATTTTTATTTTTTGCTGTTGGATTAGGCCTATTTAAACGATAAGGAATCGATAAAAACTCTTGTTTTTAGGTTGCATTCTCCCTTTAAACGTTAGCTGTACACTCACTACTACAACAAAAGGAAAAGGTTTATAATCGAATGATTAAGGTATTGGCTACTTCCCTATATTTATTTTGAAGAAAATAAAGTCAATGGTTAAAGTTACTGACGTCACTCTGACGACGAATTTGACGTCAAACTCGTCGTCAGAGTATCTTACAATTTAATTACCTCCTAGAAAGGTAAATATATCACGTGATTTTATTCAAAAATATGGGTAAATTACGGTCCCTTTAAGCAAAAACGAATGTGGTGGAAAACCACTTTACGAAAACCAATTTACAATTAAAAACGAAATTATCTCGAGATTTATCGCGCAAAGATTTCAGACTGGGTCTACAAATTGCGAGATATTTTGGAAACAGTCTTTTTCTATTATTTTAAATTTTTTTCTTCTGAAAATGAATTTGGTCAAAACGCGAGTTTTAATTTATGTTTACGAGAAAACAGTTGGAATTTTGGATATACTCATTTCAAGGGTTTGGACTAAAAATGAATTTCTGGCCGTCTCCCTTTAAAGTAGGGTGCTTAGAAAAATTCAGCTTCTATAACTTCGTTTATGCAAAAGGAATTCCCCATGAACGTCATCCCTTATATAAAAAATTTCAAAACGTTCGTGGCATACAAATTATAAGAGCTACTATAGTATTTTAAAATATGTCATTCATATTGTAATTTTGGCGACAGTAAAACCCGATCTCACGAATTATATTTCACTCAAAATGATTTAAAATGATCAAAAAGTTGTTATTTGACAGCTTAATCTAAAAGAGAAGTCCGACCTAAAACTATAGTAAAACGTAAGCTAAAAGAAAAGTCCGAACTGTCCGTTCTAAAACTATAGTAAAACTTATTTTCTAATAAATTTTTTTTAAGCTATTACCCGTCAAATAATATTAATTGGTTATATATTCCTGGCTTAGCAGACGATATTGTACAACTCCACTGAAGCTAGAATGTGTACATAACGAAAGTTTAAATGCGAGAATCGGATTCGGGACCACATTTAATTTGGTGTAAGGGGTTTTAAAGGCCTTATATGCTCTAGAATTTTTTCTTTGGAAATCGTCTTCCCTTATGTACAAATTCTAGCTTTGGACTATGTAACTTACGAACAATGTCGTCTGCTATAAGTAAGGAAATAAGGCGACTTTAAAGGAGCTTCGCAAATCTAAAATACTCCTAGAAAGAAATTAATTGGAAATCTTACTCGTAACTTCATCTCGCCCTTCTTTTGTAATCGCTCCGCTAAGAGTTGACATTTTTCAGCGGCATTTTTAAGATCCTTGGTCAAAACTACCGTATCTTCGTATTTACTGTCTTTAAAGTCTTCGATTGTCCTTCGCGGGTTTTTCGCCGCGCTCGTCGACAACGAGTAGGTCAAATTACTTTCCGATAAAGCGGGGACAGGATGAGGGGACATCTCTTCCAAACCTAGTTCTCCAAGCATTTGCCGGGTAAAGTCTGTTTCCGTATTAATATAGATCAAATATTCCCGACTCTGGCGCGGAAGAGGGGAGGGAGGAGTAGGGTTATTTACCTAAAAGTCACGTCTACTCCGAAATTCGTTACGTTATAACGCGAAAATTTCCTTTATACATGATGATATCCTGGCGGGATATTAGGAAAACTTTATACGTATAAGCTAAATTGCAAAATCTATTTAATATGACGCACACCCGTTAGGGTAGAGAATCATCGAGAGAATGATTTCGAAACCGCAACTTTACCAACTTTATTGCGCGATCTCTCTCTGTTCGACGTTATCTTTAATAATTCAACCTTTTAGAGGCAACGCGGTGGTTCTTCTAAGACCTTATTCAACCAGAGTCCAGAGAAAAGATTTTTTCTCTCTCTGACTCGGAAAATACGAAACATACAAAATGCTTTGAAATTTTCTCTTTCCCCTACATTTTTTTCCCTCCTCGCCTAGAAAATTCCCAGAGCATATTCACTCGGGTACGGCGGGGCTTTGAAAAAGTTCTCAATTGTTTGTCTGCAAAACGAAATTAGCGGGGAAAATCCTTCCATTTTTGGAAATTTAACTATCAGGATGTTAACCCCCTTCTTTGTTATAGCAGTATACAAAATAATCTTGAATTACCCTAGAGAAACGGTTTATGTATGATAAATATTATTATAAACAAGGTTGCGCCTAAAGTTAAAAACTGTTTTAACTAAAACAAAATATCGTCTGTTAACGCGCGCGACGTCTTGTTTCCTAAAGTAATTAGAAAACAATTGTTCGATAATAGACAGTCCACTTTCTAGAGCTTTATAGTTTGCACTAAAGTGGCTAGAGAAAAATTCCACCCCTCACTCAACTTGAACTTTCCCTTCATTGCAGGTTTGTTTTTGTTTATACTCCCTTAAATGTTTTTCTAATAAAGCACCGCAGGTAAATCCAACCCGAATACATCTACCCTGCTCCAGTACATCTCCCACCATATTTTCAACTTTAAGTTTCGTTACAAAAATTTCATTCTACCTAGGAGGGCTGTGTTCTGCTAGATTCTACCGGTTTTGAAGTTATAAACAAAACCACGTGATTTGTACGAGCCAATCGTGATGGGAGTTTTATCTCATTAAAGAGGAGGGTTACGTTTGCTAATGATAGCAGCTGGGGAATTACTCATTTTCTTTGCGATAAAAATATGATCTTATTTAATTTCAAAAGACCATGACTTTTATGGATTTACACAATACCACCATGATCTCACACATTATGAAGGATTATTCTTTTTTTAATGAACTAAACTTGATCCCACTCACTGAGAATTGGGCTTAAAAGTGGGAAGTGGTTGGGAGGTAGGATAAATTTTAACATGAAATGGTGACTGGTTAGGTTCATTTAATTGGTCAAAGGTTATGGCGGCCCCCACTAGATAAACATTTGGTATTCATAAGGAATCAAGCTTAAAGTAGACACACAACCTGATTCATTTTGGGCCTGGGCAAATTGAACTCGCACCATATATTGAATTAACTTTTCAAACAATGAATAATCCCTTTAATAACTATGCCAACTTAATAAAAGTAGCACATAACGCCATATATACCACGCATATTGTATAAGACATTTAATATCACAACAAACCTATTTTCCTTGCCAGGTATACCGAGGTATACGCATTCCCATTAACCAAAATCAGTTAAATACTCGAGAATTGGCCTGATAAGCAATGTAAGCTTTTAACATTACGAAAATCATCACTTACCCAATGTTGATTACTTGATTATTAATTTAATCTTGAAACTCTTGACCTTGGCTTATATAAGTTTCCATTGTAACTGAATAAAACAAGTTTTGGCGGGAATCAAATTTCTTCTCAAGACTCGTAGCGCCACCTATCGGCTTATTCTTTTCGCGCCAAATCCAAAAAAAATTGAAGACGAGTTCGAGGTAGACCGTAGGCCTAAAACTACCAAAGATTAGCTAGATACTATGCCACTTTTATTTTGTTGATCTTTTAAATGATTTCATTTATGAATAATAAATTTACCTTCAAAAGACTTAAGGGTTTTGTCTATCACTTTATTGGAAGTTGTTTCCCAAAATAGATGGATCAAAGTCTTTAGTCTCTTTACGCGAACCAGACGTAACTTGAAGTAATAAACGTTCGTGATTGTGATTCACAGACCATCCGTCTGGTAAAAATTTAGGCTTCATATGATCCAAAAAATGTTGTCTCCATCTTCTTTCGAAAGCCATTAATCCGTCTTTCGCGCATTGAGCTTCCACAACTTTCTTTCCGTGTGGAATGTATTCTTTATTTTCATAACTAGATATAAGATTTTTTTAATTAATTTTAAATACAACTTTAAAGTGAGAATGTCATGGATTTTTCATGAACTCTAAATGTAATGAGAGTAGCATGATTTTTGGAAAGATGGTTGAAAAACCATGCAAAAATATACATATGTAAAAATAATTACAGCGACAGGAAAAATATTTGATAAATGCCATTTTTCTTGAAGTTTCTTAAGAACGCGTCAACCCAGAGGTATAAAATTTTAAATAAGTAATTTTAATAGTATAATAAAACTAAAAATATAATCCATAGGCATTGGAAAAAAATAGTGACAGTCTCACTTTAAGTGCTTAATTAAATAGAATTTTATCCCAAAGCTGAGCTAGTCTTAGGTTTTATTACGGATGAATAGTATTGATAAAACTAAAATAAAACAAAACAACAGCACAAATTTCAAACACTCACACAGGCTCTGATTTAGACGCTTTTTCGATTATTTCTTCGCTTATAAGTTTATCTGATTCAATCTCGTAATATTCTCTTAAAATATCTTCTAGTTCTTTCGCTCTCGCGTTAGGAAGTGTGTTTCTCGATTTTAATAATGCTCTGAAATATAAAAATTAAGCTAATTTAAATCTATTCTTTGAAGTTATTGAAAGTAAATTTGACTGATCATCAGCCCTCTGCGACTCCTCCTCACCTTCCAGCAGATTTAACTCTTTTCAATCTCGGATCCTCTCTACATTTGATGTCATCTCTCGCTCCAATTGGCGCGTCACACTCTTCAGCCAATTCCTGTCGTATTATTGCGTCGTAACCGTTACTTCTGATATGACAATCAACGCAAAGCAACAAAATATCGTGAGAGAGATGATCCTTCATTAGAGAAGGAAAATATCTAATATTAAATGAAACAAATATCAATTTAATTTAACTACTTGTTAGCCGAAGGGAAACGCACTTTCTATATTCGTGAGGAACAACTGTTTTTCGTAATGTTCTTTCAGTTTCACCGCAAACTACGCAACGATTCTCTTTTTCGCGAGTATAATACATGTTATCAAGAATGGGACGTCCAGATGGTTCAAATTTCAGTCGTACAACGAGTGGATCTTGCATTATCATCGCTGATGAGAATTTTTTGAATCAAACTAGGTTAGTTTTTCTAGGATTAAAAAGTTTTAAACTAAAATTTCTAGTGCATAATTTTCTTACTTCCTAATCCCTTATCCAAATACCACTGGGCTTTTTTATTATCGCAAGTACACAGTGGCTCTCCATCGGGGGCTTGTAGCTGGCAGTTATGGTAAAGCGGTTTACTCCTCGTAGAATACGCTCTGGTATTTTGGTTAAATCCTGGAAGGGTAAATCCTTTGGAAGGACTCTTACTTTTAGCCTTTTGCGAGTATCCGCAATCCATGTTGTCATAGCATAGTGTGAACGCCGCCTTATGCAGTTCTTCATCAGTTGGAAGTCTCCAGCTCCACCAATGTAATTCGCAATAAGTCATCAATTGTTTGAAGATAAAGGCAGCAGCAACTACGTCTTCCGCTGCATAATTAATCTAGAAAGAAAATTCTGGATTAGATGATGGAACTTTACTCTTATTGCCCTGAGAGAATCATAAACTAACTGGTGTCAAAAATTGTACCTGTTTTGGAGAAAGTTCCTCATCTTCCCAATTGCTACATCTCAATGAAAAGCTTTTGTCCATTACAACATCCAAAGTGACTTTGGCTAGACTTTGTAGGCCTTTAGCATTTCTATATAAGTAAACATAACATCATAAACCTGAGAAATATACTTAACTTTTTCCTATGAAACCTACAAGTGTGCGAAACGTGGCAGTTTGTCAACAATATGCCTCAAATCCAGGCAACCTCTCACCAAAATTCCATAGTCTAAGAAGAGTTTCTTAGAATCATCGTGAATCGCAACCCCCACTTTCAAAATCCTTTAGAAGTGATTATAAGTTAGCTGCAAATCTTATTTATGCTGCTTAAATACAAGAAAAGGCTTGAAGACAGTATCCATCCCCCTTGATAAAACTATACATAGTTTTCAGTAAAGGGGCAAAAGAAAATTCCACCCCTCTTACCCAGCTTTGCTTTCATTCCCAGGTTGCCAGGAGCTTGTGAGTGCAGTTCAGAACAGATCAGTTTCAAAACTGAACTCTAGCCTTTCCCTCTGCACTCACAAGTGGTTGGCAACATGGGGGAACGGCACTTACCCCCTTTAGTGAAAACTATGTATGAAAGCAATCTGTAGCAGAAACACAGAGAGGTTGAGATCTAACCCACGTTTGCCAATACCTGCATATACCTGGGGGTTTGGATACTGTCTATACCCCTTAAGGAACTAACCTCCTATTTTCAAGTAACATTTTCAGTTCATTGGGAATATCTTTCCCCATCCTATTTAAACGAATCAAAAGGCACATATCATGCGCAGTGGCTAACTGAAGTATCGCAACTGGTCGACGACTACCACTTGATTTTTCCATAACCCATTCGCAATCCAATCCAAGGACCTTACGCCTATGACAACTAGCCAAAAACTCACCCGAAACATTCTTCCACTCTTTCTTTGTGGTTATTACTGCTATTCTAGGTAGTTTCCATTCCAATTTGTTAGATTCAAGCAATTTCCTTCGGTGCCTCAGAACTAAAAGATACAACCGTGGACATATAAAAATAAGGAAATCCCATCCATGAATACCATCATCAAATATGGATTAAATAAGATTAGTTAATCTATGAATCATGATAATACACAACAGTTACAGTAACAAGTAACAAAAACTGCACTCTGCACTGTCTGCTCTGCAGAGTGCAGACTGCAGAACCATGGATGTATAAAGAACGCTAGTTCTTTATACATCCATGGCAGAACTACACGATTGTGTGCTAAGCCTTGGACTGTTATTCTCAATTATTAATTGAAAATTAATATTCTTATTAAAACTTACCGAAAAATGTTGTAGCTAAAACACTTGCTGTTCCAGCAACCGAATAAATTAAATTCTTATTACTTATAACCACACTTTTCAACATAATTTTTTTAAACTTTTAATCAAGTATCAAGTATTTAAATTGTATTCAATATACAGCCCACAGGCCCCACACGCCGGCTGAGAATTCCTCCCAGAGTCCGTTTACTCGGGTTAGGACAAGAGTCAAGATAAAATGAAAAAAAAACCTCTGTGTGAGTTGTGGCTATCGAGGTGCCCGAATGAAAGGCTTGCTTTCGAGGATGAAAATAAACCCATGAGAGGTAGCTTGACTCAAAGATTGCTCGAAAAAATTTTGTTTGAAATGATTGACGAACTCAGAAAGAACTAATGATAATAAAAAATAAAGGCACCGGAAAAATGAAAAATTACAACTTTATATCATATCAAATTTTTTAGTAAAAAAAAAATTCGGTTTGACAGAAAAAAACAATTAAAATACCCAAAAAAAAATTAAAACTGATACCATGAATATACGCTGGTACATGCAAATTTAAAAATTGTTGATATGTTTATTGTAGTTTTTTTAAATCTTTAGCTTCTTTGATGTATTTTTCCTGAATGTCATCAAGCTGATTTATCTCAAACTGAGTTTTGAGGGTCTGAAATATATAACCAAATTGTTATACTTCGTTTCGAAGTTAAAACCATAAAAAATATTACGGTAAGGCTGATGGCCTGATGAAGCTTTAAATCTAGCCATTCTCTGAATTTCAGATCAGCCTCCTTTCTGCCAAGTTTCAAAAATTCGCACGGATGCTTTTCGTGTCGCTTATGTTCTAACCACGGGTCATCATCTGGTTCCCATCCATCCAGAGTCATCAAGCAAACAAAACATCTCACTGCATCAGGGGCGTTGTCTGTTGGACAATGGTAAAATCCAGCTTCAGCCATCTGCAAAAATTATTAAACCCAATGAAAAAGACATTAAAATAGAGAGAACGCGATGGAATACGCTTCTCCTTTATAAACTATGCGAGAAAAGTCATTAGTTATTTACTTTTTCCGGGATGCATTTGCAATCTTCTGTAAAAGGCCAGTCTTTATAGGACTCGAGCCTTTGAGATTGTAGCATGTAATTTGAAGCTATTGCCAATTCATCCAGAGGAAATTTAGGTTCATTATTGGCATTGGCCATCCCTTTACTTAAAGAATATTTTAGTAACAACGTCCCAAAGAATAAATTTTAATCTAGAGCCCCGAAGTTAATGGAAACAAGGTATTGATGGAAATAGCAGCCCGAATTTCCCGCTTCACTCCACCAAAGAGTATGTAACGCTACGCTAAAACGTAGTGTTATATATAGTCTTTGTATTCTCTTTTATGGGGTTAAAGGTCACTAGGCAGAGTAATAATTTCAGGGTAAAAACATTGAGTTCGGAATATTCTTCTCGAGATCCATATAAATTTTCATACGAGCCTTAGTAAATCTTTATTTATCGTCTATTCAAAGAAAGACGCTAAACTTTATCATCGCACCTAGAAATAAGTTTTTTTGGTGTTGTTTTCAGGGACCCCTCGTGTTTTGCATAACCTCTCTTAGTATATCTAAAACATTAGAAATAATTAGTCCCTGGGACTGTTGAATGTTGATAGATGATGATCTGATCGAGGAGTTCAAAAGTTCAAACACGTGGTCGTGGTTACGGTGGTTTAAATATGGATGATGATGATGCATGCTCTTCTGCTGCCAGTTAGTGATATTTATTGGAAAAATGTATTTGCAATCATGGGTCAATGAAAACCAAAGACCAAGTTACCATATCATTGAAGATTGTGAAAAAAACTTTCCTGTTATGAGTGCTTCATGATTGCAAAAACATTTTCTTTGATGGAAAACCACATAAGTAAATAGTTATTCCAAATATATAGGAGGTCTGCGGGTCAAATTTTCGGAGTCGGAAGATACATTCCGCCATGATTGCGAAATTGGCGTTCAAAAAATCAAAGAGGGATTTTACTCTGTACATTTGGGGTTTTTACAGGTAAATCAATTTATCTACATTATGGTTGCAAAATTCAAGAATACTAAAATCGTTTTAGATTGGGCATCGATATGAAGTAAAATTTCAATTTGATTGCGATACACTATTCTGTCCTCTAATGGTTCGAGAATCCGATAATGCCAATTTGTATACGAGAGTTACAGATTTAACGCCTGTGATGTGCGATGTTTCATCACCAAGTATGTTAAAGATTTAAAGCCAAATTATGCAATTAATAAACCAATACAATTTCAGATAGAGTTTACTTATTAAGCCTAGAACTATTTGCTCACAAAGAAAAACTAATCCGAGAGAAGTTGGAATTAGTCTCTTGCAACAATCCAACTTATCACATTTCATTTTTGCTCAATGCTAGAGTTTTAGGTTTGCTCAAAGATTTTATAAAAAATAAAACTTAGCTAAACTTCTAATTTAAATACAGGAAAAGGAAAGGGTACGCCGCTTTTAAAGAACGGTATTCGTTGCATTGGAGTAGAAATGGATGAGGATTCTGAATTCAGTGACTGGCAAGGTTTTGAGTAAAATCCTTTGACTTATCATTACTGCAGAGTTATTGAAGAAAACGCATAGTTTTCGATACCTATCATTTGAAAAGTGAAAGCTTTTTAAAATTCATATTTATAATGAACATCTTTTTATCTTGCGTACTGGTTCCGTATTTCTTTTTGATTTTTGATGCATAAAAAAATTGAAATTATTTTTAAAGAAGAATTTTGGTTGTAATTATTAAAATTTTTGAATAGATGTGATATTAAATATTGTTCTATATTTCTAACATTATTTTTGCTTTTAAAGATAATATATATATATGTAAAAATATATACAAATTTGAGAAAATCTAGAAATATAAGCGAAATTCATTTTATGAAATCTTGTACGGTAGCTGTGTAATCTATAGGATGTTAGATGGATACGAAAATTCCCTACAAAGAAAATATTCCCATGCAGCCTCCATACTAAGTATTAGCCAAGCAGGAATAAAAAACTATAGATGGTGCTCTTCGTTCAGTCCTCCCCTAAGCCGATTCCATAACAGCCAAGAGGTCTGAAAATTTTAGAGGGAAAATTGGAGTATTTGGCTCTTAGTCATCACTTAGTTTCTACTGTTGCCATTAGAGGACGCTTATGAACACTAGGTTTTGTTATTCATCTTAAGCAATTAAAGGCATTGTAAATCACTGTTTCATTGGACACATCTGACGTTTGATGTCAAACTATTCTCGTCAGAGTAGCTTACATTTGCTTAACCCAACGTCACTGGAAAAAATGTTGGGGGGCTCCACCGTGGGATTTACAGTTCCTTTTAGTTAGGGTGTCCAAATACAGAAAAAGAAAAAGGTACCCCTTGTTTGAAGAATGGTATTCGTTGCATTGGAGTGGAAAATTGATGAGGATTCCGAATTCAGTGATGGCAATAAAGATTTTAAGAAAAAAAAAAAAAAATCTTTTGACATGTCAAACGTCATTCCTACAAAGTTAAAAAAAAAGTTACATAAAATCATTTGAAAAGTGAAAGCTTTTCAAAATTCATTTAATATTTCGTGTTGAAAGAAAAAAAAATAGAAACCTGATGTAATTATTTTTAAACAAGAGTATTAAAATTGTGTAAATAAAATTGACATGAAAGCTTTTCTCTACGAGGAAAAATAAATTTTATGCAAAGATTTGTAAAAAATCAAAATTTTACAATAAAAATGTCTATTTAGTACTTTTAGTGAAGGGAAAGTGTAGAAGTAGATTTTAAAGCTTTAAATTTAAATTTTTAGAGTTCATAACAATTTTTCTGGGAAAGTTACAATTCGATAAATGATGGAGAAAGATTTAACAATTCTGAAACTGGAGAGGAAAAAGGGAACATTAATATTTAAGATTTCATAACAACTAAATCTACAGGATTGCCACAGTTCTGGGAATATAGCAAATTAGATGAAAAATATTAATTTTGGGAAATGTTAGTAATCAAAATGTAGCCAAAAGATAAGGGAAAAGTAACAAAAATTAGGGAATTTGAAAATTTGGTCAAATATTATATAAGGGAAAAATAAGAATTTGAAAATTCTCTGACTTTCCCTTACTTTTTGTAAAGGAAAATCAGGAAATTGAACCAAAAAGTTCAGAGTACTTGAAAATTGATTCCAAGTTTGGGAAAGTCAGAGGAATTTACAATGATGGAATTTAAAAATTGGGTCAAAAATATTAATTTAGAGAAGATTTGGGAAATTTGAAAATTACGCCAAACAGCCAAGGAGTCACGTAACGAAATTTGGTATCAGAGCTGGATTAAAGGGGCTTTTACCAATTGATGTCACCGAACAATAGGAAATATATTATAACAGGAAGGTTATAGTCATTTGGTCAGGGAAAATGCTCAAATACAGTAAAAACCTAGAAAAGTCTGTGAATTTGAAATACCAACTTTTGAGGCAACCCTGATATATAAATGATTTAAGATCTAACAATGTAAAAGACTCCTTTGGTTTAGAATAATTTTTTAGAAGCAGTAATAATATTTTTCATTGCTGCCTCATAAGCTCTTTAACCATTTCAGAGTTTAAAATAAATATTTATTATTTAAAAACAGTTTAAATATATTAATTTATCTATTTAATATCTAAATTTAATCATTAATTATAGAAATATAAATATATATATATGATGATATTTTAGTTTTAAAGGCAAAGACGCAAAAGTGCATTTTGTAAAATATTTGCGTGAAAATGATCTCTTTCAGTTCAGTCAAAACTTCAACATGCGATTTTTGTCTGTCAAACGACTCTTAACAATTTATTAACTGTATTGTATACTTTTTTATCACGATATTTTAAAATAAAAATAAAATAATAAATAATGCATTTATTTTCTTCAGAGAAATGCAACATATTGCTACCGATTTAGATGCTCGTTTTAAGGCCTCAAAAATATTTTAAGTAGAGTTTTATAAGCTAACAAAATTAGTGATAGTTAATCTTTGGTACTAAGCAAGTTCTTAATTGTATCTTGAACTTTAATTACGGATTCATAATCGCGAGCGTCACAAGATAAAACTGTGAGGCCATTATTATTATCAGATCTAGCCCTTTGGATGGTATGAATTTTCAAAGCGTTTTTCACTTCTTCTACAGAAGCGCATCCATCCTGACCCTTCAAAATTAAACTAACGTTAAAATTGTAAGGAAAGTTTTTTAAATGGAAAAGAAAACTAACCTTATTGTTAATAAGAAGAACGAATGGGATGTTTATGAGTCTGGAATCATTGGCTAAGTTTTGAAGTTCAGTAGCGGCTTCGTCAAAGCGTATTTTGTTTTTCGAGTCAATGATAAACAGGACGAGTCCAGTGTCAATGTAGAAATTTGGCCAATACTCCCTTAGCTTTTTCTGTCCACCTACTGATATATTTTTTAACAAGCTTAGAATTTCTGATAATCATCAAACTCTACTATCTACAGTGGAAACCTACTTTCCCAGTAATTAATGGACAAGGAATCGCTGTTTTGACAAACTACGTTAAAACCTTCAGTTGGCTCGATTTTCTCTCGAGGTGCATTACTTGAATGCGATAAATTGGACATGAATTCACTTTTTCCAGAGTTATCGAGACCCAAAACTATAATTTTTTTAACTTTAGGAATTTCTTCCGATTCCTGATTAGAAATCTATTACAAATTTTTAAATGAAAAATTGTTTCATTTTAGTCAGTTGAACAAACTTGAATTTGACTAATTTGAGTTTTACTCGAGAATCGAGATTGACACTTCTTTGACTGTGTCACTGACAGTGAGTGACCAAGTCTTAACGTAAAGAAATATTAAGTAGGCCTAGACTCTAGAGCAGTAGCTGATAAACAAAACATCATATTACCGGATAATCCTGTGGTTTAGATTTCTTCTTTCTATTTCTTATTATAAAAAATGTATAAGATAATCCAAAAACTCCACTACTTCCTACAACAACAATCGGTAACCAATATCTCCAATTTTTAAACATACCCGAAACAAAATATTACCACTAATCCACTACTGTGAGTCTGTGAAAAGGAGATTGCCGATTACGATTACGCAATCAACATTGAGCAGAGCAGACCGCAATATCGATTTGTATGATTGGTCAAATTTGCGCATGCGTGATTGATTTGTACCGCGTGATATATTTCTATTTATTTTGAAAGCTACCGAACCATGTGCTACAACAATAGCTAAAATCTACTTTAGAGTGAACTGACTGAAATTATTAACAATATATTCACATGACTGAGCACAATTACGTTTACTCTAAAGGCTTCCAAGTCATTTCCAAAATTCCGAGGCCATTTCAAAAGATGGAGCAATAAAAAAATATAAAAATGTTTTAATACAGTTAAATAAAGATATTTAGGAGCCTGCTTCATGCACGTAGGTCAAAACCTTTCACCTAGTGAGTGTGAACACATTTTTAAACAGTAGGCGCCCGAAAGTCACTGATTTAAAATATTTAATTCTCTAAAATGTACACGCAATGTTAGATACCTTAAACTTCATTGCAAGCAACGCTTGCGTTTGAGTTTATATTTCAAGCGTGCGTATAAACATTAAGTTAAAACTAAAACACTCAATTTTTAGTTGAATTTCCATATAATTCATTAATTACAGGAAGACAAATACGACTAGAAAATAATAAGTTATGATAATATATTGACTCCAATTTAAATAAACAAATAAAATTTAAGCTTGATTCTTGGCCAAAATAATATTGATTGAAAATGCGGCTTAATAGAGTTATGCACGTATAATACTGCTGTAATGCTTCAAAAACAACGCACGCGATTTCTCCTATTATTTAGTTAGCTGAATATTAATTGAAGTTTCCTCGACACGCCTACTCGACTACGTTAATAGTCAAGAAGCATACCATCTTCAAATCTATATAAGAGATTGAGAAGGGTATAGCTTTATTCCAATTGAAAGATGGGGATCCTTTTGCGTTTAGTTCTGGTTCTGGGGGTCGGAATAGCCGTTGGGCAAGACATATCCAAAATGTTCACACCCGAAAACATTAAGAAGATGGTCGACGGTGGAGCGGACATTCCCCAAATTCTAAAGAAATTTAATGTGCCAGGAGCTGATCAAATATCAACGTTTGCTAAAACAATGGATTTTAAGAAAATGTCCCAATCAATAACCGGAATGATGTCGTCGATGGATCCATCCAAAATTATGTCTATCATGAAAGGTTTGGACATGCAAAAATGGACCGAAATGTGGGACCCGAATAAATTAATGGACTTAGTAACCAAACTCGCCGCCAAGGCAAAAGAAAGACGACTTCTTAAAAAAGAGCAGGAAGCGCAAAAGCAATGAAAACGTAAATTTATTTCATTTATTAATTAATAAATATAAAATAAAAGTTTCTATTTTTCAAAGTTTTCTTTCGTTTATATTAAGTTGATTAATACGCGCAGGTGGTTTAGCAAAAGTATAGTAAATACTATCATCGTTGTTTGAACAGATTGAATCAATCTTGAAACGACTTATAAACAGAAATTTCTAAGCCTTATTGGTTTTTTAGACGAAATAAGTAAGAAATAATATTTAATAAGTGTAGTATTATTTAAAAACTTAACAAATAATTAATAATAATACATTATTTGAATCGTATTTATTTTTGTGGGGTAAAAACATTTCTTATTGGCTGGTGACTTCAGAGCCGTTTATTCGATTCTATATTTTTTATATAGTTCGAAAAAATATATTACGCGTAGCAACCGCTTGACGAAACTTAAACATAAACGTAAAATTAGAAGTTTATCTCTTATAGATGAGAAATTCGCGAAGTGGTTTTAGTTAAAACTTTGTCCTGTTTTCAAAGACTTAAAAAACCCACTTGGTTTAGTTTTTTATGGGATAGAGAGCCAGTTTTTTATTTCCCATAGTAATTAAGAAATAGTTAAATATTTTATAAACGTACCGAAAGGTATTTATTTAAATAAAGTTCTAAAGGATTATTATAAGTAGATATTGTAATTGAAAGTCCGTAACGCTCTCTAGACTACGACACTGTAGCCTTATATATTTCGAATATAAATAAATAATTGAATTTTCTGTACAATATATAATCGTGTTCCGAATTTAGAACCAGTGTTAAACTTTTATAATAATAAAAACAAAAACAATTATCTTTAAAATTCCCCAATTAATTTCCCCGTGTAATTACATATTCTAAGTTAATTTAAAAATGATTAATTTTTTTTATCATGCCTTCCTTAATAACTCGTCGAAAAATTTCGCGTCCATAAGTTTGACTCTTTTTATTCTCTGTAATATTAAAGTCTTAATGAGAGTTTGATCGCGATTAGACAAACATTAGTCCGTGGAATATAAATTTACTAGCTTACGCGTGAATGAATGATGCTTTTAAAAATTCATTAAAATTAGATTAAATACCTATTTTGTTCGATTAGGGCTGCGCCGGGAGACAAGTAGGCCTCAAATACTTGACAATTTTTTGCCATCTATTCGTATGTCCAGGGATATGTAAGGTTTGGTCTCCATCCGTTATCAGTTGGTCGTTAGCTTCCAAACTCTCTGATTTGACCACCAAAGGGAATTCGGTGGAATTTTTCGATTGGCTAATGGCTTTAACGTCTCTATTATTACGCGTTAATTTTCGACTTTTCTTTGATCTTTTGCGGTTAATTTTGCCCATCGATTTCTCCTTCTTATCTTGATTTTGTTTCATAACGTGGTTAGCGATCGCCGTCTTCAAAGCGATAACGATTTTGACGACCGCTTGGGCAACTTCGGTTGGTGATGCTTCCTTGCTCGATAACACAGTCCAATCATCTTCTAGAACGTTCGGCGGAGTCTAGAAAAAATTAAATCATTCAGATATGATTACCGTTAAATTAAAATTAAATAAAGCAACCATGCGGAAAATAAACATATTGCTTTGTTGCTAAATCGATTGGCAGACGCGCGTTTTCCGTCCAAAAAAAAATAGCTATGGATAAACTATACCTATATATACAAAGCGAACTTACTTCGAAAATCTTATAGGGAACACCAAAATCTCCACCAGCGGCACCGCCGGTTGAAATGATAGGAATGACGTAATGGTCGTTCCATATGAATTCCTCGACTTCGTGGGCCGCACCCGGTCCTCCTTCTATCACGATGCAAATGTCGAATAATCTGGCGACGACGGATTCCCTTTCTTTTACGGAATCGCCGAGAAAGAGAGTGTTTCCGTATTCTACCGGTTCAAAGCTTCCTTCCTCGTTCTGGGTCGCTTTCGTCGTGAAGTCCTTCGTGTCCTTCACGGGTAGAATGTGAAAGATGGGTCCAGGAGTGGTTGGACTGGGTGTTACGGGCGAGCGGGGATTGTTCTGTAACGCCTCTTCGAAAGCGCGAGCCGTGATGTCACCAGCACCGTAAAAACCCCCGGTTACTACGTTTATGTTCTTGACTTTAGCCAAAGCTTTTCCGATTTCCCTTTTTGAAAAAAAAAAAAAAAAAAAAAACTTAAGTTAGTTTATGGTTATTTTATATCCGCGTTTGTCACATCCTTAGCATTCGTCTCTGTCGCAGCCAAATGGACCAAGACCGTATTAAAGTCCGTTTTCACTGAACACGGATACACGCCGGCGCCATGAAATTTTCTCTACGGACATTTAGTTGGAAATTTATCCCTTCCCGTCTAAATCACGGAATACAATCTTCCCGTTGAAGCAGATATAACTTACTTGCAAATTTCCTTGGATCGTTCGTTTTGCATCCGGCTTGATCCAGAAACATAAACGCAAGATTCCAATACGGGTAAGTTCTTCTTCATGAAACTGACGAGATACTGCATTTTGGCTTCCATTGTGGCGTCTTTTGGAGTGACGGAAGAGGCCGGGTTCAATTCTCTTTTGACCCTGGCTTTTAAGGCGCAACTGAACTGAGCTCCTTGCGGGTCCTGTTCGTTCAAAATCTCTATCTTGAATTCTGTTATAAACTCTAAAGAGCGAAAGTAACTTACGCTTATCATGTCATTTCCCATTAACATGCCGAACAGCGCGGGGATCGAACTGTCGTCGTATTTAACCAGGATAATTTTCTTTCGGTGTTCGCAATAAAAGGCCTGTTGTCTCGAAGTGGTCGATTTAAAGAAGGCTTCGGAGGCGACGACTATGACAACGCCGGCTTGGTCCACCTTCTCTTGGAACTTCTTCAGTCGATCGAGTTTATCCGGGGTCAACGATTCGGACACCATGCTAGTCGTGCTCATTTGGGAACTCAGCCTTGTTAGAACTCGTTTATCGACGTAACCGCTCGTTTCGTTGGAATCGGAGCGCGCCAGCTGTTTTTTGTGTTGCGAAGGTCCGCGGGTGATGGAAGCGAAAGGTTTAGGTTCGTCCAACGGTCTAATCGTTTCGCCTTCTGGAATGGTGGAAAGTTCGCGCATAATCGCCCCCGCTGACGCCAATCCTCCGAAGGAATCCCCGTCTTGGGCGCCTTCGATAAGCTCGGTCGAGCACCATACTTGGTAGTTCATCTCCTCCAACATTTTTTTGACTTCCGAGGCCTTTAAGAGAAAAACGAGGAAATCAAACACTCTACCCGAATAAAGCTTGAATAGATTTACGTGACCGCAACCTTATCAACGTTTAAACCACTCGTTTTATTTTTTTCACTTTCAACAAGGATACTCTCCTTGTTGAAAGTGAAAAAAGTAAAATTAATGTTTTCCTGCAAGAAAAATAAAAATTATAAAACACTCGTTTTATGTTTAATTATATTTTCAACTTAAGACTGGTTTTCCCGCTTACGTTCGAGGTCACGAGGACAATTGATATCCTCCTTGTAATATATAATAAAAGAGGTACTCACGAAGATGAGTTGTTTCGGATGCGCGCTAATGACGACTAATTGAGTTTGGCGGTCCTTCATTTCAATCAAGTCGTCGACAATGCCGCTCATTCGTACCTTTATATAAATAATATGAGACTTGTAAAATGGTACATATAAGCTAACATAAATTACTATAGTTGGAGGGAAACTTACGGTTTTTCTTTGTGGGCTGCTAGGTGGAGGCGCGGCCAATGAGCGGTACCTTTTTTGCGCGAAGTTGGTGTAATCGGGAACCATGTTTAATTGAGCTAGCAAACGGGTTGCGATTTGGCGGGAAACGGTCTTGACGAATTTAACGTCCCAGACCCGGTAGTCGGAAGCGTACTTGGATTCGTCGATTCCTTTCACTATATTATACCGTTATTAATAAACAGTACCAGTAACTCTCTACCGGGTTAAGAGAATTGCCGATCGTTGGTATAAATGACTCAAAATTCTTTGTTCCGCGCAACTTAGCGCAGTAGGCCAACTCGTACCCTCTTAATCCGGCCCCAAGACCCAAGAATATTTGGTTCTTACTGTGATCATTTTCGAGGGGTTTCCAAGGTATGTATTGCGTCGAAGCGAACTGGATGGCCAAACATTCCGGAGGCCAGTGGTCCATAAAGTTGATGGGAATGATAAATTTATTAAGGACGTCAGCTAACTTGACCTCTCTGTTAGTCCACTGTGTCTTGCCATACATGGGGGTGATCAAGGGAACAAAGACTTCGCAATTACTAACTGCGAAATTGAGCGAGTCTTGCCAGTCAGCTCCCGATTTAATTTCGTGTACGTCCTAAAGAAATTTAACCAAGTTAGTTCATTCCAAAGAGTCATCTACCACTCAAGGATCAAAATAAAGCGGTTCGCCTTCAAGATTTGGTAATTTGGCTATATTTCGT
Source organism: Odiellus spinosus (assembly GCA_963920705.1). Taxonomy (NCBI): domain Eukaryota; kingdom Metazoa; phylum Arthropoda; class Arachnida; order Opiliones; family Phalangiidae; genus Odiellus; species Odiellus spinosus. Next base: position 16,508,522 of record OY987227.1, on the reverse strand, counting down.
TCATAGTTGACCTTAAATGTCCTCGAAAGAATAAAAATAGGTCCCGCCCCTGCATAGATAAGTTACGACCCATTTTAAAAATTTAGACCCAATAAGCAATAAGTCAAAAATGTGTTCTTTAAATCAACAGTTCATGTTAAAAAGACTTATCTTGGGATGATATTTTACGGCAAAAACTAAACTTACCAGATACACGCTAAAGCCCAGATTATAAAGCTCTTCTTTGAGCGTTAGAGCGTGTTGGGCAGCTTCGGCTCTAACGTAACTGATTAAAATAGGCTTAGCGACCAGTCCCAATGAAGACGCGACATGGCCTTTGTGCTCGTTCCTTCTACAAGGACGAAAAAAGATAAAAAATATAAGGTTTTTGTTTTAATTTTATTTGATTTTATTCAAATTTTAAGCAATCAAAGAAGTATACAAATAACAAGCAAAAAGCGATGTTGGCGAGATAGCTAATTATGGTAATATAAAATGCGTGAAATAAAAGCGGAACAAACATAAGGCCCCACAACATAATCGACAACAAATTATTAAACGGTGCGCGACAATGATTGGTTCACGGTACGGAATAATCTTCGGTTCATCACTAATCCGAGTCGCAACATACACCAATAGGTTACAATAATTATAACCAGACTAAAAACGCACTTAACGATGCCTTTCTCGAGATAGATCTACTTTCTTCTAAGGTTGTTATTCGGACACGTTTGCGGGGCTTTGAAACTTACGAAAAGAACGATTTCTTCTTCTCCTTAATCTCTCTGAGCGTGGGTGTTATTCTAGGCGGGTCAGTTTCGTCCACGGACGGTGGAAGAGATAGCGTCGCGAAGACTGGAGAGCCTCTTCTCGACGGAGTAACTCTGCTGAAGGGTGGGCTGAGTGAATTCGGGTGGGCTAAAGATGGTTCGTACAAGGGCGAGGATACGAGAGTTTGAACTAGGAGGGTACTATTCGTCATGGCGTCCGCCACCGTTAGAAGATTTTCTTGTTGACTGGTGACCGGGAAGCCCATCTTCTCGATAAACTTGAATTCATTCCTTACTAAAAGTTTGTTTTCTTTCAACTGTAAACGAGAAAATAAATATTTCGCATTTTAGACTTCGTGATCAAACTTCTAAACTATTCGTGTCTTTGGGCTTAGCTATGAAGATATTGCATTTTTTAGGCTTCATTAGCTAAACGCTTTGGACTTAATATCATCCTTAACCTTCGATGCCAGTTAATTATACCTCCAGTTCCCATAACTAAAACTAATTATAATTGGTAGATCAAAAGTTATGCCAAAAAAATAGTTTCAATAAAATGGGATGTTGTAAATTTGACCCTTAAGTTGAAAAAGCGATGTTTCGGTATAACACATGCAAGATACAAGTTGGCTTTATCATCGCTTGATACGTAGAGGACCCTATACCCATTACCCTTGAACTTTTTGTAAACCTGACACGACAAGTTTTTATAGAATATGATATTCAATGTTACCTTAGACTAGAAATAAGTACTTGTAAGGGGTTTTTAGCCTTTAGTGTTAGTGTGAACACGGTCTGAGAGATATAGTTGAGTATTTAAACATACTACAAACGTGTAATCTCCAAAATGAAGAGGGTATAGGTATAGTAAAATTTCATTTTAATCTCGAAAAAATGTTGAAGGTTATCAAGATTTTGTTTCGTGGTAACAATCGAAAAACAACGCGATTTGAAAGGGGAATATTCTCTCTCTACATTTTTCATTCAAAAGCCACGTGATATTATAGTTTTGACTCGAGTGCTTTTAACGGAAATCACTAAATTCCTCTATGTATTATAATCTGTCAATCTTTTTTGATCTTTAATTAAGAGGATACCGAAAAATACCGACAACTGAAGAACATCGAATTTAAATTAAAACCAGACCTCCGTGAAGCTCATGTGTTGATTTTTTTGGCTTCTCGGTGCACTTGCGCCACTATCGCACTTATCGTAAACAAATTCTAGTCAGAATCAGTTAGAATTTTCAGTTCGAGCAAAACTATCATGATAGGTCATTCCTTAATCCATGATTTGGTGTCTTAATAAAATATTTTGGTTCCCTCTTGCCTTTACTACATGTAATAATATTAAGAACGAGATTCGCAGAGATAATTAAAGGGATACTTTTGCACGTTCCGAAAATTCAAGTCGATTACGTAATTTGATAAATGTTCAGAGGAATTCCAAGTTCATCATATAGACCAATAAGAAATGGACTTAATGATGAAGATACTCGTGTTATTACCAAGAATATGATTTATATTCAATTACACTTGAAATTTCCGTCTATCCATCGTGGGTGGGGTTTCGAACTCGCGATAAAATGTCTGTGTCGAAGCACCTGATTGGCCTATATCTCTTTAAAACTTGTGGATCATCATGCAACCTATAGACGGATTCATTGATGAACATTTTTTCAGCTGCCATGGGCATTAGTGAAATAATCATATTCTTGGTATTAAGAAGAAAAATTTCGCCCTAACGTCCTTCTTATTGTAAATTACTTTAAATAATAATTTTTAATCTAAGGTTTCACTTTTGGGTTTTCCATCACGAGAACACTGCTATACACGTGGGTTTAAGTCCTCAAATATGAAGAAAATTTCAAAATATCGCCAGATACTTTTCTTCGAAAAATGCTTAGTTCACTACAGATACCAAAGTGATTACTCTAAAATAAACATTATTTTAAACATTGCAATTGGAAAGCTAAAAAAGACAGTGAAAGCCATTCATCTAATAAATATTATCCTTATATATATACAAGCTCAAAATACTATTCTATATCTATTTGGACTAAATTTTATAGCAAATAGACACAAGGGCATAACGGATAGTTTCCACTAAATCTGCTACCAATGCTTCACTCATTAGAATATAATAGAATACCCAAAATATCTGGATTTATAAAGCTTTTTATCAAGGAGCCCGTTTAGGGTTACGCCACTCCACGTTCAGCCTCGAAGCGAGCTCGAAACCCCACCCAGGACGGGTTCTATGAGTTAGGGCTAAGCTCTATGAAGAGACGGGCATTCCTAGTGTAATTTTATATCATATTCTAGGAAAGTAGAAAGAATCAGTTTCAGCTTTCAGCACGTACAAAGTTAGGCGGTAATAAATAAATAAATAAATGGAAGGTCTGCTTTGTACGTGCTATAGCAATTTCCAACTACTGGGGCGAAAATTCTCGAAATTTTAGCTACATATTTCCTAATCAAACAAATTAATAATTATGGCGAAGGAATTAACAATTTTTTTCTGCTAAGATCCCTTCCATCTCCTCCCTAGAAGCCCAACCCAAAACAATTGCGTCAATAAAACATTAATAATAGAAGCTAGAAAAAAAGCATCCTCTAAGATAAGATCGATTATTTCGCCGAGACGTTAGAAATAACTTGTTGCGAAACAGAAAATACTATCTGTACTATTAAGTCAAAGGGGAAATGAACAGTATATTTCTTCTTTTTCTTCAAACAAACAAAAAATATGTTCGTGATCAGACTAGAATCACACGTGATTTGTGATTATGAGGATAAAATCAGGGAAGTACTCTAACATGATAAAAAATCACACGAAAATTACTAACAACCTTCCGGGGATATTTAAAAACCAACAAAACTCGTGATCAAGGAGATTTTGAATGGAATACTTTCTTCACTATATGAGGTTTAATAATCCTAATCCTCTTAAAGGGAATATAAAACTCAGGCCAATAAGTCTAACAAATGTCCTGTAAAATCAACGCTGGATTGCATTAGGTAACAAGACGTCACACGAGCGTTAGCAGACGATTTTTCTTTTTGTTGTTAACCGAATTTAAACAATATTAAATTTAAACAATATAATTAAAATTTTTCTCATGGGCTAATCCTAATCCTCTTTATGTAAATGCTTTAAAATGAACCATGTTGTTAAGCCTATAGCCTAATCCGATAATACTGATAATTATCTTGTTGAAAGAGATATTTTTCTCTGCTGTAACAAAATTTACTGAAGATAATAAAATTATCTCGTTACGAAAGTTGGGAAGTCTAAATTTATCAGATGATCATCGAATTATTTTGTTACGAATGTTGCTAATCCAAATTACGTAAGTTGGTAACTCTAAAACTATATTCTCAAGCTATATAGAGTTAATTAAAAAATCGTTCCCAAGTTTAAAATTTTAATACCAAACACTTGAACGTTGAATCATAAAATTAGGAGGGGTAATCGTCCCCTTATCGTAACAAAATATTCTTGTAAATTCCCTTCGCGACTAATCGGCGCCGCCACAGAAAAATAATAAATACCGTAATGATTACATCATACGGTACAAAATATTAAGCATTCCTTTCCATCTTTTCCATTGAATCCAAACCGATTTGGATGGGCAAAAGATTATAGTCCATTTTAACACGAAGATAATACAGCAATGGTGGGTATGAACTGTCGGTAGTCCGTCGCCTACCACGTATCTCTACCTCGCCAATCATATTAGAGCTATCTCTTTAGTATTGAATGAACTGTAAAACGCAGACTGGAATCCTCTATACCTTTCACTGACTCATCATTTTATTATAATAATTAATATTAAAAAAGAATAAGCGCCTGCAGCGATATTACACAGATCGTATCGAATTCTTTAAAAGCGAAATGATCCACATAATATGTTAGGCTTTTTAAATGGAGAATGAATATCGAATTAAGATATCAATAGATTTTCTATCGATTCATTATCGTTAAAAACATTCTTCTACCAGTCTTCTACCAGACAAGCGCTTTATTTCAACAGTAAAATTATTCAAACTAGGCTTAAGAGGCGCACACTAGTTAGGGGGAATGCATATACTTTTCTCATTTACTTCTGTTTGTGAAGCTTACTTTCAGTGTTAAATTAAAAATGGGTTTCTAATTTAATAAATTTGGCTTATAAATCTTTTTACCAGTCAATTAGGTAAGAAATCGATAAAAAGCATTCTCCCTATAAATAAAATTTTGCCTCTTTTGTGATTTAGGCTTAACACGGTAAATTGGAGATTCGGACTTCATTTTACCTTTAAACGTGACATTTTTTTCATCCCTGATTGAGCACATTAATTATGAGTACGTAGAATTATATTGACTTTTCAACACGTACATAGATGGTCTCGCTCTTATTTCATAGAGAACAAATCACAGCCATAAGAGGAGTTTAGATTGGTACGTGATGAAATTTCAAACCAATTCTTTCTATAGTAATCCACAAAGTTAAGACCGCCTCTATCATATATCAATACAGATAAAGGAAAACTTCGTTTTTAAGTAGTTATCAAAACTATAAAATGTATCTACGAAGAAAGATACAAAAACGAGATTCTAAATTGTATTCAATTACTTAGAAATCTTAGAGCACCCTTGCATAATACGAATAACATTGTTATTGGTCAGAATAAAATTTACCTGTTCGCCAATAGCGTCCCGAACTTGTCTCAGACTCGAATTTAATTCGATGAATATGAAACCTAGATGCTCTTTTTCGTCAGCTATAACTCCCACCCTCGTTTTTTCTGTAAAAACAAAGAACATATTGCGTTTATAGTTTCGGAATTTCAAAAATATTTCTCAATATCAGTTTACAAAGCTAAGGCGGATTAATACTTCATAAGGATAAAAATAATTTTGCAAACTACATTTTTTTCAAACTAAATAATTTAAGCGTGACGTAACTTACCGAATTGTTTTCGTAATATGACGGCGTACTGTTCGTTTACGATTTGATCGATGGGTACCTGCTTTTCTTGGTCTTTCGATATCGGCCATCTATATAGAGAAACAAAAGAAAACAGGATTTAGGTTTAGAGTTTCGGATTCTATAAAACAATAAAAACACAAATGAGTCTAATTATAATCAAGAAATATTTTTTTTAATTTAAGTCACTTTGACTCGAGACCACTATAGCTAAAAGCTGGAAGACTCTTTAAATTGACTTCTTATATTGCATGATTATAGCATAAGAGAACTGTAATTTTGCAGTATCATACTTAATTATGACAAATTGAGTTTACTCAATTATTTTATGTGATTCAAACGGAAATGATACAAATAATAATGTATTAGGAAATGTTTTGGATTTAGCTGTGAAGATTTTAGAAGATATATGCATTATATTTTAATCTCTATCATCCTATTTAAAACTAAAATACGAAATTAAAACCTAGATCTGGGTTGATACGTTTTTAAGATATCAAATATTCAAAATTTAAATGCAAAAAATATATTCAATATATTTGATATACTACGAATTAAAATATCCTATTAAATTATTTTAATCTTAGAAGAATTTCAATTGGATTAAACTTAAAATATCTTGTTAATCTTAGTACCTTAATAAATAAATAAATGGCATTGAGTATTTCATTAAATCACAGCATTTTTTATTTTATTTTTTTAATCAAAAGACCGTGAACTTCGAGTTTGTTGACGCGCAAAAACAACTGACGTTGGAAAGATAATTCGACTTCCGTTTACTTTTGTAAAAACATTTAAAACCGCGTCCGGATTGTTATCTACGAACTCAAGATCTAGAACTTAAAATCTAAACTATATTAGCGTATAATCTTATTTGTTACGTCATTACTACAATCAAAATCATTTAGAACGAAATGATGTGTCGCAATAATTGCTTTCACCCACGAAATTAACGTAAGCACTTCAATTTAAATACGAAGCAAAATTAGGTTTAACTCCGTAAATAGTTATTGTAAAAATTTGTCTAGTTCCTGAAACGTTTCATCATAATCACAGACCCCTATACGTAAGGAGAAAAAAGTTGAAAACTATTTTCCTTCAACATAATTTCATCTCTTGCGCAATTTTCGTCTGGTCTACCTACTTAGTGACCGAACCCTTCAAATATGTTAATTGATCATATTCCCACGCAAAACAACACTTAATTCCAAAACACCCAAATGTTAATATTATTAATTGTTCGAGATTGAATTAAAGCAATTAATACAATAGATTATTAATCACCAAAACCATTACTTTTTTTTAATGAAATTTGGAGTTTTATTATAAAAATTGTAGAAATGGAATCAAAAGATTGTAGGCTCGTTTCCTAACGTAACCGCATAAATATTTGATATTAAATCAACGGTATTATCATTAAATACAAGATTAAATAAATATTAATTTGTATTTTTTAATGATAATTAACATTTACGCATTTTATTAATTAGAAATATGAGCTGGGCCTCTACTCCTGTAATGTAGCTTGCCTTTTAATCAATCTAGGGCGTAGTTTTGATTGGTTACTAGTTTAAATCATAGGCTACCAGAAAACCTATGAAATTTTCCGACGAAAGATTTTGCATATTTCCATATAAGTGATGGGTAATATTTTATAGAAAAACTCGTGATATCTGATTTTTTTTTAAATATTTTTAAGTCAAAACCAAAAGCGAAGTGGTACGTGACATGCCTAACTAAATTTTTGTTCGACTATATACAGCTGAAACCATTAGTTGATACGTGAAGTGATTATAAATTTTATTAAAGAACATGTACCATAGAAGACGTCTTTTACAATCACCACAACTCGTTTGTTTTCATTTGAAATATTTCATAGAAGTAAAATAAGCATGGTGTTTTTACGTGTATGGATACAAGATAAAGTCTTGAATATTGAAATAATATAAAAAGTATATATCAGGAGATGAAATCTCATCTAATCCCTTTTTTTTTACTCTTCAAATATACAAAATTTAAATCCGGCTACTGTCCTAGATACATGTTCCTATTTATATAATATAGTGATATAACTAAAGGACAAGTTTTATTGAAATCTATTTTTGGATTAACATAGAATCAAATACATACCCTCAAATCACAAATACGTGAGGTATAAACGAATTTTTAAAAGGATAATAAAGACAGTGTTTTCTTCAACTATATTACGTAACCACGAGGCTAATCACTCCATGTAATTGGTGAACAAGCGTGTAAATTTAACTGTACTAAAGTGATTGCGTAATAACTGAGCATGTATTTAGCATTAACTGAGCTATTTTCACGGAGATAACCTAACGGTTCCTGATCCTTCCTAGAAATTACGTGTTATCCTCTAATCGTCCTTGGAATAATATATTCCCTTAATAACTTTGGATTAATCCTTAGATGAGTTTGAGATGGATACGTTCTTTAACTCTCTTGCGTAATAACTTCGGTAATACCATTTCCATCTAGACTGAAACTTTCGGTAAAAAAACCCAGCTGATTTAAAAGTCTTATTTGAACGTACGTAAGCTGCATGAACCCTGTTATTTTATCAATTAAACAAAAAGAAAATGAAATGTTTGACTGAATCCCACGCAAAAATGTAATAACATCAACGAAAGAATGTGCAGGAAGTGATAGAGATATTTTTGTACGTGAGGTTACGCGTTGTTGCGACGATTTTATCTATTATATGTTTGTTAAAAATGTGTTAACAAAACTAATAAATACGAGGCGGACTAATATTCAATATAAAACCTGATAGGGTATAAAGTAGATTGTAACAAGTGCTCTCGAAAAACTATAAAAAGCGGCATTAAAACCGTAAAAACCCCGGGTTTTACGCGGGAAATGTCGAAGGGTAAAATCCGTACACAGACTTCACGATAGAGGTCGGGTTTGGACAAGATAACCATAAATATATCATTAATCACTTAATTATTAATAATAATCAGTTGAATATTCGCGATTACATTGCATTTATCATAGACTTCCAGTGTATAATTTCAAATTATGAATAAAGATAAAACAAACAGATATTATCTTGTCCAAACCCAGACCTCAAACTTCGCGATTACGTAACTGACTGCAGCTTTTGACAATGATAAATAAGTACTAAGTGTACTGATCAACCCCTCGGGAAATTTAAACGTTTTAAAAATGTGGAGAATGACATTTCGAGAGTAAACGTAGAAGAGAGCATATCCGAGTTAAAATGAAAACAATGGAATGATATTCCTGCCTAACGTTTTGCCTTCAAAATTTATTTAGCAAAATTAATTTATATATTGTATTTTAGGTCTATCATCTACGTCTTCAACCAGGCATGAATTTACGCACGCACTAGGCTATCCGGTTTTAAATATATTTTTTTTATTAATTTTCCCATGATTATCCGGTTATTTACGGAAACACGTAGTCAACCATTTGGAACCACTGAAAATGTGTCTTCCCTTTACTTTACTCAGAGTTAATATTATACCAAAATATCGATTTAAACCACATTTTTACAGTTCACACTAAAGACCGTTTTGGAAAGGTCAATATGAATAATTTTGTGGTCAATTAAAAACGGAATTATTAACTGTAAAAATAGATTTGTACATTCGAAAAGGTTTGAAATCGGTTTCAAATTTCTAGTGTGAACGTAGCTTATAATTCGAACTTCGTGGCGCATAAATTAAAATTGGTATGTTGAAAATTACAGCACGCTTTTATATTGTGAATATAAAATGCATTGAATATAATTTCAGATTTTTCTTTTAAATAACACAATGCATAAATGGGGCTAATAATGGAAGTAATTAAATGAAACAATATTTACTTTCATATTGTCACAACTCTAGAGTCTCGTGCCAAAATGATCGGATAACTTCTTTATAACTATGTGATATTACTCTCAATATGAATGACAAAATAATACTGAAAACCAAAATACTTGTTCATAAACACTTAAAAGTCAATAAACTAATAAATATTTAATAAAAACGACGATATAAGCTTATTAATTGAATTACTACTGGCGGAATAATTTTATCTACAAGAATTTTATAACAAGAATTCATAAAATTTATATATGAATTACTGATTATAATAATAATTTGTGAAATAATTTATTCCGAAGGACTGAAATATTCTTAGAGGCAACAGAGCGGAAGAAAGAGAGAAAGGCTTATATGACGTCATTATGCGTATCTCACTGACATTCAACCTATTCATATATATTCTCCTAAGTAAAATGATTTTATTTAACACTAAAAAAGTTTTGAAGTTTTATCAGAAATGTAAAAGTCATCTCGATAAAAATTGTGACCCAGAGATCTTACATCGCTGAACTTACAAGATTAAATACATTATACTTCAAATTACCTATTCATATCCCAATGTTTATTCTCCTTACCTTATAACGGTCAGTCAGACAGTCACTCAGTTAAAACTCAAAGTGTTCAATTTGAGAACTCTATCCAGGACTCCCGTAATGTGTACAAGTTTGATCGAGCTTTTGAAGTGTTATATCACTGAATTTATCAATTTAACTGGATTAGAAGAGTTAAGGTAACAATTACGAACAATTTTTTACTCTAGTATAAAATATTTATGCGATTATGAGTATCGGAACTTTTGACAAGCGCGTTAAGCCTCGGCTATATGGGCTATGATTGCTATATCGAGATCGGGGAGAGAACGCGTTCGCCGACCCGGAAATCGCGACATCACGTGACAATGAAGTTTTGCGCGCCCGTAATCGGTTTCGATTGTCGACATATAGGCCTAGGCCTAGTACAATTATTCTTATGGTGATTATGGACTGGTGTTTTACGGAATTATACCCCAAATGGATAATCTCAACTGGTTAACAAAATTCAAGGTTTATGATGTAAGTTCAATTTATTTTATAGCCCATTTGGTAAAGCGATTAAGGTATGGGAATGTGTGACAAAGTTGTGAAGTCTAGGCATATTGAAGATGATTTTACCATTGAATAGAAATGTTCAACCTTTCTTACTGCAAGACTACTTTATATCAACTTTATCTCACTCTTACGAGATTAAATATTCAGACAAATCTGAATAAAAATCTCGTCATGTCATTGTTTTGGTCCAAAATCTATTATTTGCGGATATCAAAGAACAAAACGATAGCTGTTTTAGTTCCGTTAACAGACCCCACCACCAAATAACGATGGCTATTAATTAAAAACCAAATTAATTGAAACGTGTGAAGTTGCAAAAAAATATTTAAAAAAATCTACGACCAACGATAGTTTGAGAAAAACGTATTTGAAATTTTAAATTTCCATGTTAAAATCCCATAGAATAAATTAGATGTTGGGTTAAGTTAAGAACAATGTCGATATCAAAATTCAGCTGATCGTAGATTTTTTGTTTTCTGAACTCACAAAGCCCTAATGACCCCAAACCCATCTTAATTGGGGGGGGGGGGGTAAAGTAATCAAGCCCCTGCTTTTATTAAAAACAACACAATCCTTTTGTTTTTACCGGAATAACTGGAAATATTCACTATCCTTGATATGGGCTGTAAAAGGGTAATTTCTCCAGGCAGGGAAAAAATGAGAAAAGTGGCGGCCATAAAACACTCGTAAATTTTCGTAAGATGCAAGAGTGCATAAAGGAGGTTATCTTTACTTTCCCGCTAAGTGTTTAGATTATCAATCTGGGTGGTTATTTTCATTGACGCACTTTAACAACGTCAGACACGTGGTATTATAAGGTTAAGATTCAATGCTTTATTGTAGCGGGTACAAAGATTAACTTCATAGTGTATATCTATACGATTGAGATCCCGTTGCAATACGCGACTGAACCTCATTATAAATTCCCTCTCACTTCAAGAAATAAACCTGTTGAATTTCGATTATAAAAGCATAATATTTTCCGTCATTCCGATGCATTTTTCCCCTCGGGTCCCACCGGATACAATATATAATTTAGATTTTATCACTATATGTACAAGATCTCAATTAACCCCTCCCAAGTCCCAACGCTCGCATTTTTTTCAATCCCTCGCTAAAACCATCCTCAGGCCAAAATTTAAAGTTTCAGAATGAGATTAAATACCTAGGTACGCCTCTTTCCGATAGACTCTAGGTTTGAACGTGTTAAACTCTTAAACTGATCCTCTCTTTTTATTTCGTCCTTCATGGAGAAAAGCCCAAAAAAATAATAAAAAAATAAATAAAAAGGTTGAGGGTTTTTCCAAGCCAGTGAAAACTTGGAAGAGAGAGAGGTGAAAAATCAGTCCGAGTTTTGAGCGTTAACAAACCTAGAGCCCATTTATCCCTATAATATTTTTCACAGGGAAGTAAGGTAGAATACCTTTTCACTCGTTTTAAAATTAAACCTGATTCGGATCATGGTTAGCAACTACAGCTGGGAAAGTTGGGGAAACTCACCTTGCTAAAAATAAACTTTGTATAGAAAATAGGAAAAATCTTAAAAGCGATGCTTGATTTGATGCAGATAATAGTTTTGGATCAAGTATTTTTTAAGGCAAAGCGCGTAAACAAAACTTTAAAATGATAAAATTATATTGCACTTTAATGTCAGCGAAAATTGTTATTTAGTTACATACAAGAAACCTTAATTAAGCGTAAAAATGTAAACAGCAGATATGAAAAATAGTAATGGGGCGGAATTACGATTGTGCTAGACCTTGATCGATGCAATTTAAAGGCTGTATGAAGCGTGAAATTATTTAATAACATAATAACAATTTAGGGTTGCCACAGGTCACGAAATATGAAAATTGGAACAAAATATCAATGTTCAAAATAGCGTAAACATGTAAAAATGACTTAATGTTATCATTTATAGTTAGTATATGTTTTTAAAAGGCCATAATAAAAAAAAAAGGAAAATTTGTGGCAGCCCTAAAAATTTGGGACAAAGTTCAACAGTTGTTAATTATAATGTCAAGTTGATTAGATTTTTAAGGCTTGATAAGGATTATAAATTCCTAGGGCTGTTAAACCTAAATCTGAGTCTTGCTAAGCCTAATTATGATTAAATTTCTGAGAGTTGCTAAGCCTAATTATCATTAAATTTCTGAAAGTTGATAAGTCTAATTATGATCAAATTTATGATAGTTGTTAAGCCTAAATATGATAAAATTCCTGAGAGTTGCTAAGCCGAATTATGATCACATTTTCGTAGTGTTGCTAAGCCTAATTAAGATCAAATTTCCAAGAGTTGTTAAGCCTAATTATTATAACATAATTTTTGGGAGTTCAATAATTATATTAAATTCTAATTAGTGTATATAGATAACGATATTTGTGTCTTTAATTAGGGTGATATTGAAGAATTTTCTTATTTTTTACATAGTTAACGAATCATAAGTAAATTTTAAATACAATAAGTTTACTATCCCTTGAAGTTTAGAGGTTTATATCGAATGTACATGGGCGTAAGGCCAGCTTTAATTCAAAACTTAGACTGGAGAACCTTGAAACGCGATAATAAGAACTTAAGCCGCGCTTTTCTTTCATATCACGTGTGAAGGAAGATTCCCTCTGTTAGTTCGCTTAGAAAAAGGGGGTTGAACATTCTAAGAAGTCCTAAATTATAATTAGAAGCGCGGGAGACCCAAAAAAAAAAAAAAAAAAAAAAGGCGCGAAATAAAAATTTGTATAAAAAAGGGCCGCTCAATTGGGTTAGCCATTTAGTTTATACTCACGGGCTTTACTACATACGTAACCGGACCTAATTAATGTTAATTTATAATCAAGAGAGCGTCTCTTAAATAATTTTAAAGGGTGTTCATATTATGCCTTTTTTTTTTTAATATAACCTTGATTCGTATACAATCATTAAATCGTCTAACATTACGTGGGCTCGAAATTATCTCGTATACTAGGCTATATATGAGCAAAGACTTGGGTGGCTTGTCATCAAATATGACACTTTAAAATGATAACTATTAAAATTGGTTTATCGAAATAAATTCCCACTTTCTGAAAGTAAAAGGGGTAACGCCCTTAATTTTTGGTATTTTGGCTTTTAAAGTTAATCTACAAGATGGATATATTTGATTAACTTTGAAAATAGTGCGTATATACTGCGAATAATGTTAAGGCGTAGGGATACATTAAAGGACTCGCTTCCGTAGAAAAGAAAATTATTTAGGTATGGGTTTCCCAATGATCATATTATTACAATAACTTCAAGGCGATCCTGTAGTATCTATAGATATGTAATTCCAATATTTCCCCCAAGTTCACTGTTTTTGGGTTCAGTACCTAAAATATAGATAAGCATTATTTTCCCCTCTTAGTTCTTGAAACTCGAAAGATAATTATTATATCTTTCTGAACCAATCTGATTCATCTTATTATAAATTTCATATTAAAAATTATGATTAAATTAAATATTTTTAATTTCAATTCAAAATTTGATTCTATATATTAAATACTATAATAATGTATTTTGCTCCTATAATTTATAGATTTTTATCCGATAATTATTAGATTTTATCCTATAATTTTTAAATTTTAATCCTACAATTTTTAGATTTTGATTCTACAATTTTTAGATTTTGATTCTCTAATTTTTAGATTTTTATTCTATAATTTTTAGATTTTTATCCTATAATTTCTAAATTTTTATCCTTTAATTTTTATATTTTGATTTTGTAATTTTTTAGATTTTTATCCTATAAATTTTAGATTTGGATACTTTCTAAACTTTATTTTCAAACTAGATAACAATACTCGCTTTTTCCCAGGGGCCTTTTGTCCGTCCCATGACTCGACATTTTTAAGGTTGGTCATTCAGTAGACTACCAGACATAGGAGCGTAGAAAGGCTAGGAGTGACGTTAGTCTAAAATCGTGACGTACTAACAATGGTCAGAGTATCCTGAAACCTCCATATTTAGGGTTCGCTATTCACCTGGGATTTTGAATTTTAAGTTAGAAATGTTAGGGTATTTCTCTGCCTTTTTTTTTATAAAATTCTCCTAGGTTAGAGTGACTAATAGTACCGATACCCTGAAGGAGAGGTCAAATTGACGTCATAGATTCTAGGTATATACCAACGATCTTAGGGGATGATAAACGAGTAATTCGATCAAATATAGGTTTAAGGGGGTTTAAAATTGAGAAAAACATGCTCTGATTGGTCGAGTATTCTTTTATAGGAATTATAAAATAAGAATATAAATTAAAATTATTTTTTATAATAAATTTAATTTAATTTACATTTATTTAAGTGAACCATTTAAAACCTCAAAAAAGTGGTTTTAAAACCATTCTCTTAAATAAAAGTTAAATAAATTTGTATTTCACCTTCGTTAATAATTTTAATATTAAAAATTAAAATAAAATTATATATTCAAAACAATTCTTTGAAACTCATTAAAATGATTAAAAATTCAAGATCTTGTAGCTTTAATGTGACCTTTAATCCAAAAATATGTTAATAGGAGGGCGGTAAATTTAGATCAAATATTTGGGTATCTACGTAACTCGAGGGAATTTTTTTACGATTAAGGTTTCTTCAGTTTATGTGACAATAATTCTATCTCTATTGTACGCTTAGCTATTTTTGAATGACTAGACTCACGCAGGAAACCACGACAATATATTTTTTTGAACAGCAGTGAGTCATTTATAGTGACAAGTTGGTTATGCCCTAAAACACCGGAAAGGCCTCTACCACACTTTTTTCTAAAAAAAAAAAAAAAAAAAAAATCACATTCCTAAATGCAAAAACACTGTAAAAACCACACGCCCAACCCTAAAATTTCTATTTATATATACCATGGTTACGATGTTACTTAATACTTAAATATTGTTTCTAAAGGGAAAGTGAAAAGCGGAAGGTTACGCGTGACGTCATATTCTAGCCTTTCCACGTGTAAGGCGGCAAATATTTAATTAATCCCATGGTAACTCCTCCAATTTAATCTTAATTAAAATAAACAAGAAAAACACATTAAAAGGCGAGGACACTGACGTGACAGTCTTGGAGTAGAATAGGAATAAAGATACAAACAATAGTTTGAGACTGCATTTAATTTCGAAAAAAGAAAGGTCTTCAATTAAGCATGGGCCAAGAAACGTGATACCAGGACATAACAGCCGCAGCTTCGTACGTACAAACCCAGACGGACACTAATTGTAACGGGCGACGCTCGTGATGGGGGTGAAATGGTAGGGGGAGGGAAGGAAATTGGGTACAAAAATCTGACGGAATTTCCGTTTTTGCAGACGACGGTTTAAAATTTATAAAATATACCCTATCACGTGACCTTTATATTTGTACCTAAAGTGACGTAGTTCCGAAGTTTCGTGCTTTTGTCAAAAGGCGGCGATAGTAGACGCGTGTTACAGATAGGAGACGGGTTTTTTAAGAAAAGTCATGTCCTGGTATCACGTTTCTTGGCCCATGAATTAAGTAATCAAATTTTTGAAGAAGGCTAATCTTCTGCTCCCTGTTTTTTGAAATTAAATACGGTCTAAAACTACTTAGACACCATTCTGATGAAACTCGTTAAACCTTTTACGAGTAAGAATTAAAAATAAATGTAATAAACATAATAAATAAAACTTTTGCTTTTCACCATCCCTTTAAAAAATGATAAATGTTATAAGGAGTGTAACGTCACTTATGAAATTTAATTACAGTAAAAATTACGCGGTATCCATTCGCCTGTACATTATTATATTATTATTAAGTCATATATGATCCCAATTATTTTATAAAATAAAAACCTGTACTCAAACGTAATATAATCAGAGTTAAATCTAAATCTAATCAAAAATATATCTATAATCTGAACTTTAAATGCCCTGTCATTCGATTGTCAGAGGAATGTATAATACTACATAATACTTCATAACTCGTATTATTAATGTCTCTTTTAATTATAATAATGGGAAATAGAATTAAAATTGTCCCCCTTATTCGATCATGCGAAGAAAAGGAAGGAAAAGAAATAATTCACGTAAATTTAAAACCAGTTTTTGCGGTTGTTATTTTTTTGTTTTAAAAATCCGGAGGTAGGCTTAGCTATATTTGGGTGCCTAGGAACAAGTCTCACGAAATATGAAGCCACTAACAACTATTTCAAGATTTTTCAAAGATAATTATTTTAAAATTTGGACTTTTAAAGTTAGATTTGAAACTTTTAAAGTTAAAATTTAAACTTTTAAAGTTAAATTTTAAACTTTTAAAGTTAAATTTTAAAGTTAAATTTTAAAGTTAAATTTTAAACTTTTTAAAGTTAAATTTTAAACTTTTTAAAGTTAAATTTTAAACTTTTAAAGATAAATTTTAAACTTTTAAAGTTAAAATTCGAACTTCTAAAGTTAAAATTACAATTTTTAAAGTTAAAATTAGAACTTTTAAAGTTAAAATTCCAACTTTTAAAGTTAAAATTTAAACTTTTAAAGATCAATTTTAAGCTTTTAAAGTTAAATTTTAAACTTTTTTATAATTAAGTTAAAATTTTGAAATTTTAAGGTTAAAAATTTGGACTTTTAAAGTTCGAAGATAATAGGTATTTAAAATGAAAGTTTAGTATTTTCAAAGTGATAATCTATCGATTCCTTACAATTAAAATAAAAATAAGGATAATTCACCAGTAATAAAAACAAATACTATGTTATAAATTAATTTTAACTCGTTCCAAAAGTAGACTAAACAAGATTCCACTGCTAGATTTGAAATTATCGCTTCAGTTGAGAAGAAAGCCAATCCGTAAACGTTTAAATGACGCAATAAAGCGCTCTTTTATCACTCGATTGGCGGGCGAGCTTTAGATCTTTTAATAAGTTATTATCAAGCGTATTTTAGAAAATAAAGAAAAAACAATTTTTTCTTAAACTTAGATAAGGAATTGAAAGACTTCAGATAGTGGATTTTATGGATATTACAAATTATTTAAATTAAATTGATTAAATTTCATAACTAGAACCCCAGGTAAATTAATTTTCAAATTTTCATAGACAGAACTTTCTTGAAATAACAATAAAATTACCTTAAATGTTCGTGGGATTTGCCCTTTTATAGTTTATAAAACTAGTTTTTCCGACACTTTTCCTTTTGTAGGTCGTAAACCCCTAATTAGATCGCGATTTTTACGTTTTAAGTAAAAGTGTAGTAAATGTAGAATATTAATAGCACTGTATAATTTATTCCCCACTAAACTATTGTAATTTAGGTGAAAATAATGTCTATCAAGGGGATACGGCCAATTTATTGCAATTTTCACGCTGGTGTTATGCAAGTTGAAACGGGTTTACATTCCAAACGATTTAAAATATAATGGATGGACACCCACCTTAGGATTTTCAACCGGGTAAATTTATCTAAGTTCACATTAGAATATAATTAAAATTAGTTTTTTGATTATTTCAAATCAATTTCTTAAGATAATTTCGAGTTTAATGAACATAATCACTTTTAGAAAAGGGATAATGAAGACGATTAAAATGTTATTCATTAAGAGCGTTAAAATCAAGCTAGATTGCGTTTAGTTTTTATAAAAAAATAATCAAATAAATTTAAATTTAAATCTAATTTGTTTTGGATATTTAAAATTTTTATTTAAAAAGATACTAGAACTGCAATTTCAACCATTATTATTTTCAAAGTAATCTTTGAAAAGATCCAAAAGCAAAATAGATTCAAATTAAAACTTTCAGATAAAATAAATTGATTTGATTTAATTCTATATAATTAAAAAAAAAAAAAAAAAAAAATTATATCAAACCACCCAGCTTACAAAATGCATAAATATCAAGAAATGAAATGCTTCTCGTTAATTTAAGGTTAATTAACAAGAATACGAGTTAATAAAATCATAGATAAGAAAATCTGATGATAGTCAAAGAACGTGTTAAAATTTTCACGCGCGAAAGTTTAAGACGCGTTTTGATTGGCTACAGATTACATTTTTCCTAATCTTAAAATGAAGCTAGGCTTATCGGAGGTTAATAATAACTTTGATAAGTAACTGTAAATTAACGAGAAACCTTTGGTGAATTTTAATATGTGTATATGCATATTTTGAAGATCATTGGCTATTAAAATATGATGTTTTTTGTCTTCGTTATACCTTTAATTCCTTACAAAGACCGTTTTCAATCAAGTTTTTGATTTCGCTTTTCCAAGAGAATTAGCTTGTATCAAATTCATTTAACATCCGCCTCTCTGTCAGTTGAAATCTATTAACGCGTGTTAAATGAAAAAGCTTGATTTAAGCTTCATCTTTGTTTTGACGAGATAACTTGATTTTTATTTAAAACAATCTTGATTCAAAACGCGCCTTTACTTTGGAACCGTTTTGAATGTTCAGATCGTATATTCAAGATGTTTCTGTGATTTTTAAATTCGGAATTTCTCTTTCAAACTCTTCAAAATTCTTATTTCTGACTAAAAAAAACTCCCACACTCGTGAGAAATGCAATGTTTTTCATGATCATGATACGCTTGGCCATTTTACTTTCCATAGATAGTTCATTAATTGAAAAGTAAAGTTGTATAACGATTTAAAACGTTTAATACAATTTTTGGTAATTTTATCTGAGCATTACCATTACCCTGGTAATTTACCGTGTAAATTACCGATTTTAAACTCTGCTGAAAACTTTTCAAGTTAATAATTCCACTTTCGACAAATGATCTTCACAGATCATATTACAACTATAGACCTTCACCAAACGGTTTTAAAAGTTGCTATACAAGAAACCAACCTTGGAAACAGTAGAATTTAACGCAATAACACCTGTTTTCTACGGAAAATGTTAAAGTTTCCAGATAGGCAACTATAGAGAAACATGGAAAAATAGACCTATTTCACGTGCAAAGTCACACCATCCGCGTTATCTCTCTGATCGTAATGTAGAAAGGTGGAACAGGCTATTGGCTAATATTCACTGAGGAATTTCAGGGGCAATTAATAGCAAAAAAAAAAAAAAAAAAAAAAAAAAAAACCAAGGTCGCAAAAAAAAAAAACAAGAACTTTCGTAGTAAATCTTTTTGCGAAAACAAATTTCGTAGCTATTGTTACCACCTGGTGACCTGGTCTCGAGTGACTGTGACTCAAATTGGTTCTTAAACGCGACCATCGTGTATACATTACGCCCCAAAGAAGAGATAGAGAAAGAGCAATGAAAAGTAAATTATATAACACATACCCGTTCTTCGTTAAAAAGCAAAAGTTCCCGGATAAGGACGGCACTTGTTTGAGAATTCGATTTCTAAGTTCTTCAGCCAAAACCAAACTGAACGATATTCTTTTTTCGAGTAAAACGGATCCCAATACGACCGGGGTGCACAATCTTTCGTTAAAGTTTTTAAAGTCATCGCCATTGCGCAAAGTACCGATCCCGCGTTCGTCGACCATAAGTACTCCTAGGACGACGCTCCCGGATTCGCGATTGGTCAGCCTGCAATCTTCGGCGGACAGGGTCAAAGTCACTGGTCGCCGGCTGGGTACGGCCGAAGAATGCGCCATTTGATGCTGCATATTCTTGCTGTTTTCGAAGCCACGCTCGTCAGCGGCCGAGAAACCGTTCTGATGATGCGCTATCATCGTCTCAACGGGCATTCTCCCCGGAGTACTGCCTTCTCTCATTCCCTCTCCCTCCGTCTTCAAAAGATCGGAATAATCTATATTCACGGTCCCTATACTCGCGGCGTCTTATTATTCTTATTCGCGCCAAAAAATTCTAAAGTTTCTCTTTCGAAAGAAAATTACCAATCACTGGCAAAAATTCCTTTACACTTTCTGTACTAGAAATTATAGACACCTGTTGGCTGTCGCTAAATGATAAACTTTCTAAGCCTCGGTCTTAAAAACTCGTCTCGATAAATTTCGCTAGTTATACCGGTTTTACTAAAAGTTAAATAAAAACCTTGTCGTTTCACATTATGAAAAACGAAACTTTTAAATTAACTTTCTACGCCGATATTGACAATTCGTAATTTCGAAAGCGAGGAGAGCGGCTTCGCGCGTCCTTCTCTCTCAACAACCGAGCCACTTGTAAAGTTTTAAATCGCGTTGGATAAGCCGACTAGCAGACAGCAACGCGTGTGTGGGAAAATGTCTGATTTTTATTCCCTTCTCGGAATCTCTCTACATCAAACTAGTTTCTAGAAGGACGTATCTACAAATTTCCCACTTTTGGATATAAGTTTGCGGTTTCGAATCTGCTCGGCGAAGGGTGATTTTGTAGCTTTTCTGTTCGTCCTTTACGTGTTTTTAATGGGTTCAAAAATATGACGTTTTATTGACGTATAAAACGTGGCTTCAGCAACCACTGACTTCTAAGATTGACTTAACAATGAAGGAAAGTGGGAGGCGAACTTTTCAAAATAGGGATTTTACCATGTATTACGGGAAAGCGAAGCCATTAACCATATCCGTAAGAATGTTGCTTGAAAAATTAGAGTCCATATCCAAAAACCTTTTTGTTCGTGATAAAGAGCTGTAGTTTAAGGAAACTTGAAATTCTACTTGAGAGACTCTTCAGAATTGTTCTTGTCCTTATTTGTCCGTATATTGGTAATTGTCCAATCGAACTGTGTTGAAGTAATTGATGAAACTTGATTGACACTTATTTAGAAAAACTTTT
This sequence comes from Odiellus spinosus, assembly GCA_963920705.1. NCBI lineage: Eukaryota > Metazoa > Arthropoda > Arachnida > Opiliones > Phalangiidae > Odiellus > Odiellus spinosus. The sequence continues at coordinate 16,487,174 of OY987227.1, read as the reverse complement.
TAGCTGTAAATCTAAATCTATAGACTTAATTTTATGCAAATTATTGAGTATAAATATTTACTTTACAATTATAAACCTATAAAGTTAAATTATATGGTCGTAAACTATACTACATTTTAAAACGATTCAGTATTTTAGTTCGTACTTAACATTGACTGATTTTTATACAACTGATTTATCAGGAGAAGAGCATCTCTCTTTTATCCAAGATTCCCCGTTTCCGAGAGGCTGGTGGTCACGTGATGGACGATTGGGATGAAACTATTTTTACCCCTTCTTCTCCTATAAACGTTAAATAAAATTAGATCCCACCTCCTATTAGCTTCCGGACGAACTTTGCTCGCGAGATTTTTTCAAGGCAGGATGTAACATAAAATTTTCCCCTCTTTATTGTTAAAATTAATAATTTATGAATGATCGCGCGGAAGATCAAATTTCTAAAAGTTTTGAGAATATGATTAGTGAAAAATACTCTCCAGATGTTCGAAATTTGATACTCGTCAAATATCCGGGATTTTTTGTTATTAAATGTTGAATTTGAAAATTAAATTTTAATAATGTTCCTTATATAGTATTATTTTAATTTTCATTACAGATTTGTACTACATTATCTTTTCCATTGTTATCAATCATCTAGAACGTCTTAGAAGGGTCACGTTTGACCACTGAACAAGCGAGAGGCCTTCCATCGACGGGATCAAGATTAATTGGCGGTCCTGATATCAAAGGGTCGCGGGAAACCACTTGAATACCTTTCGTATAATTTAAAAAGTCCAAAAAATATGGTTCCCGAACGCGTAGTGCCAATAAGTCAAATATTGGCCCAACGAATATAGTCGCGTATTTTAAAGTTTTTTACATTTTATACTCGGTAATGGAACTACAAGATCTTCAAATTTGTAAGTACATATTTTTGATATTGATTCCCAAAAGTGTTATTTTCTGTACGCGTCGTAGATTGGTAAATTCTTAATTTTTAGTCGACGAAATATACTAAGAAATTTCGGGATGTGCTTTAATTTGAGGGGTGAATGATGTGACTTTTGTTAAATTATAATATAGGCTTGTTCTTATGAAGGGGTATCCTCTTCAATTCATTATGGCTGCGTGAAAGGATACTACCCCCTAACCACTAGCGTCGGTACACTTTCAATAGATATTTCTATAATATGAGAAATCCTATACTTTTCCTCAATCTTGGAGCCAACAATAATTGCTGTTAAATATAATGTTTCTGGGGAAATATACCAGTTTTCCAAGATTAGTACCAAGAACTATCATCCATTACAATTACCCTCTGTGAGTTTTTATGGAAAGGGAAACCGAATAACTCGGGGGGGGGGGGGGGAGGCTATGTTTAACAAAGTTCAAAAGTTTACATTTTCTTGAATAGTTTTTAACAGGCTATCTTCATGGAATGGATCAAAACCTTCCATTTTTGGAATCAGTTGTGTCTTTTAAATTAAGGGATTGGAGAGTTTAAATTTTTAAGGACATAATATTCTTTGTTTAAAACCATAGAACGTGTGACTGTAAGGAATGAGCTATAATTGACTTTTAATTTATAAGAACATGATACTTTAAATGGATAATTAACATGAGAATAACTTTACTTTGCAAACAACTTGGAGTGAAAATAGTAGTCTATAGGTCAATGAGTGCTTCAAATTGATGCAAATCGGATAATATCTATATTATTCTCGTGTCCGATCGCCCATTGGTCCGATTTGTCTCATTTTTAACTTTTCATTGTCCTCTACTAATCTTTTCAGTGATACCTGGTTGAGCAAATGGCTGTAATAACAAATAATTTTCATCATTTTCTATCGATTTTTATTATCGTTAAATAAATATACAACAAATATAAAGCTAAAAATATTTTTTTAACTTAATCGGAAACTAGGCTAAACCAGGATTCTTGAATGTTTTTACATTTAGCCGTTTAAACAGAATTCGTCCAACGAACTAAAGGGTTCCTTACATTGAAACGTTTAGTACACGTTTATCATGTGATTGGCCGGAGGCTGTTTAAAGCACTCGATATCAAACTATCCATGAATCCGTGTTAAGCCTGCTTCCGAATAAGTTAAAAGTGCATTTCTTGATTAATATTTGTTTGTTATTTTATTTTACCAGTGAATTAGGCATTTCAATGATAACAAATCGATAGAAAATCATTTTTGCTTGGTTTGCATTTTTCCTGTAAGGGCTTCGAACTGATGTGTTTTAAAGGGATAATATAGCTAAATAATAATATAGCTCATCTCGCCATCTGGCGAAGTTTTCTAGAAACTCAATCGCGATCGCGCTGTTGAAGGCTGATATAATAGGTTAAGCCTCTGTAGTTGCCTGAATTTACTTTATGTTGAAATTCAAACCTAATCCGCAACTTCACAATTTAAATTAAGGGCTAAAAGGTCGCCTAAAAATTGTGTGAACAATATTTTATTCATAATTTTTACTCGCAGACTCAAAAGATGTTTTTTAGCTAGTAGTTTCAAATTACGCAATGGGGCATATCATTTTCCAAAATCAATATAGCATATTTGATACAGGAAGCGCAATTCTTGATATATGAGAGGAAAGAGGGAGTACGGTATAGAATTGAAAGTCAAATGTTTGACCCGAGTAATTAGAAAAAGCGTCAAATATTTTGGTTAATCTTATGAAATTAAAAACATATTATCATAGAAAAAGTTGATTGGGTTTTACCAATAAAACACAGTATGACGTCAAAGGGTTTTTACGTTAGATTACGAGTTATATTCAAATCTAACGAGATGGCAGATTGAAAATTGTCTAGACTTATTAATGGTAATTTGGAAATAGATATATTTCTGGCAGGAAATATCAAATCTAACCCTTGACCTATAAGTCATTTTCAACTGTGGCTTCATTTAAATTGGGTTACAAACCTGGAAATATTAGAGAATTATAGAATCTTGACAAATCAAGAAATTATAAGTGAAATATTTAAATTATAGTAAAAGAAAACTAACGTGTTTATATCCCCGTATAGTGAAGACAAAAAGTTAGGAAATATCAGGGATACTTCGTAAGAAAAACCTACAAGTATCAGGAACAATTCATTGGAAAAACCTAGAAGTATCAGGGTTAATTTATTGGAAAAACCTAGAAGTAGCTGCAGGGATAATTCATTAGAAAAACCTATAAGTTGGGGGCTAACTCATTGGGAAAACCTATAAATTGGGAGGGATAACTCATTGGGAAAACCTGGAATTATCAGGGATAATTCATTGGAAAAACCTAGAAGTAACGGATAATGCATTAAAAAAAAAAAAAAAAGGAAGTAACAATGATAATTCATTGCCACAGGTCAGGGAAAACAGGGAAAAGTCAGGGAATTTGAAAATGAACCAAAAAAGTCAGGTAATTTTAAGATATTTTAAAAAGTCAGGGAAAAACCAGGGAATTTAAAGATCTTTCAAGAAGCCAGTAAATTACAATCATTATCTGCAGAAAAGATTTGAAGCTGACCGTGTCAGTTGTATAGATTAGAACAAAGATATGCGTGCAAAAGGTTTGGCGAACGCAGTTATATAAAAAATAAAAGGTTAAAAATTGGGTAGTATTAGCTGAAACGGCCAGGATAAATCGTTGGAAAAGGTCAGGGAAAAACCTGGAAAAATCAGGGAATTCGAATCTGAAAAAACTGTGGCAACCCTGCAAATGCTGTATATTAACACTCTTTATTATAATCCACGTTTGATAACACCTATCGGAACTATTAACCCGAAAAATTAATACCGAAATTTACGTGGTTTAAAACATATTTTATGAGGTTATTATTATATCAAGTTTGAATCTATTAATAAGTTTTCAGAGAAATTAAAAATCTCCGCTCTAGATACCGTTTTAAACATATTTGGAAAGGTCAAAATCGGTCCAAATGTAAAATTTTAGGCTCAACTGTGAAGATAATTTAACAAAGACAATAGATAAGCGAGATGCAAGATTGCTAAAAACGCTGATACGCGAGATCTATACGCTAAACTTCATAACACTCGAGCTTCTATGAAGTTGTCTATTATTAACTTGAAGACAAATTTGATAATTTAAAACTATTCCAAAGCGTCTAAATCCGCTATCACACTAGAAATTTTGAAACCATTTTGAACCTTTTTGGACATATTAAAATATAACTTTTTCGGGTAGACAAATTTGATTATAATCTTAAATACTCCAATTTATTTAAGTATAAAGATTAAAAAAGAAAAACACGAATCGTGCCTGCGTATTTTTGATGGGAATATCTTTTCATTTAGGAGTGATACTGATGAATTTGAGTAGTCGGAAATAGGCTTATGATCTAAGTTGTTCCAAGGACAAGGCTACGAAGTAGTATAGACGTTTGTAACAATCCTAAAACTGCAATCTAAAAATTATCATTCTCGTTTCACCTTCACTTTTGTAGCGGGGGGGGGGGGGGGGGGGGATAACATGTAAAACTTTAAAAGCGAAAAATCTCTACGATAAAATGATTGCGTTTGTCAAATCCACGTAATATCGCAGACCTACCTAAAAACGGGCTCGTTTTTTTACTATTACCATCCGCATACCTGAAGCTATTACAAGTCCCGGTTCAAATGGGTATAATTGGAAAAACCAGAATAATCTATATAAAAATAAACTCCTCCCAACTATATAATACAATAACTTACCCAACATCCAACCATTCGCGTTCCGATATCTACGTCGGCAATTCCTACACTATATATCAAAACATTTTGGTACTAGTTGCGCAATCAAAAACGTTATCTAAATGAAAACTCGTACTCTTGTCAAATTGACTGGAAGTTGAGAGTGAGAGAGAAATATGTTTTATTTCAATGGCATAATTTTCCTCGTTTTTCTAAACTTAAATGGATAATATAGTGTAGGGCTATTCCACGTGAACTCAGCCACGCAATCATGCAATTTTTATGAAATTTTACACACACTTTAAACTTTGTTTTATCCTATTATGTCTCGATTTTGGGCTTAAAATATTAATTAGTTTTTGAAATACGCCGTTTTAAAACAATTTTAATAAATCTAGCGTCATCAAATATACAATATACAAGCTCGATTGCATCATCTCGAAAGCGGTTTATTTACACGTTAGAAAGGTGGTAGAAAGACTAACAAACTTTTTTTTTTTTTGAAATCATAGACCGCCTCAGCTAGTATAGAGAGGACCTGAGTAAGCCGCGTAATACCCTCTTCAGACGAGGCGTAATTAGCCGTGGTTTAATCAGATTTAACCGAGGTTTACAAAGCCTTTTCAGTTCAATAAACCTCGGTTTATTTTGAATAAACCATGGTTAAATCTGATTAAACCGGCTAGTTACGCCTCGTCTGAAAAGGGTATTAGACTGTCCATAATGGTATAGATAAATAATTTATATGGTCCAATATTCTATAATGGTATTTTTACACATCTTAAAGCTTTAATTCTTAGCCCGCTTTCATGGTTCAGTACTTTGCAATTCATATCAACCTTCGCGCGTATTCAACTTTGATTCAAAACGGTAACACTAAACATCGTTTATTTCTTTAAGATAACGAAATTTAATACAGTGATTACAATTATTTTTTCTCCCGTTAAGAACGTTTCTATCGAACTTAACGCGATATTAATTTGCAAATTATTCAAAATTTTTGTTTTCAACTATTTCTTTAAACGATTTCGATGTTATAATTTAGTTTTCCTCGAATTTGCGCAACATCACCTAAATAATTTCTTGATAGTACAAACTATAAAAGTAGTGTTAAGCCTAAAACTTCAAAATAGGGTACTTTAAAAGATTGTATTGTGAAAGGAAAGCTCTTGTTGCGCAATATCGGTTCAAAATTCTGGGAATGTCGTATAGATAACGATTTATTAAGTTATTGTCATTAATCAGCGGCGCCAAGAATCGCGGTTTCTTTTGAAAAAAAAAGTGTACGTAAGGGTCGGGTTTATATTGTGGAAGCTTTTAGGGGATGTCTTTAATTACACACTCACTAACTGATATCTCTTATGTCTTGATAGCGGGATTACGATACTGCGTGTAATTGAAACTTAACAAAGATGGACAAATGATACTTGAGATTTTATTTCAATCAAAGGCTTCGATTGTCGATATTTTATTTTATATTCTACGTAACAGTCGTAACTTTGCGCTAATACGTGTGAAAAATCACGATTCACGAATCGCAAATATTTATCCATACGAATCTTGTCGTAAATTTGATAGCTTTTGGGACCCGTCTGAAAAACGTGGAACACGCTTAACTCGAACAATCTGTGGGAATCCTTCATACAAAACGTATTGATCTAGGTATAGAGATCGGCGTTTGGATTAGATAATCCTTTTAATTTTATCTATATCCATAATCAGAGATTATCCACAGTATTACGTGATAAATTCAACGAATTTGCGACTAAATTAACTGATTATAGACTCATTTTGTCCATATCCATACTCCGACCTCTAGACCACGATAGTTAATTTAGAATATTAATAAATTAATTTTCAAAAGAGTTATGTGACCTTTTTTAATATTAATTATAAACCGTTATTAATAAAGTTTCGAATCTGAAACTTTTTTTGGATTTCTATTGCTTTTGTGGTCCTTTTTCCATTAAAGCGAGTTGAGACCAATCCGTTAATCACTTTTGCCAAAATAAAATATTTAAAATCCAGATTCGACATGTTATTTTCCCATAGGACTCATATAATGTATTATTTTGAGAATTTGATTGATTCTGACCTGGTTTTTTCCTCGTAATTAGTTACGTAAATTATAATTATATCGTTTAAATGTCTTTTAAGGAGAAAAAAATCCGGTCACAATTAACCAAATACTCCAAATAATACCTTATTGGCGCCCTATGGAGATTAACATGGCAAAATCTGATTTAATATATTTAATTTTGACAAAACCGATTGGGGGATTGGTCTCAACTCGCTTTAATGGAAATAGGACCCCGAAGTGAACCGAAATCCACCAAAAAAAGTTCCAGATTCGAAACTTTATTTTGGGTCATTTTTGAAGAAGCGAAAAAATGAAAAAAGGGAAAATGAAGTTTTGAAGATTTCGCGGAGCTCCGAAATGACAAAAATAAAGTTTCGAATCCGGAACCTTTTTTGGTGGATTTCGGTTGCTTTTGGGGTCCTATTTCCATTAAAGCGAGTTGAGACCAATCCGTTAATCAGTTTTGTCAAAATAAAATATTTAAAATCCAGAGTCGACATGTTATTTTCCCATAGGACTCATATAATGTATTATTTTGAGAATTTGATTGATTCTGACCTGGTTTTTTCCTCGTAATTAGTTACGTAAATTATAATTATATCGTTTAAATGTCTTTTAAGGAGAAAACAATCCTTTCACAATTAACCAAATACTCCAAATAATACCTTATTGGCGCCCTATGGAGATTAACATGGCAAAATCTGATTTAATATATTTAATTTTGACAAAACTGATTGGGGGATTGGTCTCAACTCGCTTTAATGGAAATAGGACCCCGAAGTGAACCGAAATCCACCAAAAAAAGTTCCAGATTCGAAACTTTATTTTGGGTCATTTTTGAAGAAGCGAAAAAATGAAAAAAGGGAAAATGAAGTTTTGAAGATTTCGCGAAGTTTCGAAATGTCAAAAAAATAAAGTTTCGAATCTGGAACTTTTTTTGGTGGATTTCGGTTGCTTTAGGGGTCCTATTTCCATTAAAGCGAGTTGAGACCAATCCGCTAATCAGTTTTGTCAAAATAAAATATTTAAAATCCAGATTTGACATGTTATTTTCCCATAGGACTCATATAATGTATTATTTTGAGAATTTGATTGATTCTGACCTGGTTTTTTCCTCGTAATTAGTTACGTAAATTATAATTATATCGTTTAAATGTCTTTTAAGGAGAAAACAATCCGGTCACAATTAACCAAATACTCCAAATAATACCTTATTGGCGCCCTATGGAGATTAACATGGCAAAATCTGATTTAATATATTTAATTTTGACAAAACTGATTGGGGGATTGGTCTCAACTCGCTTTAATGGAAATAGGACCCCGAAGTGAACCGAAATCCACCAAAAAAAGTTCCAGATTCGAAACTTTATTTTGGGTCATTTTTGAAGAAGCGAAAAAATGAAAAAAGGGAAAATGAAGTTTTGAAGATTTCGCGGAGCTCCGAAATGACAAAAATAAAGTTTCGAATCCGGAACCTTTTTTGGTGGATTTCGGTTGCTTTTGGGGTCCTATTTCCATTAAAGCGAGTTGAGACCAATCCGTTAATCAGTTTTGTCAAAATAAAATATTTAAAATCCAGAGTCGACATGTTATTTTCCCATAGGACTCATATAATGTATTATTTTGAGAATTTGATTGATTCTGACCTGGTTTTTTCCTCGTAATTAGTTACGTAAATTATAATTATATCGTTTAAATGTCTTTTAAGGAGAAAACAATCCTTTCACAATTAACCAAATACTCCAAATAATACCTTATTGGCGCCCTATGGAGATTAACATGGCAAAATCTGATTTAATATATTTAATTTTGACAAAACTGATTGGGGGATTGGTCTCAACTCGCTTTAATGGAAATAGGACCCCGAAGTGAACCGAAATCCACCAAAAAAAGTTCCAGATTCGAAACTTTATTTTGGGTCATTTTTGAAGAAGCGAAAAAATGAAAAAAAGGAAAATGAAGTTTTGAAGATTTCGCGAAGTTTCGAAATGTCAAAAAAATAAAGTTTCGAATCTGGAACTTTTTTTGGTGGATTTCGGTTGCTTTTGGGGTCCTATTTCCATTAAAGCGAGTTGAGACCAATCCGCTAATCAGTTTTGTCAAAATAAAATATTTAAAATCCAGATTTGACATGTTATTTTCCCATAGGACTCATATAATGTATTATTTTGAGAATTTGATTGATTCTGACCTGGTTTTTTCCTCGTAATTAGTTACATAAATTATAATTATATCGTTTAAATGTCTTTTAAGGAGAAAAAACCCTGTTACAATCAACCAAATACTCCAAATAATACCTTATTGGCGCCCTATGGAGATTGACATGGCGAAATCTGATTTAATATATTTAATTTTGACCAAACTGATTGGAGGATTGGTCTCAACTCGCTTTAATGGAAATAGGACCCCCAAGTGAACCGAAATCCACCAAAAAAAGTTCCAGATTCGAAACTTTATTTTTGGTCATTTTTGAAGAAGCGAAAAACTTAAAAAAGGGAAAATGAAGTTTTGAAAATTTCGAGGAGTTTCGAAATGTCAAAAATAAAGTTTCGAATCTGGAACTTTTTTTGGTGGATTTCGGTTGCTTTTGGGGTCCTATTTCCATTAAAGCGAGTTGAGACCAATCCGCTAATCAGTTTTGTCAAAATAAAATATTTAAAATCCAGATTTGACATGTTATTTTCCCATAGGACTCTTATAATGTATTATTTTGAGAATTTGATTGATTCTGACCTGGTTTTTTCCTCGTAATTAGTTAAGAAAATTATAATTATATTGTTTAAATGAGCGGCGAATGTTTGTATCTTTTTGGGGTTATATTCCCTGTAACACAGGAGAACTTTATCTGGAAGGACATCCTCCCAAAATATAGCATCCGTTCATTTTCACTTTTCTCGAAAACCGTTTTAATTCATTTCAAACTTACGTTTATATGTAAATAATCTAGAGGCTGGTGTATACGCCGTACCTTTCATTGTACCAGAGCCTTCACACTAGAGACTTTGAAGCCGTTTTTAACCTTTATAGAAAGGTGGAATTGAAAAGTTGATTTGAAGATTTAAAACGGTTTGAAAAGGGCTTCATAGTCCTTAGTGTGAATCCGTAATGTCAGAAACTAATAACTAACTATAAATCACTTTAATCACTCCGGTGTTTCACAGGATTTGTTGATATGTCAGGGCGTTTTTTAAAACAGCGTTTCTCAACCAAAAACCACTTTTTACAAACGCTATTTTGCTAAGCTATAGAGCTTTTTTACCTACATACCGTTTCGCAGAGTGGCGATCACGACTAATTTATTGTTTGTTATTAGCTTCTAGTACTTTTATTATTTCGTGAACTTTAAAAGATTTGTGTACTAAATACTTTTTAATTACCGTATGGAAATGGAAAAAGTCCTAGTCTCATAGGTCTACACACGTTTAATTGTTTTACATCCGTTTTTTTTAAAGAACGTAATTTTCCTCAGTTCACCGGAAAAAGTGTAACTTTTATTTTATTTTTTTCTTCACTAACACTAATCTATAAGCTTAGATTCGCGCAACGTTTATCAAAAAGGTTTAGACATTTGTATAGTAAGAATCACTCGACAATTTCAGTACTTAATTTAAAAAGATATGCTTTATATAATATCTAAATAACGGTAACGCAATATAGATTAGCTTATCAATTTACGAGCTGCATTCTCTGCCTGAACGAACACATATTTCTCTCCGGAAAAGGCAGTTTCGATGCTGCACCTTAGTCTAGAACTCTAGATATATTTTTTTGTTTCTTTTTCTTTCTTTTTTGTTTAATAATTCCCGGTGTATTTCCTTTGACGAGAAGATTAGCCGACATGCACCCTCGTCCTTTCACCCGATTTCGGAAGTGAGATATATACTAAACAATTGTCATTTTTTGGGTTTTTTTTTTTTTGGTTGAAATGTGAAGACAAAAGTCCAAAAAGGTAGATTAAGGATTTGGGTGTTATACAGAATTGTCATCACGATTTCGAAATCTTTTCTTTTAAAGTTAAAGCGCGGGTTTAAGAGGAATGATGGGGATGAACACTATTTGTTCCGTGAGAAATTTTGGAGTCCGGGTTGATTTCCCCTTTTCCCCCCATTTCTCTTGATAATCATCTATTTAAATGGAAAAACGAGTGAAAACTGTTAGTTCTTAAACGCATTGTAGACGTAAAGTTTTTTATATACATTTTTTAAACGAAATATAAAGACTGAAAAAACCAAGCTGGCTTCAACTTTTCTACTGTCGTTCTAACTTCACTGCCACCTTGAATCGCTTTCTGACTTCATATTTTTAGTCTGTTAGCAAAAAATTGTTAGTCAACTTTTTTTGTACTCTGTTGTTATAGCATCCCATCTATTCCTTCCTTGAACAAAACTCCAAAAAAGGTTGATCTCCTTTGTGACAGCCTAACTTTAACAGTTTACCTTTGAAGTTTTTTAACCTTTTAGAGTTATGGACTTGTTTTCTTCTAAAATTTTCTTATTTTGGTTATAAAATATCTATCTTGTTATGAAAATAATAATCCATCGGCTCAAAATAAAGCGCTCTACAGATTAGCCTGTTTTAGAGCTATATAGATAAACTACTCGACCCAAGTCTCATTCAAAAAACCTAGAAATAGGAAATATTTTCTCGACTTTCACTGCACAAAACCAATATATTTTCTTCAAGAGATCCATTTTTTGAAAATACGGGACGGACATAGATCTTTATAATTTATTCAGAGAAAGGCGGGTTGTCAAGCGCCAACTTTATCATCGCGCTCGTTATTATGATACTACATGATAAAGTTTACTATTTGAAAAATATAGGGAGTCGGCAAGGAAGACATAGAAACGTCATATATACTTCTATCTCTCACCTCAGTGGCATCCCCCTTAGTGAGGGAGTTACAGTATTCTTCCATATAAACGCTCCTTCAGTAAGGGGGATACATGACGTCAGGCTCCTTTCCCCCTCGTCTCTATGCCGTCTCGCTATTGGTTCGCGAGATTAAATTATCGGGAAATGAAAAAGGAACTGCGTGCCACAGGGGGACGTCACATGAACCTCTGTATTGCGGGAAATTTGTACAGTAGAAGGAAACATTTGTTAAAATCTTGTACGTCGACGTTAAAAAGGATTGTGTATATAGTACTTTAATACTATATCTATCTTTATTAGATTGAGAATCGACTTCAATGATAAGTTCATGAACTCTGATCAGCTGCTTTAAGAGTGATCGAGTTCTATAATGCGAGTAAGGCCTAATAGGAAATTAACAGTTGTGCAGTGGGGGACGGTAACGAAACGCCACGCATCCCCCTCTGGGTTCGTGCTGATATTGAAGTACCACCAACCGAGGAAGATATAAGGGTGTGACGTTGTAAGATCAGGACTGTTAGCTCCCAATTCATATTAAAAATGGTCGCAAAAGCATGCGCTAAGCATAAACATAATTTAAAAAACTATTCAAGTGGCACGTGCAATCAGGCACATGCCATCTGATTGTCGTGACGTCATTAGCAAACTGCCTAATTCCACTCTGATAGTTGGCTACAAAACCACAGGTTTTGATTTTAATAAAATTTTAAAATCTTGATCTGGGGAGTCCCTAATTTACTCTGGTGAGAGAAAAGTATTTTTCCAAGGGTTAGGTTTTTAAAATTATACAGGGGCGGCCACAAGGGTTCCCAGACTTACCAGGTCAGGGTTGTATGACCCCTATCCCCTTAAAATAAAATATATGGTCAGTTTTTATTTGAAATAATTACTTTATTAAATTTCTACAAGGTTTTAACATCATAATTTTTTTATTTATTTATTTTTTTTTTAAAAAGGGAAAACTTATATAAAACACCTGTTAAATAACGTACAAATACCAAATCAAAATAGTAAACCCATTCAGTTCAAAGTTTTAGACAAAGTTGGCTGACTGCGAGTCGGTGTTGGATTTATTCCCTTATTCTCTTCAATTTCAGTTTGAGGGACATCCGGCAATTTTGTTTCTAAAAAGTTTTGAATAAGTATAATTAGTTCACAATTTCGCAACATATATATTCATATAATATAAACCAGGATCAAATAAATTGTGGACGAATAGATTAAATTCTAAACCCAGGGTTAATACTAAATATAAGCAATAGATTTTCCGATTTTTCTAGGTTTTAACAGTGAATTTTCCCTGATATTTCCCACGTGCTCAAAATGTTTTAAAAAACCATATTAAAAATATAAAACTACAGAAAATTAAGTCATTGAAGTCGTATCTACTTAATGTCTTGAAGTTTATGCCCAAGTACATGAATTTAGCTAATCTAAAAAACATTTAAAATCACAGATATTTTCAAGTTTAAACGAATCCTGCAAACTAAAATGGATTTTTTACCGATATTTTTAGTTCCAACGGTACTTTTTTATACAGTTTTTATACCTACATCATTAAAGTTTGAAATTCCCGCCCAAAATGAACCTGGCAAGCGCTCTTTTCTCTCAGAAAATTCACTATTAAAACTAGGAAAGACTGTTTTCCTTTTATTTTTAACGCAAAAATGATATTGATGGAACCTAGAAATTGGTAAACCCATACCCATGGGTTCTGGCCAATAGCTAATAATAATCTAAACAGCGTATATAATAAAACCTGTAAACCGATAAAAAGTATATTTGTACCATCAAAAGACTTTTCATTTTCTTTGTTCTTCTCCTCTAACTTATCCAATTCCATTATCATGTCTAATTCCTCCTCCAAGTCAGCATCATTTACGGTTGTATTGAAACCAATTCCGCGGCCCATGACTTCCGATATTTCATTTTGCTCTTCAAATGCCTAGGAGATGTAAAGGAAATAATGTTAGTAAACTTCAAACTATTTAAGAAGCTATCTAATGTTCGTAATAGTGTTAACCGATATCATAATCAAAAGCTACGTTCACACTAGAGACTTTGAAACTGATTTGATTCTTTCAATATTTTCACCCATGATCTTTACAGTTCACCTTGAAATTTTACAATTTTACATTTCCAAAATGGTTAAAAACGTTTCAAAGTCTCATGTGAAAGCAACTTATCTGATTCCAATAACTTTAACAGTTATGACAAACTTGATAAATCAAAACCAATATCTTTGGCTTAGCCGAAATTTTTTTAAGTTTGGCACTGATATTTATCAATAAAACCAATGGCCCTAGAAACTATAAGAAGTCTGGGACGTAAGCCCTACGAGACTCTACTATGTGAACCCCTTTGGTGAAATCTAACTAATGAGGGGTGTAGTACAAAGAACACACGTAAATAGGCACGTAAGAGATCAACGTTTGGAGCGTTGGTGTTCGAACATAGTTCCGTGGGCATTTGTAACCATGATAACGTTCACCCAAATAATCTCTGATTGGCCATCTTTTAAGTGGTTTGAGGGGATGATTATTTTGGCATAATGATTTCACGGTGGCTACAGCCAAAGTTGGGGAAGGGTTTAGGTCCCAGACTTTTTATAATTTCCATCCGCTTCTGATAAAACCGATATGATATTGATTTGGACGTATCATTATTTCGTAATCGAGTTCTTACATCTTCAATTTCATTTAATGTTTCATCAATATTATCGATGCTCATTCCACCCGAAGCGGCTTCTTTGTGGGCTTGAACTCCAGCTTTCAAAGCCTCCATAACGCCTTGATTAGTGACAGAATTTTCCAATTGATGTAGCATCCCTTCGATATTTTCCGCCGCATTTAACTTTTGTTGCAAGCTTTTCTCTATTCTTTGTTTCTTGGCCAGGAGACCTTTAGCTTTCGATTTTTTTCCTTCTTTAAGCAGAATAACAGCTTCTTTTCGTAAACTGAAAAACAATTTCGGAGCATAATAATAGTTTTTAAAACATTTTATCAAATTCATAATTATTTTTGATCGAAGATTTTACTTTTCCATTTCTTGTTCTTGGTTTTCAATCTCCTCTTGTACTTGAGCTAAGGCATTTCGTAGTCTTTAATAAAAAATAAACCAAGTTAAAGTAATAAATTTAAAGGGAGAATGTAGTCTCTACTAGTCTGACAACGAGTGATTTTCTATCACTTCTTTATCCTTAAAATATGTCTAATTCTCTATTAAAAAAACATTAGAAACAAAAATTAAGCTAGAAATCAATTTTAAACATAAAATAGGATTAACAAAGTTTCATGGGAAAGTTAATATCTCTTTGATAAGGAGTCTCCGAACAACAAGACTACAGTAATACCTGGTTATAATGAAATTCTGAGGGGGAAAAACCGTTTCATTATCTCTGTAATTTTAAGAACATATTACAAAGACCAAAAATGAATGATTTGCAGGCGATACGTGGAGGAATTCCAAAACATTTTGTTATAAGTGATATTTTGATATCAAAATCTGTGGATCCATGTTAAGCCTACCATCCGAGTTAAGTTAAAAATTGATTTCTAGCTTAATATTTGTTAGTCAATTTTTTACTAGTGGATTAGGCCTATTTAAACGATAATAAATCTATTGAAATCACTTGCAGTCAGCACGCATGTTCTCTTTAAAGGGAGGGTCAAAAAAAAACTTGTTTTTTTATTGATTCTACTATTAAAAATAAGACTTGCACTCATATTCAGAGTTTTTACCAAAAAGTGGGATTCCCAGACTTTTCCCTGGCCATTACTAATTAATTTTCCTCCGACTAATCAAAACACTCCCCCCACCTTGGTGTGTACGTATGATTGTACGAGATTTAGCGTGATTCAAAGATTGTGCACAGCCAAAGATGGGGAGTCTTTTGATTAGTCTGAGGTTCTCCTTTTTATTGAAAATTGAATGCCAAAATCAGTAGGTTTCCAATTTGTTGTACAATTCAGAGAATGTACACTTTCTGAATGTTTTAACTATACAAATGGGTCTTATTTTTAGAAGCAGAATCAATAAAAATTACTTCATTTTCCTTTTCACCCTCCCTTTAAAAAAATTGGTCTCTTCACTGATTTAGACTTAACATGGTACATTGGAGATTTGAGTCGTGTTTGAAATGACTGCTTGTTATAGCCCCTGCCCTCCAATTTAACTGTCAAGTTTCAAACTAAAAAAGTCATAACATTAAAACATACTTCAGGGCTCCTAAATCTGCTTTAGTGACCGGGGGTTCGGATTTATCCGAGCGTATAGGACTGATACCCAAAAGTTTGACGTACTAAAATAAATAGAGATTTTCAATAATTATCCCATTAATTTAGGATCATTTATAACAATTTTAAATATATTTACACTTTGCCCAGCTTCAGAAAATAAGGCAACCCTTCCTTGCGAATTTAGATGAGAAAGTATTAATTTGAAGACTTCAAAATCTGAGCATAGATCCAAAGACTTGTTGTGAAACGACCTAACTTCTTGGACAGCGCACATCGTGTTAGCGTTGCTTATATTCACAAGTTTTTCTAATATTAAACCAGCCACTTCCTGAAATATTAAAATTTAAGTTTCGTGTTATCCAGGTACTTTTAAGATTAATTAACCTTAAACGTGTCTTCGTGGATATATTCTACAGGAGTGGGTTCACCCGCACCAAATATAGATTGCGATACTATGGACCAGCCCCAAGAAATTGGTTTTTTAACAAACGTACTGACTCCCCACGCTGTCCAGGAGGAGAGGGAAGACTCGAAGTTGTTTCGTTGAATTAACATAGCTTGCCTATAAAATGAACGAACATTAACGTTGTGCAAGTTTAGTCGCAGATTTGCTCTCAAACAAACTCTGCTTAAATACAAATCAGTTATGTAAGGCACAATTGTTCTATATCCTTACCTTGACATTTCGGCCAGAACCAAATCTAGACACTGAGGTTTCAAATGGTTTCTTTCGAAAGCCATTTCTAAGTCTCTTTGCGTGAAGCAAACTTTGCGGTATTTTTTGCAATAACTGTTAATAACGCTAATCCAAGTGTTCATTTTATTTACCCATCCTTCGGGATTGACACTTTTGTTACGAAAAGCCATGTACAAGGCATTCATTCGAGCTTCGTCATTTCTATCTTCGAATAACTCCATAATTTAAAGATTGATTTAACTATCAGCCCCGGTGCAGATCTCAATACACATGGGTTAATAACGTAACTACTAAAATATGACAGTACTTTTCAAGGTGAAATTTTGTAAGATAAAAAGCGCTACTTCAGAAGTTCAGCTTGAACTTTGACAAATTTGAAATTTACTAGTAATCCAACCCTTTGCCTGAAATATATTTTTATTGTTCTATTTTCCTTCTATGACAATGCAGAAAAAATCTAATTCCGATTTAAGAACGTGGCTGTATACTAATTTACATAAGACACTATCGTTTTCCAAAAATTAATTAAAATTTAATTTAAACTGTACTGACTGCGGAATAAAAATTCCTGTTATAAATAGACTTGCATAAGCAGTAGACAGGAAGAGGATCTTCTTCAGGGACGGAAATAAGAAATTTTTCTTATTGGACAAATGTCCAGTAACCTACTAACCCCCCCCCTTTAAAATTCAAAAGTTATCGGACATTTAACAAAATTACCGGACAATGCTACATTTCCTATATTGAAAAGTACTTTTTTTTTATCGGACATTTGTCCAGTGACCCCCTCTTAAAAATAAAAAGTTATCGGACATTTGGAAAATTTATCGGACAAATGACCAGTGACTTGTGCTTATTTCCGTCCCTGATCTTCTTTGGGTTTGGAATGCTGCAATCTAACGGTCAAAAATATATTTTGTGCCTGCTAATAAGTGTTGCTGCTGTTTCCTAGCGGGGCTACTAATAAATATAGTAAATTATACATACCAACCCTTTTAATAAAATAATTAATTTTAATATTCGGTATTAAATTTAACATACAATAATTCTCGATCAAGTATTGGTTTTAACAGGAATGACATTGTAACCTTCCTATTTTTATCCTGCCAGTTATATTAGCTCTGGTCAAACTTGGTTCTATCAGGAAATCAGGATTAAATAAGAAACTCCCTTTAGGCGTGAGTCTCATAATATTCTCCTGATTTCAATCCTTCAACCAGAAAACTCGCCCGATTTATGAGGGGCAGGGGCTAATCATTCTCGGATTCCCTACCCTGATTACTGATTACGCTTAATCATTTTAGCACTCTCAAAGGCAAAGATTTTAAAGATTACGCGTAAGCGCTTTAGTACAGTCTAATGTACAGACTGTACCGATTACTCTGAATGACTGGCCCCTCGGGGATTTAGGACATTTTCGTGTGAAGTTCGTTAGTTAGTATTGCATCTTAACAAGAAGGATCAGATAAGGAGAGGAAAAGTGGGGCTGCGTTGAGTTAGAGAGAGAAGAGCCAACCTCCCACTCGGGTGGAAAGGGGGGATAGGAAATTCTCGAGGTAAACTGTTGTCACGTGGTCGCTAGCTAGCGCGTCTCATAAAGGATTCGTTTTACCCACGTGACAACAATTTACCACGAAGCATCTCTACCCCCGTTCTCCCAGAGTGGGAGTTTAGGCCGACGCAGTAGGAGCCGCGCCGTTCCCACTTTTCCTCTCCTTATCTGATCCTTCTTGATCTTAATTATTTTCTTTTGGGCTTTTTATGGAAGAAAACGGTAAGTCAGTTCAAAATTTAATCCTATAGAATCCTATAACTCTGTTATTTTGGACTTGAAAAAAATCCTACAATTTTGGGGATTTTCTCCTCTATTTCTTATCTTGGGAATCGCTGGAAACCCTGCCATAACTTTTCTCTATAATCTCTTAGACATCATTAGAACGTGGACATACCTTAGATTTTAACGAAACTTTAAGGCTTGAATAGCGTAATAAAATGAACTGAAAATGTGTACTTAGTCTATGGGAAGAATTTTCGTGTCAGCAACAAAATGAGATTGGAAACCCAAGTTATTGTTTTTTTGGGGGAAAACCACGTGAAAAAGAAACCAAAACTAAAAAGATTTTGCCGAAAAGTAAGGAACGCGGTTCGACATTTTCCCTCGCTTTCTATTCTCTCGTTATCGATCCATATATTCGGTCATTTTGGTAGGATTGAAAGAGGATGGAGCTCGAGTACATCTCAATCCGACTATTCAACGCCCGGTAATGTTTACGCCAGAAAATTGTAAATTCCAAAAAAGAGGATTTAACGCTTGTTTGAATAGAGTTCTCCTATTGATACGAATGTCGGAGCGGGGTCTACAGGTCGAGGTCTTACGTGAATCTTCGCTTCTGAGAGGTGAAAAAACCACAGCAAAATAAAAAAAATAAAAATAAAAATAAAATAGGAGGGATATAGGCTAGAGAAAAACCGACATTGGAATTTTAGACTAACACGAACGATGGAAAAATCCGCGGCTACTAATTTCCCGTTTCGCGATTAATTTTAACGATTATAATCGTAATAAACATTAAAAAAAACACTCTTTGGGCACTAAAATCACGAAATTAAAATCTTTTTTGAACGAGAAGAACGGGTTTCAGAAGTTACCCTTTGAAAACTGTCAAATACGGCTTAGCTTTTGGCGCGCGCCGCCACCGTCGTTGATAGATGGCGCAAGGAGTTCCATAAACATTATAAAAATCACCAAATATTTTTCGCGAGATCTTTTGATCTTTCGCGAGTATAAAGTTTGGATTTTTATGAAAATGAGCCACTGAAATTGATAGATGGCGCCTGAGGTTCCATAAGAGAGATAAAAATCACCAAATTTCTTTCGCGAGAATAAAGTTTGGATTTTTATGAAAAAGCTATTTCTTTTACAGCGAGTTCAAATATTGAAAATGAAAATTAATTTAAATAAATTGGTAATTTTAAAACAGGGTTCGTACAAAAGTTTGGAAGTTAATTTCCCTGACTTTTCCAGGATTTCCCTAAACATTTCTAAATAATTTCCCTAATTAATAATTAATCATTTTTTCATGAATTTAATCTTTCTGGCGATCTCTTGGCAATTCCCACTTTTAATATGATATATTTTATCATTGAGGGTCAATAGTTTACTTAGTTTATAATAATTAAGTTAAAATTAATTTGTCAGCCAACCATATTCCTTGGCACGTAACAAACTATTTAATTCCTCCGACTATTTGGGCTCATTTTCAAATTCCCTGACTTTTCCCACTAAGCTCTGATCGTGAAACAATAATAATAGAGTTTGTTTTACAATTAGAAAATATTTTCTGGGTTATCTACTATCATGGAGTAGTTTTCTCATTATTTTGGGTGTGCCAGCAGTATATTGCTCTTATAAGCCCCCAAAAAAAATCTCTTTTAAAGATATTTCGGGATTAGCCTTGTACACATCCCCTATATCCTCGGTTTTTCTCTATCGATGATTACCGCGATTCGTAATTTCTAGGGATTTAAGGATTCGCGTAAAAGGTAAATCAATTCGAATCATTTAATTAAGATCAGTTTTTATTTATAATGTATTCTTGATGAAGGACTATATTCTAAGATGACATTCTGAATTTCTGACGGAGTTACTGTTAATTTGCTTTAGTAGGCTATTTATGTTATCATTAGGAAAGCAGGGCCGGCGCAAATTCAATTTTAGGCTTAATTTTTACAGGCTTCGTACTCGACCTGGAAAACCTGGAAAAGTCAGGGAAATTAACTTCCAAACTTTTGTACGAACCCTGTTTTAATTAATAATAATGTCTCAAACTGCAATAAGAATAGGGAGTTTACAGTATTTATTAATTATTTTATTTACACTATAAATTATCTTATTAACACTATAAATTATCTTATTAACACTATAAATTATCTTACATTTATATTTTACAACTATTAAAAATAATAACTTTCAAAATAAATTATAATCTCGACTTTAAATTCCGTTAAAATTACCAATTTATTTGAATTCATTTTCATTTTCAATATATTTGAACTCGCTGTAAAAGAAATAGCTTTTTCATAAAAATCCAAACTTTATTCTCGCGAAAGAAATTTGTTGATTTTTATCTCTCTTATGTAGCCTCAGGCGCCATCTATCAATTTCAGTGGCTCATTTTCATAAAAATCCAAACTTTATACTCGCCAAGACTCGCGAAAGACTTGCGAAAGATCTGGGACCCGATTCTCTAACTTTTCTCGATCTCGTGTCGATGTCGATATCGAAACCTTTCTTATCGATGTCGATTGTAAAGATGAATTCTGTAACTCTCTCTGTTCGAGATCGATAAGAGAGTTATCGAAATGCGACTTCGAGAACGATTGACACACTTCCGGTTTTAACAAGCATGCGCAAAAATAATTTCACCAATAGGATATTAGTAGATCTAAGCAGACTACACAACAAGAGCATTTGGTATTTTTTCGGTTGCCATGGGTTCCATAGATTATTTTAAATTTAGACATGGCTGAAGTTAGACGCAATCGAGTAACGCAATCACAACAAGAAACGATGATAGATGTATTAGAAAATAACGAAAGGTTTAAAACAAGAAAGCTTTCGGCAGGGTTTACATTAAATGAATATGATAAACTATGAAATTCTCTAGCTGATAAATTATACTGTGAAGGAAATGGCCAAAAAAAAAAAAAAAAGATTATCAATCTCCATCTCCAAGGCGGCATTTAATACGGCTAGACGAGCAAAATTATTTACGGCCATTTTAGTTTTCACTCATAAGCTACAGTGACCTGCTGTTGAGTGACGCCCCGTATGGATTTCTTTTGATGCCCAATTTATTTTCGCCCAATTTCATTTCGCCCAATTCCCATTTCGCCCAGTTTCTTTTCGCACAATTTCATTTCGCCCAATTCCCATTTCGCCCAATTTCTTTTCGCCCAAATCCCATTTGGCCCAATTTCTTTTCGCCCAATTTCTTTTCGCCCAATTCCCGTTGGCCCAATTCCCATTTGGCCCAATTCCCATTTGGCCTAATGTCTTCTCGCCCAATCTCGTTTCGCCCAATTGTGATTTGGATCAATCTCATTTTGCCCAAGTCACATTTTTCCACTTTTTTCCCCCAACCTAACCTAACCTAACCTAACCTAACCCAACCTAACCTAACCTAACCTAAATTAAATAAAAGTCACTTTTTTGGCCTACTAAGACTTTAAATTTTAAAAGATTTAAGCTTTAATCGTTTTAGGCGAAAAGGGAAGAGAAATTTTTGGGTTGGGCGAAATGGGAATAGATAATTCTAGGCTAACTGATAAAACGATTGGGCAAATTGGGATTGGGCGAATTGAGAAAAGGAATTTTTACTTTGGGCAAAATGGGAAGAGATAATTTAGGGCCAAATGATAAAGCGATTGGGCAAAGTAGGATTGGGCGAAATGGGAATAGATAATTTTGGGCAAAAAATGCCTTGGGCGAAATGGGAATAGATCATTTTGGGCGAAATATTTTGGGCGAAATGGGTACATACCGTCGAAAAGGATATCGACAGCCCAAACCCAGGTGAGATCGACTTCGATTACGCAGTCGAAGTTCGAGAAATTTTTGCGACAAATATCTTACAGAATTCAGTTTTGTTCGTTTTCGACATCTCAGTTCGACTTCGACTGATATGTCGATCGACATTTAGATCTCGAGCCTTAGAGAATCGGGTCCCAAGAAAAGATCTCGCGAAAAATATTTGGTGATTTTTCTAATGTTTATGGAACCCCTTGCGCCATCTATCAACGACGGTGGCGGTGCGCGCCAAAAGCTAAGCCGTATTTGACAGTTTTCAAAGGGTAACTTCTGAAACCCGTTCTTCTCGTTCAAAAAAGATTTTAA
Source organism: Odiellus spinosus (assembly GCA_963920705.1). NCBI lineage: Eukaryota > Metazoa > Arthropoda > Arachnida > Opiliones > Phalangiidae > Odiellus > Odiellus spinosus. The sequence goes on along the minus strand of OY987227.1, from coordinate 16,464,727 downwards.
TTTCGCGATTTTAGGGCCCAACGATTGTTTTTTTAATGTTTATTACGATTATAACCGTTAAAATTAATCGCGAAACGGGAAATTAGTAGCCGCGGATTTTTCCATCGTTCGTGTTAGTCTACAATTCCAATGTCGGTTTTTCTCTATCAATGATTACCGCGTTTCGTAATTTCGAGGGATTTAAGGATTCGCCTAAAAGTTAAATCAATTCGAATTAGTTAATTAAGATCAGTTTTTATTTATAATATATTCTTGAGAAAGGGCTATATTCTAAGCCGACATTCTGACGGAGTCACTGTTAATTTGCTTTACTAGGCTATTTATGTTATGATTAGGAAAGCAGGGCCGGCGCAAATCCAGTTTTAGGCTCAATTTTTACAGGCTTCGTACTCGACCTGGAAAACCTGGAAAAGTCAGGGAATTTGAAAATGAGCCCAAATAGTCAGAGAAATTAAATATTTTGTTACGTGCCAAGGACACATTAATTTTAACTTAATTAATATAAACTTAGTAAACTAGTCTTTTTTTACCATTCTTTTTTTTACCAGTCTTTTTTTTTTCAGTCTTTTTTTCGAGTGTTTTTTTTTTTTTTTTTTTTCAGTCCTATTTTTACCAGTCTTTTTTTTTTTAAGTCTTTTTAACCTTTTGTTTTACCTTTTTTTAACTAGAACTATATTTCCCAGGTTTTTATTCGATACATTATTAGTCACCTCTTCTTGTAAATATAACATTGGTAGTTGCGCGACCTTTTATATACCTTCCATATCGTTTGTCCATAGAGAGTTATGTCTGGCTTACCAGTCTTACCGTAATCCAGAAAGAAATATATATATATATATCTTCCAATTGGGCGGAAAACAAATATTTTTGGAAATCATTTTATTAGCGAGTCAGTGTTCGGGAAAAGGTCATATCATATATAACTTCGGCCGAAGGCTAAAACCACGTATGCTATACTCTAACGTAAAACGACGGGACATTATAAAACTTTTTTCCATTTGGATTATTCAGAAAAAATTAGATTGCAATTCGAACTATACTTTTCTATCAGAGATTTCAGCTTTTACAAAGCTAGATAACTCTATCCATTTGCTTCTCGAAATTGAAAGCGTGTTCTCGTTGATCCGAGACATTGTGTAATAAATTATAGTTTTTTTTCGAGAAAAAAAGCGTTCAATGACTGCGGGGCTCTATGCAAAACAACTTTAAGATTTCGCGGTAGAATATTGGGCATTTCAATTTATATCCAATAGCCAATAAATTTTGATATCAGACTTATTTCATTTTGTTTGATTACGGATTATTCTTAGGTATTGACGTTACTTTGATTATAGAGAATATAGCGAGAGGATAGAAGGTTGACCATTGGAGGGTGCCTCTGAGATTTATATTCGTATTAGAACCTAGTTTTTAGTTTTAAAATACTTTTTTCGTCGCTCTATTCCTTCCTATGGTTCACTCATATGTCAGCCTTTAAGCATTTAGCCTTTTCGTCATCCTTCAGTATCAGTCTCAGTATGGAGGCTAAACCCAACGCTATCACTGCGCATAAGCGAGTGCGCAGTGATAGTGTTGGTCATTCTTTACTATATAAGGCTCAGTAAGGGGGGATGCCCTTACTGAGCCTTATAATAAAGGATGACGACTGGTGCCAACCCCCTTTTCTTATCGAAAAGGCTTATAGCCGTCACAGTTAAGGAAATAATCCAGACCGGATGTAGATCATTAAAACTGAAAGACACTCATTTTAAATTTCCGAGACAAAGGGAAGCCTTACTATATTATGCTTTGACGAACTTTTGTATCACGATTGCCAGTGTAGCTTTCTTCGTTCTATTAAAATTTTACCACGACTTCGACGATTGATTGAACCAGTCTCCATGGTAAAATTGTAGCCATATAGATACGTGGTAATTTCTTGGAGGTGACGATCTAGGGGAATCTGTCGGATTACTAAGTAATGATAGAAAAGGAGGTTGGTCAGAAATATATATTTTTCGGGTGACTGGACATCGGTCAAAGCCGCGCCGTGCTGCTGTCCAAGAATAGTCAAGACAAGCAGAGGGTGGTGCGATCTAAGCTTCGGTAATATTATACGTATACCCAATCCAATAGAAATGATCGGTCAGGCGAAAATGAGGCGATTATTTGCGCTAGCGACAGTAATCCCGTAGAAATAGGGCTATTTTTGCTTCAAAGATTTGAGGGGTGGTGCTGGATAAACCTTGTCCTAGAGGTGCCATCCAGCCATATAACGGTCCGTGGTTAGGCAGCCAACATGTTGAGGTTTCCCATTCTACATTATTATCTCGTCGAAATATCCTTTAAAGGGACTCAACCCCCAACTCAAGCATCCTAACCCTTTAGCCTCGCAATCTTTTCGTTGGGCCTTTGTTCCTTAATCCGTCTTTGGGATAACGCTCGAATAGCTCGAAAAATTCTTCCGGGAAAATCTCGTCGGCTTATTATTAAGGATTTAGAAGCGAAAAATTTAAAAATGCAAATTTATCAGAGGTTTTAAATTAGGCTTAAATTTTATTTTTGGGCTTAAGACGCGAGAACGACCCAACCGAGACATAAAACTTTGATTTTTAAGGGATAAATGTTATACGATATATAGAGTACATCTTAATATATAATATATAACAACTTTTAAAAAAATAAACCCGTTTATGTTATTTAAAAAATTCACACTGAAATTTTTAAATAATGTCCTCTACCTGCATGCAAAAATAAAGATAATTCAGTTTATGTCAATAGCATGTAAAACTATACGGCGGAGGAATACGTATATAAAAATCCCCGTACATTTTTATACGTAAAAGAAGTCTGTTAATCACGGTAAAATTCTAACCACGACCTCATACCACCAATCCTTATTTGATGATCTGAGAATCATCGACATGTAGACCAAATCTCTCTCTATTGATAGTCTAGTTTTGATATAAACAATTAGTTCTTTGCCAAAATATTTACAATAGAAATTATAATGTTAGTAGTGCTATTATTTCTTATAACCTTTAGTAATTGAATATCATATATGGAATTTTAACAAGATATTATAACTAAGTGGTTAAAAAATAGACAGTTGCTCATTCGAGAGGAATATTGGTATACCCTTTTATTCGAAAATGGCCTTATCCTAGGAGCAGAAAATTTGAAAATTTATTTTCGTGGAAAATATTAAATTAAATACAAATTAAATCTAAAAGCTTTTGTGTTATTTATTTTTCGGATTAAAATTTTTAATTATTTTACTTTTATTTTTTCACACGAATTTCGGTAAATTTCTTATTCGCTGTTATATATATTTTCCTCGTTAAATGTCTAGTAATAATTGCGCGTTAATCAGTTTCGGTTTTCCTTAGAATAACAAAATTGTGTTGAGATTTACGAAGATTTATTATAAAACCATTTTCTTTTTCTTCGTGCGACTACAGTTAATTGTAACGGGAAGATAAAAATAGCTACTCGCTCCTCTACAATTAAAATTTAAACAAGAGGATTAGTGGCCACTCTCTCATATACCTATCAATTAACATCGCTCGTTACACTCCCCGTTGAGATACAAAGCAGCTTAACATCCACGAAAGAAAAAAAAGAAAAAAGAATCCAAGCGAGATTACCGGGATTAATTTTATTTTATTTTCCTTCGTGTAATTTGGTAGTTTTCGGTTTTCCTATATAGAGACTTTTTCAACCAACAAATTTTGTTCATAATTTGCCTTAAATCTAACGAACGAACGCAAATATTTGCTATCAAAATGCTTCTTTAACCACTGAGAAGTTTATTTGTAGAGTTTTAGGAATCGATTACTTATATCAAGAGTATTTGAAAACCCTCCCTAAGCCAATTACCCGAACCTAACGTAGGTTAGGTTAGAAAACCATAATTGTTAACGATTTTTTCCATTGCAAGTCAAACCCTTCCCTTCCTATTAATCGAGACGCTTAAATACTACACCGCAAAACGAAAGTAGAAAATGATTGTAATAAAATATTTATAACGTTACTCTGAGATAGAAGTTAAAAATTAACAGCACCACAAAATAAACATGGTCGAAATTTTTTGTAATGCAACAAAATTATGTAATTTTCAAGTCTAATAATTTATTCTATGAAAATATCCAAAATTGCAGTTTTCAGTGGAATTTGATTCGTTCCAATGGGACCCAATCGTCAGAAAATCGAATGATACAGTTACATATTCAAGTTAGCATAGATAAATTCATCGCAATATTTATTATTAAGGTTCTAGAAATAAGATTTGAGAGTTTAATTTATTAGTTATTTTTGAAAACTCTGTTATTTATGGCCCAATTTAGGAGTTATTGATTTAGTTTCGGAGTATTTTTTGTTTTTTTTCTTCAATACTCTGATAAAATGAATCTGCCACGAAATGTTTCTTGAGTTTCAAATGGAATTTGAGTAAAATTTGCGGAGAGATCGTTAAAAAACGATTCAAAATATATGTACATACTTCTAAATATTATAGTTTATTAATTATATCGCATTCTGTCACGTTTCATTCGAAACTTAGCCTTAATTACGTTTCAGAATCATTCTACGTCATTTCTAAAAGAAAAATGAAAATTTCTTTACATATTTTGGATATTTTAATTCTGAAAGGGCGTCATGAATATGGGATTTTAATAGTATCAAAAATAAAAATATTATTCATTTGCTTTAAAAAAAATGGTGACAGCCTGACTTTAATTAATTATCTTTAAATTAATTATCTTTAAATTAAATTATGGCCCAATTTTGATTTATTGACTTCGTTTCGCAGCACTTAGTGAGTGAGTGTTATTTCAATAACTTGTTAACTAGAATCAGACAAGCTTAGTAAACTGTCAATCTACTCCCTAAAGGTATTTCTGATATATGTAGAATAAAAGGGAACCAACTCTTTCACTAAATGTTCGCGGAATAAAAAGGCTCCCTCCTTCATCTCATCTTCCGATAATCTAAAATATCGAAGCCTTTAATACGTGTCAAAACCTTAAAAATTACCTTTTAAAAAATCTTTTTTTGGGGAGAAAGAATGACATTTTAAGAATATAAATTTGGTGGTAGCCTAATATAAATGGCTATTAAACTCTAATTTTCCTTTTCTTTTCCCAAAAAATCGTTTTTTTCCCTTTATCCACTCTCTTTCTCGCTCGAAATCTGACAGAAACAGGCGCGCCACTTCAAATTAGGTCTATGTATAATATATAGACCTTTTCATCTTAAATTTGGCGTCATTTTTCTTGGGCCCAAATTATTAAAATCGCCCTACTTTACGCGAACGAAAAGATAAAGCTTAATATACGGCTCAGACAAAGACCGAAATTATATGGAAACGCTAACCAGTTCCCATATTTCTACTAGGAAATTAAATGTGATTTAATACTAAAGGTATAGATGAAGTTATAATTGTTCGAGTTAAAGAAACGCTATCATCATTTTTTTCGAAGGAAAATAGGGATTATATTTTTAAATTACTCGGAAAGTAGTCTTAAAGAGAACCCGAAAGGAAAATCAAAAGCCCAATTTTGTTTAGATAAAACAGTAATACAGTAATAAACAAGATGGGGAAGTCCATAAGGGAAGCCATATACCCAAGAGGTCATTGTTACACTAAACCTACGTTCACACTTGCCACTTTGAAACAGTTTTCAAACCGATTCGAATGTACAAATCGACATTCCAGGATATTAATTTGGTTTCCCGATCAAAGATAAACACATTTTATAATTTGATCTTTCCAAAACGGTTAGAAATTGTTCAAAGTCTCTAGTGTGAACGCGGCTTAAGCGTAATCCCGTCGTTCACTATTAAGCGCTAAACCTCGCAACTTTTTTAGTTCAATTTATAGTTTGCATCGATCATTACGCTTCCCTACTGCCCATTAACTATTTTCCTGGAATAAGTTATGAAATTTTGTTTTAATTTATTTGAAAAGTAGGTTTATAACAATAAAGAATCCACGGAGAGTTTAATATCTCAATGTTAACGAGTCTTCGGCCAATCAGATAAAAGCGTCCGCTTTATTCCTACAATAACACGTTTTAAACCAAGCTTTAAGGCCCGTTTACAAAAGAGCGACAAGCTTAAGCGTAAGCCGATGCATGGAACAATAACAAGAGGAGGCATAGGTTCCAAAATCTCATTTTTAAACGATGTATGAACCTATGCCTCCTGTTATTATTGCTCCATGCATCAGATTACGCTTCAGCTTTCCACTCTTTTGTAAATGGGCCTTAAGAGTCCCTCGATTTCGCTCGTTGACCGGAGGCTCTTTAACGATGAGATATTAAACGCTATGTGGATCCTTGTTAAGCTTTCTTTTTCAGTATGTAAAAAATTAATTTCTTGCATAACATTTGTTTGTAGACATTTTTGGTAGTGTATTAATGCCTTAATATATTATTATCCATTATGAATCTATTTTGAGAATTTTTGAATTTCGCCGTCTCGTTAATTATCTTAATAATATTTTTATTTATTCACCATGGCCAACAAAATTCGTGTAAATACCTGTTTTAAGGATAAGGAAGTTATATTAGGGCTGCATTCTCCCTTTAATTACGAACTCCCGCGTTTTGTTACGTCAAAATGATGACTATAAGATAATTTCTGGCGAACAAGTGACCCTTTTTCAGTGAGAGGAGGGAATTACGGCTTACCAGTGTTGAAGTGCTGTGTCAAGTGAGTGAGAGGGAGAATGCAAATGAAAACAAAAAGATCCAAATGACAAAAAAAAAAAAAAAAAAAAAAAAAAAAAATTGGGGAAAGGCTGCGCATCTAAACTGCAAATAGGACTTTATTCAAATATTTAAAGAAAAATGGGATGGGAACCCCTAAAGAAATGGTAATTCCAGTTACTCCTCTTTCATGATTTCATCGCCAGAATATTTCGGTCTCAACTGTTGTAGACCTATAGAAGATAAAAATTTGCATTTCGAATCAGAAAATAAGGAAGAGATTTAGATGCACAAATTTAATGTTAAACCGAGAAATTATAATTTAAATATACAAAAACGTAGCTTTGCTTCGCATTTCTAAAAAAGTGCATTTATACCCATCGATGGTTGACCAAAATCGTAAAGGTACAGAAATTAAAAATTCAAAACCGTGAAGGGTCAGAAATTAAAAACTAACGATTAAAGAAATAAGAAAGCCACAGTCTATGAAATTAGGAAGTTAAACTTTTAGATATTAATATGAATAAAAATGACACAAAAAAAAGACGCATAAATTCGGCCTAAGGAAAGTTTAAATTATGTAGTCATTCTATAGCGAGACAGCAAAGAGCAGGGGGGATGACGTCATCGTGATACGAAATGAAAGATTTAAAGCAACGAATAAAAAACTTGTTTAAAATAAATCAGAATCAGGGCTCATTAACTCGGGTTGGCACAGCTGGAGAAGCTAGAACAAGTTGGGAAACCAAAATATAACCTCCCCGACCCCGACGTTAAGGTAATCTAACCTAACCTAACCCTACCTAAAATAAAAGATGAAAAGAAATGTAGAGTATTGGATGAGTAGAAGAAACAGCGAAATAGGCAAAATATTATATCACATTGAACCTATATGCATTTCTTCAGTATACCAACACAACCCTAAATAATTCTCTACTTAAAACCAAACCTAACTAGAGAAAAAAAGGAAAATAAATAAGATATAACCACATAGATTTCAAGATAAATAATCCAGTCCATAATTCAGTATTAAAACAAAAAAATCAGAATTAAGACAACTGAAATTAGCAATCTTTGGTAATATGTAAAATAGCCCTTACACGAACAATTTAAGTAAAGCAAATTATCAAATAAACGCCAAATAAGTCAATTAATTAAAATTAAAAATATTAATCTTACCACTACCAAATAGCGGGCAGAAAACACAGACATCAAGATAACATTAGCAAAATAAATTTTCAACACCGGTAATCCTGAGAACTAGATTCTACAAAATCTTCTGGAATAATAAATTTATTTTAATCTAAAAAATATAAAATCTTAAAAAAAATTTCTATACAAATAACATATTGATAAACCAATTAAAATTAGATGCGAAAAACATTTAATCTCGATATGAGATTAAATACACAAGGTCAAGGTTCTTCTTTTAAAACCATATCAGAATTTTGACGGTTGTAGAGTATTTGTAGACCAAGTAACGTGAAAAGGCAAAATGTTATATCAAATTGAACCTATACATGGCTTCAGTATACAACACAAGTTGTGAAACAAACGTTATTTTACGTGACTACACACTAGCTAAAACATCACCGAAAATAAACGACAGTAGGCATTAATAACTCTTTTACGAAAACAAAAAATTACTACAGAGAAAAATGAGTCAGAAAAAAAAAACCTTTTGATTTCCAAACTAATATTTCAGTCACAACTCAGTAATAAAAATTAGAGTTCAGGTCAATGAAAATATACCAAAAATGTCCAAACAAATAATAAACGCATCAAATAAATGATTCAAATTCAAAATTACTTCCTTACCAATAAATTGTATTCAAACGAATGAAACTTAATTTAAAATTTCAACGAGTCAAATCTCTAGAGAACAAACTTCGTCGAAGATTTCAAAAGAAATGAAACGATTTTACGTTCAATAAATTAAAATTTAGATAAGCAAGGTCAAGGTCCCTCAGTAAAATAATATCGGCGTTAAGAAAACTAGAGTATTTGTAGACCAAGTAACGTCATTAGGCAAAATATTTCATCAAAATCAAGTTATGACCTCGGTATCGTCATATAACCGTAAATAAACATATTCAATAAACAATTAACGAATAAGCTTTCCGCATAACACGCTAAACTACGAACTGTGACGTACAATTTCGCTTTTTGGTGCTACACGACCTACAGATACCTTATAAGCCTACGTCTAAAAACACGTTTTTTGGTGATAATGCTGTGAGTAAAGAATAGATGTTTCTCTTTTGGCCCTACCATAATTTTTTTATATTTTTTTTTTTCTGACAGGGCAGGCCTGAGTAAAAATATACCAAGTTGTGAAACAAACGTCATTTTACGTGACTCCACACTAGCTAAAATGTTACCGGAAATACACGACAGTAGGCATTAAAAGCCTGGTTCTATTATACTTAATTCGGATTAACATTAAATTCATGTATGAAAAAGTGTGAAACTAAAACTAGCAGTCATCACGAGATCCAATCACGTGATTCTTTTCCTCACTCTGTCTACATTTCACTCTTGGGTCAACCATATCATACATGACTATTAAAACACGAGAAATTTCAATGTCAATCCGGTTTAAGAAAGTTCGTCAATTGTTAATTGTGGCATGACTAAAGCCGGATTCACACAGACCTATTTTCACGCTTTTCACGGTCACGCGCGAGGGGCAATGGGCAAACCACTCTTGGAATCAGGTGTACAAACTAAATGGAATCACGCGAATCGATTCGGAATCAGGAGAATCGATACGGAATCACGCGAATCGATTCGGAATCACGCGAATCGATTCGGAATCAGGAGAATCGATACGGAATCACGCGAATCGATTCGGAATCACGCGAATTGATTCGGAATCACTGACAATCAAATGAATCTGGAATCAGGTGTACAAAATTTTTCTAGAGTGGTTTGCACCTCGCTCGCGCGTGCTAATGGTACTTCTATGAGTTCACGAGCGTGAAACGCGTAAAAACAGGTCTGTGTGTATCCGCGTTAACCTGGTTCGCTCTGCGCATGTACACAATTTCGCACGAAATACATTTGCGAAACGCGCGAAAATTATAAAAAAATTAATTTGAAAATCCGTGCCAATAATTAAAACCAAATACGCCACTGTTTGCAAGTTTGCCAGAAGATTACGATATTTCCCCATACATGAAGCTGATTCTCCCAAGAATATCAAAAAAAAATCACATTGATATTTTCCATGCGTAAAGAGGTTTCCGACTTCAAATTTAGTGGTCTACACATACTCGCGTGCTGGCGAACTCGATTTTACACGTGTCACAAATACACTGGAAACCTACTCTACTTCTGTTCGAGGAGAGTTTTCACGACTATCATTTTTCTTAAGTGGTTTAACATTATGCATAAATCCGCCTCAGCTTCAAATCTTATACACCAATTCCCCTTGAACTGGTTAAAAATTCACCGAGTATAATCGAAGTTATTATTGTCTTACATCTTATCTAAATTATGTTGTTTCAATCTTCCATACCCGTGTAAACGCACCTTTATTTAAGTTCTTCAATCCACCCCAAGTTTGCACCAGAGATAAGCCTATACTGGCCGTTATACCTTTGCTTTTTCGAGTAAATGATATATATGGAAAATAGCTTAGGCGCATGCTGCCAACTAAAACTGCCATTAATCGGTCAAATTTCTTTAAATTTTTGCATAAATTCTCAAATAACTTCTAAACTATCTCGAATTTTAAATTAATTTTTCGACTTTCTAATTAATTAGATTAAGATGAACCATTTTAATATTTTTAATTATAATATAAATTAATATTGCGTTTCATTTCCCTAAACAATATCAAACAAAATCACCCCATGAGGCTAATTTGCATACGTTCCAAAAAGATACTATATAAACCTTTCGAAGGGCTATATTAATCGAAGTAACCGTGCGTGATGGCCATGAAGTTAGGGGGAAACCCCCCCCCCCTTTCAATGTCTTGCTGATTCTTGATCTCTAGGCGCTTGGCGACGCAATTTACCCATTGGTGGGGCGATGTTTGGAGTCAGTGGAAGGTTGATGTGAACTGTACTAGTGGGGGACGCCTCGCTAGTATGGAACGCTGAGATCGGAAACTGGAGGTTGGACCTTGGTGCGGGGATGGTCGGAGGTGATTATGACAGTGGGAGACGTCCCATTGCTTGTAATCGCCTTCGGCTGTTCAGCATCGAGGTTCGACCGTAAAGTGGATGGTGGAATGCGATGATGTGCAATGGGAGATGTCCTGTTGTATGTCTTTGCACGACACTTGAAACTCAATGTGGCAGCCACGCTTGAAGGAGGTAATTCCCCGGAATTGAACGATAAGCTGGTATGAGTTAGGTCACGTGACTTCCGTTTACACAGGATATCCGCTTACACAGACAGACACACAGACACGACCAGTGTAACACCTCCCCCTGAACTAAAGTTCAGTCGGGGAGGTAAAAAATCTTCGGTCTTTATTTCTCAAGGCTTGTTTCTTTCCCCGCCTTTTTCTCCATTACCTCTTTTCCACGGGACTAAAACTATTCAACATGAAAATGTATTTGCCACGAAGCGAACCTGTTGGGTCGAAATCCGAGTTTTAATTGTGTCACAATTAGGTTCGATTCTTTTCGAAGTTAGATCGAAGTTGTGCAGGAGTTAGATCGTAGACTGGTTGGAATTTAAACTAGTTAGAGCCTAGTCTTGTTGTGGTTGGAGTTAGTTCGGAGTTAGGTCGAAATTTGAGTTGTAATTGTGTCGGAAATAGGTTGGATTATCTTCGAAGTTAGATCGAAGTTGAGTAGGAGCTAGATCGTAGTCTGGTTGGAATTTGAACGAAGTTGTGTCGAAATTGGGTCAAGATCTGAGCTGGAAAGTGGTCAGATTCTGTTCTAAGTTAGATTGAAGATGGGTTAGAGTTGAGTTAAAGCTAGGTCAGCGTATGGTTGGAGTTATATTTAATCGAATGTCTCGATCGCGTACAAGGTTCGTTACGACGACAGCGAATGGCATTACGTTCTAGCGACTAGAATCGACTCTTCCTTGAGGCTTCTCGTCGATGACTTTCACAATTACGAGGGAACGGGTGACGGGGATTCCTTGTCTACCATCAGCACCCCGTTCTATTTCGGGGGCGTGCCCAACGCTTACGACGTCAGAGAGGACGCCGTCTACGCCTTATCTAGCTTCAAGGGATGCATTCGGGTGACGTTACTCAGAACGACGAATTCCAGAATTTCGTCACTATAGTCGAAACAAGAAGGGAATCGCTCTCGAACAGTGTCCCTTCGCCGAACACGATACTTCCCTCGTTACCGTTAAACCTCCGACGGAACCGATGACGCTAAGTCAACTGGTGACGAAGAAGTAACTCAGCCATACAAGCCCGATGGTAAGTTACAAAAATCTTAATTACGCCATGGGCCAAGAAACGAAAAATCCAGGACATGACTCTTCACTGTTTGAGTGAATAAAATTCTCGGTCGGCCAAACAAACAGCCTTCGTACAGCGTGTGACGTCATATGACGTCACTTTGCTCCCAAAATGCCATAGCTTTGACTGTACAAACTTGACCCCAAAAAAAGCGTCATCACGGTACGGTGATGACGTAGCCTGTTTCTTTTAGTAGACGCTAGAGTCATGTACTTAATCATTCCGTCATAATTTGTGAACCAGATTGTGAACAGTTCACAACTGGAGCAATGGATGTACGTGCGCTTTGCCAAGGAGTCCGTCATCGAATTCGGTCCCAGAATCAAACGGATTGCGCTTCGGACGGCGCAGTGACAGCAATCAACAATATTTTATCAGAAGCGAAATTATCGGTAGACTCCTTGATAGTTCCACCTTCAAGATGGATTTTAAAACATCTAGTCAAAATGGAACGCTGTTCTACGTCGGAGGGTCGTCGCACGATGACTTCGTTGGACTCTTCATCAGAGACTCGAAGGTAATCTTGAATTCAGTTTGTTAGGCCTGCATTCGGGTTTACATTGCGCGGGTTAAATATATAAGCTAACATTAAAGGCCCTATCTGCTCTGAAACTTGCCCCTTTAAAATGCTCTTCCTTTACGTACGCAGACTAGCATTGACTGTACAATTTGTTTTGTACAACGTCGTCTGCTAAGTTAGAAAAGAAGGCGACTTTAAAGGGGATTTGAAAATCGCAGATAGTCCCTTTAAAGGCCAAGCTATCTGATCTGAAACTTGTCCCTTTAAAATTCTCTTCCCTTACGTACGCAGACTAGCATTTACTGTACAATTTATTTCGTATAACATCGTCTGCTCAGTTAGAAAAGAAGGCAACTTTAAAGGGGATTTGGCAACGCGGATAATCCCTTTAAAGGAAAACCATGAGCCAAAAATAGAACACGTTTTAAATTATTTCTCGGAATCCCAGCGATGCCAAAAAACGTCAACAATACCTTGTTTCATTTTTAGTTCTTAGTTTCCCTTTAAATATAAAAACTCGTAAAAATAACATTATTCAGTCTTATCATAAGTTTATTATTATCTTTAAGTATACCCAAAGACGGTATTTTGTAGGAAATCTCTATATATATTAAACATTTTGCAAGTACTTGCGTAAAATGATAAGAGACACAATGGGAGGTATTAGTCCATCACCGTACCAAATTTGGAACCGATTTGATTGGTAGTTTTTAAGAAATTAGACGAAAAAAGACATTAAAGGACAATGTTAAATTTCTTTTAGCTCGTGTACGTTTTTAGTTGCGGCACGGGTCCGGCTGAAATCGTCAGTAGGAAAGATTATTCCGACGGCCAATGGCACACTGTTGAATTCAGTAGGGAAGGTAAAAGCGGAGCTTTAAACATCGACGACGAAGATCGCGTCACCGGAGAATCGCAAATGGCTACCACTTCACTCAACATCCAATCTCCCATCTTTATCGGTGGTCTGACGGATAAAATATCCCGGGAAGTTAAAAACAAGCTGAAAATGGTTGAAGGCGCCTTGACATCATTCCCCGGTTGCATTCGAGACGTTACGGTTCAAGGAACACCCTTGACAAACCTTCGCGAATCCAACTCGGTCGAAATGTGTTCCGATAACGTTGAAAATGGTGCTTTCTTCTATTCCGACGGAGGTTACATCAGTATGCGTATGTACAAGAGCTTGGTAAGGGTTAAGTGGACACTCTGGCAAGTCACGTGACTGTTTAGTTCAACTGAGAATCGATCCGAGAAAAGACGGCTTCCCGTTCACGCTACTCCAGAGATACGATTTGAAACGGTTGAAATCGATTCGAAGGCGTAGTGTGAACGCGGCTGAGGAAAATGTATTTCTTTGCAGATGATTCGTTTTCCGTGGGAATGGAAATGGAAGCGGAAATTCATATTAAACCGAGGAGTACTTCGGGAGTTTTGATGTCGGTCCACGGTAAGGTTGACTTTTTAGTGCTTCAAATGGTCAACGGCGAAATCATCTTCACCGTCGAAAACGGAGCTAGACCATTCAACAGTACCATCAAATTCGACGACCAACACGACTTATGCGATGGCAACTGGCACCAGATTAAAAGTAAGCTTTCTCTTTATATTCTAACCTCCAAGGTGACCTTTAGGCTTGACCCACCGATAGTATGTACCACTCACTAGCCTCGCATGATCCGTGATCTTTGGTTAATTATATTAAATGATGAAGTTTCCCTCCAAGGTGACCTTTAGGCATGACCCCTGATAGTATGTACCACGCACTAACCTTGCATGATCTCTGATATTAAGTTTCTTAGAAACATAACCAGTATCGTTTCTATATTAGTTTTAATATATTTGGGCCTTTTTTCCCCCCCTCCCCTTCGTTACTTTCAGTCGCGAAAACGCGTAACGTTATCGTGGTGAAAGTGGACGAGAAGTCGATGACCAATTTTGGCAAACCAGGGTCAAATTCGGCCGAAACGAGGCAACCGCTTTATTTCGGCGGAGTCCCTAAGATTGAAAAAGGCATTGAAACATCCGAGCCATTTATCGGTTGTATGAAAATCGTGTTGAGACAATTTCTGATGTTATAAGGGGGATTAAATTAAATTTAATCCAAGGTACGTTGTTTAGGGGTAATAATATTTATAAGATAAATAACGGTTCAGAAATTATCGTCATTGTAATTAATAGAAACATTTATTTAGGAATAATAATAATAATTCACACATTAATAAAATACTTAACACACTTAACAATGAAATACTTAACTAAGTAATTAGGAACCATGGATTTTATGGGGGTTGCTGGATACCCTTATCTACTGATTTAATCGTTTATAACTCACGGTTATTATTAGCGAAGAACCTTCCTTGTCCTCTTAATCTTCTTGGATTTTCTTGATGGTCGCATTCCGATTTCGGATCACCAAGATGGCCGCTCACGATGCACTTTTTACACTTCGCGCCGACTCGCCGAGGTTACTTTTTCTTAGGCCCGTAGGCTACCGACACGCGGTCAACTCTTTTTCGGCCTGGACCGTGGTTCCCATCTTTTTATCTTGCGGAGGTGCGATCGGCCTTGAGACCTTCGGGTCGAAACTCCACCTTCCTCCTTCAGCTCTAGAGTCCCGTTACGGTTCGCTTCCTTAACTCTTCTCTCTCTCTCGTGTTCAAGTTATTTTACCAAATTACCACGATGTTTTTCACTCCTCACACGTGTTCAAGTTAGGGGGGGGGGGGGTTTGTTCAAGAGGGGTAACGAATCTCACCTAGGGTATCCAGCTTAGGGTTTCCAGCAATTTGTACAAGAGGGGTTTAATAGGTAGTAAGGAATATTCATGACTATTTTGGAGTGTTATATTCTCCCCGACTTAATTTTCAGCGTCCTCGCTGAACCATTTGAAAACATAAGTCAATATTTCCAACAAAAAAAAAATTCAATTTAAATTATAACATACACAAAAAAAAAAAAAACATAGCAGAAAAAAAAAATTAAGAGTTCGAAAAGGTCCATTGGATAAAAATTGTGATTAATTACACTAAGGTTCGCAAGTAACTCCAATGAGAGTTTAAAATGTTCATTTCGCGAACAATAAAAAGTAAAACTATTGAAAACAAAGAGCAATAAGCTCTGACCAGGGATGTCTCACCCAGCTAATAGTTATATTTCGCAAATGGCCCTTCCAGTTTGAGGGTCACGAGACCTTAGGGTACGAATGGTAGGGGATTGTTCTATGTCACCATCCTCGGTGCAACCCGCGCTATCAATACTCATGGCACTTTGGGGTCTACTAATGGGGTCGGCAGTACGCGCGACATCGTTTAAAATATCAACATCAATGCCAGTGGCAGATCGCTCAACTGGGGGAGATGGGGAGTCGGCAGGACGCTCGACAAAAAGTTTCAGTTCCGTAATGTGGAATGTGCCTTTTAGTAGCATTCCTCCTTTAACGCGTTTTAATCGATATGTCAATGGAGAAAGCTTTTGGGCAATTATGAATGGGCCATCCCAACGCGGTGCCAATTTGGCACTAAAGCGGGCGCCTGCATTGGAAAGGTAATGGGAACGCTTAAGCACTAACTGGTCAATCTCAAATTCAACATCGCGGTGATGTTTATTATAATAATTAGCTTGACGAGCCTGCTGGGCTGCGAGGTTCGTTTTAGCTTGGGTTAGTGCGTTGTCAACTTTAGTTTTAATTGAAAGAGCATAAGCGTTTATTTTAGATGACTCAGTAACACTGGAAGGTAAAACTGGGGTGCCAATGTCGGCAGGGGTGCGCAATTCACGGCCAAAGTTCAAAAACGCTGGTGTAAACCCAGTGGATTCTTGCGTCGCTGTGCGCAAGGCCATCGCATACTGTTGAATACCCTGATCCCAATCTCTGTGGGAGTCGTCAACGTACGTTGCAATCATGGTACCTAAGGTACGGTTTGTTCTTTCAGGGTGGGCATTAGATTGGGGGTGGTAGAATGAAGTATACCTATTGCGCACGCCCAAAAGTTTAAAAGTATCACGCATGATCTTGGAAACAAATTGTTTTCCATTATCACTTACGACTGTAAGTGGCAGCCCAAACCGGCTAAAAACATGGTCCACTAGGACGTTAACGATTGCTTTTGTTGTGGCGCGGCGCAATGGGAACACTTCTACCCATTTCGTCATTACATCTGTTACAACGAGGAGTTGTGTAATTCCTCGGCGACTGGGAGTGAAGGGGCCCTTTAAATCGATTCCTATTACTGTCCAAGGGTCACTAATTGTAGCGGACTTCATAAGGCCAGGTGGGGTCTGCTGTGGGACTTTGTGTTTTTGACACGCGGAGCAAGATCCAATATAGTCTCTACAATAGCGGGTCATCCCATCCCACGTATAACGTTGCTGTAATCTCTTTAAGGTTTTGAAATTCCCAAGGTGTCCTGAACTACGTAAATCATGGTTAAGTTCTAAAACCTTTTGGTATAAGGACTTAAGGACCCAAATCTTATAGTTGTCGTCTGTTGCTTTGGCGCTGCGTGGCAACCGTGACAAAATTCCATTATCTAATTTACATTTCTTAATTAATTGTAATATCTCTTTCGGTGTATCATCCGGAGGGGGGGTGGTGTCTGACAAGATTTTCACGACCAAGCCAAGGCGATCGTCCTTGGCTTGCTCGGTAGCTAATATTTGTCCATCAAAAGCTATGGGATCAAGAGGTGCAGCTAAGGCAACGGCAAGAAAACCTTCGGTTTCCGGAAGTTGATTCGCCAGCGAATCATCTTCCATAGCCGAGGGCAATCGAGATAACGCGTCCGCAGTCTCGTTTTTCGCGCCGGGGATATGGTGCACAGTGAAGTTAAAAGCTTGTAATCTTGCATACCAACGAGCATATTTACCGGTTGGATCCGGGGTTTTAAGTAACCAAACTAACGCCGAATGATCGGTAAACAATTCGAAATGTGTTCCCTCTATATAGGGGCGGAATTTCTCGACTGCAAAAACAGCAGCCATAGCTTCACGTTCAGTTGTACAGTATTTCTTTTCAGTATCTGACAATGTATAACTAGCGTACTGAATCACGTGAGGGCGACCATCTTTCTTTTGAGACAAAACGGCTCCAAGGCCGGTGTTAGAAGCATCGCAATGAATAGTAAAAGGGGCCGAATAATCGGGCGGAGCTAATACTGGGGCGGATGTCAATGCTTTTTTAAGGGTTTCGAACGCCTGGTTTTGGGTATCACCCCACGACCATTCAATGTCTTTATGCAACAATGTTGTTAAAGGTGCCGCTAGGGATGAGAAATCCTTAATGAAACGCCGATAATAATTGGCCATTCCAAGGAATGACCTCAATGCTTTAATTGTCTTTGGAGGTGGTAATTCACTAATCGCGCTAGTTTTGGAGGGGTCTACCATGACGCCATTGGTACCAACAATATGCCCAAGGAGGGGTGCTTCTTTTAAACAAAATTTTGTTTTACTGGCCTTTACCGTAAGGCCGGCGTCCAAAAGAATTTTAAACACATCCTCAAGGGTACTTAAATGCTGGCCAAAGGTATCAGAGATTACAACCAAGTCGTCAAGGTAGGCGTGGACTCCATCCTGTCGGAGGGGACTAAATAATCTGTCAATCATCCTTTGAAAGGTAGCAGGGGCATTACATAAGCCGAACATTAATACTTTGGGGCGGTATAGGCCTTTATGAGTAACAAAAGCTGCTTTATCGCGGCTTGATTGGTCTAGCGGTACCTGCCAATATCCGGCTTTTAGATCTAGCGTAGTGATAAATTGTGGCTGATTTACCGAGTCTAAGATGTCTTGGATTCTAGGTAATGGATATGAATCTTTAATAGTGCAGTCGTTAAGCTTACGATAATCTATGCATAATCGGTCGCCTCCATCCTTTTTCGGAACTAATATACAGGGTGCGCTCCATGGACTATTACTAGGCTCTATTAGATCGTCTGCTAACATTTCGTAAACTATTTCGTCTATTCGTTCTCGCTTCCAGGGAGAATAGCGATACGGCGCGCACCCTACTGGTATGGCTTCGCCAGTATCAATGTAATGAGAGGCCGTGGTGGTGCGACCAGGGACAGTGGCAAAGAGATTCTCGTACTTAGTAACAAGTCTTTCTAATTTAATTCGCTCGCTATTCGAGACTTTGGCTAATGAGAGTGCCTTTTTCAAATCATCTTCGTCTATCTCGACGTGGCATAAGAATGGGGACTCTTTCAAATGTTCGCCCGACACGGGGGAACGCGAGAATTCATAAACCTTGTTAGGCGTGTCGCTCCACCAGTACCTCATTACGCTGTAATTAACGACCATTCCACACTTCTGAATAATATCCATTCCTAATACAACAGGGTAAACTAAATCTTTTACAAAATGCACAATATTGGATTTCAATTTGCCTGGTAATGTTATTTCGGCGATGGCCGATCCGGTTGAAGTAACACGTGACTTGTTTGCCAATTTTATACCCAAACGATGTCTACGACGTGTACTAGAAGACTGAATAAGTTTTCCCCTAAAACTATCATTAACTAATGTCAAATTCGACCCAGGATCGACCAAAGCAATACAGTCAACATTATCAACGCGAATTGAAATCCAAGCGAGGCGAGGTAGACCATCTACCTCACCAGAAACGTGGTTAGACACCACGGGACCTACTTTTGGTTTGTAGCGGGGGCGCCCGTGTCTCTTCCCCCTGGTCGCGAGTTTCCCTGGCGACGAATTTTAGGGCAACGAGGTTTGATGTGCCCCGTTTCCTTACAATAATTGCAAACGGGAACGAAGGGTTTAGCCTCGGCATTTAGAAATTTTGTAGAGGGCGCTGTGTTACTAGAATTCTGGGGGCAATGATTTTGGTAGTGCCCAGGTTTACCACACCTCATACAAATTACTTCCGGTCTTTTTGACACGAAACTGCCTGGGGCAGTCTGGGACGAATTGCTACGTGGATCTTGGGTAGCATGTTCAATTTTTACCGCGTCAATTAGGAGTTCACGTACGCGTGTGTACGTTTTGGTCGCTAAAGCTACTTTAATATTAGAACGCAAATTTCTACGTATAACCCGCACTTGCTCTTTATTCGACATTGGATCAGATAATTTGCGCATGAGAGCAAGCATGGCTTCTACATAATTAGTGGAAGTTTCTCCCACTTTTTGCAATTTATTATCTATTTGCTCTAAGAGGAAATCGTCGTCGGTGTCTTGCTGAAATTCAGCCTTGAGTGCAGTAGAAAAGTCAGCAAAGCTAACAAAAGGACCTTCAGATTCAAACCACTCGAATGCGGAACCCGATAACATGTTCGGTACCCACCGTCTAACAAATATATCCTCCGGACAATCTCTGCTAACCAAAATTTGTCGCGCCTTACAAAGAAAATCCTTAATTCCTAACCCATTCGCGGCTCCTGAAAAATTGGGCATCGATATCGAGGGAACCCAAGAGTTTGGCAGGCCAACGTGAGAAGTATTATGACCCGATATATTCGAGGCTAAATTAAATGGTGCCACTTGGTTTTGCGCTAAGACAGACCCTACACCAGAATTGTTAGAAAATGAGCCCAAAGAAGGAGTAACAGAGGTAGCGTTTGTAACGCTGTTGTTACTAACAATGGGCGGAGTAGGAGGGTTCTGTAGATTTAAATTTGGTGGTAGCGGGGCTTGAGGAACGGGGGCCGACAATTGTGGGTTAACATTATTCGTAACAGGAATAATAACGGGGGCTGCTAACTGGTTATTTACACCAACGGGTGCGATATTAGGTGTCGAACTTTGACTGGCTTGCTGAAAAGAGGCTAATTGGCCAGCCAGCAGTGCTACCTGCTGCATTAACGCCTGCATTTGAATTTGCATTGCAATCATCGGATCATTACTAGTATTCGAACTAGCGGGGTTAGTATGCGTTGGCGCTAGCGTCGAATTGGGAGGGGGGTTGGTATTTGTCAAGCCGGGAGCTAAAATATTTGGCGGCGGAGGAGTTTTGACTCCGCCCCCGGCGTTTCCTCCGAGTGTCACGAGGGACGAACCGAGCACGTGCTGCGGTTGACCGCCGAGCAAGCTAGGGCTATGGGAGCGCGGTGGCGTGGAACTTGGAGAAACCTGTTTTGCCGCCATTTTTCGTTTTATCACTTTGATTTTTGAAATGGGAGGGGGACCCTTATTTCTACACTCAGCACGCAATGCTCTTTCAAAATTCTTAAACGCTTTATAGCAATTTTCGCAACTAAGTTGGCGACTATTCTGTGGTAAACACTTTTCGTGAGCTGGTTTATAATTCATAAGCTTACAATCACACAAAAAAAAATTAAATTAATGGAATATTCCGGAAATCATCATAAGCTTACGAACACAAGGAAAATTAAATAAAACAATGGAATACTCCAGAAATCATAAGCATACGATCACACAAAATTAAATTAAACAATGGAATATTCCAGAAATCAAACTCACAATTAAACAAATTAAAACCGCCGTACCCTTCCCTAAGGTGTACGTAATTCAAAATTCAAGGTATAACAATTAATTGTGAGTGAAGATATTAATGATTAAATGCTAACTTATCATAACTTAGTTTCAAACGCCCGCCTAATTTTCAGGTCGTACATATAGGTAGCAATGAACATTTTTTTTTTTTCTATATATATAAATGGGCGTTAATAGTTAAGGGAAGTTAAGTTCTGGGTGGTCGTTCCCGGACGGAATCCCCAAAATGAGACAATTTCTGATGTTATAAGGGGGATTAAATTAAATTTAATCCAAGGTACGTTGTTTAGGGGTAATAATATTTATAAGATAAATAACGGTTCAGAAATTATCGTCATTGTAATTAATAGAAACATTTATTTAGGAATAATAATAATAATTCACACATTAATAAAATACTTAACACACTTAACAATGAAATACTTAACTAAGTAATTAGGAACCATGGATTTTATGGGGGTTGCTGGATACCCTTATCTACTGATTTAATCGTTTATAACTCACGGTTATTATTAGCGAAGAACCTTCCTTGTCCTCTTAATCTTCTTGGATTTTCTTGATGGTCGCATTCCGATTTCGGATCACCAAGATGGCCGCTCACGATGCACTTTTTACACTTCGCGCCGACTCGCCGAGGTTACTTTTTCTTAGGCCCGTAGGCTACCGACACGCGGTCAACTCTTTTTCGGCCTGGACCGTGGTTCCCATCTTTTTATCTTGCGGAGGTGCGATCGGCCTTGAGACCTTCGGGTCGAAACTCCACCTTCCTCCTTCAGCTCTAGAGTCCCGTTACGGTTCGCTTCCTTAACTCTTCTCTCTCTCTCGTGTTCAAGTTATTTTACCAAATTACCACGATGTTTTTCACTCCTCACACGTGTTCAAGTTAGGGGGGGGGGTTTGTTCAAGAGGGGTAACGAATCTCACCTAGGGTATCCAGCAATTTGTACAAGAGGGGTTTAATAGGTAGTAAGGAATATTCATGACTATTTTGGAGTGTTATAGTGTCCTTGAAGGGAACCGCCGATTGTCTCAGACCTTGGAGTCAAGTCCGAGCCGAAGGAGACCTTAATTTGAACTCTTGCCCTACCATTTAAATACATTCTTGTTTCTTTGATTTCGGGTTGTTTTTGAGTTTTATTTCGAGGCTTTTAGGTACTTTAATTTTGTACCTATAACCTACACCATTATTTCTTTTAGTAAATAAAATAGAACTGATTTTCTGAGCATTACAAATACTTTTTTATTTTTTGCCTCCATTAGTATTTAACTTCGTAAAGCGGTTTTCGAATTAATTTGCAACGAGAAATTGAATAATAACGCGAGGGTATGACGTAAGTTTTACTTTTTATTTCAAAATGCTTCCATAGAATATCTAAAGAAAAAGGTTTACACTAAAGCCGCTTTCACACTATAGACTTTGAAACGGTTTTTAACTCGTCTTTTCTAGAAACTGCTTTCGGGAACCAGTTTCACCCCCGTTTCTTATTTGAATCTCCCGCCTCTGTGTTTGGAGATTGACCTACAAGTATTTGTACGTGTAAACTAAAATTTAGTCATTCTCCAAGTAGTCTATCTATACTTTGAAAAATATGACTCCTCTTGGAGAGCAATGCGTAGTCAGTTCTGCACTGAAAATAAATCAAGAATCGTAAACGAGCCTTTATTCAATACATAATAATCTGCTTTTACTTCTGGCACATGGAAACGCTAATAACCCGCATGAAATATGAGTATTTTTTTTAGCAGACGACGAGCTACGTCTGACGATATCCAGGGTCACAAGTTGAACTATTAACCTCTAGGTCAAATTTCAGCTGATTCCACACGGTCTATTCTACGCTAACGCCTTACGTAAAATAAGTCTTTTCCAATTTCTTTCAACCTCTTTGGGTTGTAATTAGGAATAACATTAATAAATAAGTAGGAATACCAATTTTAATGCCATTTTTTTTCATATATTTCCTACAATACAGGTTGCAAAGACATTCTGTTTAATAAGTGAACGTTTTAACAAATAAAATTGAATAAAAACAATTTGAAAATGATTATTTTGCAATAATTTTAATGAAACATTTTAAATAATTCTTAAACTACGTAAATTATTTTAAATGATGATTATTTTTTTTGTAGCTCAATGAAGCGGTTATTCAAAGGTTTCAAAATCCATCCATTCTTGATATTTCGAAGCCGTAATTGCGATTGATGCGAAGATGGTGTTTTGCAACTTGTAGACCATGGAATCCATCATATTTTTATTCGGTTACACTTACAAGTAAGTCGTTCTCTTATATTTTATAGGAGGAGAGTCTGTAGTTGAACTGATCATTTTGGGTTAGGTTATACAAACTAGAAAGAGAGAAAAAAAAAAATATTAGGCATCTTAACTAAGTTAGTATAATTATTGTAAAGAATTCCGAAAGACTGAAATTCCCTTTGAGATTAAATCAATACGTGTAACGGAATAGAGTCATTTTAATTCTTTAAGAGCGTATACGCTAGCTTTTGGTTTACTCCTTGTACCCAAGATCATATAATACAGGGAAAGAGCTTAGTTACTCCTGAATTACAGATACCGAGGCCATGATTAAATTATGATTTTGAATTAACACGATTAAGAGGTCTTTCTGGTGTCTTACGTAATCTTAAGAGGTATTGGGGAGTCTTCCATTACGTCAAGAAGTCTTGGAAAAGTCTTAAAGATTTCCCCGAGACTTTTGTAGGATTCTTGAACACCTCTTCAGATCAGACTAGCTTTTTTCCGTAAGGGATGTAACAGGCATTCATTTCAATCATTTATCTAGCTCCATTTTGCTTACTGAGACAAATAAATAGATGATAGCGTAGATTATTTTGCTCTAGAAACCCTCTCCGTAAAGTCTGATCTGAAGAGGTACTCAAGAAGGCTACGAGTCTTGGGGAAGTCTTTCGACTTCTCCGAGACTTCTGGACATAATGAAAGACTTTCCCAATTCTTCTTGAGACTACGTAAGACACCGGAAAGCCTTCCCTAAGACCTCTTAAGGCTAACTTATTTTGGTAAGCGAAGCTTATCAACATTTACGATTGGGTTACGTAAAACTCCCCCATTTGCCCTTTGTTGTCACGTATCGAATTAGTTCGACGACCAAATCTAAGGAAATTTGGTAGATTTGCTAATTATAATCTCGTTTTTACTCCTGTAAGCTTAGTTTCAGTTTTTAATCCCAATTAATTAGAAAATTCGTGAAATAAAAACTATTCTCATTAGGCCTTTGTGGCTAGAGACAAGATTTAAAACCTTCTTTTCGAAAATATAGGCTTAGAATCACGCTAAATATTTAATAATGTAGATCTTAAGAAGTGTACGTTTTAAATGGCTCATCAATTTTAGGCAATTTAATTGATTTGTAATGTATTTAAGCCAATTTCAAATTTTAATCATTAAAAAAAATTAATTTGTATAGGTATTGTATAGGTATTTTATTCCTAAGGGCGCCGACATTTTATTCGTTTCAGCCCCATCTGGTGAGCCATCTCGACATTAAGGGGGTTGCGTTTTTAGGAGTCCCAAAATAAATCTTGAATCAGCCAATCATAATCGTTTAAAAGTTGAGATAGGGTGGTGATTTTCCAGAGGTATAAAAGGAAACCCACCCCCCCAAGAGCGTCAGATGTTGGCCGTCCTCCAGCCCGAGCCCTCGTCGCTCGTTTTGCAGATTTTACGTATTTCGGCCGGTTTTCGCGGGAAAGCCTCGCCATATTTCGCGCTCCGACTATAGCCGGCGAAGCCTAGCCGTACTAGCCGTCGCCGGCTAAGCCCAGCCGTACCTAGCCGTCGCCCCCACCGGCCAAGCCGATCCCCACCTAGCCGTCGCCGCCACCGGCCAAGCCGATCCCCACCTAGCCGTCGCCGCCCAAGCCGATCCCCACCTAGCCGTCGCCGCCACCGGCCAAGCCGATCCCCACCTAGCAGTCGCCGCCACCGGCCAAGCCGATCCCCACCTAGCCGTCGCCGCCACCGGCCAAGCCGATCCCCACCTAGCCGTCGCCGCCACCGGCCAAGCCGATCCCCACCTAGCCGTCGCCGCCACCGGCCAAGCCGATCCCCACCTAGCCGTCGCCGCCACCGGCCAAGCCGATCCCCACCTAGCCGTCGCCTACACCGGCCAAGCCTAGCCCCACCTAGCCGTCGCCACACCTCACCGACTAGCCGAGGCTTAGGGCGGCCTCGTGCATTTCGCTCTTCTGGCTTAAACGAACAACAGCTTCTTTTCTAAAGCCGGAATTATTTACGCGTAAATTTTTTTTTTTTTTCGCGTTTGTGCCTTTGGATTAACGCCGCTTCTTGGAATAAATGATCGTCTTCAAATGGATTAATCGCTTCCACTTTTAAATATATTCAGCCATTCTTATGGGAGTTTCTGACCATCAAGAATTTGTGGATTCGTTTCTGCGGCAATATCCGGGAGTCAGTGTTCAGAAATTGGATTAACGTTGTGTTTTTGATAAACTATCATCTTCAAATGGATTAATTCTTGCCGAATGGGATTAATGCGAACGATATCAAACAACTAGACCTTCGTAATGGTAGGATAAGTTTGGTTTTTATGACATTAGACAGGCAGGTTTTCCCCGAGTTGGGTTTACTCAACTTGATTCCCTCGTTAGGCTTAGTCGAGGTATCGTTTTAGCGGAAGGGAAGCATGCTATTATTAACTTGGTGTGATAGTGGGAGGAATTGTCGGGTATCATGTTGGTCATTACTTAGACAAATGGCTTGCTTGGTTGAAGGCGAGAGATTCCTATGGGACAAGCGAGTGACTGGTAGGGCTTGTCTTGTAAGGCGGCATATCCGGACTTCGTACAGTAAATCTCGACGCACTTCATTGCACCACGAAAGCGTCTGCCGAGACCGCTCGCTTCATTTGTACGGTAATGACACTAAGATTCGGGATACCTTTATGGGGTAATTTAAACCTCTTAGACAACCCGCATTCACGTATAAAAGTTCGGTCGGGATTCGAACTTTTTGACAAGATTTTCTTTAGATGCAAGGATTAGTTCGAGAATTTGCGGTCATTGGCCACGTTTCTTCTTTGAGAGTGTTAAATTTTTTAATTACCGATAGTTTAATCTACTATACAAGTCCGCCCTTCACCCGTACACTTAGAGTAGGCCGTTAATTCTAAAGTTAATTAATTTGTCATCGCTAAATTAGAAATAATAGGATAAAATCTTAAGTATGTTTAAAACTTTATTTTGAAATAAAAATTATTGACTTATGGTGTTGGTTAATTGGGTATAAAATGAGAAATTCAGTAAGAGAAGAGAAGTGGATCATCGTGGGAACGAGAGTGGAGAGGAATTGTGAATTTTGTGTAATGTTCCAGTGTGTAAACCATTTTGCCTCGTCAACCAGAGTCAAGTCTGCGTCATTGTCTCATCTAACCCCCCCCCCGTTCCCCGTATTAATATTTAAGCAAACGCCTACTCTTATCTTAATCCATTTTTCAGCCCCCGAAAGTGTCCCAATCGACTACAGTGGATCATCCGGATTTAACGTACGTATCCGGTTGGACAAACGTTCCAATCGGTTATTTCTTAACCATTTTGCCCCCGAGCTCAGTGAGTTTCCCCGCGTGGTTAGACCCCCTCTCACTCGCAGCTCATCCTACGAATTAATGTTAAGCCTATGATAAGAAAATCGCGCTGCTGTAAAAATATTCGCGTTAATTTTAAAGTCTTCAATCATCTTCGTATTTTTTTTTATTTTTATTTTTTTTCTGTAATTTTTTGTTGAATTTAAAATAAAAATTGTAACTTTTGGTTTAATATGATTTTTTTCTAACGATGTGTTACTTTTCAGATTATTTTGGGCGGGAAATTTTAATTTTAATCGTAGTTAAGATTAGTGTTTAAGTTGTTTCGATTCTTTTAATCTTTTTGTATCGTTTCAGATTAATTTTTTGCCTCAAGACGTTAAACTTTTAATAATTATACGATACTAAAACTTCTGTTTTCATTTCTTTTCAGCGTTCGAGAAAGAGAGCAATTATTCGATTGTTTTCGGATGTTTTAACTTTAGTTGAATTGTGTTTTTGATTTATTAATGTGTTTGATTCGTTCCAGGTTGTCTTTTTGGCGAGATATCGAACTTGAATCGCGATTAAAATTGTACTATTAATATTTTTTCTTAGTTTATTTTTAGAATAGCGGAAAACCTTTAGAATTATTTGCGGGATGGATCTAGCTAAGCCTATTTTCTGGGTAAGTTTTAAATTTATTTCTAGTTTAATATTTGTTGTTTTAATCTTATCTCTGCAATTCAAATTAAAAAAAAAGACTTACGTTTCATTCTCCCTTTAAAGGATGAAGAGGAGTCAAGTTGTTCCGCAGCTGCAATATCCGCAAGTTGGTGTTCAAAGGTTTCCGATTCAAAGATGATTTCCAAATCATCAACCAAGATCCAAGGACATCATCATTGACGGTTCGAAGCAAACGTCCTGGTGAAATTTGCATCTTTACATCTTCCCTTTTAATTTCATTGAATTTTCAATCAAAGTTTGATTCTTTCCATCCTCCTTTTAATTTGATTTAATTTTAATTTTTACCATTTTTCTTCGCAGTTCCTGAAATGTTTGATCTTTTCCTTAAAGTTGCGGGCAAAATCTCTCTTTGGTGAAATCTTGCCGTTTCTTCTTCGCCTGAGAGGTTCAAAAATGAAATTAAACGTAAGTTTTAAAGATGAAATTATTGCTGGATCGTAATTTGGATCAACCGAGCGCTAATTTTATACTCTTACAGATATTTAAGCATTCTGGTGGAACTTGGGACCAACCGGTTGTTTCTCCGGCAATATCTGTGAGTCTGGTGTTCAAAGATGCTCTTGAAATTTGCATGTTTACATCTTCCCTGTAAAAGAAAAGAAGTTAGGGTTTGTTGATCAAACTTTGGTTCATTTTAAACTAAATTTTGTTAATTTTAATCCTTTTGGTAAAAACCTCGTTATAAAGAAACTCGTTTAAATTGTTAAAATTAGTGGCAATTAACAAAATGGTTCGTTCAATCTTCAAAGTTTCTTTATAACGAGGTTTTTCCGTAAATTAAATGTCTAACGAGTGTTTAAATGGAGAATGCAACTTAAAGAGTTATTTTTTACGGATTCCTTATCGATTAAATGCCTAATCCACTTTGAAAAACAATTAACGAACAAATGTTAAACTAGAAATAAATTTCAAACTTCTCCCGGAAATTAGGCTTAGCGGGATTCGCGGATATTGATTGAATTTCTCGTAATTGATGGATCAGTGACTAATCAAATGTCATTGTCAGTCCAATCAAGATCTCTCCTTAATGAGGGACCTTGCTGATTGGTTTTTGAGCCTTCAATGCGAGGGAATTAAGTAGATCCCAGTGAATCCCGCTAAGCCTAATTTCTGGGCAAGTTTTAGATTTCTAGTTTTAATGTTTAGTCTTAATTAAACGCAATTTAATCGATAAAAAAAATTGGGTGTTTCATTCTCCTTTTAAAGGATGGATGAAGGGGAATTTAATTCAATAAAGATATTCCTTCCCGTTCACCTTCTCTTTAATTTTATTTAAATTTTTACCATTTTTCTTTGTAGTTGCGGCAATGTTTGATCTTTTCCACGAAGTTCCGTACAAAATCTCTCTTTGGTGAAACCTTGATGCTTCAATCATCGCCTGAGACATTTAAAAATGAAATTAAACGTAAGTTTTTAAGATTAAATTATTGCTGGATCGTAATTTGGATCAACCCAAAGCTTAGATATTTAACCATTCTGGTGCAACTTGGGACCATCAGGTTGTTTCTCCGCCAATATTTGAGAGTTGAGTGTTCAAAGATGGTCTTGAAATCATGAACCAAGGTCAAAAGACGTAGTCTTTGATTGGAAGCGAGAGTCCCAGTGAAATTTGCATGTCCCATTGCATGTTTAGGTCTTCCCTTTCAAAAAACTGGTTAGAATTTACCAGAGAAGAAATTTTAAACTAGAAATAACTTTAAAACTTTATCATCAAATTAGGCTTTGCGGGATATGCGGAGATTAACCGTATTTCTTCGCGTTCAAGGGTTTAGAGACTAATCAAATGTTATTGGAAGTCTTATCGAGAGATTTCGCCGTAACTAACCCTTGAATGCGAAGAAATTAAGTTAATCTTAGCGAATTCCGATAAGCCTAATTTTAAATTTAAGTATTAAATTTATTTTCTAGTGTTAATATTTGTTTGTAATTTTGTTTTATGTTTTACTGTGGATTAGATTTATTTAAACGATAAGGAATTGAGGTTAGATTGCATTCTCCCTCTAAAAAATTTAAATCTAAAAAATTTAAATCAAAAATTTGTTTTAAATTTCAAAGGAATCTTCAATCTTTACTTAAATTATTTTAATTTCATCGTATGATGTTATTTTGCGATATCTGCGGCGTGATATCGTCTTCGTATAAGCCCTAATTAAGCAGTTTAAATATTTAAGATCTAAACTATAAGGAAGGGATGAAAAAATTCATTTCATTATCCCTTTAAAGATTAATTTATTAATTCTAAAAAATTCATACGAATCTCCAACTTTATTTAAATTCTACGATGTTTATTTGAATTTTTTGTCATCTTTAAGGTCTAATACTTCTTTGGATGTGGAATAATTCCTCACTTTAATTGGATTTATCTGAGTTCTAAACCTCTCGGTAAAGTCTGATTAAATTGCGGCTCGTCTAAAACTCATATTCGTTGAAAATTGAGTTAAACGCATAGTTTTTAAATGAAATATAAAATTCTAACAAATATAAAACTATAAGTGAGGTACGATGCCCCCTAATCAATTAAAGTAGCCGCACGTAATCTGTTTCTCTATTCTGAACCTTGTCTAATTAATCTCGCGTTAAAATTGCTGATTTGATTGCGAGGAATTGATTGTTGGGTTGTTTTTGCACGCGTCACTTGGGTTTTTCTTTTGATTTTAACACGCTCCCGTAGAATAAACCATGAAATCAGCTTAACTAATCAGGAAAAGTCAATTAATTTGGCCAAAAATGGTTAAAAATTTGATAATTCAAACAGAATTTGACTATATAGACCAAATGAATTAACCCAAATACAACAAAAGTGGGGATATAATTTAAAATGCTTCGCTTTTGTTGAATTCTGGTTATTTCTTTTGGTCTATTTGGTCGAATTCTGTTAAAAGTGTACAATTTGGCCCATTTTTGACCAAATTAGTTGCTTTTTCCTGATTGGGTAAAGTGATTTCTTTTATTCTAAAGGGGTGCGTGGAAATAAAAAATAAAACCAAGAGTCGCGTGTCAATGTAAAAACAGTTACTTTTCTTATTAAATTAGTTAGATTTTACGTAAAATCAATTAGGCAAGGCCCAAATCCAATCAAATTGTGAGTCTTTTAATATTTTTAGTAGCTGTTAAACGTAATTTCATAATCCCTTTGAATGTAATTGTTTATTTCATTCTCCCTTTAAAATTGTATAATTTAATTCTCTCTTTGAAATTTAATTTTATTAATTTTAGTTTGCCAATAAATCTTAGGAGGCAACTTTTATTTATTCGCAATATACGTAAAGGTTATTTTTAACCACCTAGGTTTAAATTAGTTGAAACTACAGTTAATTTAAATAACTGGTTTAAACAATCGAGTTAATTTAGCGGCCAAGTTTTATTTGCAAATAGCGGTTCTCTCTTGGGCGTCTTACACCACTAACTGCACTAACCAGCATCGCATTGCATATCTTAAACTCAAAACACACCTAGCGCTGCACAGTCGCGACACATACTAAATGCGAGAGGAACGTTATTTGCATTTTAAAACTTGGTAATTACTCGATTTGATCTAGAATTATTATGATTCTTTCTCAAAAGGAAGTTTTAACGAGAATAATATTAGTTGTCTTCTCTATTTTGGCTTTTTAATTGGTTTTTGTTACACTATTTAATTTAGATTTAAATACAATTAAAGATTTTGATAGAGATTAGAATTAAATTTATAAAAAGTTTTAGATTTGTTAGAATTTTATTTAGATTTTGCGTAAAATGATTTGAAATTTTATTTAAAATTAAATTAATATTTTAAGTTTTAGATTTGTTAGAATTTTAGATTTATAGATTTTGAGAATTTCCAATTAAATTAGCTTAAAAATTTAACTTAGATTTAGAATTTGATCAGAATTATTAATTAGAATTTTATTTTAATTCGAGAATAATTGAAATAAATTAACTTGTAGATTTGTTTGAATTTTATTTAATTTTAAATTAAACTTTTAGATTTAGAATTTAGAAATGTTCAAATTTTAATTTAAAACTTAGAATTTAAAGCATTTAAATGTTAAATTAAATTTAAACTTACATAAGAATTCAATAATAATAGTTAGAATTTTAAAATCAATTAACAGAACTTAGATTTAATATTTTTAATTATAAAAAATGATTTCATTTAAGTTTAAGTTGAGCAAAATTAAATATAAAAATTTAGATTTTTACAATTTTACTTCGGTTAAACTTTTATATTTAACTTCGTTTAAAAAACATTTTAATTGAATTAACCAAATTAAAATTTAATATTAAGATTGAAAATAATTTCAATTATATAAATTCAAATTTATAGATTTGTTAATTTTTGTTTAAAGTGAGGGTGAAAGGGAAAGTTCTTTTAATTAAAATATTCAGGATGAAAGTACTAGTCTTAATTGTAGAAAATTCTAAAAAAGATTAAGATTTTGGGCATTGAATTTAAAGGAAAACCATAGATTAATCGAAAGAATTGGATTTAATAAAATCCTCCTAAAATGCACCGCCTCTTTTTGAATCGTTGTAAAATCTTATTCTGATAAACGGCGTATCTTGCGGGTGATATTTTAACTTCTGGCCGAATGAACGGTGGAACTCCTCTTTTGATTAGTCCGAGGTTCTCCTTTTATTTCAAACCAACATTTCAATCTTTTCCAAACAAATTTCTCCGTAAGTCGGACAAGAACAATTTTTAATCCCGATCTGTTGAAATAATTTAAAAATAACTAAATTTTCGTCATTTCATCTTCCCTTTAATTAACACGATTGTAAATTAATTTTAAATACCACTTAAATGTAAATACAAAAAAATACAAAAATACTGAAAATGTGTGAAGTTGTTTCTCTTTTGTGTAATTAAAAAATTGATTTGGTTTGCATAATTAAAAAAATAATTTGATTTTAAAATTCATAATTCTAAAGTTTTTAAATAAATTAACAGCAAAAAACATTTAATTTGACAAAAAAATAACATTTTTCTTGCTTTACCTCCCTTAAAGTGAGAATGCAACCTATGAAGTAATTTTTTATCGATTCCTAATCCACTGTGAAGAAAATTAACAAACA
The DNA here is from genome assembly GCA_963920705.1 of Odiellus spinosus. Classification (NCBI taxonomy): domain Eukaryota; kingdom Metazoa; phylum Arthropoda; class Arachnida; order Opiliones; family Phalangiidae; genus Odiellus; species Odiellus spinosus. Next base: position 16,432,241 of record OY987227.1, on the reverse strand, counting down.
AATAATAGAATATATATATAATATAACTAGAAATAAATTTAAAACTTGACATCAAAATAGGCTTAGCTTGGATTCATGGAGAACAACTGAATTTCTTTGCATTGATGGGTTAAATCGACCAATGAGAGGTCCCTCATTAAGTCAAGATCTTGTTGAGACTTCTAATAACATACAATGGGTCGTTGACCCTTCAATTCAAAGAAATTTAGTTGATCTCCACGAATCCTGCTAAGTCTATTTTTCGGGGTAAGTTTATATTTATTTCTAGTTTAAAGTTTAGTTTGCCCTATTTAAACGATAATAAATGGATAAAAAATTACTTGCTAGGTTTCATTCTCCCTTTAAACTCGTAATAGGCAAATCAGGCAAACTAAATTTTACTTGGCATAGCTTGACAAAAATAATTAAATTTAAAATGAATATGGACCAAAGAATACTTATGATCATCACGCTAGAAACTTTGAAAACATTTTTAATCTTTAAATCAACTTTTCAAGGGGTAATATCATTTTTTGACGGACTATCGTACCTCTGACCCCAAGATTTTGCTAATTGATCTTTAAAAACCAGTTGAAGGGAGAATGCAACCTAACGAGTGATTTATTTTTTTTCTATTTATTGATTCCTTATTGTATAAATAGACCTGATTTAAATGTAAACCAAATTACAAACAAATATTGAACTAGAAATAAATTTAAAACTTAACCCTAAAAATAGGCTTAGTGTGATTCGTGGAGATCAGCTGATTATTTTGTATCGACCAATACATAGTTTTCACTAAAGGAGTAAATGCTTTTCCCGCAGTGTTACCAACCATTTGCGAGTGCAGACTGAAGCGGAGAGAAAGGCTAGCAGTTCAGTTTTGAAACTGATCTCTGTTTGGAACTGCACTCGCAAGCTCCTGGCAACTGTGCGATGAAAGTTAAGCGGGGAAAAGGGTAAAATTTTCTTTTACCCCCTTTATCGAAAACTATGTATGAAATGTGGAGATCTCGCCTTACAATGAGGCAATTTGGTTGATCTTCGTGAATCCAGCCAAGCCTATTTTGATGTTTTAAATTTATTTCCAGTTTAATATTTATTTGTAATTTTTACTGTTGAATTAGGTCTATTTAAACGATAAGGAATCGATCAAAAATCACGTTAGGTTGCGTTCTCCCTTTAAAGAGTGGTTTCAAAGTGTCAAGTGTGAATGTAGCTTAAGTAACTTCAACATAAAAGACTATCCATGATTTAAACCCTCTTTAAAGTAGCTAGCCTTCTTTTCTAGCTTAGCAGACAACATGACCATAACCAAGGTTGCCACAGGTCAGGGAATTTTAATATATTTTAAAAAGTCGGGAAATTTAAAGATATTTAAAAAGTCTCTGAATTTGAAAATGAACCAAAAGAGTCAGGGAATTTAAAGATCTTTCGAGAAGCCAGGAAATCAAACATTATCCGCAGAAAAGATTACAAGCTGACTTGTGTCAGTTGTATAGATTAGAACAAAGATCAGGTGGGAATTTGAATCTGAAAAACTGTGGCAACCATGTATAATAATATCAGGAAAATACACTCCTTAAAATGAGATAATCTTTATTTCAAATGTTGCGCAACATGGCGCCAACAAATTGAAAATCCCGCCAAAAATTATTCTAGCCTAACTTGGTGGCGCCCTCTCGCTTTTTCTTTCATCGTCCCCAAGCTAAGTGGGAGTTGCCGATAGAATTTGAATGAGGTAGCTTATAAGTTTTAAATTTAAAGATTTACGTTAACAATTCAGTTAAAAGATTAGTCCTAACTTGAAATCGAGAAATAGAACTTATAAAGCGGAGAAAAAGTTATTTCTATAAACAATCCGATAAAGAACATTCTAGTATTCATCAAATATTGAAACGCTTACTTGCAAAAGCCTAGGCCTTGTCTTTTTGCCAGCTTGGAGCCTTGGACGCCTTGGACTCTTGCCTCTTGGAGCTTGGAGGAAGACATCTCATTTCAATTCAGGATCCTCTACAGAATAATAAGGTTAGTTATCTTAATTTTCTCTCTAAAATGATTCTTGAGATATTAAAATTAAAAACAAACTAGTTTCCCTCAATTGGAATATAATGTAATCTGAACTAGGCCCTATAGCTAATTAAATAATTGGTAACGGCTTCGTATTGAAATTTTAAAATTTAGATAAACAGTTACCGTTCTGTAACATTTCATTGACATCTGGTAATTTGGGGGCTATTAGTCCCATTTTCTGATAACACACCATTTCATCTCTTACTTCGGTAGGCTATAATATCCTCGCGTATCCACATGGGATCCCAATCCAACTGTTAACATCCTTATAACCTCTTCAGAGTCAGACGAGTTTCGTAACTAGCCTGTTTAATCAGATTTAACCAAGGTTTATTGAACAGAGAAGGCTACATAAAGATCGGTTAAATCTGATTAAACCACGGCTAATTAAGCAGCTCGTTTGAAGAGGGTATATTAGAGGCACTGACTGGAACTTTTTGGTAACGAAAACAATTATATCGAGTATATATGAAACCCAAATCGTCGGAGAAATTAAATATTACGGTCTTATAGTGGGATTCTTGAGTTTATTTTGATATCTTTAGTTTTAAATATAATTTAACGTGAAAAGTATATATTATAATACTATAATGAGAGCCATTATAGCCATATAATTGACGTACATTTGATTTAACTGTTTTATGTTTTTAACCCTTTGCTTAAAAAGTTTAAAACAATGAAAAAACAAAGTAGCCTAAGTAGGTGTTTTAGGTAAATAAAAATATAGCCAGTTAGAACGCGGAAGCATCGCTTAATTTTAAATAATTAAACCAATCAATTTAATTCATTAACTTTCAAAAACCCGAAAAAATTTGACCTACTTTCAAATTCAAAATGTCCTCCATCGTTGAAGCGTGTCCGAAAGGAAAGATTGAAGATTCGCAAGGACCCAAAATAGAATGGGAAGGGTTTTTTTAGCCCACATTGGGTGGGGTTTTACCGTCATAGTCAAATTTTTTGTAATAGGTGGCGAAAGCGTCGCTAAGAAAGTATTCTTTTACCGTCCTGTCTCTTCGATTTCAAATGGTCAACTTTTAATGACGTCACTTGTGGCTCGCTTACACCAAAAACTAATATATGAGGAGATAGAATTGCGCTATACACGATTTCTTACTAACGATAACAATACTGACAAAAAACGGGAAAATTCCTGATTAAAATCAAACCAGAGAATTTGGGAAACCCCGTCCCAGCAAAACTGAGGAATTTTCTGATTCTGAATTAGATGGGGCCATCAGTATAGTAATGCACGCCACGAAGTATTTGTATGCAAAAAGAGTAGATTGGATTATGGATAACTAGTTGAGTCGTTTATCCAGGAACTATCTATATAGATAGACAGTTCCTGGTTTATCTATAAAGTTTTCCAAAAACCGGTTCCTTGAGAAATGAGGGGTCTTTCCAAAAGAATGAAAGAAATTTCGTGAATCTTGAAAGGGGTAGCCTGCTTTTACTTTTTTCTTTTATATTTCTGTTCAAGTGGAATTTACTTCAAAGCCACAACTGACTTCATTTACAAGGTTAAAACACATAGTGAAAAAGTTAGTCGTTGCTAACTAATCTTGAACACGAGTAGAGTCAGGTGTGTTTGTTGTCTTTTATGGAAAAACGAGGGGACGTCAGTCGCATTCACGTGGTCCTCGGGAACATAAAAATGAGTTGGGGCAAAGTAGATCACATGGAATTGAATGTTTTTAATAAATAATCCGTGATATAGACTAGACATTATAATGTCGAAAAGACAAACGAATTTTACGAAACAGTTTTTTCCACTCGCAGAAACCGTTCCTCATCGATGACCCTAGCCTAGTCTATCTGTTATTTTATTCGTTTTTGACATCACCATAAGGTCGTTGAAAAAAAAAAAAAAATCGTTAAAAATCTATTCTAATTATTCTTAATTATACAAAAGTTATCTTGACTAAATCGAGCGAGGTAAAACTGTTTCGGCGCCAAGCTCTCGAGAAAAAACTGGCTAAATGAATTTTTTAAAAGACTCCCCTGTTTTCTGAAATCAGCTGCTGAGGACATAATACACCCTTTCACTTTTTAGACTCTTAATTTAATAACCACTAAGTGATGTTGAGAGGAGTGAGAGCTGCCTGTGAAAGCCGAGTTAGGTTGACGTTTTTACAGATTATCGTCTTTATCCTTTTCAAAAGCCTTAATTAAATAATTTATCGCGAATAAAATACATTAAAGAGGAAACTAAATTAAGCATCTAATAGGCTTAGCGAGTTAAGAGTATGTTAAACATCGTTGAAAAGAGCGTTAACGTGAAGCTATCATTATTTTTATTTTTAATTTTACCATATTATCAAAAGTTCATAACTTAATCCTGAAAAATAGTTAACGCTCAGTAGCATAACGCTATTACGAAACCGATTGATTGAAAACCGAAGTGCCACTCTCCGGAATTGGGAGAGAAGCGGAACCACTCGAATTCCGCCCTTTCTTCCCGACTCAAAATCTCGAGGACGAACCCAAATCACTGAAACATAACAGGGGTGGTTATCTATATAACAGGGCTCCCAGACCACCTATAATACCTATAATTACCTATAATTCTGAAGTGATCCTATAAAAACCTATAATTTCACTTTTTAACCTATAATACCTATTTTTTGGGGAATTTGTTCAACTTCGATGATAAAATTCGAAAGGAATGAACTATATAACTATAAAAATTATACTCTTGCTTGAAAAAGTGCAAATGATTGAAAAAAAACAAGCTGTGGCAGAAACGTTTCCTCTCCTAGGTTACTGGTAATTATTACTCTTTTTTTTTTAGAGGTTAGGTAGACTTTCGAGATTGGCGTGATTAGCTAGTAGTGCCAAAGAAAGGCAGAGGGACAGGTCTAGAACCTATATTGCATTACATGTCAGCGAAACCTACCTATAAAACCCCTATTTTTCGAAACTGAAAACCTATAAAAAGTCCTATAAATTGATATTTTTGGACCTATAAATTACCTATATTTTTGGCTTTTAAAACCTATAATACCTATAATTTTTTCCGGGCTATGCGCTGGGAGCCCTGATATAACGTAAAATTTTCAGTTTACTTAGATCGTTACGCTAATAGTTGTTAATCGTTTTTAACAAACATTACGAAAATGCTTCGCAATTTATTTGGATTGCTTGAGATATCAGTGACATCATCACTTTAAATATCTAGGATGTTTTTGCATCATAAATTGAAAGTATAGCAAATGGCTAAAAGGCTTTTGATAGCTGTAATTTTTTTTCTTCAGTTGAAACACAAAATACATCACATTAGGAGGTGATTAACTCATGATCCCATCTTTAAGTTCCATAAAATATAGAAACTTAACCAGAATGGAACACGATTTGATAACTAATGAAGCTTCGTAAGTGTATTTTTAAGATCAATACGAAGAAAACAATTAGATAGCCCTAAACTATGGCAGTTAGAGTTTAGAAGGATAATGAAGACGAGAAATTTCTTATTTTTAATCGATTAGGCTTAGCACAACTTATAATTAATTAACTGTAAATTAAAGACAAACCGCCGATGAGTTAATTATCTATGCCACCCGGAGACGAAAACATGACAATGGCTTCGGGGTTGACATTGGGTAACCTTTGATAAATTTTGTTTTTACGCCTATTTTAACTCTCTGAAAATATTTTTTTTTCATCTTCATTAAATATTTTAAAATTATAATCGAAAATGTTAGCCATTTCCTATAAGAAACCCAGTTTATCTGATTACTGAAAGCAACGCGTAATATTTGCCAGACAATTCTGGCACTCCTGTTTCAGTTTATGAGCAGCCCTTGCTGCGAGTCCTTTTATCATCCTATGGCAATAAGATATGATTTACGGTATCTCCTTAAACACCACGAGAGTAACGAGTTTCCGATTAATGACAGCTTTTGATACATCGGAATCAATTAGTTATCGCTATATATTACGTGATACTTTCTCTTTAACGACAACCTTCTAGAATCGAGATTAATTTACGTTGAATTGCTAAGCTGAGACAATAGGGCGAAGAAAAACCGTTTTATTATAAGCTTGTAGAAATCGTGAAAAAGAAGCAATAAGAAAACTAGCCCGTATTAAATGACCAAACACAATTCTTAGCCCGGGAACCGCCGGGAACTAATGGTCCAAGTCTGCTGTCGAGAAGTACAGAGAAGAGATTGGGCTCGCTTTGAATTGGAAAAAGTCTCAACTACTTTTATATTCTTGCGTAGTTTAACGTGGCGAAACATTCCGCTATAACATCCTTAGTTATATATTTTCAATTTGGATGGATATTCACTAAAGAAAAGCAACCCTAAAGAGCGTTGCCGGGCAACCGTGGCGAAGCTTATAGCGAAACTGTTTAGGGGAGGAAGAGTGGTTCGAAGAAGAAAAAGAAAATGGTCATTCCAAATCGGGGAGAGAACGGCCTAATGAAACAAAGCGGTGACTTAATGATAACGATACAACATTATATTCTCTCTCTCTAGCTTGTGCTCTCTAACTATACACTCGTTCCTTTCCCCAATGCTTACTTTACTCTCACCATATAGAATATAGCAAGAGGAGTTGAAGGGAATTTAAACAGTGTCCCCGCTAAGAAATTTTAACAAGTGGGCCAAAATATAATTTGAGGCCCCCTCAAGCTTGATTTTGGGCCCCCTCGAGCTTGATTCTGATGCTTTTTCGGGGCCCCTAAAGCTTGATTTTATCAAGTTTTCAAGCTGCTTGTAGCAGACGCCTTGCCTACTCACTAAAGATTTCTAGGGCTTTAGCTGTATTTTAATTCAAACTATTTTAGGGTAAGCTGTTATTGAATCAATACGCTACTGAGATTGGATTGGTTGTAGATCTAATCGATCTACGTGATTAAAAAATACCTAGATTCTCACTGTAATACTTTCTAACCATTTCGAAGATTCAAAACACCAGACAAATACATTTTTTTATGCTAAAGACTTTTCAATGTTTATTCCATAAAAAAATATGGTTCAAATTACAATTTAGGAAGCCCGGCGTTGATGTCGCTTTCGATTCCACATTCGTCTTGTCCTCTGAGTATCTTGAAGAATCCCTTATCGCCCCAATCTGTGTTCCACGAATTAGCCACCAACCAGTAGGGAGTTCCATCCTCAACACCCCAGCCTAGAATACGCACGGCGTGACCTCCGAGTACTTCGTCACTGTGACGTTGATAAACTCCTATGTCGCGACGAAATAATGTTCGTTTTGAAACGAATCAATTTAACCCATTTCACGAAGACTCACGAGTACGATATTCATACCTGACTTGTAATTAACAAAATCGGCGTAAACTGTGAAATCAGCTTCAACTGGTCCGTTCGTCATGATTTCAGTTTGAATATCCTTTACCCGGTTCGAAATACTGTACGCCTTCACGCCTATAGGTAGAAATGTATTTCAAAACCTTCATTTATATTAGGATGATTAATAAATGTAGAGCTTGTATGTGATTTGGCCAAGTGTCGAACTAGCTAGGATTTCAGTTAAAGTGGGTTTTTTTTGGGAAAGGGAGGAGTGACGTTCGGTGGGAGAATGAAGACAAAAACCTCCCTCCCCCCTTGGCTAGGACTTTGCCACGTTTAGTAAACGATTGATAATAAAACTTCTGCTGGATAAATTAGTCAGGAGGACAGTTAATTCAAGTTTATTATTACTCAATTGGTTGTAATCGTATTTGTGGAGATATTTTAAATTTGGAACCCATTTACTTACCATGGTGTTTATCAGCGCTGTAAGTGCTGTTGAATCCTTTTTCGCACATGTGAACGCATTGAGGGGTATCGCCTCCTTCCGAACACGGGGGTCTATCCCCTGTGGTGTGATGTTCGCACGGAGGAATCGCGTACGTTTGACATCCTTGATGAGTTCCGTATTGACCACCGCTAACGATTCCATCCGTTACCCAGAAATCCCAAGCGGCACCTGGAAATCCACCGTTGCAACTATTCCAAAAAAGAATATCTTAGTTCAATGGTCGTTTAAGGGAGTACAACATACAAGTATGAGCGCCCCACCCCCAGTACAAAACACTAACTAACCTCCAAAATATAATTATTTTCATAAGAGGGAGTGAAAAATTTTATATTAGATATTATGGATATAGGGTTATATTCCCTTTAAAGTAAAACTAGTTCCGTTACCCGTCTCCGCAACCGTAACAGCATGTTAGTAGGTCTTCAGCCGACACATGGACGTTTACTTTTCCGTCTGAGGCGATACAGTATCTGTCGGACATGGCTTCAACTGCCCCGAACGCCTAATTGACATTAAATGAGGAATGAAGCCTGATAACAAGTGATATTTCACCGATTCATTATCGTTTAAATAGATCTATTTCACCAGTAAAAAATAGAAACAAATGATAAGCTAGAAATCATTTTTCAACTTACTCTGAAAGTAGGCTTAACGAGGATCCAGGCAAGGGAGCGTTTCAAATCTCGCCGTAAAACAGTCTCAGACCAATAGCGCGTTACCCGAGACTTTTTTACGGCATGCTATCAAACTCTAAATGTATCCTTGTTAAGCCTACTTCTCGAGTAAGTTAAAAATTAATTTCTTAAACTTTACTGCTGAATTAAGCCAATTTTAGCAATCTAAGGAATCAATATAAAACTGCTTGTTGCAGGATTTCGTTCCCCAATTTATATTTTTATATAAATTGTTATATTACCCAGCAAGAACCGCAAGAAGCTTGATCTCTGATCTCGCCGATGGTTTTACAGTTTGGCCATTGAGTTCTCGAGTCGAATTCGTCGGGAATATCGTTTCTAGCAACGACGTACTTTTCTGGAAGTTTAAATTTATGGCTTTCGGCGTGGACACCCATCAATTGACGAATGTATTTCATGGGAATGTTCTCGTCGAAATTTCTTCCGGCCTAAATGAGTTGCATTTAGTCATCATTTTTATTGACGCGATGAGATGAAATAGTGTTTACCCGCCAAGTAGTGTTCATGTAGTTGACATAGTAGATCATTTTTTGGGATAGGGGGTGGATGTGACGAGGCACGATCACCCTGCACGCCGCCAAACCCAAAAACGTCAATAACAATATCGCTTTCATCTATTTGAAATGAATGAATGAATTATAACCTTTAAAATAATAGCGCCGCTAATAAGGATTTAACCAAGAATCAGTTTGGGTTGCTTTAGCCAAAGCCATGGGCCCATGACAGATGAATCATTGTCATTCTACACTGTTTGGCTGATCACTAGGTGTACAAACCCGTAACTTTGACTGTCTTGTTTAATTATTAATTAACTATTTAGCATAATCGGTTGTAAGGTGTAATCAGTAATCGTAATCGCGTAATTGGTGAACATATTTTACTATAGTTCAGTCCAAGGGGTTAACCACTTAACTCTTGACTAAAGAGAAAAAATAAATTACAACCGAGTGAATCACAGCCGAACTGAACTGAACTAAACTAAACTTGACTTCCATCTCAAAACTCATACCGATGTTGAAATCTTCGAATGACCAGTTATTGAAATAAATATTTAGTCTCACTAATATTTAGTCTCACTAAAGAACATGTTATTTTTAGCCGAATTGTACTGTTAAAATATGCGTTTAACCATTATCAAAACTCACCAAAGATTTCTCGGTGATTCACGATTGATTATCAAAGTTGCTTTTAAGACTAAAAATTTCCCAGAAGCCGTAATTACTGATGCCAAATTGAGCGTCTAAAAATGGCGCGTGAACTTATAAATAAAGAAGATGACGAATTCCTTCGAAAACGCGGTCAGAAAAATAAGGTAAAGTAGTCAGGTCTCGACTCGGGCCTTTTCGATAAAAGGTCCCAATTGGAAAATTCTTTCTGAATTAGACTATATTGGGTGGATAGCTTTAGCTTCTTTATTAATCCAAGGACCGACTCTCTATCAGAAATTAAATCCTGGCCTTCTTTGTTAATTTTGCAGCTTTGATAATTAACCACAAATTAAGTATCACGAAACCTTGTTATTACGCAAATTTTAATAGTTCAAGTCAATTAAAAATAACTTGTATACAGAATCTTCTAGAAGTTATCAGGGGTTCTAATCACTTATTTAAAATTTAATTGTTGTTGTACTGCATCTTCGGGAATATATATTAATTATGCTAGCATACATTAAAGTTGTTAACTGATTATTTTTGAGATAGAAAATCGTAACGTGTGTAAACTTTCAATTTCATTTGTTTAACTTTAACAAATTCACTGCAAAACCCAAGTTATTCAATTTTACCAATTATTTTTTGATTCTGAACTAAACTTTAATTGAGAATAACTCAATTAATGGGAGTAATTCGGTTAGAAAGTTTAATTGTTAGATAAAAATTCCTACCTCTATGTAGCAACGGATTTTATATCCACTAAATGCTGAGTGAGTGGAAATGACCTTTTATATCATCGGGATTCTAGTGTTTTTGGGGTGGAGATTTAGGCTTCGTATCTCCTAACTCTTATCTTCCCATATCTTCGTCCATTGTTATTCAACAGCTAAGGTTACCACTTATCTGTTATTATTAATTCAATCCGTGATTCAAAATCACACGATTTAGTTTGAGTATCTGTTTCTGAACGTTGCTATACCCTTTGTATTTAATAAATTATAATATAAGCCTACAATTTTATAGGGATAATAGCGCTTAATTAAATATTTAAATCAATTGACTTCGCAAATTGTATAGCTGAAATACAGTTAACATAACCTTCCTCTATTGTCTTCTAAGAATAAATTACAGAGTAGACATCCCGTAAATTAATTTCAAATAATAAAATTGATACAATTAAGCCACATGATACATATCAACTAAGAGCACAGATTATCATATCTTAAAATGGCAATAACGTTTCAGTATAATCTTACAGTCTAGACATAAATTTATTCCACCATTAGAAAGTAGACATCAAATTAAGTGTTAATTTCATATAATAATTTGAAACAAGCCACTCGAAAAGGTACTCTCGCCACTGATCAAAATTCAACATCCTATCTTAAAATTGACATAACTTTTACCCACGATCTCCTAGGAATACACTGATTGCGCCATTAGAAATTAGACATTCCGTAGATTAATTTCCAATAATATTTAAAACATCCACCTACTCGAAGAGGAACTGTAGCCACTGATTGAAATCTACTAAAAGTACGAAAATTACTCTAGCCATCTCGATAAACGGAAATTGCCTCCTTTTCTCGATGCGCAGCCATTCTCGACTTCCGTTTCTGTCTTTTACTCCATCATATTTCATCCTCCATCCTCCCCGTGCTCTTGAGCTTCTCCGTCTTCGTCAATTTCATCCCCGTAGTCGTAGCGAGTCCTATCAATAACGCTATAGTAGCCCTTTCCTTCCCTGGAAGAAAGGCCAGAATGAAAACAAGAGATTTCCTATTATAGAAACTCTGATGGAGCCGGTTATAAAGATATAGAGCCTGTTCCTTCGATAAGATTTGGAACATCTTTCCTCAACTGAGTTTATATCTAGATATATATAGGATATCGGTCAAATCACGAGTACTCCTTGAATAATGGCGGGGGTCAAGTTTGTTTTTAAACGGTCGAATAAACCTTGAATTTATTAGATTCAATAAAGGTTTATAACACGTGGAATATGTTACGAACTATCTATTACAATGAAACAAAAAATTGAAAGTGCTTGTACTTGAAAATACCTCTAAATCATTATAGTAATAAATGAACCCACCAGTGAAAAGGATGTTGGGGGTCACGGGTCGCATTTGAACCCATAACCTTCCGCTTACTCTAACATCTAATTGGGTTATTTGAAGTTGTCTTAAATTATGATAAATAATCCTAGTTCTGTTATAAGTAGTCCACCATATCTACTAATTTAAATTAAAATATAGAGGTTTTTCAAACACCGAAAGCATTGCTGAATAAATCTTTAGATTAGTCTTAACTTGTAAATTTCTATTTAAAAAAATATGACGTATTAATTTGTTAGTTAATATTTTTTGGAGCCAATTTAAAATCAACTCTTTTTTCTTCAAGTGAAGTTGATATTCTTTGCTAGGTTGGTGTAGAATCATCATGTAAATGAGCTCGTTTCAGTCTGTACATTCTGTTCTTGACGCTCCCATCTGTCCTCCTGGGATAAAAAAAAATCATCCGCTAGCTCCTCTTGGCCACCCGTGTTCTCTCGAGATTTTTTTAATTTGCATAAATTCCCAACCGTTTTTCTTTAGCGTAGGACCGAACTTCGTTTATGCGATTTAAAAATAAGTCGTAGCTGGCGAATTCAGATTGATTCAGAGATTCAAAGAAAGTCAAGTATTTGGCAGTTTCATTTGGTTCTCTGTACCATTACTTTTATGAAGCCTAAATACAATTATTGGATACGTTTTCGGTGTTTAAATTAATTTCTAAAATTTGGTCAAGTTTTGAAATTCAGTGAGGTTAAAAATTGAACCAATCGCATGAGATCAGCAGCTCCAGGCTTTAACAGTACAATATTTTCATCCTTTTCGATAGGCGTTGCTCATGTTTTGGTAACCCCAAACATGTATCACCAAATATATTTATATATATTTCCGTTATTTATACATATCTTGTTTTTTCACCTCAAAAACTCCCAAAAATGGTCAGGGAAATAGCGAGACTTGGTCAGGGACAAATTGGAAGAGTCAGGGATTTTTAATCGAATCTTGTAATACAATCACGGCTCGTACAAAAACTTTGAAAGTTAATTTCCCTGACTTTTACAGGTTTTCCCTGACCAATTTTAATCTTTTTCATGAATTGATTCTTACGAGCTAGCTCTTGGCAACTCCCATTTTTTATTTGACCTATTTTATCAATCAGGGTCAATTGTTTACTCAGAAGATGAGAAAAAAATTGTATTTTTAGGCAAATATTTTCAGTTTAAAATAATTATGTTGCAATTAATTGGTCAACCAATGTAAGTTATTGAGAAATGTTTTCTTGTAGTATCGTTCTTATATGGTTAATTGAAATATTTTTAAACACCAAGTTCGGAACTTAAAAACGCACTTTTTCGGGTTTTCGGGTAAAAATAAAATACGAAATTAAAATATATAAGTGATGCGAAACAATGCTTTAAAATAAAGCCAATATATTCTTATTTGTTAAAATTAAATGTATATGTTATTAGTTTACGCGCGCTTTAGGCATATAGAATTTTTGAATCCGGACTCTATAATAACTGGTAGAGCTTTTGTTTTATACTTTTAGCTCACTATAATTAGACTGGGTTTAGGGACTTAGAATTGCTTAGCTTGGTATAGATTTTTATTTTAATAAACGAGTCCAGGTTTTTCGTTTGATATCTATAAAATTATATTTATTTGTTGACTTCTCCCGAGGTTTTTCCTTCCCGTTGGAAGGCAGGCCGCAGAAGTATTTTCAAAATTCTCTTTCTTCGAGGGTTACAAACATTTTTAAAGAATGCTGACCACGTGGGACAGGCCTACGTCAGAGAGAAAACGTTTTTGAGTTTCTATTCAATCTTGGGTTTTCGCTAAATTCCTCTCTGCAAATGTGCCTTTGTCCCAAGAGCTTAGCTTTCGCCACGAATTTTACACAACTAAGTTTAACAAATTTTTCATTCAAATACAGAATATAATAAAAATAGCAATATCAAAAGTACATAATATTTCAAAGTGATTTATTTTACAGATTGTTTTAAATGGTTTTTATTTTTAAGTTGTGTTTAAGTTTAATTAAGTATGGGGTTAATACTATTTTCTATTATTTTCAAAACAAGGCATGGGTTTCGTTAGGTGTTAAGTTCGCGTCATTGGAAATTTAATGATTTTTTTTTTTCTTTTCAACTCACTTTTTCCATCCAAATATATAGATTGTTTTAGTTATTTTGGCAAAAGATACACCTGACGGAAAGTTTTAGCAATATCATAAGATATCAAAGAATGAATCTTTAGAATTTCGAGGCCCAGAAAGGTTTAAAAGTGGGTGTAGCTGTATATACTTTTGGTCAAGAGGAGTTGGCGTAATGATCAACTCTGAAACGGATTGTGACTCAATGCTAAACCTCGTAAGCAGAAAAGTAGTCGAAACAACTCTCTTGAACAGGAGCTTATCTTAAAAAACGGGAGGATAAGGTGGATGGGAAAGATGGGATTGTCAGAAACAACGGTGAATAGCATTTACGTAAATTTAAATTTATTCTGCCCTAGCTATAGGTAGCCTCCCCGATTTTTCTATAGTCTTATGACTCTTATCCAGCTTTATTTGTCAGCACGTACAGACCTACGTTACCCCTTACTTTAGGTGTAGGCATACTGTCAAAATAAGGTGAAATTTTTCATGTTAGTCAATACCGATATAGGTCTCTTGTAGACAATACAAGTTCACTATACTTATACGTTAAAATTTATACGTCATATTGACTTTAAACGTGAGTTTTATATTCGCTCGAAGTTAACCCAGACCAAAGAGTACTCTTTAAGGGGTGAAATAGGTGGATAAAATAATTTAATCTTCTAGGAATGATGATTTCAATAAGTAAAATTTTTTTTATACAAAGATAATCAATTAGTTTATAATTTATTAATAAAGCTTTGAAAAATATTGTGTAAGAATTGGATAAGAATAGAGATTATTTTATGGTGAATTCTTACTTTCAAATATATTGGTATTTCACTTTTCGCGCTTTTATTCGAAATTACAACTCCAACTCGTAATCATAGATGGCGGTAGGGTATCGCGAGCTCAGTCGAAGTTTTTTAAAGATGGCGAGCTTGATCATTTCCATCGCGAGAGCCGCTCAACTCGCCTTCTCTAAAGGAGTTATAGACGAAAAGTTTGTCGAAAATGTGACTAGATTGAAAGAGTTAATTAATCAGGTAACCGCGAAAGACCTTGATTTTAATCCAGAGGCGGTATTAAGATCAACGGGTAGGCGGACTTACTACGGTCGCCCGGCTCCCGTTACGTATATGGAAGTCTTTGAAAACCGAGTTTTTTCTGCCGGGATATTTATTATACACCCAGGATGTCGTATTCCTTTACACGATCATCCTGGAATGCACGGAATCATAAAAGTTCTACACGGATGTTTGAATATACGAAGCTACACTATCTTGGGTAAAGAGTGGTTGTCTAAAGCTCCAAAAGCCCTTCGCAACGCAAGAGGCATCGTTATTTGCCAGCTTCATAGCGAACTAACCCTTTCGACGGAAGACGAGCCATGCATTTTAGGGCCTAGTGAAGGAAATTTACACGAAATTACCAGTGTGGATGGACCAGTTGCATTTTTAGACATTTTGGCACCTCCGTACATGGATGAAAGAGATTGTCACTATTACGAGTGCGTAACTGAAGTCGCGTCAGACAATATGGGGCAAGCCGGGAAAATAATCTATTTTAAACACGTGCCCTCTCCCAGAGACTTTTGGTGCGATTCTGCAAAATACACGGGACCCAATATCATATTAAAATGAATGCCGAGAACTACATCAAATTATTCATTTTTGACCAAAATTAAAGGATTGAATCTGGAAGGTTGTTACGAAGTGTTATTTATGAAAATGTATAAAAGGTTGATTCTTGTAACGTTCATATTAAGTATATAAAAAGAATGTATGCTTAAATTATGTAAATTCCAATTTTTTTCTAATATAAGAACTAAAACACGTTACATTCTTTAATTCTTAATGTAATATAACTGCTTTGACATGAATTATTACATTAGTGCATGAACAAATATCTGATTTTATTTGATGATACCATACCACTAATGAATAAAGAAATTACTTCACAGAACTTCGTATTAATTTTTTCAAATACATTTTTCACCCCTGGATTTAGGCTTGTTCTTAAACAAAGTAGCGCAGAGGGGAAAACATTTCTACAGGCGCTAAACCCATTTTCATTGGCACTATATAGCGCCGCCGAAGCGCGTGATCAAGGAGGCTAATTTGTACGACTCAAGTAATCGTAGATTACGCCTAACTCAAGGCCTTAGGCCTAATTTAATTATGATTTAAAGATAATATTTCGTTTAACTATAAATAAACTTAACTATAAGAAAGAACATGAAGAAAGTAAGATAAATTTCAGTAATTATAATATAGTACGTATATGACTATGCTACATAACCTATATATATATATATATATTTTATTACCTTTTATTAATTTATTTTTAACAAGCTATTCAGTTCCTTTTTATGAAAAACTCGGATATAAATTTTTGAAGTGGAAAGTTATTTACATTATTTATTAATCCAAGTAAGCTAAAGTGGCTAGAGGGTCAAAGTGAATTTCCCTCTTATCGGAGCCCAACCTAAAAATTATACTTTAGGGGGGGTTTAGAAGCCCATAGAAAATCCAATCACTGAAAAACTTGGGGAGTATGGGTGATGCTTGAATTAATAAATAAATAAATAAATAAATATTGGGATAATTCATTCTTGGTATAGCTCTTTAAAGGTTCAGTAATTATACGAATTTCATGATACTTTTTTGTTTTGTTAATTTACTGTAAAATAACAAAGCTATTTTGCTGAGGTCTTGGTTTTAGAAGTAAATAGATGGGTCTATTAAAAAAAAAAATCGTGAATTCTAGTTTCATTTTGCAATATTGAATTTTACCAAACGTAACTCTACTTCCCGAGATAATTCTACCACGAGGCGGGTCGATTTACGTTTCATTTAACTAAAGCTTGTTAAAACCAGAATCATGATTAAACTTGAAAGACGTCCTTTTTAAAATCAACCTTTTTTTAAAACAAAAAAAAGTAGGCTGAGTAACTTTGAATTATGATTGAGGCCATCCTTCCTTCGTGGAAAGACGCCAGATGGATTAGACGTTATTTTCATTTCAAGTAAAAACAGCTTTAGGCAGCTGCTCCTTTCACTCAAATTGCGGCCTCGATCATCCTCGATTAAAGCTCTTTCAATTCATTCGATACTGAAACCGCACCTCCCTCAAACGCGCGTTCCAACGTGTATAATAGCATTACCACGCTTTTCATTTTTTCTGTATGAAAGTCTTTTTTTATCCATTCTTTGAAATCTCTATTCCACTCTTTGTTGTAAAGGAGGATTGGGGACTAGTTAACATGGACTCTCACAGACTCCCATTTTGCTTCTAATGCAACTATTCTTTCAAACCCAAAACCGTTTTTCGTCCTCCACTATTTGGCGCTGCAAGAATAAAGGCTATAAACTATTTAGCCTACTCCTAGTTGAAAACAAGACCTAAACCGTCTTACTACCTCTAATCGGCATCACCTACAAAGCTAACGTCTTTTCATATTGAAATTCTTAAACCAAATCGAAAATCGTCTGCTAACGTCTTGTTTCGTAACTATATAGCACCGATTTTAGGTGACATTGTTTATTAGACATAGTGGCAAGAATGTCAAGATGTACCATTTTATCTTTGAGCCATATCTTTATATTACCTTATATCAAATGCTAGTCAAGGTTCTATTCCTATTCACGTGATCGAGGGGAGTTGACATCGACTATTTTCTTCTCTATATGATGTTTAACAAAGTTTTCTGTAAATCTGCCTGATCTTTCCTATTGTGCCTACTTCTCTGGACAGAAATGTATATCAATCCCGATGGGTCTGATAATTAAGAACTCCAATGTACTAAGTTTTTGAACTCCAGAGTTCACGAGAGTTGGAACTTCAAGACCCTATCTGCTCTGAAATCTGCCGCTTTAAAATGCTCTTCCCTTAAGCACACATCCTAGCTTTGAATGTTCAATTTGTCATGGTCAACGTCGTCTGCTAAGCTACAAAAGAAGGCGACTTTAAAGGGGATTTAAAATATACGTTCTGACGTATACTGCTAAAGCTGTGAACAACTAACTCTAAAGAAACGTCCCCTTCGCTATAGATATACTTTGTAACTTTACGAAGTTCTCGAGACTTATAAAGGACCCGTATCATTCGATTTATTACCTTCGCAACTACCCCGTGTTTGTACGTAAATTCTGTCTTTTACAATTTTATCTTTGAGTCATATCAATACAAACAATTGTCCGTCGTATTCGAATTCGACAGGGTTTTTATTAATCACGCCTAAGGGTGCAGGGGCCCACGCCTTCCGGGAATACGCTTTAGCCTTATCAAGAATATAACGCGAAGTAAAAGGTTTCGGGAGCAATCGAGGTATTATACGGTAAACACACGGCTGTGTATCACTCGGTCCGTTTCAATCTTTCTCGGTGTCAAGTTTAAGGGAGCGAGAAATAACGAGACTGTAGCTTAGATGGGTCGCTCCTGGTCCCTCTCTTACTCTTTACGAAGCAGCACCGCCAAGCACTCGGGAAGGATACGATAATATATCGCGTTTGATTTACGATTGGAGAATTTCATTTATCCCACTTTGTCACGGCTCCATTCATTTTCAGTGGCTGCCATCCCGACTAAACAAAAAAAGAAAAGCTACGCATTTGCTAAACTCTTGTCTGCCTATTCGTTACGGGCTTATATTGAACAACAAGCGGTTAACTATACGGGAAAAAATATATCTAGGGAAAGCCTCGTCAACAGAATGGTCTTTCCAGTCTTTCATACAAGGTTGTGATCTTAACCCTTGAAGACCTATTCTAAGGTTATTAAAATTGACTTTGATATGGTGAGGGGCTAGGAAACGACCAGCTCAAAATGCGCCAATTATATGGAAAATACGTGTGTATTGTATTCGTGTAAAAATCGACACAAATGGCGCGAAATTTAAAATAATTTCTTAACCAAATACGTATTGCAAACCTTACCAAAATGGCTGTAATAGCGTAAATCGATGTACAAATTTAACGAAATTGTTTAACGATTTCACTTGTTTAATTCTGGTTTTGATACTAAATGAAGCTGAATGTCTATAAGACCTAGATAATCAATGAATATGTATAAAAATTAACAACCGTTGAGATTGAGATTTTTTTTTTTTTTTTTTACAGGAGATTATTTGCTAGAATAAGATCTTTTGGCACTCTAAACTGAAGAGAGCCTAAATTTGCCAGAAAGATTCGCCTCAAGAAGTGCCAATTCGTCTAATATGTAATTTATTTTTGTACACATTGAACCATTTAGTATAACCATATAATCATGGTTTACTCCAAATAAAACCATGTAATTAAACAGTTTATGACCTCAAAGGGATATCGGTATGATTCCTAGTAATTTCAGGGGTTTTTCCCGTTAAATATTAAAATATAGTGTATTATAATCTCCCTAGATGTGGTAGAGTTAATTTAAAACTAGTACATTGGTGAGATCATTTTATAACTTATCTTCTATAAATTATAAACTTATGGTGAGATATATAACAATAAAATAAATAAAGGAATACTGAAATACCCCAGCAAGTATTTTCTAATTCTAATACCTAGAAACTATATTTTCTCTTATTCTGAGTAAATTATCGACCCTGATCGCTGATAAACTGTATCAAATAAAAGGTGGGAATTGCCAAGAGCTTACTCGTAAGAAAAATTTCATGTAAAATATTAAAATGGGTCAGTGAAATTAACTTCCAAAATTTTGTACGAACCTTGAATTAAGTTAGAGCCGGAAATAATTACGCTGTCGTAATCTATTTTATATATTATAGTACATTGAAGGATTACACCAAAAAGTAATGCAATTCTACCTTTCTAAAACGATTCAAAACCATTTCAAGTATCCAGTCTGAAAACGGCTTCAGTGGATCGTGTTATATAGGATATATTTTAACGTTTACAAAATAAGCCCCAGATTTTTATTTCATACAATTTTCGCGAGAACCAAGATAGCGTACATAACCTTGTTTATCTTTATTTTAATTCAGCCCTTCCTATAAAGCTTGAATGAAACTTCTAGACTAAATATAGTAAAACTTTTCAAAATCACTTTTCTAAAGTGTACTGCATACGCTTTAGTAATGTGATAATCCTCTAGTGGCTTCAGCCATCCCTCGACGCCGAATGACGTCATAGGGACCCCTTGTAGTGAAATAGTCCCTTGATGACGTTCAATCAAGAATCCTGTATACAGGAGTTATTTTTCAGTGTTGAGACTGAATTTTATTGGTACATATTATAACATATTTTGATCAGTACAGTTATTATAAATTAGTGATGTTGAAAGTTTGATTTACATATTTTTAACTAGGCGTGATTGCTATTATTAGATTTTATAAATAATTCTTTGCCACGAGGTTGAAACCGCATTTATACAACATATCAAAAAATGACGTAGCACTACCCTAAAAACTAATTTTCTAAAAACCTGTTTCTTCCCGTTGAGAGATACTGCACGTAGACTTTAGAAAGGAAAAAAATCTCATTGGTTAAAAATCCGTATAATTAACTCAAATTTAGATAATATTTAGTAACTCGGTTCGAAACCTGTTTTAAAGTCAATTGGCCGACCCCTATATAGGTTCTTTACTTAACTTACACCGGTATTCGAACCAATGAACCAAATCCTTAGCTCGCTGATCAGAATAGTGGCGTTGGAATCGAAATGGTCATCACTTTAACCGCCGAAAAGGGAAGGGAATTTTCCTAACTTTTAAACAAAAGTCGCCGATGTCGGGGAACCAGATGGAAATACAATAAATCGATTTATTCCTCGGTTCTCGCCTCTCTTTCGTAAACCTTGACCTTTAACAAAGTCAGAGTGAAAATGACTGCACAAACGAGTCATTTTTCGTAGAAAACCAGCTCTATACTCAATAAGAAGATTATAGGCTTAGGAACTTTAAGTGTGAGAAAAAAATATTCAAAGGAGTTAGATTTTATATTCATTTTGATACAATCTTAATGATTCTGAACACTTCATCATTCCTTTAAAGATAACTTAATTAGAACCTTTCCATTCGCCCTTTAAGAGACTATACTCTGAGCCACACGTGTCGCTATCCTTTATTAAGAATCTCGACGACGTCAGGCTCGCCCCATTGAATCCAAACACCGCCCACCCATTGGTTCGCGCCGCTAGTACTACGAAAGTAATATGTCTAGCTTTCCCCTTGACTAGACATATCTACACTACTTCACGCGTACGCCGCGTTAGCCCGTGTCCGTACAACGTATTCAGAACTAGTAAAGTCACGTTCGGAGAAAAGAGTAAAAGTCCCAAAAATGTCGCTGAACGAAACGCTCCCTTTTCTACCTTAGACGCGTTGGTTCGAAATTAAGTACGCGGAGTCAAGACGAAAAATAAGTGAGAGGTTCTGATATTTTCGATTGGCGAAAATGGAGAGAGCGAATGAAAAGGACAGCTCTTCTTCTTATCTCTACTTCTTATTGCGACTTTGCGATGACCCTTAAAATTCCTGGAAGGAATCTGTATCACAAATTTTAGTTCCCTATATTCGGTCACGTAGATCTTATAGATTTTAATGGCAAGCCAAGGTATTGGACATTATTGGCCAAGTGATCGAGTTGTGATCCAATAAGATTCTGGTCCTTTTTATTTTCAATATTAGCCGCGTTCACACTACAGACTTTAAAACCGTTTTGGAAAGGTCAAATTAAAATATTTTGGGGGTTACATGTCTAGATCTTTGATCAAGAAACAAAATATCTTGAAGAGACGATTTGAAAATTCGGTTTCAAAGTGTGAACGTAGCTATTATCTCATATTTCCTTTGCATTTTAGGAACATTTTGTTCACACTTTTATTTTTAAATCCCATGGCCCATAACCGCACACTTTTGGGACAGTCTACAATTTTCAAATAATCGTTTTATTGATTATTTTTAAAAATATACCGGAGAGCAACAAATTAATAAATGATCGTGGATGGTAAAGAAATAGGATTTAAAACAGAAGGTCGCCTATTGGCATTCAATCAGAGATAATAATGGCTACAAGCGCGCCTGCAAATGCTTTTTGCTTTTGAGTTGAAAAGGTCTAAAAATCGTATCTTAAACACAAACTTGTTTTTACGAGCGTGTAAAATGAGCTTAAATATTGAAGCGTTACACCTAGGTTACACCTGCAAAACACCAAATCCGTTCAACTTGAAATCAACTTTTTCTAACAAAGATCGGAATTTAAAGTTTCATCTTTTTTTTTGGAAATTTTAGGGTTAAACTCCGTGACCAATCAGGTCATTTTCATATTTCACGGGTTATAGAAAATGATCTAGTGATGCTCGATGTATTTCAATATTATCACGAACACCACGATATTTTTCTGAACGCAGTGATTGGTTATAGAGTTTCATCTCAAATTTCCCAAATAAAAATTCAACTCACAAATTCATTCTAATTTTGTAGTTTCTATAGGACTTTAAAATTTCATATTTGAGTTTCAGTATTATCTTTATATTACCGCTCTACAATTGCTTTCAGGGGTGGATATTACGAATTAAAGTTTCAAGCCTTTATTTTTATTAAAAAATAGAAAAAGTGGCTATATGAGCCACATTACAGTTTCAGTAAAGGAAACTGATGCTCGGCTCAGCCTCTATCAATCCTTCCTGGGAAGTTTTGATGATAGAATAAGCTTTCCCTCTCAGGTTCTCACGCACGCAGTCTCCCGGGCCAAGATATTTTTTTTTTTTTTTTTCCTTCTCTCTAGCTGAGAGTTCGGTCGCGCGCGGCGAAAGCTTCGAGCTGGTCAATTTGTGACGTTGCCTATAACCCTTTCGCCCAGTTACGTCACTGCTTCATCGGGCCAACCAAATCGATCGGTCCGTTAGAGGGCGATACTGTCCTCTTCTACGGAGAAAATCCGATCCCTACGCCACTAAAATCTTCTCCTAGCTCTTCAAACACATTCCGTCTGAAATCGTCTCCCCAGTCCGCGGGGCCAAAATCCTAAGCAGAAACTTTGCCGGCTTTGCCAAGGAAATAACGTTTTTCGCGGCGATTCCAGCGCTTCAATTAATATTTTTTTTTTCAAAATTTTAGCGCGAGATTGATTTTATTAATTAAAATTAGTATTTAGTAACCAGTTAATGTTGATATTTTTGGTTACATAATTGTGTTAGTTTTTAAGTAAAACCATATAGACTTAGACCTAAAACTGTGTTGTTTTTATCGCTGTGAACTGTATATACTAACTTTTGAAAAATCCCTTTTTCTTTTCTGACCGACAGGAAAACTATTGTGGGCTATAAAAACACCGAAATCTATTTAAGAAATCGTAGACTACGTGGTGTTCTTCATTCGATATCGTGTGTCGCGCTAATCGAAAGGTTGTTACGTGCGGAAATACAACCAGATTAAGAGATTCTTCTTCCGTTTTCGCTAAAAGAAAGAAAAAAGAATAGGAATTCTTGTCACTGGACGGTTGACGCGTCGCGACCGGTGTCATTTGGGATTAAAGAACTTTAGACAACCGGATCCCGTGGCCAGAAACTACCAACACCCGAACATTGTACCACAATATTCTCTTAATCGACGTAAAAATCCGAGCTTCTTAATTGGAGCCAGCTTAGCGGGTAAGTCTCTCATTTAAGTATTTTTTTTTTTTTTTTCTTCTTACATTTCTTGGTTTGTGAAAACTTTTGATCAACCCCCGAGGTTGTTCGTTTTTATGAAAGTGTTTTTTTATTTAAATTAAGTCTCGGTTTTGTTCATGGTTGGCGATTAAGATATTCATTTTTAATTAGCTCTCTTTTCAATCAAGTTTAGTATCATTTTCTTCTTTGATACGTCGCCTAAAATGATGTGGTGAAACTTGTATGTTAATCTTCTCACAATTGTTTTGTGAAATATAAATCTGAGCAAGTTTTACGCAAAAATACAAATACATGTATATCAGGGTTGCTACAGGTCAGGGAAAACCTGTTAAATCTCGAAAAGTTGGGGATTTTGGAAATTGATCCAAAATGTCAGAGATTTTGGAAAATCTACCCAAAATGTGTGGGAAAAGTCATATTTTGAAAATTTACCCAAAAAAAGGTCGGGGAAAAGTCAGATTTTGAAAATTAACCCAAAAAGATCAGGGTAGCTCCGAGATTTTGAAAATTGACCTAAAAGGTCAGAGAAAAGTTATGGAATTTGAAAATTGATCCGTAAAGGTCACTTAAAAGCCAACGAATGATCCGAAGGTCTGGAAAAAGTCATTAAATATGAAAATTAGGTCAAATGATCATGGAATTGTCTCCTTGTAAAGGTGACTCGTATCACGACGCTACACCGAAGGGGAAATATAATAAAGTCATTTGGTCAGAAAATGATCAAAGATTGTCAGGGAAAACCTGCAACATAAATTAGATTTGAATTTTTTTTTAAAGTTATTTTAAAGTTGGCGAAAAACTGCATCTTGAAATTCGTGTAACCGTAATAATAAGGATTATATTATAGAGTTTAAGAAAGCCCATTTTTTTTTATCTATCACTCTTTCTAATACGTAATAAGTAATATAAATTGGAGAGTAAAAGAAAATAGGTTAAAATCGTATTGAAAATAAGCTGGTAGAAATACGAATCCGGTGTGTAGGAGTATTTCGTCCATTTTTAACGAATCGGCAGCGCCTTGTTTGGTTTTATACAATAGGAAATAACAGTGTGCCGTATACCCATATTATACGCGTATTTATAAATCTACAGGAATTTATTTAACCACCGGAAGTTTAACATAGATTTCTGATAATTAAAGATAAACAACATATGGTGATTTCCGTAATTTTGAAATCATAAATTGTATTTAAAGGGAGACTGCAACCAAACAACAAGTGACTTTTTTATCGTTTAAATAGGCCTAATCCACCCGTAAAGGTTTTGGCTAACAAATATTGAACTAGAAATCAATTTAAAACTTACCCGGAAAATAGGCTTAGCTGGATTCATGGAGATCCTGAATTTTTTCGCTAAGGCCCGTCGTTAAGGCGAGATCTCCACGAGACTTTCAATAACATTCGATTGGTCTTCTGCGAATAAATACAGGATCTCCATGAATCCAGCTAAGCCTTTTTAAACGATAAGGAATCGATAAAAAATCACTTGCTATTAGATTGCATTTTCCCTTTAAATTTGTGATTCTAGAACTGTACGGTAAATATTACGAATTTTAATTTAATTCAAACTGTCATAATGTGCTTATCAAAAACTAAGACTCTCAATAAATAATCACAATTGCCACAAGCTCTAATTTCCACTTCTACCTCATTTTTAAATTTTCAAAATATAAAAAAATAGGGCAGGTCACAAGTGTCGAGGGGTTGTTCGTAATCGGCGTACAAGCCAGTAGCTTTGACTGTAGTAAAATGATTACGTAAATAAGTACGTATTTAGCATTGTCAAAGGGTGTAATCAGTTGCGTAATCGCAAAGTTGGTACATATTTTACGGAAGGGGTTAACCCTTCCGAAAGTGTTGCCTCGTTCCACGCTCGTTTGACATCACGTGGAAAAAAAAACGCGAGAATATATTATAAAAATAGTTTTGAGATAAGGCGAAACATAATTAATCATCTTTAAAAATTCGTAACTTAGTTATTTATGACCCGATTGTGAAAAACAAAAAGTTCATAGGAAAAACGTGTTGTTTATAATAGATTAGGAGCGTAAAATTCGCGTTGAAACTTCAGTGAAACTAAGGAAAAAATATCGTTAATTTTCAGTTAATTAAAAAAGGTGTGATTTGAGCCCTGTAAGCCATATTGTAATACGAAATATATCTTTTTTTTGTTATAATATGCATTAGGTACGTTGGCGCTTAAATGTCTCTTTAAAGTGTGTTTTATTTTCATAAACATTTTAGCCTATATTTTCCTATAATTTCAAAGCAATATATATTCCGTTAATAATTTACAGAAAAGGCTAATATAAATTTAATAAAAATTGATTTAAAATTTCCCACATTTTCCTAGTAAAAATATCGTTAATTTGCAGTTAATTAAAAAAGGTGTGATTTGAGCCCTGTAAGCTCCATATTGTAATACGAAAAATATATTATTTTTTAGTTATAATATGCATTAGTTACGTTGGCGCTTAAATGTCTCTTTAAAGAGTGCGTTTTATTTTCATAAACTTTTTAGCCTATATTTTCCTATAATTTCAAAGCAATTCTATATATTCCGTTAATAATTTACAGAAAAGGCTAATATAAATTTAATAAAAATTGATTTAAAATTTCCCACATTTTCCTAGTAAAATTTTTGGGTTTTTGAAAAAGTCACCTCCCCAACTTTGTTAATTATGCTCTCTTTATTAATAAGAACATTTTCATGGGTTTTAATGTTTTTACGCCTATTTTCACGCTCTTAATCGATTAAAATAACACATTCCCCGCCTTCATTATACTTTTAAAGGGCCGGGTTTATTAATTTTTCATCTTACGAACGCGATCTCATATTTTGCACGAGCGCGTTACGAATTTTCGATACGGTGTATTTGGATTAAAAGTGCCTATACACGATCGCAGTTGCTTTATACCCGCGAGCACCTCTCTTAAGTCATCAATATTTCAACGTATACTCTTTTGACCTTTTCAAATATTCGTCTCTTCCGATATTAGCCCGAGGTTCCTTCTTTCTTGGAGATTTAGAAAGATAGGAAATATTTTACATTTCGTTAAATTAAACATTTTAATTTAATGGGGAATATTAACCATATTTTCTGAACGGCCATTTTACCTTAGCTCTCTGGAGGCTGCCATTTAGTGTTTACTTTATACGGGATTAAGACTATATAATCTCTCCTTAAAAATATTTCGCTCCACCCGCGTTTTGTCACTGAAAAAGGTTTACACCCATCTAGGTGATAGGATTTCTTAAATGGGAACTTGGGATTAAAAATGGAACATGTTTTTGAATTTATTTTCGGAATCACCATCCCAAGAAACGTATTTGAGACTTCAAACAATTATTAGACACGTTTTTGGTGTTTAAATTAATTTCTAAAGTTTGATTGTATTTTAGTTTTATCATACTATTAAAATGCCATTTTCCAAATTTTACCTCTGTATTGAGACGTTCTTTTTTAAGAAATTATATAGGTAATTTGTTTTCCGATAAATGATGTAACGTAATTAACGATAATATTGATACAAGAATTAGGTCTTTCTGGATTTCTTAAGCCTTGGCACCGTAAAATAATTTTAGTGGTTGCCTAAACAGGCAATTTGTAAAATAAGTGTTTCAATTCGCATATACATATTAAATAATTGGACACGTAATCAGTAACTAAACTTTAAATCTACATGTTTCCATCCTTAAAATATCAGGACAATAATGGTTAAGAGGGTTAAGGATTTTGTTTGGGATATTCGCGCGACAAAAATGCAATTATAGAAATAGAATCCTCGATGCCAAAACGCGATGAATTTCGCAAAACAAAAAATAAAATAGAAAAGTGTTTTACTCTCTTACTAAAAACTGTAAAAACGCTCAAAATTCGCTCATAGTAGAAACCGGGCATTATACAATGTATCGTATGCCACTGGTTAGTCGTCTTCTTCAGTATGTAGAAATAAATTAGCTTTTAGCGGTCCCTTTATTATACGATAAGGAATTTCAATTAAACTGTAAGAAGATTGCATCGCTTTAGCGCTGGAATCTAGCCTTAAAAACGAAACGAACATCAAAAGGCTGGAAAAAAATTATATTTAAATCACGTGGCTTTTATACGGGGAAAGGTTACTTTTTTTTCTCGGTCCTCTTAAATTATATTAATTTATTTTTAACTTTTCCCTTTAATGAGCTAGCGCCCTTATAACAAGGAAGAAACTTCATAAACTGTCACTTATAAAGCGTTTTTGTCTCGTGAATATCAAATTATCTCGATTCTTTTATTTTTGAAAAACATTTCGTCATAAAATTGATGGGTATATAATTACGTATAATTTATATTATTTGATTTTATTATCTGTTCTCACGGAAAAAAGTGACGAAACAGTATAAAAACATACCGAAATTTGGCAAAATTTGCGAAAATATTTGTGAAAACTTCATTGTATTCAAATTTATATCGAAGCCTTTTTTACTTTTGATATTATTATTTGCATCTTCTTCTTAGTTCAAGAGATTTGAACGTGTACGTCAATCATAAATTATATTTATTCAGTTGATTCAATCTGTTGTTGAAACTTTATATTTTATTTAAACCGGGCCGTTGCTAACCCAAAATATTAGGTCTGACCCCCTTAATTAACAATGGCTAGCTCAAAATGTTAGGTAGAACGAATCTGAATATAAAATAACGTGTAGTTCCATATATCTGAAAACGTAATTACCCCGAATAAAAAAACAACCTTTCTAATCAATAAAAGCAAAAAAGCTTTGCAATTATTATTATTTTTTTATTTGCCCTTAATTGCCAAAGTCTTTTGTTCGGAGAAGGTTATTAAATAATTAGGATAAATACCTGAAAAAATCATGGTATTTCAGTCAGAAAAATATTAATATTCGCGAGAAAAACTGGATCTCTGGCATCTAGATCTAATGTTTACTGTATAGGGGCTGCAATTACCTCTCGACCAATAAGGAAAGTCACAATATACACCCTATGTAACGAAACAAATTTTTCCCACCCTTTGTAAACAAATCTATATAAATATGTATTTTGAAAACTCGTGTTAAAGGAGGAATGCAACCTAACAAGTGATTTTTTTTTTATCGATTCCTTACCGTTTAAATAGGTCTACTCCAACAGCAAAAAAAAAAAATTACAAACTAATATTAAACTAGAAATAAATTTAAAACTTACCATCAAAATAGGCTTAGCTGGATTTCTTTGAGATATTCTGAACTACCCGTATGACGTTGATCATGGAGATCCCGTATTCCCCATATAAAGAGCCATCGATCAATGTCACTGGTCGCTAGTCCTTATATGGAGAGTTTCAGGATATCTCCATGAATCCTGTTAAGCCTCTTTTGATGTTAAGTTTTAAATTCATTTCCAGTTTAATATTTATTTTTTGATTGTTTTACTGTCGGATTAGGCCTATTTAAACGATAAGGAATCACTGTTTAGGTTTCATTCTCTCTTTAAATAGCTTCTTATGAATGGTATGTTTTCCTCCGATAGCTCCCTGATCATAAACAGGTCCGTATCTTATAGGCCTATGAATAAAATCAATTTCACCTTCACTGAAATTGAAATGAAAAAAGTTCAAACCTTGGAATTATAATGAATTAGCAAAGAAGAATCGGTTTTTTTCGGTGTGAATTTAGTCGCTCTTTTAACATTGTAAAATCTAAACGTAGAAGAACCTGTGACAAATTATAATTTTCAACAAAAATGTTTTTCCCCTGCTCATAAACAGGTCTTTGTCCTCACGAATAAAATCAATTCTACCATGCAGCTTTGAAAAATTAACTGCACTATATATATACACAGTAACTGAGTGAAGTTGTGAGAGACCTATAACCGTGCAGAGAAAGCGGAAAAATCTATAATTACGTGTCAAAATCTAATCTACCTTCATGACGTAAGCCGTGTCTTTAATCGTACAAACTGAGAGCCTATACCTGTCTAAATGTAGAAAATAGCTAACGAGAGATTAACGATTTGTATATTGTCATTTTCAACATGATTTAGTAGTAATACGCGCAAATTGTACTCTATAACTAAGCAAATATTAACGAAACACGCGCTTTCAAATCAAGGTGAAAAAGTAAAACCACTTTAAACCTTGAAATAAAAATGAATTCGCATTGAAAACCGGTTTTTCTGTATGATTTTAAATCCTTTTCAAGGTTGTTAAAATGTATATATCAAGGGGGAGTGGCGATAAAATATGGTTTTTGAATCATAATACAAAGCAAAAACCTAAACTTGGAAACCGTGACATTTACGTTGCCTATATTTAGACATCAAAACAGTTAAAATTTTCAACTCGGATTCATACTAGGTTCAATTTTAACTCCGTATTGTTTTGGATTCTTAGAGGTACGAGGGAAAGGCAAGGTTTTAGGCGTTGAAAACTGGACTCTATTCAACCGATCGCGGTACAAAGTTCGCACTCTGAAGTTAGTCGCCGTTTCTATAATAATGACCTTCTTGTTTTCGAGCGAATCTTTCACGCGATCTCTTCATCAAAACTAGGCAAAAGGGGGCGTGGCTCTAACAAACCCAGCTCTCGCTCCGTGTAGTTTCCCCTTTGTAGTTCGCTACCCCGCTTTACTCGTTTAGCTCACGGTCGCTGCTGAGCAAGGAATATGATATAACCCGTGTTTGAAACGACTATCCTCTTAAGCCGCGCTAAATTACCGGATAAAACGATAGGGTATTAATGAAAATTGAAGGAGAACTTGTTTTTCTCGCTTGCCTATGAGAAAGAAAAACTTTTTTCTTCTCGCTCGCTTCAGTCGTTAGAAACTCCCTCGAGAACCGTTTCGCTTAGAACTTAGACAGGCTTTATTTCGCGCCAAAACATAGCTGAGACGAACTTAAAATTATTATACGTGGAAAGGAATAAGCGCGTAAGAGAAAATGGCCGGCTATATGAACGATAATGAACATCGTAGGGCCCTTACTATACCCAATCCAAATCACGGAACAAAGCTATTATGGATGCGGATATCCAACTCAAGATTACTCGAGTAACTCTTAACTTTTTCAATCTCGCGTAAATAGTTTTAAGACACTTTCGCTAGAATATTTTGAGCTTTTTGGCTCTTGACAATATCAGTTTTAAAGAAGTCCTTCAAAGAGAAGAATACGAAATAGTTTTTACTCAAGCACCAAACTCATTTTCGACCTAAGATGGCCGTCATTTTAACTACTGTCGTCTGCTTAAGTTAAAGTGAGACTGTCACCATTAGTTCTACGGATTATGTTTTTAGTATTTTCGTACTATTATAAATCAATATTCAAAATTTTAATTTTGAAGGTCCTTAAAAACTTGTCAATCCAGAGGAGTAGATTTAAGAATATAGGTTTTTATTTATACTTAAAATCTAAAAATATCGCAACGGCCTTCGAAAAAATGATGACACCCTCGCTTTAAAATATTTTCCTCAATTGACGAGGCGTTTTAGCTGCAATATACTCAATTTAGCAGATTCGAGCCTATATTTCGGCAGAATCGTGAGCCCAGTCGATCGGTTCTTATAACATAGCCCAACTTAACGTGTATTCCTATTTTTAAGAACTCTGTCTCGCATATATAAATAGACACGGGGTAAGTAATCGATTTACGACTCTGATTTTATTTTCAAATGTTCACCATTTAGATTCTCTTTAAAGTTGTTTAAGGCAAGGGATTTAAATGTTAATACATCCATCCGATCTTTGGCTACGTGTAGCGTTCTTTTGGTACCCTGTGGGACTATAAATTTCTATATATCGTTCTCTTATTACCCAGTTGGATTGACCTCGAAACTTACAAACTGTTAAGAGAATATAGGTAAGCGCGGTGGAGTTTCCCGGTTTCTGTTCACCTTGGAGGAATACTGTATATGGTTAGCCGTCTCAAAGTCGGGGATTCTACGACTGAAAGTTTTCACATATATGCCTTTAAAGAGTGTCAGCCATGTGCCTGAAGCTTTCAATGTTGAAAGTTGACCAGGTTATCTCAATTTTGGAAGATTTTCGATGGTCATTGCGGGACTGGGTTTTTTGGACACCTTTAAATTTAAAAACTCCAAATAAACAATCCACTTAAATAATTAAATAACAAATTTTTAAACACCTTAAACAAGCATATTATTGGTGGTTTTCCGTTATATAGTGTACGAATTTTCATGTTTTTGACAGATTTTGAGATTTCAAACGTAATTTTATGAAAGATTTTTGGATTTCAATTTTAAATTATCTTTGCCCAAATGTACGGAATTTGGTTATGTGTCCAATCTCTTATTCTCTCCTTCACATAAATACTATAATTAGTCAAAATCGTAGATCTTAAACTCGAAGTTAAGGGTTTCTTTATCATAAAACGTTTTGGGAAGGGCGGGCTAAAAAATTAAATCCAAAAGCTGCTGGTTAATTTTAATATCATTAACTGGTTTGATTTTTTTTATGTAAAACCTTTTTTAAACTCTGAAGCGATATCCGGTCTCACGATCAGTTATCATGATTTTAAATAGTTAGTGGAAACCGGCACATAGGAGTACGTGGATCAAATGATACCAAAGACTGAAGCAGTTAGCTTTGAATCCTTTACTTTACTCCTACAGGCTCTCAGTTCGATCCGCTTTCTCTCTCTCTCCCTCCTTCTATCTCCCTCTCTTTTATAGCTTCATTAAAAGCGAGGAGATCATTTCCTAGCTGCGAGTTTCCTTTTCTGGCAACAGGTTGGACGCTCCGTGGCAGGTCTTACAGGGTCTTACATATTGCAGTTGCGTACGTTCCTTGGCCATTTCTTCCGCCCTTCTTCTTTCCTAAAACGTAATTTTCTTCATTTCTTTATCTATATATGCTTTCTCTATTTTTATTCTTCATAGTTTTCCCCGAGTTCTCTCAAAGTTCTGCTATCACGGATTTTTCATGAATTCGAAATAAAAAATTGAGTAGTATTTTCGCAAAGATCGTTTAAAAACGATTGAAAAAGGTTTACATATGTGATAGAAAATAATTACCACAACAGTAAAAATACAAAATATATAAATTAAAATATATAGTTCGTTAGTGGTGTAGTGTGAAAACGACTTTATTGTCTTACGAAGTAAAAATAAATCCGAAATTGGATTTGTAACGGGACGGAGTCTGATTAGTTTTTCGCCCAAAATAGGCGAAATAAACTTTTGATGTACGTATACAGAATTCCTGCTTGATTAGAAATTTCTCGCCAAATTACATGGCCGAATTGTTCAGACGAAAAACAAAAGTCGAAATGTTAGGGAAATCTGGAGTAATTATTTGTTTTTAGGAAATATCCCTAATTGGACAAGTATACTAGCGAGGCCAATTTAGGGATTTAAGATCCCTTCTATAATTGAGGAGTAACGTAAGAGAGGTGGTATGGGATCTCCTAGCCATCGATATCATATATATAAGACTTCCCAAATATTGTTATTTTGGCATATAATATCCATGATATTAATTATAGGGCCAACAAAATTTAATTAAATAATCGTCTCGTCTTACGGGTGACGTTCCTGCGTCGTTTTAATTATAATAGACACTCCTAAAGCTTCAATCTTTAAACGAAAGACTAAACGGGGAGGGGACGGCGCTATTATTCTGAAATATTCTTCAGGGGATATTTAAGTTTTTATTCGATAAATTTGAATCAAAATCTCATATAGTTGACTGTTGAAGGCTTATTTAAAATCAGAATTCAATACAGCCAATGAATAATTGTACAGTAAATAATAATTATCAAAAATTTAAAAGATAGACAGTCGATTTTGTGTGCTTTTGAAATGTAGTCTTTATTTTAGATCCAAAAATGTAGCTTTAAATGTTTACTTCACATATCATTTTAGGTTTTTTTTCATTTTTATTTTCCAAAGGGTTAAACTGGAATTTACAAGAAGTAATATGATCTGAATCGCGTCTTATGTTAAAAGGAAAGTAGATGTTAAAAATGAAACTCCAGTTTTTGTTTATTTTCGGAACTACCATCCATGCTGAAATAACTTATTCGTATTCGAGAATTTTTTGTTGTTTAAATTAGATTCAAAGTTTGGTTAAGTTTGATGAATTTTAATTGTACTGTTCCCGCTTTCAACAGTACAGATTTACCAATACATTCTGACCGCGTCGCTATCGCCATCTGGCGACGGTTTTAAGAAACTCAATCACGATAGCGCTGTTGAAGGCTGATATAATAAGATTTGCCCATATTCACCCTACGCTGAAATTCAAACATAACTCAACTTCAGAATTTAAATCAGGCTCTAAAACCTTTAAATATTATTTTATTCCACACTTTACTTTAAAAGTAAATTCAAACGCTGTTCCATGTTCAGTCCACGAGTAGTTTCCCTTTAAGAATTCTCGGAATTTCAACCAAATTTGCTAGTGTTATGAGCAAACTCTTATTCAACGACTACTTCGTATCAAAAATCTTCTGTCAGTTCCTCTTGAATTGAAGTATAGTAATGAACCTTGCCCGCTAGGGATTTCATTTTCTTTCTTTCTTATATGTTTGAGTAAGGCAAAGTTGGTTTTTTTCGAAATCCGGTATTCGGAGATTTGGATATTTGTAGTTCTCGCAACGTTACAATGAGGAAGTTTAATACATTTCGCCTTGGGAGTTTCTGTAACAATGCATTAGTTACTATTAAACAATTCCGAACTATGATTGAGGAAAAGTAAAAGCCATATAGTAAAAATATGCCTAATTCGCGTGTGAAGATCTCATTCTAGGATTATATACTTAGTAATAAAACCCTCAAGGTTTTCATTGAT
Source organism: Odiellus spinosus (assembly GCA_963920705.1). Taxonomy (NCBI): domain Eukaryota; kingdom Metazoa; phylum Arthropoda; class Arachnida; order Opiliones; family Phalangiidae; genus Odiellus; species Odiellus spinosus. The sequence continues at coordinate 16,397,982 of OY987227.1, read as the reverse complement.
CTGTCTAATCCAAAGAAAGCGGATATTTTCAACTGGTTTGAATTCCGCGGGGGCGGGGGGAGTGTGGAAGATCGGAAACATTAAACGTCGTGGTGTAATATGGTTAACGTACCCGTCACTAATAGCGTATTCCACTAGGTCCTCTAGAGGAATAGAAATCACTCTGAGAGTAAGTTTTATATTCCACTGATATAAGTGAGTTAGACTATATAGAGCATTGTTGAGCAACTTTTTATGCCCTCTTGAAGAATCCTTTGGAGCAACCTAATAAGAACACTTTTCACTTAAAAATATTGCACTAGGATGAAATATTTTTTCAAATTTTACGATCCACTGCTCTTAGCTCGATAGCTATAGGGCAAGAGTAATTAGGTTTTCAATCAGATTTCAGAGCCCAGTGTTAAAGTGTCAGGGTTCATTTTTTTTTTTTTTTTTTTTTTTTTTTACTACTCCTAGAGTAGATCCCCATTAATTTTTGGATTTTGGTAGTTTATTTTTCACCCCTGTAAAAGTGTTCCAGCTTTCGCGCATCAATGTTCAGAGTAAAGCTGCCTTTTAGGAAATGAAGTTAACGTTACTTTAGTCATAGTACGGGAAAACCTTTCTTACTGAGTCCATCGTATAAAGAAAATTTACAGATATCCTTAATTTTAGAAAACTGAAAATTTCAATCTATCCTACATATATTTATAAAAAACATTTTCTTAATATTTTTATTGAGAATATTTTCGAAGATGTACGAGGCAGTATGTAATCCTAATTATATCACGCATCTGTTTCTTGATTTAAAGTCTAAATCTATGTAGATAGGTGTTCATTCTTAATAGTCATCTTGGAGCACATATCGTTGCTAATTACATAGAGATTATATATTTTCCAGATAATTAGTCGTGTCTTAGTTCTCTATCTCTTTCTACAAGTGCGAAATATTTCTCACTCGAACGAGCTATAGCCTTTCAGTTAACGTGGTCAACTAATATATCGCCATATATTTATGTGTGGATGTTTAGGTGTTACGTAAATATTTCCGCGATACTTTATCGTGATAAAGAAGTCTTTTTGTCTTTACAAGCGGGGTATTGATTCGTGGTATGAATGTTTTCCATTGCCATCACTGGCCAAACGCACTAGCTTCTATAGTGGCTGCTGTTGCCTCTTTATCGACTCCTCCCCTTCCCTTTATTTCTCCGCTTTCCTCCTAGACCCGGCCTACAGCGTACTAGTCATCTCCTTATTGTATTTGTCTACCACCCCTTTTAGCTTAAAGAGGAAAATGGCTAATCGGTAATTGTTTTCCAGTAATGACTAGGCTGCGTGGGGTTCTGCTATAAACTGAGCTAAATTTAGCAACACGACCGCGCGCGAGCGTGTATACATTTTTATTTTATTTTATTATTTTGTTGCTTGTAGATCCATTTTTTTGTAAGTTTCTATTTAAAGGGTTAAAAGGTTTTCTTTCTGTCCAAAATTACCAGCAATTTGACCCAGAATCACGCTTCGTGACTTCACGAGTTGTCGTTTTTGAAAACTTGATATATTTCGAAATTAACGATGAATGTGTACCGATATTTGAAGCTATTCGGTGTTGAAGTAGCATCAGGGATTTTATCAAGCTCGGAGGGCGTACTTGAAAGTAATGGCAAAATTTTAATTCATTTGGTAGTTTTTATTTTGAAAAAAATATAAAGATAACTTCCTAAATGTTTTACGATGCAAACAGCTAGAGTATAATTGATAACTATCTTTATTTTTCTCAACCCTCCCTGTACTTTTTTATAAAGTTATAAATTAGAATTGATTGTTCAATTGATTGGGGGAAATCGTATTTCACTTAGACTTGTTTTATGCGTGCACACATCTAGATGGTGATGGGGCTTACCTATATTTTCTAAATATATCCATAACATCGGATAATATTGCCAGTTTTGGTAGCGCAATCGCCGAGCCAATGAGAATGGGTGGTGCTATGACGTATAATATTAACATCCAAGTCGTTGTTAATGCGCAAAAATGATAATAACTTTTAAAAAATATTTTCGTAATAATAAATTAAAATTATGTTTATTAACATCAAAATCAGAATCGTTTCGTAAATATAATCGAACTAACCCTTACGGCAAATAAAAGAAAAACCTTTGGGGTTGAAATGAGAAGTTAAGGAAGCTTATTTAGTCCTCCTCGGAAAAATAGGAGGAAATAATTTGGTTAGTATCTTCTCTTTCTCTCTTTGCGCGTGGGCTTTTGTGATCGTATGAAAGGGACATTATTGGAAAAGTCAATCTGACGCCTTTTACCTTTATTATATTTATCCGGGTGGAAAAGAATAGTGCCTGGCATTAAAGGGGGAAATATCGAGGCTTACGACTAACTCGATATTAACTATGAACGACGAACTGCGTGTTTTAAAGTGCGCACGAAGAGCAAAATATAAATATTAACAAGTATAATTATGATTAATCTATAGAGTTAGGAAGTTTTAATTTAACATTTGACTTCGTGAGTCACTGAACCACTCTATAAATACAGTTTGGTCACTAAATCAACCTATTTTTCGATGAAATCCAAAGAAGACCTTTAAACTTTAGACAAGTTAAAAAAAGGTTTAAAATTCGAAATTGTCCATTAGCTCTGAAAAAAGATGCCAACTCTTTGAATCTTTTCATAATGAGCTGAGAAATTCGCGAATTATTAACTTCCTCTAATTTCCCCGAGGGTGCTTGTTTTTGTAGAAATTTGGTTTCGTTAATAATTTGCTATGGCACGGGTTTATATCTTTGTATTGGAATGGTATATTTGTAGCAAAAAACTCTTTGGATGGCTAGATGGGCTTATGACTATTGGGTAGGAAACTATTTAAATTGGATAGATTTAAAAAGCGATGGTTCTCGTTTGATCGAAGAGCATTCTTTTAGTTCTGTTTAGGGTAGCTTAGGTTGTAGAGGATTCCTCGACCCAATGGAATTCCACGCAATGATGCAGTAGTGTAGAAATAAGCATGTAACAAATTTTTTATTGTATTTAAGAAGAATTTTGCCGGACAATACCGTTGCGAATATTTCGTCTACTCTATTTTCATTTCTTTTTTCAATAATTGTCGAGGAATGGCGCATTCTTCGTTTATGAACGAAACCGATAATGTCCTTTTCAAGGTTGTAAGAGAGTGAGAGAAAATGAAGCTTAGGCTATATCTCACACTGAAACCGGAATTTTATTCTATATTGATTCGAGCCACTTCGAGAAACAAAAAATGCCTAAATCAAATATATATAGGTTTACACTATAGACTGTATACGTCACAATTTATTATCCAAAAAAGAGTTACGAATCCCTTTCGATGCGTTGGTTCAATAATAATAAAAATATATTTCCCGTTTCGTGTGACGTAATTTATTTGGTCGAAAAAGCAAATACACGTGAAGAATGTTTGTAGTTGCATGCATCGAAAAGAAATTGGTTTGGGTGTTCTGGTTTCATTCAAGACGAAATTTATACCGCGAGAGCAATCTGTTATTGGAAGCGAAGCGCGGATGGATCGGAAAAGCCTAACGTCAGCGGTCTTAGAAAACAAGATGCCTTGTATAAGTCGAGTTTCCACGCGAACTATTGAGCTATTAATACGCAAGACGTACAATTCCAGTTTTAGCTTCCGATATACTCTTTTTTCCTTGTTTGAAACCGCTGCAATTTAACTGCAGCTTATCCCATGCGGGTGGTGCTTTTACTCCTCTTTGGTGCTTTTACTCCTCTTTGGTACTTTTACTCCTCTTTCTACCCTTATGGCTGCGTCGAGTGGTCAGATACTTGCCAAAATCCCGTACACTTCGTCCGAAATCCAAACTCTCTGAACATTCTCTATGTGAAATTAACATTGCTTAATTAAGGACAATCAAAGTTTGAATTACGTTGTCGGAAGGATTTTCATCGCCGATAGAATACGAATTCTAGTGGCTATCTCTTGCCAACAGACTTTGATTTATTTCCGTTTTTAACGCGTCTCTGATTGGCTCGATAGATGTACAGGCCAAGCTACAGAGCGGCTCTTCTTACTAAACAGTTTTTTAAAATAAGGATAAATTTTAAAATTGATTTGAATCGAGGTCAGGGAAAACATTGCAATTCAAGCTTAATGTTTTGGAAACGCCACTTTAAAACTGTCTCTCAGGCACGACGAGATCAGCGGAGGGAAAAAAGGACAGCTAGGGAAAAATGCAAATGAATAAATTTCGGAAGTTTTCAAACACAGAGAGAAACGGCGCTCTTCCTGTTAGCGCCGGAAATGTCTAGTTTCCTCTATTCGCTCCGCCGAATGTCCGAAAATAAAAAAAAAAAAAAAAGATTGGCCAAAAAATAAATCGTTTCCATGGAGACTCGGGTTCCGCTTGTGAAAAACCAATAGGAATAATCTAAAAGAATGACAGACAAGACTTTTCCCAAGAATTTCAACTTGAAAAGTACAAGGTTTTATACCAAATATATTTTTGTTTGTTGACCTAAAGCTTTAAGTTGTCTAGGACTCTAGGTTAGGGTGTTACTTGAAGTCTAGAAGTAGGAACCAATTGGATTGGTGTTTAGAGAGAATGCGAATATGAATTTGACTCGAAATCATGAACGAGACACTTTCTAATCCCTACAAATTCGATACAATATCAAAGATCCAAAAAAGTATAAGATGAGACGTAAAATTTTAAATATCTTTGTAATACCATATAAAAACTAAAAAATATTACGAATAAGCAATCGAAAAAATGGTTGCAGCTTCGTTTTAATCTAGTACTACCTTCAACTTTAAGTTTATTGCTAATCACGTTTTTTTCCCCAAAACTCTACGTCATCGAACGTAAAAAATAATTATATATTTTTGTCATTTTACTTTTAAAGTTTCTTCTAAACGCGTCAACTTAAAGGGTCTAAAGTTTTAAATATTTTTTTAATGGATATGAAAAAGCTAAAAATATAATCCAGCCCTTATAAAATAGTGACAGCCTCACTTTAAAATTTAAATTAATGATCATTGAAATATAAAAAAACAAAAAACGTCAAACTCTAATTCCACGAGGAAGAGATGTTCCATCAGAGAAGCGTAGTAATTGATTAAAAAAATGTTAAGCATTTTTCTCAATTAAAACTTTGAAATGAGTCCAAAAAAAAAAAAAAAATTAAAAATAAAAAAAATCTGACGTTAAAAAGAAATAATAACATTCATTTTCATTTATATAAGAGTTATCCTTACTGACGTAAACCTTTATAAAAAACGAACAATGATCACAGAGATATTGAATTTTAAATGATCAAAAGATACGTTTTATAGAAGACTATAGTTTGAAGGAGAGAGAGAGAAAGAGAGTGAGAAAGAGTGAGAGACAGAGAGCGAGTATAGGAGGGACTTTGACTTTGATCTTTTATCGGATAATTAGAAAAGAGATCTGGGAATCTAGTCTACCAGCTTAATTGAGAGCGAGGAATCAGCTGGGGAAGAAAAAAATAAAAATAAAAAGAGTAAGCGTGGGAATCGTATTCCTTTTCCTATATAGCAATTGCAAATAAGTTCTCTTTTTACTTCTTTTTTCCATTATCATCAATCGTGCCAACGCAACAATTACTTTAGGCCCAAAACCTTCTGTATACCTTGTCCTTACCTCCATCTCTCAACACTACTATACCATGTATACCAGAAGGTAATAAAAAGGAGAATACCTAAAGCTTTAAGTTTATTGTCTTATACCAACTTCACGGTTTTATTGGTTTTCCTGTAAGTTCGAAGCAAAGTGCAAAAATTCGTTTCTTTCTAAGAAATAAGATTACCATAAGTACATAATAGCGTATATCAGCAAATCTTCGACGAGAACCGATTTTCGCGTCATCACATTATATACGTAGTACTGCAAATATATACTGTCCACGTGGATCTACCGACCACGAGTGAACTACGCCTCGGAGTAGATCCTCGTAGATTTGCAGAAATGAAATGGGCTTTGCGGCATACTTATGTTTAATTATTGTACTTATGATGATAGATTATATATTTTTCTCTTCGGTAAGCCCTTTTGATTACTTCTGAAGATCTGTTCCATTAAAAAATATTAAATACTTTTGAAATTGAAAAAAAAAAAAAAAAAAAAAAAAAAAAAAAAACCAAAAAAATTTGGAAATTACTTTTGGTGCTTTTAAGACCAAAATTTTTATCTTTTATCTATAAAATCAGTTTAACTTGAAATTTCAAAACTCAGGTTTTTGGTGGGTTTATTCTAATTACCTGGCGAAAATTTTTCTCGCCTTTTCAAAACTTATTCGGACACCAATAGGTGTCTTTGCTGCAGTTAGACATCACGACCTACGTCACCCGCCTTTTAGTGTAGTAACGAGTTGAGCTAAATTAACAAGTTAAACAAGCCAAAAACGCATTTTAATCTGTATATTCACTTATTACCTAGATACAATTTTATACCTTCTCATATTATCTATTTCCTTCTATTCACATACACTCTTTGCTCCTATTGTTCAAAACGACCGCCATTGAACTAGCTGTAGCATTTCCCATCCAGGTATGCATTTTTTCGCCTTCGAATGTACTGCATTTACCACCTATCCACCCTGAATGGGAACGCCCACATTTTGGCGCGAAAAAGAGACTATAAAAAACCGTAAAAACTAATCGGTTACTGCAGGGAGATACTTTCCTACTTACTTTCGATTTGTGTCAAATGAAGTTTTTTTTTTTTTTTCCATTATTCTTCATTTTCTGAAAAACTTTTAATTGGACAGAAAAAAAAGGTTTGATAGTGATATGGTCCCTTAATTCGGAGAGAAGTTGTCAGATAAATTAATGGGAAATAAAAGGTAGTCGTTATAGATTTGATAAGCTATTTTTTTAGAACACAAATTGGATAAAGTTTTATATTTTTGAGCTATACAGTTTAATTTGAACGATATATTCGTATGAAAAACATCAAGTTTACCATGAAACCTTGAAATATTAGAAAAATTGGTTATATATTTAGTTTAGAGCAAAGAAGTTTTAAGTGATAAACATCTTTAGAAATAAATAATTTCACGCAGCGAAACATGAATGTAAGGGGCACACCCTTCATTCAATTCTTAGGTAAGAAATCTAAGAATGGAAATATCAACAAGCAGCTCTTGTTGGTACCCTAAATCTCTAATTAAACGGAAGATACATGGCACCTAGCTCCATCTGGAGTTGCCTATTGACATTTATATTGGTGGCCCATCGTCCATGGTTCTCTGTGTGAAATTAATGAAATTGTCTATAATCGCAAAAAATCTGTTTAAACTGTATACTTTTAGTATAAAATTATTTTCAATGCATGCTTTCATTCCAATTAATTTAAAACCCAAAATCGTAGCTGGCCCAATTTATTGTAATCTTTTAAATAATAATTATAAATGTCTAGAAAGCTATACAGAAAAATTAAATCTATAGGATCGAATCCCAAAAAAACAAAATAGTTTTAAAGTTCGCGTGTATAGTCAAGCGGTCCAGTTCATGAACAGTTTTCGAAAGCTTTTAATTTGAAATCCATGAGGTAATTAATATCACGTATTATTAAGCGCCAATTCTGTACTGCTTACGAAGTAATCTCGAAATGGAAGAAGGTTATTGTATAAAGAACGCCTAGGAATCAAAACAGCATGCAGCTTCCACATATTTCCTCCTTTTCTTTCGTCTATCTGGCTGTCCATCTGTATCATTCCTCCATGTTACTTTATATATGTTTCTAATTTTCAATATGAAATTCAGAGCGGAAAAAAATGACGTGAAATGCGTCACGTGTCACCTTTAAGTGAAAAGGTTAAATATCTGATCCCATAAAACGCGCGTGTCTCTGACACCAGGAAGGTGACCCAGAATATTTTGGCAAATTGGTGAAACGTGATAAAAAAGAAAAGTTATTAAGACCCAATATTCCAACCGAAATACTCTGCACAAACAAAGCTGTATCGTGTTAGCGTCTGTGGCATTATTTTGTAAGGGATTTGGATTTAGATATTTTGAGAGTTTAATTATATTTTCCCATACGGAGAAAAATTGCGAAACAATTTAGATTTCAAATCAAAAATTCGGCAAGTGGGAATTAGCCTTAAAGTGTAGTAGACTCTGGAAATAAGTTATTTTTAATCGATTTGGTTTGTTATAACATTATATAACAACAATTCATGGTTGCGAAATTAGTGTCAAATATTTATCAGATTTATTTCAAAAAAAATTCTGATACCACCTAGGGCTATTAACGATGGAGCCTATGTTAATAGATAAAGATGGATAAAACCTTGCCTTCATAAGCGTCCTCTAACGGCCAACAGTGGCAAAAGTATAGTAACTAACAGTTACACGTACGTGGCTGCTATGTATGAAGAATAGGCAGACGCAAATTACGTCGTTTTGTTATATATTTTACTACTTTTGTTTGCCGTTAGAGGACGCTAAATACACAATGTTTTTATAATTAATCTTTATATATTAAGATAGCTTCCATTGTAAATAGTCCTATTGCGCCAATGAAAGTTCGTCTTTGAAATGTTGGTGGTTTATTGTAGATGCGCGGGTCATAAGATCGCTTCATGGAGAAATGGATATTGGCTTTAGTGTTGTGGCGGCGTTTTTAGTCTTGAGCAAATAATCTATACGTGACTTAATCACTACGAATGCGTCAGTCTTAAACGATTAGAATATAAATTTACGGGACACGCTTCAAATAACCTGCGAGGATTATAAATCGTATACCTTGTATTTATACTGCAAACATTTAACTCGATATCGAGCGGCGTGTGTGGATGAGAGTGGGTCTTGAAAAATACGTCTACCCGCTTCAGGGCCGCATTGTCGCACGTACAGTTTTGTCGTGCAAAATTGTAATATGACACGCGTGTCACTTTTAATAAAAGCCCACGAACTGTTATCAACAATTTTTCTCGTTCTTTCGCGAATATACCCAATGAATTTAGCTCATATTTTTCTAAATTCGTTTCGTTTCTTCACCTCTCTTTCCCTTCATTCGCATTCTCGCGGCAAACATGGTTTTATCCTGGGTGTTTAGCAGTGACTCTAGAGATTAGAGCGTACTTAATGCTAGGGGCAACGTAATACTATTGTGGTGTCAGTCTTGAGTGACACTGATAATGTTTATACGCGCATACAGATTTGGTTACGAAGATGATCTTTTACCACCTCATTGTCCTCACCTTTCTCATTGATCGGATTTAACGTCCCTTAGGCTTTTTTTGCAACAAGAGTGGCTGTAAAAAGGTTTCTTTATTTAAGAAATTAAAATGGACGTATTTCTAAATACAAGATAATTACTCCTCTATACCAAACATCCTTCTTTTAAAAGAGAGACTTGATATATAATTATTTTCGGAATTTTCATGTTTTTCGAATTCAAAGTTTACTTTAAATTCTTTAGAATTTAAAGGGATACTTGGAGCAAAATATCAAACATCTTTTGAATTTATTCTCGGAATCACCATGCCCATTAAGACCTTGGGTATCAAACACCGGCCTATTATTTTAATGTTAGATACAGTTAGAATAATACAAGCGCTGTTGAAGGCTGAAATAATATGATTGGCCCGAATTTATATTTACTTTATTTCAAATTTTACCAAACTTCAGAAATTAATTTAAACACCAAAAACGTGTCTAAAAATTCTCGAATAGGTTTTTTGGCACGATGATTTCGAAAATAAATTCAAAAGCTCTTCCATGCTTAGGTCCAAGTTTCCTTTTAATCCCACGCTAGTCATCCTTCGTTTCTTTTAATATACCCAAAGGTTTCGTTTGCTACGAAACGAAGTTGTTACATATTAGCTCGTAAAGTTTTCCTTTCATTTTTCATACCTATAGAGTTTAAAGACCTTAAGAATTTTAGTGTGACGCTTCCTTTTAATGGCCTTAGAACTAGCTCCCATGGTTACGTTAGAAAACGAGTTGTCATAAGTGTTCGGACAATTTTTGGACTTATACTCCTTTTAAACCTCCCTTTAAATAAAGTTATCTAATGTAAAACGCGGATGGTACACTATCGTAAGGGCTTAGCCTCCGGCTCAAAATTGATGAAAAGTTCTCTCTTATACGGCAAGCGTATCGCGCGCTTCCCTTGTAATTAATTCGATACGTCATCAAAGTCTGCTCTATGAAAAGCCAAGCCTTTATGTAGGTGCAGTATATTTTTAGAAACGCGATACGACGAGCGAGAGAGAAAGTATGAGATCTCTTTCCGTATTAACCCCTCTTAGCGTAGATATAGCCCCTCAATTTGCCAAGTATACATATCCGCACCCTTATCGTTTCATAATCCGCGTGCTTTTGGTCTGGTGGATGTATACCTGACCTATCGAAAATCTTTCACAACGCTATCTTGGAGGAACAAGGTAGAAGATTGGCCGGCTTGGCCTACTTCAGTATTTGGAATAAGTCAGCGTTACCATATTCGTACTCGTACACGCACATGCTATGTGCATATCTCCGCTTTCTAGCTTTTTAGCTAGACCCTATACTTGTATAGGTTCTAGCTAGTGTTTTGAGTCGTGCTGGTAGTCTGAAGTCTGAAGTCTGAAGTCTGAAGTCTGAAGTCTGAAGTCTGAAGTCTGAAGTCTGAAGTCTGAAGTCTGAAGTCTGAAGTCTGAAGTCTGAAGTCTGAAGTCGGTGTCCCAGAAATGACGAAAAACGTCATCGTATCGAAAACAAGTAGTCGCGAACGAGATAGTAAGGGAGCTTATGCTTGTTGAGTTCTAGTCTGTCAGTAATGAAAACTCGAAAACAATAAACAAGACGTCGCGAACGAGATAGTAAGGGAGCTTATGCGTGTTGAGTGTTAGTCTGTCAGTAATGAAAACTCGAAAACAATAAACAAGTCGTCGCGAACGAGATAGTAAGGGGGCTTATGCGTGTTGAGTGTTAGTCTGTCAGTAATGAAAACTCGAAAACAATAAACAAGTCATCGCGAAGGGAGCTTATGCGTGTTGAGTTCTAGTCTCTCAGTAATAAAAAACATGTTTTGAAAAACATGATTTGAAAAACATGATTTGAAAAACATGATTTGAAAAACATGATTTGAAAAACATGATTTGAAAAACATGATTTGAAAAACATGATTTGAAAAACATGATTTGAAAAACATGATTTGAAAAACATGATTTGAAAAACATGATTTGAAAAACATGATTTGAAAAACATGATTTGAAAAACATGATTTGAAAAACATGATTTGAAAAACATGATTTGAAAAACATGATTTGAAAAACATGATTTGAAAAACATGATTTGAAAAACATGATTTGAAAAACATGATTTGAATGCAATGACTGCGGGGATATTCGTCTTTTTCAATATATCGCATAAAAACGATCACGGTAATATAGTCGGCTCGAGAAATTTCCGCAACTTCGTGTTTAAATGAATCTCGAGACGCCATTCAAATTGTTTAAAGAGCGTTTATGCCTGCATAACACACCCCTGCTATAGAATCATTCCTTTCAGCCTCTTTTACAATGTCAGGGGTCTAGCTATTCCTATGGGCTTGACCATCTTGTTAAATTTGGCTCTGCTCAGTTTAAAAATAGTTTAACATAAAAATTTACCTTACGAAAGCTAGAAAAACTATCTTTTTTGAATTCTTTGATTGCGTTTTTGCAATCCTACTCAGAGCTGCTAATGATAAAAAACACGTTGCCTTTCTAAATATTTTATAATTTCAAGTCTATTAAAGGCCTATTAAAGCTGGCGGAGAAAAAGGAATGCTTAATTTTTTTTTTGTACCGTTGTACGAATTAAACTGGTAGCTCGGAGTGGTTGAGGTTCTACACTAATACCTGGGCTACGTTCAATAACTCTCAACGGTAAGAATCCGGTTGAATATTTTGGCCATTAACGCTTTCGTCATTAGTTTTTAAACTCAAGTTTTGGTACGTTTTATGTTTCTGTTTCAACCTCGTGGCAAAGCCTTAATTAATTATAATTAATATCGATTGGATCTAATTACAAATTATAAATCAAGCTTTATACATCATTAATTTATAATAACTATGTCTTTCCCATCAAAATATGTTATAATTTCGGTTATAATCAATCTCGCTTGAATAGAGTTCTATAAATTTAAAGTTGAAGATCAAAAGACCAAAACTTCTCTCCTTATTACGTCATCATTCCGTAATTACTGAACGAAAAAATCTGCTTGTTCGAGCGATGACCTCGTTGACCTCCGATTACAATCGTAAAAACCGTATAACCGGATATAAAAAAAAATCGTCCAATAAAAATCCGGACTTCGTTGAGAGTTACTGTACGCAGCCCTGTACACGCGTTCCTAAGGGAAAACTGGCAGTCGGCAACTTATTATATAATTCCTCCAAGGCTAATGCGCGGTTGCTAGTACGGTTCGTGGAAGAATTAAGGGGTGCTCTGTGACTTTGCGCGGATTAGTCTCGGTGTAATAATGATAAGCCTCGCGATGCTCTGGAGATGATCCAAATCGCTAGAGACGACAAATGATATTCCAATGAAAAGACTGATCCCGTATTGAAAGGAGGGACTTAGCGCGATAAACCACTTAAATACGCAGCGAGTTCTTGCATTTATTTATCAAATTAACGCCACGCTGAGTTATTAAGTAGTTCTGTTTTTCTTTGAGCACTTGGGTTTCTATTTCCGTAAAAAAAAACTTTAAGAGGATCTAATTGGTGTTAAGGTAATTTTATTATAGAAAGATTTTAAGCATTCATGTTGCTGAATAACGTGGAATATTTGGCGGACAAATAAAATAAATAGGGAGGAGGCAAGAGAGACATTGATACGTCAGAGGCTTCGGTGTCATATCCATATGTGAGACTTTCTTGCCCTTTGACCTTTTGCTGTGTTCAATAGTTGAATACCATTTTAATCTGGTACACTTTTTACACTCAACGAATAATGGAAATGGTAGGAGGGAGGGGTTTTCTGTCCAAAGCTCTTACCACCTGAACTCCCTAGGCCTAGCTACACACGAGATCTTTAAAGGTAGACCAGAAGTGTTGCTCTTGCCTTGTAGTTCGACTATAGATTTGGTTTGCAAAATAAAATTGGGCAAACAAGGTGGGTTGCTGAAACTTGGGCGAAGTTTGCAAATTTTGTGTGAAAACAATAATTTGAGTTTTACTAGATGGTTCGATTAAATTTGGGCAAGGTTCGATATTCGGTTTTCAAATTGAATTTGGGCCTAGAAATACAATTTTTAATACTTGGGCAATATTTGCCGATTTGGTTTTGTATAATTAATTTGGACAAACTATTATAGGATCCGGAAAAAAAATCTAGGTTTATTTGATTTAATTTCGGCGGGTTGACTCTCCTTTAAAATTGAATAAGCACAGACTAAAATCTTATTAGACAGATCGTCGGTAGCGCTATATAGCTTGATTCGCGATCAAGAGAAATAAACAAAATTTATCATGCAATCATATTTTGCTTTTATTCCCATTCAAGGGGAAGTTGTTTCTTAACACAAGTTTGATTGACAATCGGCCTTCTATTTTTTTCCATTCTTTATGTCGTCATTTTTTGCTTTTTCATATCGCACGCGCATCATTTCTCCTATCTCCGTCGCGCACAAATTACCTTTTTAATAGAACGACAAAACTTTGCGAATCAAAGTAGAAACAAAATAAAATTCTAACTGGATTAAAAATAAATTCTCGTCGAATTACCAGCGCTAATTATGCTAGAATACCTGTTATATCATAATAAATCAGAGATAACGAGAGTCTAGCTTTGTCAGTGTTCCCGAAACTAGAATTAGACATGGGCAAAATTTTTAACGATATTAAATATTAACGGTTTGAAGCGCGAGTTGGAGTTTAAATTATTTAAAGTGGATTATTTAAACATGGATTATTTCTTAAGAAACTTCAAAATTAAAAGGTGAAAATTAAACAAGTCATTTTTTCCGATATATGACGCAGTTTATTTCTGGGACGTAATTAACATTAATTTTATAACGAAAGGTAGTTAACTTTCTGGATAAAGTATTTTTACGAAAAAGACCGCGCGAGAATAAACTGTAGGCTTCTCAATACCCACGCGACCATGATGACGTAATATTGCGGGGAATTTTTATTTTAAAAATTTCGAAAATGGTGATTATAAAATATTTATTTTTACTGTCGCGGTAATTTTGTTTCTATGACATATATGTATATATATTTTGAATCGTTCTTTAACGATCTCTCCGAAAATTCTAATCAAATACCATTTGGGTTTCACGACAGATTTAATCCGTGTAATTTTGAAACTGATAATGTTTTATTAATTTGAAGTTAAGTGGTTAATTTAAAAGGCAAGAAGCGGCGTGATGCGCGACGGGTCTTAATACGAATTAATGAATCTTCCTTCGCGTTGTTTTAAGGTTGTCAAAACTATCCACCATAAAGGACGTAATGGTTTCCTTTCATTCATATATATATATATAAAAGCGGTAAAGAAACATTGCAGCTTGTCCAATCATTCCGCGCACCTATACTACTTACTACACGTAACTGGTTGTACGTTAGGGGAGTTGACATAATAGGGGAAGCTAAGACGAATTGATACAAAACGTTAACTCTCTCGGGGGTAAACGTATAGTCGTTGTCAACTTTTATTGAACGCCAGTCTATGACGTTGGCGCTTTTCCTCCGCTCATCTTCTCTCGTGATCCTCAACACCTACGATCCACCGGGAAACTATATTCCTAGGGATAATAACGGTACCTTCGTCTCTTCTAGCTCGTTGTTAATTTGAGTAGGAGTCGCGCAAACATCCCAAAAACCTCGTATCCTATTATAATAAACGACCAGTCTATATACACGCGCGCGCGGGTTCGTTCGCTCGAAAACTCTCCATATAATTTCTCTCCTCGTTTCGCTATTTAAATTTTAAATATCCGGCGACGGAAGAGAGATATACTATTTCCTCTTTGGACCCGGCGCCGACGTCAGCCATTCGTCCCCCTAATTACCATGGAAACTCATTTTTAAGGTAAGATAAAATTACCATACCAGCTAGGGCGTAAACGCGCCTTTGTGTTTTGAATTTAGAATTCAGAGACTTTTAAGATTTCGTGTGATATCTCGCGTGACGAGTAAATTAGAGCAAATTTTTTAAGCTTTTCAATTTAACGCGGCTATAATAAAAGGACTCGAGGGGTGTAAATTATATGTAGTTCACTTATATTGCGAGTTTACATACAGCAACGTTTTTTAAAATGGTTTATTTATTTATTTATTTATTTTTCAAGTCAATAGACCAATTGGTGATAATAATCTCGTGATATGGTCATATGACCATTGTCGGTTTATATCTAAAGTTTTGCCCCAGGTGGACAGGTTAAGAAATGTAGAATCAGTTGGTTAACCACTTCTGTCTTGTTTAATCTGATGCATGTTCATGGGTATATATTTGATACAAAGGTGAAATTTTATGCAGAGGAATAATTCAAATCGCATTTAAACGCTTATTTGCTGGCCAACCTCCTTTCGTAATTCCTGGAATTAGTTTGTATTAGATTGTATTTCCACTTCTATTAGTCAAACCCAAGTTCAATTTGCAATGCACCACCGGTATTTAATTACTTTTTTCAAAAACGTTATTAACTTTTGTTTTAATCGACGTAGCGTGTTAGTATTCTCTATTTTGCTAATCGCTCGTAAAACAAAATAGATATATAAATATATATATTTGATTTTGTAACTATAATCTATTTTGGTTATCTCGAGTAAAATGTATTCAAATTAGGCTATCCATTCCGTTTTTCTTGTTTTAAAAAGCTGCTCCAGATTTTCGTGAAAGGAATTTTTCGTTACTTATGACACTATACTCTATTAACATCCTTAGAAAGAACTATGTATGTATTACAGACGCGTTAAAATATCCTTTTCGCGGTGGCTTTACTATTTTGTCCCTTCTAAGAATGTAAAATATTATAATTAACACGTTAAGCTACTTGTATCGACGCCAGAGACACGAGTGTTTTTTATTATCTTATGAGGAAAAATCACTTTTATAAAGAAAGTTTGCGTCGAAAAAACTTTTTTTTCTCTCTACTAAATATTAACGAGTCCTGTCCGAAACAAAGGACCATTAGATATTCGATTTTCCTTTTATTATACTTAGAAACAACGAAAAAAAAATAGAGGATAAGGGAGTTTAGTCGTTAATGGCGATATAATTGCCAGAACCTCTGATTAATTAGTGATTAAAATCGTTGCGGCGCGCCCATTATACGGCCCAATTTTCCCGCCCATCTTCCTGAAAAATTTTATACTATATGGTAATCAGTTTAACGTTTCAGCACGTACAAAAGTGCAACTAAGTTTCCCTGATACGTATAATTCTACGAACTCATAGTCGCGGCGATATTAAAAGGAAGCCTACACAGTTTTGGATGTGCTGAAATTTGAAACTTATTCAAAAGCTTCGGAGTAATGACGTTTTATCATTAAGACATTATGGTAAATCCATTTTCTAGCTCAGTTTTAAATTTCAGCACGTAGAAGGTTGGACATGTACAATTGGGGTCCTCAATGCTCTGCCCCCGAATCCATAAAATGTCATTTTTTGTGCCCCCACAGACAAATTTTATAATTTTAGGAGCCCCCAAATTTTTATTCCAGTCAGCTAGGGTTCCCAAAATCCAGCAAGTTACAATTTGCTCTTTCTAAATGATTCTCTAGAGTCTAGAGTGATCGTGGCTTTTAGTATTGGGTGAAATAAGTAAACTTCCCTTCCCTTCCCTTCCACAAGACAAAAGACTACCGTTTGTTTCGGCGAAAACTCCAAAACGTTGAGTACTTAATCCTATATAGCTTCAGAAACCACAATGTAATGAAAAATATTCACCTCGGAAAGATATTTCATTTCTGAAAGATATATTAGGATGCTCTTCGAGATCAACTGAAAATTGGAGTGTCTTATTCATCGCCCACGCGCTAGAAATTTACCATTCGTGTGCTTTCAGACATAAATTGCGGGAAAAAAACGATATATATGTCAACAGGGACTCGTAGAAGTTAGTGGGAACGTTTTAGTTTATCTTATAGATCTATCTGATTCCACGATGTCAGCCCTAAGAAAGAAATCCCCGCTGTACACCTCCAAAGTATGTGTGGATGTTACCAGAGAGGCTATAGTGCTGTACTCTAAAGTTCTTACGAACTTGATGTCATTTTCTTGTACTTTTTTGAATCGAATGACTTTTACAATTCTAAAGCGAAATAAATTATAATATATAGTGTCTAATTTTCACCTAAGCATATACCCAGAAAAAGGGGGAAAAAGCTAAAATAAATTCACCAAGGTCGCGGGAGAAGCTATCTCTGCAATCATTTGGTTTCGATGACTGTAGTAAATATTTTGGCTTCAGAAAAAGGCTTGAACAGTGATGAAAAGTTGCCTTCATTCAGTTCAAGTTGAGTTGGCCAAATAGAAAAAGCTGAAGCAGATGTTTACATAGTATTAAATCTCATTTGCTAGAAAGTAGATGTGGGCAAATTGAAGTTTGAAAATTCGAGGTTTATATAGTTCCAAATTCAAAATAATAAAATTAGGGTTTTGCAAACTTTTAAAACTTTGCAAACCTTTAATTTTAAGAACACCCCTGGCAAAAAAAAAAAAAAACCCAAATTTTCCATTGAATTTTGGTAAGGTAATGTTAAAAAATATTATTTTCGTTTGTTAAATTTAAAATTTGTAAGGCTGGATTAAAGTATTTTGGAAAGTGGTAAATTACGCGGTAATTTACCGTCTCACGTTAATTTACCACTAATCACACAATGATTTGTATTTGATTTTAAATACGGAATTATTTTTTTAAAAAAATATTATTGCTGACTAAACAACACTCTCTTGAAAAATACGATGTTTTTCATGATATCCTTCACCACTTGAGTTTGTATTGATATCGAAAAGTGGCTATAAGACATGTAAAATTGCATTATCATGTCATTAACGACGCCAGACAATTTTCAGGCTATTTAAAA
Source organism: Odiellus spinosus (assembly GCA_963920705.1). NCBI lineage: Eukaryota > Metazoa > Arthropoda > Arachnida > Opiliones > Phalangiidae > Odiellus > Odiellus spinosus. Next base: position 16,379,976 of record OY987227.1, on the reverse strand, counting down.
CATTAACCTTTGACCTCTTTTTTAGTAATTTGTTAACTTTTAATCGAATTTGTTTAAATTATTAAAATTGCCAATTTGTTTATACCATTACCAATTACCAAATAAAACAGTAATACCATTTACCATACAAAACAGTAAATTACCATTTAGCACAGTAAATTACCATTTAGCATATAAAATAGTAAATTACCATTTAACATATAAAACCGTAAATTACCATTTACCATATAAAACAGTAAATTACCATTTAGCATATAAAACAGTAAATTACCATTTACCATATAAAACAGAAATTACCATTTACCATATAAAACAGAAATTACCATTTAACATATAAAACCGTAAATTACCATTTAGCATATAAAACAGTATATTACCATTTACCATACAAAACAGTAAATTACCATTTACCATACAAAACAGTAAATTACCATTTACCATACAAAACAGTAAATTACCATTTACCATACAAAACAGTAAATTACCATTTACCATGTAAAACCGTAAATTACCATTTACCATGTAAAACCGTAAATTACCATTTACCATGTAAAACCGTAAATTACCATTTACCATGTAAAACCGTAAATTACCATTTACCATGTAAAACCGTAAATTACCATTTACCATGTAAAACCGTAAATTACCATTTACCATGTAAAACAGTAAATAACCTACTTACAAGTCTACATGGAACGTTTGGGTTCCTCTAGCTTTCAAGATAAAGCGTGTAAGATATTCAAATCTGCAGTTTTAAAATTGGGTATTTATTTTTCTCCGCTATAAATTTGCCTCAATTTTCCAGTTTTGCATACTCATTTTGAAACAAGAATATAAAATATGATCTTTATATTCCACTCTCTAGTCTAGTCTCTTTGTTATTTGAAGGCAAACATTCGTGAGTTGATTTCTAGCTGATTCTACAATCGCGAATCCTCTTTCCGTTTATTCCAAGGTTTAAAGTCAATCTAATGGCAAACCTCGCTATAGCCTGTTTTAAGTTTTGATTAAATTTCGGGTAATTGGATCCGTCTGACTAATTAATAACTCATTTATACTCGCGCCTCTTGTTTTGCCTTATCTCGGTCATCTTCATATACCAATCGATATCGCGCGTAACCCAGCTACTCTTATACCCTGACTTAGGGAAGATACGGGTTTGCTTGTTCCATATATATATATATATATATAATATACTCGAAATATAATTTGAATTTTTGAAAAGCGCGAAGAAAATGAGAAAATTACAATCAAAACAATGAAAGAATGCGAGAAAGACAGAAGTGGAGGATATTGCTTTGAATTTAGATAGTATTATTCTAATTATATTCGTATAAAGTAAATAACACCCATCCTGCAAAGATCTTAATTGGTTTCGCCCGATTTGGAAGCAGATTTCGAGCAATCGGAGGCCCTTTCCTATATATACACGTTTTAATTAATTAATTAGCGCCAGAATTATAAAATGTAAACCTGTTCCTCCTACGTCATTGACAAAAGATACGTTAATTACATTTCTAAATAAAGGCTTTAATTTATTGTAGTTTATATTTCGAAAAAGATGGAGGGGGCTATATCTCGGTACATTACATTTGTCAAAAACAACTTCATACAACCTAAGTTATTAGTTCGTTAAGTAGTTTATTAACAATATGCTTTTATTTATAACCAAGAATAAATATATGAAACCAGATAACAAGTTTCCAACAGTCTTTTAATAAAAATAAAAAATAAAAATGGGTTGCATTCTAATCATGAATTCCTTCTTGAGGTAGAAAGTATAGGACCAGCTATCGGGCCAAGGGGTCTGGTTCATCAAATGAAATTTTGTGACACGTTAAAAACCGTTGCTGACATCACTCAGATGATTTTTTTTTACCTCTTTAACTCCCTTCTTCGCTCTCATGATGTCTCGAGATGGAATAGAAAGTCTCGCGATTCCCGCGCTTGGAAAAAACGGAAAAATACTCCCAATTGAGGCCAAGGCTCCTAAAACTCTATTTGTATAATCAAGGGGTCGGACACATGCCAAAATCCGGTACACTTTCGTTTGCCAAAATCCAAAATCTTTAAACATTCTCTATCAGAAATTAACTTTGAAATCTAAAAATCACTCCCAAAAGCATCTTTTAAACCTCAAAATTTGTTGAAAATCCTAAATTAATTCATTTCCTCTAGTAACGTTTAACCTGCCTCTGCCCGTAGAAAACACGTGATATAGCAAGCCAATAAAAAGCAATTGTGATAAGGTAATCGTTCCCCAGGATATCTCGGGTCCGACGTAGAGCGTAGGTAAAGGGAAGAAAAATTATATCTCTTCTCTCTGCACCCGCAGACACGAACTGTATGGGAGCGCGTCTGGATACTACTAGGTTAATAATTACGCCGGTTTTACAGGCAAAGGGATGGAATTCGACAGAGTACTAGACTCTCTAATTGTTTGGCTATAATTGCTATATATAATCTTGTTTCAAATGTAATTGAAAAGAACTATAGCTTTTGTTAAATTGATAACTGTAAGAAAATGAATAATATTTTTTTAGTTTCAATCATCCTTTAAGTGTCCTGTTGAAATCAGTATATATCGTGCGTAGTGGGACATCAAACTTAGCGGAAATATGATTTTAAAAGTTTGACGCGTGCAATCACGCTATCCTGGCCGTCCCCTAGATATCTAATCGCGGTTAAAGCCCTAGATACGAACGGCCTAACAAAAAATAATATATAGTTTATTCAGCGGGTGCTATCGACCGCTTTATACTATTGCTATAATGGTATCGCGTGTGAGCTATAAGTTTACCAACGTAAAATAAAAAAAAAACATTTTGATATAATATTTTTAAGAACACCTGTTTCACTATTCTTTCTATTCAGCGAAAACCTCGCCAAAGATTTCAAAGCTTACTATAATAAAATAATAATTTTCTTTGTTGAACCCACCCGACCTAGGTCTCGGCTATTTCTAAAACCAACACGCGAAACTAAAAAAAAATTATGGGCTTTCTCCCAGATTTGATACAATTCTAAACTTTGTATAGATGTTAGATAATAAATACTACTTTCTTTCTCTATGGAAGTAAACATTACGCGTATCACTCCGCGGAAGTATTGACTGTTATATATAGTATTTAGAGAGGTAATTCGCGATCAGTTTGAGCATAAGTACATAACAATATATAAGTATCCATGCTAGAATGTCTTAATAGAAATAACACGTAATATTCAATGCAGCTGCCCCATATTGGCGGAAACAAGAAACATAAGGCCAGTGTTCTTGAATATACAATTAATATTAAAATATCACTGCAAAACTTTGGTGTTGGTATATAGTACTAGTAGCCAACGAATAAAATATTTCATAGGCTAAGTAATTTTCAATATTTTTGTGTTCTTATACCCATAATGAAAATTGAGTGAGGAACAGATCCTCGTGATTGAATCACTGCCTGTTTTAGTTGGACAGTTTTTCAACAAGTGGATTAAATGTTTATCCCAATTAACCCCTGTAGACCCGGGCGTTTAACCTCTTCTGTGGTTTATTTCGAGAAACATTCCAACTAGTTTGACGTCACATCCATCCTCCATCGTCTTCAAAATCTTTTCGATAACTTTGGTTTTAAGTTTACTATATACTAGCGACTGGTTTTAAGTCCCACCCCGGCTAATTAGACTATTCTAACTCTGAGACTTATATTGTAACGTACTTATGATTAGAGTTGTTAGTTCGTGCCAAGTTGGTAAATCTCCTTAGATTACTTCTGATTAGTTTCCTTGTAAAATAAGGAAATTAAACTCGGTATCGCCATATTGGTTTCGCCGTTTTAGCCATTGTTGAATCGAGGTTTAAAGGCGAGAAAATGAAAGTTCGCGAACGGTTTGAATTTAACGAATGGTTCTCTTTAGCTCATTGATACCGAGAAACTCGTAAAATAAAAGTTTAGGCGAGACTAAAGAAAAGAATCAAATAAAATTTGTTCTTTGGCTTGAAAGAAAAAGGAGGAATAGAGAAAAGATTGTTGGTTGTTGGAGCGTGCGACGTGGTGTAACGCCATCTCATTTATTCCTCTTCATCGCCCTCGGAGGAGAAAGCCAACAATCTCGGCTCTTTTCTTCTCCAACCCGAATAAGCCAATACCGATTCACCAAGAAATATCAATGAAGAAATGAAACGTAGGCATATAGATGCATTTTTAATTTCCTTACACCTTTGCCTTCCAAGCATAGCGCTCATTTCATCGTGCAAAACGATATCCTTCTGTTTTGAGATTTTTTTTATGAAAGGAGCGAATGGAATTAATTTAATTAAGGAGTTAAAACGTTTTTATTTCAAAAAACATTAACTATGCCTTAGAATCGATTTTAACCGTTTCGAAACGTTTCGCTAAAAGTATTGTGGGACGGGAAACCCTCTTTTCTCGAATCGATTTGATTAGATTTCTCGAAACTGCTTCGGGAACCTGTTACATATACCGATTCGGTTTCAACAACCGATAGATGAAGCTACAATAAATCGATTTATAAGGATAATGCGTGAACACATGACGCTTAAAACGAATCCTGATTATTTGCGTATCGGTTTTATTTTACCGTTTCAAATCGATGTTAGTGTGACCAAATCTCAAAATACGTTTATAATTCTAGAAAATTCAACGTTAGAAACATTCTATTAATTCCAAAATTGTCGGGATTATGGTTTACTCGTGATATAAATTATTTATGAACCATTTCTTGATCTAATGAAAGTGTTCAGCACTTCATAAAGATGGGATTAAAGTATTCGACAATAGTATTCGAAAATGTTAGGTGACGTCAGAAGCCCTAAATTTCTATACTCGATGGTAACTTAAATGTATAACAAAATAACGCATTCAGATTATTTTTATACAATGTGTGAACACCAATCAAGGTTTTTATATCGCCGCGCGCTCCTTGACTCCAATGGGAATTTAGAAATGAGAGACATTCAGCGAAAAACAAGCCCCGCGGAATTAGACTCGATTCGTTTCGAGTCCGTAAGAAAGGAACGTCTTTAGGGATTGCTTGATTCGAGTTGGAAATAAAAGTGTAAATTTTTGTTCTTCGTATAATTTTCCCCCGAGTTTTTCTTTCGAGATATAAGGTCAAAAGGGACCCGAGAAGGGTATATATTTTTCTATGGTACTTCTTCTTGCTTAATTTCTACTCTTTTGATAGCGGCGCCTAAGAAAATTGCTAGATTGAAGATATAGCGCCTGGGAGGTAAAAACGAAAGAGTTGTAAGAATCAACTAGGCCTCGCTATATCAAAGAGATCGCTTGGATGTTATAGTATCGTACGCTCTGATTATTACGACTGATACTGATTACGAAGTTGGAGGCCGTTTTGGGACGCAATTAGTACCGAATTCGAAGCGCGTTCCCATTTCCCGAACAACTTAAATAGTTCATTGCAATACCTAAGATGAATCTGTGAACCAACTGTAACTCTGTCATAGTGAAAACTACCTTTAAAAGAAAAGGAACTAGTTTTCGCTGTACTGAATCTTATTCTTGAAATGAATTACAGGCTGCTTTTGGTTTATTATTTTTTTATTTTATTTTATTTTTTTCGTTATCTTGGCACTTAAGATTTTTGGGAAGAAGTGTATATAAGGGTAATTAGAATTTTCGCAATTATATACTTTCAAAATGAGTGTTTTATACTCAAATTACCAAAATGGAGTATTTTTGAAAATTGAGATTAGTTTTTTTTTTTTTTTTTTTTTTCTTTCTTTAAAGAGAGGTTAAAGAGCATAATCAAGTAACCTTTTTTTATCGTTTTTACTACTATAAATAATAAAACATACAAAGTATACTACTAGTAAAACATAAATTGTTTTGTTGTGCCAGGACCCCAGGTGTTCGCAATTGAATACCAATATATTAAATATTTCCAAAGATTTTTTAAGTTTAAGTTCTCTTTAGTTATTTATTCCAAATTTCTAAATGAGATGCAGTCCATTTAAACCCAAAGGTACTTAAAGGGAAACTTGTAGCTAAAAATGGAAAAGCTTTTGAATTTATTTTCGGACTCACCATGCCAAAAAACGTATTCTAGAATTTCGGAGTTTTTAGACAAAGTTTTGGTATTTAAATTAATTTCTGAAGTTTGGTAAAATTTGAAAAAAAGTAAATATAAATTCGGGCCAATCATATAATTTTAGCCTTCAACAATTTTACAAAACTTGAGAAATTAATTTAAACGGCAAAAACGTGTCTAAAAATTGCGAAAAAATTCTCGAATACGTGTTTTGGTATGGTGATTCCGAAAATAAATTCAGAGGCTGTTCCATTTTTAGCTCCCAGTTTTCCTTTAAAGTAGATAGGTTATCTGACTCGATTCGGGCTTTTTCAAATATATCTCGTGCCAAGCTCGCTCTTTTTACATTGGTTGGTTTTTCTTTTTTATTTGAATGTGCCCCATAGAGTAACGAAAGAAATCGGCTTTACCCAATGAGGAAATAACTTCTAATTGGTCAAAAATGTGAAAATTCTAACAGAATTCGACCAAATAAACCCGAATGAAATAACCTGAATTCAACAAAATAGAACTTAGGGCATTTTAAATTTTGGTCTACTTTTAATAGTTAACTTTTTTAATTTAGTGTATATTTGGCCCAATTCTGTTGAAATTTTGCGTATTTTTCGGGAAAGTCGACGTCACGGTTATGTAAAAACAGCCAAATCAATTTGACAAGGCAGGAATCGAGTCAGGTCGCTTGTCTAAGTACTTTAAAGTGAATAATTTTATATATATTTTGCTTCTCTCGCTATAGTGTTAGAAGCAGAGCGCTAGATACCGGTTTTGACTAGCTTTTCAATTAACTTTCACCCTTATTGAGGTTAACCATAAACTATATTTTCTCCACGTCTTACATATATACGTTTAATTCGAGTTCATTATCTTTAACCCCTTATCAATCTTATCTAGAGAAGAATTGATACGACATATTTAATTAGTGTGACTTATCTATATCAAAATAACCGCGTTAAGGCCCGATATGTCAGTCAGATCGATAATAAAATAGTAAAAAAAAATAACGGTGATAGGTCAGTACCACGCACGCGACACTTTAAGAGTTATTAGGCTTATCTTCTAACTTATAATCAGACTTGAAGGGATAGCTAGTGTTTTTATTTTTACGAGTTTAGCTCAGATTATTTTTGCCAAATCCAGCTCGCGAGAAAGAGGAATGGCCCGAATTATATTTAGTTTTATTCAAATTAAATTAAACACCAAAAACGTGTTTAAAATTCTTTAAACTGAAGAGAGTAATGGTAGTGCATAACCTTGGAGGAGCTATATAGGGGGAGTGACCGACTGCCAATTTTCGAATGGAGACGCCGTTACAGAGTATCATCAGATAAACATTTAGGGTTGCCAGTTGAAAGATTAATTTTGATCTTTGTCCGCGTAGGGCCGTCACTATGTGGAGGGGAATCCTTGTAGGACATACCTAAAATTCCGGGCAGATAATGGTAGGTTCTATAATTTTCTTGGCCCTACCTGAAGGATCCTTCTTGCCTGAAGTTTAGGGTGCTGCTAGTCAATGGTGGGGTAGGTCCGACAATTGCTAAACTTTGCTTGGTCCTATTTTGTGCTGGTGACGGCCTTGTGTCCGCCGTTCCTATATCTTAATTGGGGATTTTATTATCGTTCATAACGCCTCTAATTTAATGAATTTTTTCGAGGCTTACCTGGAAAGCAGACCCGTAGAGTAGAAAAGCCAACAATACAGGGATGTTGGGCAATTGTTTTTACGAAACTAAAACCATCATTAGCGAGATATACACAATTCTCTATTCTCATATCTTTTCTTTCTGATAAGAATATTTAATAGCGTTTTCCACTGAGCGACAAAGAGTAATTTGAATCCAAGGAGCAATAACAAAGGAAGATCTAGGTTCTTTAACAATAAAGCGACTATACAAAAAGATGTGGGAACTTGGTTTTCCAATTGTTATTAAGGCGGATTCACATATAGCAAGCAGATGCGTATAGCGGAACAATGGTTAAATTTAAATAGTCACGATTCAATTTAAACGTAGGTCTGTTCGCGTGATTCGGTGGTTATTTTTTTTCGCATGCGAGGAAGTTATTCGCTCTTTTTTCCCTGACAGCTAAGCTTAATTTAACAACAGTTATTTGTAAGGAAAATATGAAACTTTGAAGGTTTTCGTTTGACTTGACCGCGAGTTGCTGGCACGCTGATTGCTAACAACGACCACAATGATTGTCGTTTTTAGTCACAATGATGGATGAACTAGTATAAGGATTTTGGCATAGTCTACGACGCGTTTCAGGCTTGAAATGCAACGTATTCCAGTTACAATCGTAGTCGAAACCAAAAAGGGTTGTTTTACCCGAAACTAATATTAAACAAGAAATCAGTCCTGGAAGCAGATTCGTAGCTTCGTCCGCATCGCGTGAAACGTCTGTCTGAAGAGAGTGGCGGATTATGAACTCGTTTAAAAGAATTGTCGTGTAATGACGACAGACAGCGCTCATTTTATTCCGATATTACAACTAAATGAAATCAAATTAAAATGTTTTAAACTAAACCTAAGATTCGGGCGCTTTTACTGTTTATAGGGAAATTCGAAAATTCGGATAAATTTTAAACTCTCCGTGGATCCTTGTTAAGCCTCCTTAAAAATTGACTTTTTAGTTGAAACTTTTTGCTTATGAATTAAAGATATATATATATACCTTTGTAAGAAGGAGAAAACTCCCATTGGTAGAGTCTATAAATAAGTACGTAGTAGCTTGGTTTATAGCTGGTGGAAAAGTCTGATGTTAGTCTAGTTTGTGTGCGTTTTTTTGAGAGGGGATTTTTTTTTATCAATTTAGCGTCATCGTCAACTCCCAACTGTAGTCATTTCCCCCATAACCTCATATTTATGTGAACGAATGAAAAGGAACTGTTGAAGCTATGGGCTTAACTCCGCTAGATCTGCACGAAGAGAAGGAATTCAGGCGCAAAAATTCCAGCTTGGTTTGACAGATTTTGGCTTCGTCTTATAGCTATATTTAAAGGGAAACTGAAAACTTCATGTGTGAGATTAACTTATAGGTCTGTTGCCACGATGTCAGCGCTAAGATCGTCTGACAGATGTTTTATTCCAGACGTTTTTGGATTATATAAATGGTTTAAATAACTTACTTATAGTTTACAAAGGCTTAAAGATATATATGTTTTGTTAGCTAGATTGAAACGGAGTGTGTGTGCTCGAAAGACCGTTTCATGAATTTAAATTATTTAAATATTTTAAGAGGTTTTACGCTTGATTTTAGCTACACGAGAAAAGGCGGGAAACTAATGTCCTTCGTCGTCATATCGAAGCTGCAATGCAGAGCGATATGATCATATGACTTTAAACTTAAAAATATTCAAACGCCGATTTATTCCTAGCTAAAATAACAAATTTATTTTCATTCTTTTTCTAAAATGCACAAATTAAATTTGTGATTCATGTTCTGTACTCTTGTTAAAGTGGAGTTGGCACAACTCTCATGATGTTTATGCATGGAGAAACAATCCTCTTCAACTTTTCCCACCATCGCCAACTCGCTCTCTTAAACATGAAGTATCTAAATTAACCTGTTGAGTTTCGTTTCGGTTCATAGTTTCCCTTTAACCACAAATAAAAATATAGATTTTTTTTTCGCGTCATCTCTCAAACTTTTCTCTCTTTTTTTTCCTCCATCTCGATGCAGAGAGCAAGTTTCTAAATTGGGAAAAGATTCGAGCAAATATAACTTAGTTTTATCCCTAGCGAGTGTTGCCCCCTGTGTAGGGTATAGCAATCGAATCAATCGATCATATTTTCGTTTCTAATTAAGATGTCCTTCAAAACTTACGGTTTCCGCGTCTGTATGAACTTGAAATCGAAATTAATCACTACATATTTGCGCAGAAAGATCAACAGTTGACCGTAACTATATCACGCTCAAAAAGCCCCATCTTTTTTTTCCAGATCTTCGTAAAGTAGCAATATAGATTTGAATTAACTTGAATAGAAATATATCTACTTGTATTGTGGGCATAATGAGTAAATGATGAAGTACAACTATAAGTGTTTTTTCTATCAATTCTTCTCCATATAGGGGTCACCATATGGTCGATCACTATCACGAGCTTTTGAAAGTCGACCGCGAGCTTTTGAAAGTGTATCGTGAACTTTCGAAAGTCGTCCGCGAGCTTTCGAAAGTCGATCTCGAGCTTTCGAAAGTCGATCTCGAGCTTTCGAAAGTCAATCGCGAGCTTTCCGAAGTCGACAGCGATGGTTTTCGGATTTTATGCATAAAATTAATGTTTAGGAACAAGAGCATCATTGTTTTGGTGCTGAAGTGCATGTTTGAGATTCTATCTAGCTTCCTTATGTCATGTGAAATGAGATCGAATGCACCATCGAGCAAATATGATTCGATCAATTAAGACCAGTAAAAAATCCTGATCTTTTCGACAATTTGAGACATATTTGATCATTTCATTTTCGACCAAATCGAGTCAAATCATATCCTTCAACGCGAGAGTTTTACAGCCCGTGTTTTCCAAAATAACATTATAGCTTGTATACATTTTATTAATCACGTAAAATTTTAAAGAATTCCTTAATTCACTTAAAATTGTATTTTATCGAAATACGTACGTACTATTACAATCAGCTTTAAACATTACATCATAAATCATGCACCATAAAATGTCCCGTACAGATTCACCGAAATTTCTATCTCGCGATGACGTATAAATGTGGAGGCTATATTAAAGGCGTCAAATTTTGACGTTAATAGTGTTACAAGTGCTAAAACCTATTTACGTTGTTTTAAAGTTATAATGGTTTATGAAAAGCATTTACGCAAATTTCAAAGGGCAGCTGTTAAGTTTAATAAATTTTACATTTGAATTATATCTAAATTGAATCATTTTTAATTGAAAAACGTTAGTTAATGATAAATTAATTCGCGTCCGCGTCTTTATAGTTTAAATATTTTTATTACTTTAGAAATTAGAAGCGTTCAAACCTTTGGAAAATTGCTCTTATATATAGAATGTAACGGTGAGGGGACTTGTACGATTGTTATAATGGAGATTTCACGAATATTTGTTAACAATTGAGATGTGGCCTTAATGGATTGTAACCCTAGGAAAATGGGAGCAAATACATTTTAAACATTTCCACACACACTTGATATAGATTTAAAAATAAGGCAGTGAACTCGAAACTATTGTAGTTAAACTACAAGGCCTAGCTTAGGAAATTAGCTTCAGGATAGAAATTAAACGTTCTATTACGTTTTAGAATAGCAGACGAATTTTGGTTACAAAGTGTGCGAAGGTAGTACCATGCAGGGGCTAATGCTGAACTATTCTCTGGTTCTTACATGCTTGGAAGAATTCTTGTTGTAAAGCTTTCTACCCTACCTTTAAGTTATTTTATCTTATAATCGATAAATTGATTATTAAAAGTTTTAACAAAATCAATTCGTCCTAAAATACGTTACTTTTCAGGTGGAAAATATAAGTAATAAAATATGTTTAGGATTTATAAGCTGCCGAAATTTAATCGTAACTTTTGAAATGCATATAGTTATCCATATTTTAGTTTTATATTCTTATAGTTATCAGTCTCTCGCTTTTAATGGTTTCTAGATTTTAGTTACATACCCAAATAGGAAAAAGAAAATTGAATAAAATGAGAGAGTTAATTATTGGAGACGTTTCGAGATGTTAATTTTTACGTTAAACATCGTTTATGAAGCAGATAAACAAAAGTCGAGGCGTCTGCTTTTCAGGTGGTCACATTTGGTCTTTTGACGCTATTGGTACCCTATGCGACGCCCTTTTTGAAAGACAGTGTAGACCGTAATATCCCAAGAGAATGAGCCAATCACATTTTCATACGTTTCAATATCCTCATTCAGTTTCGGTAAACAAAGGCATAAAGAATACAAGAAACATAACATTTTTTTAAATTATATGAAATTCACGAGATTTAAAAGTGGGACGCGTGAAGAAAAAACAGCGATGATAAACCCAAGCAATTCTATACAAACATAATTAAATTTAAGGATTTTATATGTATATTTAATTATCATAATTATGATACATAGGCTTCAAACACCTTCGACATATTCCGCAAACTATGCCCACAACCAGTCGCTTCGTTGTTGGATAGCCTCGAGAGACGGGCAGTTATATAGCTTTAATTCAACGCGTTAGTGTTCGAATAGTAAACCTCGCAAAACTAAACTCAAATGATGCGTGCCAAAATTTAAAACTATTATCGTAACATTTCCAATTCAGTTAGTAAAACTGAAATTTCGCTATATATTGCCACAAGTAAATCATCCTTCAAGTTTATATGACGATATACTGCGGGTGACGATCAAGTGAGTCCGATTTTCTCAGTCCATGGTTTCACCCTAACTATTCCGATATTTTTGTACTGAAAGGCGGCCAGGCCCAGTATATTATTTCTAAAGTAAATCAGACTCGAACTCGCGACGGCCGGACGAGACACGCTCCTTCGTTTCGCGAGAGAGAGTGGAGAGTTGTTTCCGTCGATACATTTTCACCCCCGTAAACGTCTAGAAAGACAGCGCAATATTAGCACCGCCTACTTAGTTCCAATCTCAATTTCGAATTCCGTATCTTGACCGTTTAGAGTTTTAGGATTTTTTCCTCTGTTCTCCAGCGAAAGCTTTGACGACAAAACTTTGAAAACCACGTACCAATCGTAATATGCCTTGTTGTAAACTTGAAGCGTGATTTACGTGTGCTTATATGTATAGTTTCGCGGTTGCTTATCCGAACTATATCTTTCGGAACCCCTTTAGAATCAATCACACGAACTCGGTTACAAATTAGGCAAACCACGCGGTAATACCTTCCGAATATCCGAGCAAGTTCTCCCCGGCCTTATCGAAACCTTTGTCTATAATTCTATAGCTAATGAAGTTTATTAGCATTTGGCGGGATCACGCGATCGACGCTGTATAATATTATCCTCGCACCACCGATCTAAAGCCAACTAAATATATATATATATATATATAGAAATGTATCGTAACGCGTCTATATATGTTACAATTCCTCTTATGAATTAAACGCCATCGTTGTAATTGATAAGTTTTGGAAGGGGCCCTTTCCGGATCTCAACTCCACTGGGAAAGGGAACACGCGAGATAGGAGAGAATGGGTCCGACGTGGACCTGCAGTTACGATCCAACACGCTGCAACAGCGCTACTAGCGTTTAAAACTAATGACTCCCATGTATACTTTGTTGTTACTCTAGATATCATTTCGTAGCAAAAGAAACCTTTGTGTATATTGATGGAAAATGAAGGATGACTAGCGTGGGATTAAAAATTTGATCAAAAAATGTTGTCATGGTGGATAAATAAATTATATCAAGGCCAATTACAAAGACCCTAATATAAAGGGAACCTTGAAGCTAAAAATGGAACAGCTTTTGAATTTATTTTCGAAATCGCCGTGCCAAAAAACATATTCTAGAATTTTTTAGGAATTTTTAGACACTGTTTTTGGTATTTTAAATTAAGATCTTGGTGGTCTTCTTAATATTTGTTAAGAAAATTAAATAATAATTTTAGTTACGATATTCTGAAAATAAGTGAAAGCATTTAAATATTATACTTTAGAATTGTACAATTACTGTACAATTTGGAAGAAAAAAAAAACCCTCTTTAAACCCCATCACGAAATAAAATTTATTAAGTTCTTGCCAACTTAAATCGTAAAATTAAATGAGATTTGCCCTTCAAGATTTGATAGTTTACCTAAAGTTAACCTCGATCTTTCATCTATCATCGATGTATTTTAAATACACTATTAAAATGCGTGTCTATATCTTGATAGAAGGTGTATATATATCTGTTGATTGTATTCTAAGGTCAATGCGGGCATCACGTGATACGGTGATGGCGATCGTTTTGGTGTTTGACTTAATGAATGCTTAACAAAGGCGTGTAAGGCAGTGAATTACGAGCGAGAAGTCGGGGGAAGAGAATTCTTTTCAGGTTGACGTCAGATCGACAATGTAGAATCGCGTAATAATCATCAAGATTCTCCGCCTAGCATCCTTTTGGTCTCTCATATATTCCGAGTAAATTACATTCTCCGTCTTTTCGCCCCCGCTCTGGCTGCTGGCTACGTATATTTAGGCGATATACACAGTCAGAATTAAGCCAGAGATATTGAAGCTTTGTACTTTCCACTCTTATACTCTTTGATAAGGTGGGTTTCCGTGATCATGCACTCGTATGGTGACTGAATATAACAGGTTTGGGAATAAAACGCGTGCCCCATATTCGGGATCGTCGCGATTTGCAATTTTGACAAGCAAATTTGATAAACTTCCATGGCATCCGTAATTAGCTGATATTCATAATGAAAACCTTAAAATTTACATAGAAGCTGCTCGTTTCTATTCGATTGAAAATTAAATTGTTAAGGAGCAAGTCTTATCAAATATATAGGCTTAAAATTTTAATTATTTTTCATTTGGACGAGACTTTATTTAACCATAGTAAATCATTTAAGTAGTGCAGTAATGAGATGCCTGATCAGTAATGACTTATTTGTTCGATTAAAGACATAAAGGATAGTTTGAGCATGGTTTGAGACCACGAAAAAAGTTGTCTTAATCGCGCGGTACTTTGACAAATATGTCTTCGGGGCGAATTCAAATTAACTTTCAGGTATGATAATGTATACATGAGATCACCTAGTTCGTTTTGGGTGAGATCGGTGTACATTTACTTCAAACTTTCGTGAACTATGAGTTCATGTTTGGCACACCTGAATTCAGAAGATAAATTGCTAAGAATTCTGCCATTAGGGAGCTACGGATAAAGTCACTCTGACGTCATAACCTTCTATATGTTACATATATCTTATTAGGATAACCCCTCCACATTTGCTGATTCTCAGGGTGTACTTTAATTGTGTCGTTACAAATAAGTTGGAATACTGTAATAATTTATAGAAAATTCAAAGTAAATTTTTATACTTAGTTTAAAGGTCTCGGAGGACTAAAATAAGCTGTTAGTTAAAAACACTGATTTTTTTCCTAGAATAAATTTATTACCCGTATTATTAAGAGCGAAAACTACTCGCATATTGATAGATAATAAATTATTTATCTCAAAAATGACTTATTTTATGGGCAAATATTAAAATTTCGGCCGCGGTTGCCTCTTGTAATTAAAATTCCATTATAGCTATAGTCAATTCCACCTCGAGTTTGAAACACGAATAAAACTAGCCTCGTTCTATCTATCTCTAAGTCAACAAATCATGGAGAAAGATGATTGCTTCTATAATTTTCTCGGGCTGCCAACTCGAGGTGAAATTGGATTTTACATTTCCAAAAATTATTCAAATGTTTAGCAAATATCTGATTTGGAAGATGTTTCAATTAACGTCTCGACTTTCGATAAATCTTTTAGATTGGATTTTGGATCCTCGAGGGAAACGGAATAAATTACGTAATAATTTAGAATACCATATAAATAAATTAAATCTCTCGAAACTTCAAGTTAATGGTTTCAGTTAAAGGCGCAAGACAGTTAGGATAACAAACATTCCATCTGAAATCAACCAGGTTTAATCTCCCGAAAGGAAATATTAAATAAATAAAAATTAATAATTACAAAGGAAAAATATACGCATTTGAATTTATATAGAATAATGCGCCTGATCTAGAAGGAAACTTGCGAAATTTTCCGCTGTAAAAATGATGCTATAATGTTCCACGTTCTCAATAAATATTAAAATCTTAACACTACACCTTTTAAATATTTTTTTGGCTATTGCGACTAACCTAGGACTAACTAATCTATTTATATAATATTGCATCTTAGGATAGTATTGTTAATTTAAGATCAAATGTTTGCTGTTATGTCTTACTCCTTTAAATTAAATTTAAAAATTACAAATTTACAACTTAAAGTTATAGATGGCTCATTAACCCACCAAACCTCCCCAAGCTATGAAAACCCAACCTTATAGAGATAGAGAAAACGTATACCTTCTACGTGGTGAAAACATCGAGTGTTTAGAAATATACGTTACTCTCCGAGAGCAAAACGGCAGCTAGATAACGTTATTCATAGTCTTTAGATTAATAGGGAGTCCAGGGAGGGAGATATTTGCTATACACAATGGGAATTTTAGACGCCGTTTCTCATCACCTTTTGGGCTTTTGGATATTACGCCTTCATATAGAGATTTCTTGCACAAAGATAATGGTTATTACCAGCGCGAAAGCGCAACAAATGGTTTCTACTAGGACGATTATCTCAATAGGAAGAAAGAACAACAAATACTGACGATTAAAAACGTCCTCTAGCGGCAAAAAAGTGGAGGCTAAAATATAGTTAATTAACAAAACGTGTCTGCCGTGTGTTAGAAAGTAGCAGTCGTTTATTAAATTTATCCGTTTATTTATACAATGTCGCTTGTACACCATTTTGAATCAATGGACACCTGAAGAAATTTTACAACCAGAGCTATACATAAGGATATTTCTGCTTTACTACTAAAATCAGAGGCTTTATAAACCAAATTCATGAGCAATACAACAAATATTTTAACCAGACGCCCAAAGTTATACATTGAGTAACGTTTAAAAATATATTTTTGTATAAATTTCTGGATTGTAATAATATATATTTAGTGCAAATTTTGACTACTAGTCAAATTCACTAGTGAACACGAATAGTAGAGCTTCGCGTTTCAATATTTACGTTGACTTTCTAGAATCAATCTGCTCTTTAACGCCAGGCTTTAAGTTTGTTCAGAGTTTTATTTTTCCGTAATTCGTTGTGAACTTTGTTTATTTACAAGTGTCGCTGCTCAAAACATCTTTTCTAATCAAAGTTCCCATCAGTTTTGTTCTCTAAGAATTTATACCCTATTTGTGGGAAAAGTTCTATATGGGAGGGTTCTAAATGACTTTCTAAATCTTAATTAAATGTTTTATTCTATCCATTGTCTTTAATTTAATAGAGAGTGAAAGACCCGAGATGAAAGAATATCGGTCTTTGTAGGTATACGTAATTTTTACTTTATTGCCTCTTAAGTTAAAGAACGAATTTAATTTTAGGGGCAACGTAAAATCGGTCGTTAATCTCGACTCCCGTCGAGTTTTATATTGTTTGGAATTTTCTATTCCCGCTGTTTCTTCTACCATTTTTCATTGAGGCTTTGTGAGATTAACAATTTGAAGAATTTCCAAGTTATAATGAAGGATAATTAATATAGCTAAGTTAATTATTAATAATAGTCTGTTATATTTTTCGATTACATTGGATTTATCATAGACTTCCGTGGATAATTTCAAATTATGAATCAATATTCAAAACTCTCGCGATTTTATAAATCCGCATTTCCGATTTAGCGTAGGTGTAGAGTTTCCACAGGAACTTGAAAACATAAACATATTTTTGATTTTTTCTACCAATGAGCGCGGGGGTTGACGTCATCGTCATCTAGTCACGCCCCATGGCAAAACCAGTTTCAGTTTGTCAACGGTAATAGGGCTTAAACTCGTCCCGAGTAGTTTCAAACTATCTGAATATTTGTTTTAGGGTACCGGGTAACTCGCAATCAAGTACCCGACAATTTTTTTTCCCTTACGGTACACTTTAAAATTAATCCAATAAACCTTGGAAAACTCTACAAGTTAAAATATTAAACGTTATACAAAGCTGAGGGACTTTAAATATACGATATGTATCGTTTAATTTTAGTATTAAAAGAAGTATTTGCAAACCAAAAATCACACGGTGGAATTATCCTCTACCAGAATAGTGTAGATGGAATTATGAAGATATTTGGGTTTATACAAAATAAAAAGACCCTTTGACGTCATCCGTCCGTTGAAACATGTCAAATCGTGACAGTTCTCATCCTTTATTTTTTCAAGAACATCCACGACATAACTGAGCAAAAATGTTTTTTTTTCTTCATGTCTCGAGTCTTCAGTTGAAAGTCAGGGACGTGTTAGCAGAAATCTTCCTTCATTCAGTGTTTTTTTTAAAGGCATAATGAATACGAGGAAATTATTAGTTTTATTACATTAAGAGAATAAAAATATGCATGAAAACGTCATGAAAACTCACTAGAGATTTCTCGTTAATTTGCAGTTAATTAACAAAATTACAATTTGAGGCTGCTAAGCCTAGTTTCAGACTGGTTATAATGTCACATTTGCTTGTTTTATTATTCATCTTTATCTATTAAGATAAGCGTCAATTGTTAATAGTCCTAGCGTCATGTGACGGAGAAGCAGATATTTAAATAAATTATATTTGAGAAAGATCTTTCCAAGGTTGCCAATGATTATTGATGCTATTGAAAGTTCGTAGTAGCGTAATGCTTTCGGCAAACTTAACAATTACGTCATTTATTAATCTCGAGCTGATGGCGCGAGAGGAAAAAAGTTACCTTCCACCCCTATTACACTTCAGTGATTTGAACTGTTCCTCAAGAATTTGAGGGGGCAGGAAAAGACGTAATTCAGGCGATTGCTCTTCCCAATAGTGTTTTCCCCCTTTTCCAGATTTTCTACGGAGAATGTTGCTTAGGACTTCCATATTTAAGCCGACTGTGTGTCTCAAATCAATCTTCTCGCGTTACGTCATAGTTTAAGTATGATAATCGTAACGCCACTTTTTTGGAATAAGTTATGAACTTCTGATGTAATTTGATTAGTTTTTTTTCTCTCGTTTTTGCGACTGTTCATTAGTAGGAAGTCGACCGCAAAAAAGAACAGCTAATTTTTTTATTTAATTTTTTTTTGCGCGCTAAGCGTACTTATTCGTGGCTTCTAAAAATAACATTGACTGTATACATTTGAACCTTTTCATCATATATTGTATGCGCAGGCAGGCTACCGCCAATTCCAACCAAATAAGAAAAATATTATCAGACCGTGAGGCTTCCAAAGCCTATTCATATAGAAACGTCATTTCTGTATGACTTTTTTTATGAAGCGTATATACTAGGGGGTTGGGTTTAATTTCCCCAATATGTAAATATATTACGCCTTTTTCCATTCCCATGATAATCAACGGTTTTCACTTTTTGTGGTGGAGAGGTGTAAAAGGTTTTTTGGGCGTCGGAAGCAATCAACCGCACCCAACCAAGTATTAGCATATTAAACGCGTTTTTAATTTCACTTCAAAGAAATGAAATTGTTTTCGCCTGCCTCTTTGTTAAAGGGAGAGTACAGTATTTCAAATTTCGATCGTATTTTATGCAAATTTAAAATATATATTTATATATATATTTATTAATTTTGATTATTCTTAATTTTTTAACGATAATGTGTGGTATAATTAATTTGATTTAGATTTTTAAAATTTGGATGGAAATGGTATCGCTAAGAAATATTCAAATGAGATAAGAGTTCATATATGTTACTTAATAGAACCTCAAGGATACATTTTATAGTTTATATTTAGATTTTAACGCGGTGAATAAGCCTATTGTCGAATATCTATCCGTATATTTACTTTACTATGCGTTTCAACATCACTTTAAGCCTGTGTTTGAAAATCGCTCTAAACTTACTTTTCAACATCTCTCTAAATCTACTCTTTCACATCTCTTCTCTAAATCTACTTTTTCACATCTCTGCTCTAAACCCACTTTTCATATCTCTATAATCCAACTAAGCCTACTTTTCATATCTCTATAATCCAACTAAGCCTACTTTTCATATCTCTATAATCCAACTAAGCCTACTTTTCATATCTCTATAATCCAACTAAGCCTACTTTTCATATCTCTATAATCCAACTAAGCCTACTTTTCAACATATCCAACCACGTCTATTTTCAACATATCCGACTAAGCCTACTTTTCAACATATCCAACCAAGCCTACTTTTCAACATATCCAACTAAGCCTACTTCTCACCATAGCTATAATTAAACTAAGCCTACTTTTCAACATATCTATAATTAAACTAAGGCTACTTTTCAACAAATCTCTCTACTGCAACTAAGCCTACTTTTCAACATATCTCTCCACTCCAACTAAGCCTACTTTTCAACATATCTCTCCACTCCAACTAAGCCTACTTTTCAACATATCTCTCCACTCCAACTAAGCCTACTTTTCAACATTTCTTTCTACTCCAACTAAGCCTACTTTTCAACATATCTCTCTACTCCAACTAAGCCTACTTTTCAACATATCTCTCTATTCCAACTAAGCCTACTTTTCAACTTCGCGCTAAACCTACATTTAAAACAAATTTACTACCCATGGGGTGTCAAAAAATGAAGACTAGGAAAACTTTTCAGAATTCCTTTGCCGTATGTGTATATTTTGTAACGTCGATAGGAGCGTAAATACCTTTAAACAAAATTGAAATTCGAAAATTCGAGGAATGCTTTTAGCTGGCCAGCTCCGCAACAAAACCACGCACACCCTCATCACGCCTATAGCATTTGGAAGGAAAAGGTTCTCGGTGGTCGTTACACGGTGTTTACGAAGACTAATATTTCACTGAGCGCAATTCAAGGAAGTATAGGTTGGTGATGTAGACGAGCGCGATATGTGGCGGGCGCGCTTACATTTTCTCAACACCCTTTAATCCCAAATTTAAATGCGAGCCTATCTAGCTGCAACTGGATCGGAACTTGGCAGTAAATAGAGAAAGAGAACGACTCGGGGTAACTGGGGCGAGCAGCTGCTAATTTTATACTTTTTAGAAAGACGCCATGAATAATTAAACCACGGTTTTGGAACTAGCTAGGCTTCGGTATTATAAATAAATTATACGGTAATTTGACGATTATTTACGATTAACCGTATCGTTCTATCATTTTATAATTTATCTTTAAATACAATTATCTAAAAAAAAATCGCAAGCTTTTTACCAACGGTTTAACGTTAAAAAGAGGGTCTGCTAATGGTTAACCGTGTATCTATTGGACACAGACTCGGAAGATTATTTTTTCGGGAACCTTTGCTCTCAATTATTTAGAACATTACGATAGTCGGACTAAAGTTCTTTAATTTACTCGAAAACTCGCTTCTGAGTCTGGTAATTATCCGCCGATAAACCAGAATAAGGGGTACCAGGGCTGATGCTAAGTTACTATTTCCACTACTATTTTTTTAATGGACGTAACCTCCTAGTCAAAAACCGATTGCACTATTAGAAAGTAGACATTACGTATATTATTTTAAGATCATAAAATTATGTTTCGCCACTCGAAAAAGGTCTTTTGCCACTCGATAGAAATCGAGCAAAAGTCCAAAAATGAGCCCTATATTAAAATGCAAATGGCGTGACTTTTCTCCACGACGTCCTAATCATAAACCGATTGCACCATTAGAAAGTAGACATTACGAATATTATTTAAAGATGATATAATTATGTTTTGCCACTCGAAAAAGGTGTTTCGTCACTATAGAAATTGAGCAAAAGTCCAAAAATCAGCCCTATATTAAAATGCAAATGGCCCTAACTTTACCCCTCTCCACATACATGTGATCATCGATCGTGTTAGGAAACGGTTGGATGTTACACAGTTTGGGAAAATTTTGTGATAAACTTCTGTAATATCTAATACGAGTAAGCAAATGGTTTGATATCATGCAGTTGAGAACAATCGGTAAAATAGTTAACAAAAATATATATTTCAATACCATTTTATTACTAATAGATTTTTAATCCACTGTAAACTTTGAAACCGTCTGCGAAGGCCACATTCCCGTAATATAACCATTGTCACTTGTTGGCGCAATATCGGTTAGGGAAATGTGAAGTAAAAGCTGTTGTACTGCATGGACAGAGGTGGGGAATTCTCCTATTCAAATTTCGAGAGGCAACGAAGCGGCGGGGACCACCGCTAGATTTGAATTTTTCCTCTTTTCTCGTAGGTATTTCCCTGATGAGATTTCGTTTCCAAACCAAGCCCTCCGACTAACCCGGCCGAAACAGCTGTGACCCCTCGACCTTAACGACTCTGTCTAAACATCAGATTTTTCTAAAGAAAAGAAACTAAAGCCGAATGCACACTGATAACTTTTTCGCGTTTCGCTAGCGCCCTTAGAAGTCTATGCGGGCTAAAAGCGTGGAACACGCCGAATTTAGTCAATACGCATTCACCTTCACACGGTTATAGCGCAGGCGCGTTGGTTCTGATGAATAAGCCATAAGATAATCTTTTAGGCTGTCGTCAATCTTGACTTAAGTTAATTCCCTGCAGGCCACGTACCACGCGATATCGCTATATAACACCCAATTAAGATATCATCGTATACTATATAGTTTTAACATTTAAATTCCTTTTAAAAAATGTGCAGTTTCTCGTACGCGTATCTATCTTTTGGCATTAAGCCAATACAAGTAAGAGAGTGCATTAAAGAGATATTTAAACCAACCAACAAGTACTGTAAATAGGAGACGTCGAAGAAATAATTTTTTCATCATATTAACGTCTTTAGAAACACGAATTTTTCATGTCAGATCAAAACCTTTCAGATAAGTCGATCTCCTTGATTAATTAATAATTATTCCGTTTAAGTATCTTTTTAAAGACTTCGTGGGTTATACTTTTTAAAATCACTTTACTCCTCATCTACGCCTTATCTTTCGTTGGCTTTATCCGGAAGGAAATGTAAAGATAGATTGAAATATCGAGTTTTTATTTTTTTTTTTTTTTTCCAAATACAAAACTTTGTAGGCAAATTGTTTATTATTTCTCTTTCGTTAAATTTGTTTCTTTCGAAATCCTTTTATTTTACATTCTCTTTATTTATTTTACATTCCCTTCATTTATTTTATTAATTTAAAATTCCCTTCATTTATTTTATTATTTTCACATTACCTTAATTTATTTATTTCCTTAATTTCACACTACCTTAATTTATTTATTATATTAATTTCACATACATTTTATATATTTTATTAATTTCACATTCCTTTTATTTATTTTATTATTTTAAAATTCCCTTTTTTATTTATTTTATTAATTTAAAATTCCATTTTTTATTTATTATATTAATTACAAATTCCCTTTTTAATTATTTTATTAATTTCACATTCCCTTTATTTATTATATTCATTTCGCATTCCCTTTATTTATTTTATTAATTTCAAACTCCCTTTTTATTTATTTTATTAATTACACATTCCCTTTATTTATTATATTCATTTCGCATTCCCTTTATTTATTTTTATTTTACCCGTATTTATTTTCGCTTTACAATTAAAACTATAGTTTTCTAAGTGCCAATTAAGTAACACAAAAACTACGCCAACATTTCCATTGAGGACATTAAAATGTACCTATTTGAAGTACTTCTTATATACGTTAAAATTTCAGTACGTGGGAACATCAAACTACATCATTTATAGCGTATCAAAGTTTCTCACAAGGCAAGACATATGAAGCCATAAAAATAATATCAGTTAGTAATAAACCTTTCCATTGATACAAAAATATCTTTCTGCTGAACCACGTCGAGGCACGTACCTCGAGCGGTCTCATTATAATTAAGCTTCGCTTCTTAACCCCCAAAAATAGCCTGACTAGTCTGACTTATATCCTAAGGTTAATTAGAGGTAAATCCTTCCCCTCTTGTTTATTCTGGGGCATTAAAATTGGAATCCGGGTCGCTATCTTAAATTTCCCCTTGGCGAAATCCGATTCCAAATTTACCAAGTATATTGTATATTTAAAATCTCGTAGAAGGATATCTATTAACGAGGCTAGTCACCCACCGCCGTAGGGGAGGATATTGTCAATTAAACTAAGAATGGTTAAAGTTTGGCGCTTCGAACACCCACTTCTCTCGAACGCTCACTATTGCCTCATTAAGGCGATCAAGTCGGGAAGATCTGGCCTCTCTTGATTCTCGTCTCTAGTTCCCTTCTCCATTTTCCAAACCCTGCATGACGTCTTGCGAGATTTGCCTCGATGGTGGCGCCACTCGTAGGCGGACAAAATAGGAACTTATAGAGACTTGAAGAGGTCGTCCGATTTTGAAACTAGCAAACATGTGTTAATGCTTAATATTAGGTAAAGTATAACGGATGTACAATGTTTAATATACGGAGAATGGGATATCAAGCGTGTAAAATGCGCGAATAAATGAAACTATAACAATACAACACTAGAAAATGACATCACCTGGTGACATAAATGATTTGGTAATCAAATAAATATATAAAAACCTTTGAAATATTGTAGATAGTACTATCTTCGTTTACACGAACCCGTCGTAAGTTCCTACATGCCTGACTGTAACTTTGAAAATATTTGTTACTAATTCTTAACGATGGTAATCCGGATTTGGTGTGATCCAGATGTTTAACCAACTTGTATACACCGATTACAAGATTATCCTTAACTGATTACGACCTTTGGTAATTATAAATACGTACTCACTTAATCGATTTAGTACAGTCGAAGCTTTAATCTTGTACACCGGTTACGTACGTAATCCGGCCCAGCCTAGATTATATTTGGGATTAGAATCAATATTTTTAATTTATATAAGTGCGGGATGTTTCTGAAAAGAATGATTCAAATTTCAAATCCCCCGAAAAGGAATTCGATATAATAATATTAAAAATATTTTCCCCAGAGCCTTAACCAGAATTTCATTTCCAAAGGTGGGGAAATCTTTGAAAGCGAGAGTGGGGGAACAAGAGTGGTGTTTATTGTTTAAAGTCCGCATTTCAGAGGTAAGGATTGAACTCTAGTTCATCATCCTTGGCGTAGTACGATCTTGAATAAAAGTTATTAAAGTAGAATGCGCCTGTAAAAGTGTTCCAACCTTTGCGCTTTGGTGTGCGCGGAAAAGCCGACATTCATTGTTTTATGATATCAAAGGGATTGATTTTTTTTACAAATAACCTTTTAAATGGACCAGGAATCATGTTTTCAAAATGTCCAATTTACGCTAAACAAATCTCCAAATATATGGTATATAGAAATATCATTATTTATCCCTCAAATCAATTAAAACAAATTTCAAAACTATTTAAATTTCAAAATTGACTATCAGAGTGTAACCATGGCAACGCACGCCGCTCGCGCCAAAGCGCATGCGCCTCTAACGCTCTTCAATTTCAAACGGATTTAGTCTCAAATTAGGCTTAGCCTAAAATCATACAGAAATATCTTTTCCGAGTGTAAAAGTGAATAATTTTATTAGTAATTGCTGCAATAATATCTTTTTCGCTTTAGTAAGTCATTTTTATCGTTTTTTCTTGTTTTTTTATTATTATTTTTAATTAAATAAGCGTGGCAACGTTTCCGGCAAAATCGCGTTTTTTACTTTCAAACGGAAATAGCCTTAGGCTTAGCGTAAAATCAACCAGAAATTGCTTTTTCGAGTGATATAAGTGAATTATTTTATCCGTAATATCTACAATAATATCATTTTCGATTCGGTAAGTCATTTTATTATAATTATTGTTTATTTATTATTAAATATCTAGAAATTAATTGGTCTAAGTGGCATTTTGATAACTCGTTGAGCTCACGTGACTAACCCTATTCCGCGATTGACTATTGAATTGCTTTTTAAAATGACAAACACTACATTTATTTCGAAATGACTTTTGGACACCAAGTAGGTTCATTTCAGATCAAAATTTATATTTTATAAAACATTTAAGCCATTCAACTCTTAAAACAGTTAAACTCCAAATTCTCGAACTCAGGTTTCCTGGTCCCTTAAGCTGTGTGGCTCTCTTCATTCAAATAAGTTTACAAAATACTTAAAAGTAATGCGGTTTAATCTCGGGTTTAATACACTTTAAACTTTACAAGAAAAAAATTGTCTTTATACCAACTCCTATTTAACACGAGTACAATATAACATTAGTATATAATTTTGAATCTTAGGAATTTTATAGTATACGATATACCACGCACTTCGCGAAAATTAAACACGCATAGTGGGCAATCTTATATTCACTTCGAAGTAACTTGGAGAGTCGAAGCGCAAGCTTTAATATTTCTCTCTAGCTCTGAATGGGTTTAGTTCGTTGGGGGAAGGGTGTTTGGGATGACGTTTGCGCGATGCTGCTAGCGTTTCGTAATCGTTTTAAGGAAGCTTGACTGAAGCAACTCGTTATCTTCGTCGACGATCCGTTCGCTAACATTTGCATTAATTGGAATTATAGAACCAAATCGTCTTTAAATAAGGGGAGAAACAATCTCGAGTCTAAAGAGAGAGGGAGCTGCTGGGACAGGGAGATTGATTTGGGCTCGTACCATCGTTTGAGGAATCTTAATTATTTCGACCCTTTGCGTGTCCAGAGAGCGGATAATATACCCTCCATTTTCAGTAAATATTTATACAGCCATAAGTTATCTACTTACTAGCTTCCTATAAGTTAAACAGTCTTATTCAATTAAATTAATGTAGCAAGTGATTCCCTTCGCGTCCTTAAAAAACTCGGTAAAAGAAACACACCCCGGCCGTTTTTAGCATTAGATTCTGAGACCAAAACGATGGGAGAGGTTCCTCTTGAATCAAGGGAATACTACGTCATCACTATGGTCGTGTGGTTTTTGTAGAGCCTATACTTGATTTTCGCGCGTTTTTGCACGTGATGAGGTTCCTCTCGCGCGGTCTTTTTTCATAAAAGTACTTAATCCAGAAATCCATATACCTTACGTAATTATAGTTAATTAAGTTCCAGAAATAATCTCGGAAAAAATTACTTAAATAATTTTTGACATTTTCATTTTGAGATTGGTGTCATCCTTTTCCTATTGTTTCCTTCTGTGTGTACCTTTGTCATCTCAAATCGCTATATATACGTTTAGCGCTCGAGAACAAATTCCTCGAAAGACGCCATGAGACGCCGAGCATTCGGGTATTTTAGTGAACCGTAAATTCAAGCCTTAACGATTTACTATACCTATATAGACGATTAATTACATCGACGCTTTTGCTTCAAATAGGCTACGGATCATTTCGATTTCATTTTACTTCTCGTTTGACCCCATTAATGAAATAATGATCGATCAATTTAAACTAACGACCAATTTTGCACTCTCGTTTCTTTTAACGTGTTTTAAAAGTTATAATCTTTAAAAATACTTCTAAACGTAAGCGACCCGTCGCAATTTTTCGAAAGTCTACGCGTAAAATTTTAAACTATTAAACACCGGCAAAAGTCTAACACTTCATTCCATAAAAGTAACCAACATCCCGAAGCTTCAGTTTTACGTCATAGCCCATCAATTAAAAAAAGGCAAAAAAGTAATCACCCCTGTTTGCCTCGAGTAATTTAAACTCTTCCTCGATATTTTGAGTCGGCCGTGAGAGAGGGACAGAATTTAGGCGTGCCGCGCTTGGCTATATTGTCTTCCCCATCTGCTAAATTTATCCAAAGAGTGGCGCTTCTTCCGTTCACTATTTACACCAACTGCGGCCGCTAGAGTGTCTCGAATCAGAATCTGCCGGTACTTTTACCCGGGCCTTTGCTGATAGTATTAAGCAACGGGGTGTTGTTTACTTTTATGGAATAAAGTGATAGACTTTTGATATCGACCATATTCAAAATTTTATACCATTGCAGAGTTGAGGCGTTTTTAAGATATTTAATCTAGAAATCAAAATGTCAAAAATATATATATATTTAACTGCTAATTCAATATGGAACAGACAACGCATGAATCCTTTCGAAATATAAAAAATTCTGTTTCAACTCAAGTAAAAAAGCTTGAGCGAGATATGGGAAAACTTTCTTTTGTGTTGAAATTTCTGGCTTCCTAGCTAGAGAGACCGGTAATGGAGTATAAAACCGCCAAGGGCAGTAACTGAAATCAAACGTGGTTGTTTTTTGGGATGATATACAATACCTCTATTTTTTATTTCCGTTGAAAAACTTTCTATATATTATCAAAAGTATATAAAACTCCTTCGGGTAAAGTTTCTAACTCTCCTATTTTCTGTCGAACTCGTGGGACTAGCAGCGGACGAGTATATAGCTAGGCTTTGTAAATGTAGTACAAGCACCAGTATTCCCGAGAGAAATGGCGCGTTTTTCGTCACTCTGAATGAATAACGTGTCATTTTCAGATATTTTGTTAGTAAATGGAGAATGCAACATATCAACAAAGCTGCGTTCATACTAGGCCTTGTAATCGATTTAAACCGTTTCAAAACGTTTCGCCAGAGTCTTGTGAACAGGAAACCGTCATTTCTCGAATCGATATGATTCGATTTCTCGAAACAGCTTCGGGAACCAGTTTCATACCGATTCGGTTTCAACAAGCGATAGATGAAGCTACAATAAATCGATTTATAAAGATAATGCGTGAAAACATGACGCTTACTTGAAACGATACCTTGCGATTTGAATATCGGTTTGATTTTACCGTTTCAAATCGATTAAGAAATGCTATTGTGCAGACCGTACCTCAAGTTATTTTTTATCGATTCCTTAGATTCTTTATCGTTTAAATATGTATAATCCACCGGTAAAAAAAAAAAATTACAAACAAATATTAAATTACAAATCAATTATCCGGAAAATAGGCTTAGCGGGATTCATGGATGTCATGAATTTCTTCGCATTGATGGATCCCTTCCAAGAATATAACTAACAGCATGTACTTATGCTACAAAATTTTCCAAACAGTATAAAACCCAAAAATAAATCGGTTGATTGAAAAAAGATCTTCCGAAAGAAACGCTATAGGGCTGAAAACATTACTTATATTATACCATATACAATAGTATTTTTACTTCTTTGATATGGACGTATATTTTCCCCATCGCGAAAAACTTTTGCCCACAGGAAAGATGGTTACGATCGTTGATCGAGAAATTGACTTTACTTCAGATAAACGGAGAGGAAAAGTTGAGTATACAAGTATATTATGTCTACATTATCAAAGAGATTTACTTTTGATTTTTCAAAAACCAGGTTTAATATTTACAATTTATTTTTTCAATTACATAGAAGTTATAATTTGTAAAATCTGTACACATACTACAGACTTTATCAATGTTAGATACATAGTATACGTAATCGTTTTAGCATAGTCAAAGCTACAGGCTATAGACCGACTATGTGTAGTGATCTGCCCCATGTTTCGTACTGTCTTTATTATAATTTGGTCATGATGCTATATGTAAAGCAAAGGTAAATTCACAATGAAAGATTCCTTTCATCGCCACATACTACACCTGCTAAACAATTGGTTAATTCAAAGAGCACTTTAGCTTATCAATTAAGAGATCTTCGCCCTCATGTAACACCTAAAAAAGCGCTTTCTTGGGGATTATACATGAAGGCAAGAGCGCTTTATCGGAACCTTATTGTAAAGCCAAGTTCATCATCAGATGACGGCGAAAAAGCATTCTTGAAAATCGATCGCCTTCTTGTTATAAAGCGCTCAAATAACCGTCAAGTAACGGGGTTCATTTTTTACGGGTATCTATCCTTACTCAATTTTCCGATACATTCGTAGTCATGGTTTAACACCTACTTCAAGATGACCACACTTACCTATTGATATAGTAACTCCACTCAAAACCTCGTATTTTCTCAAGTAAGATGACTGCGTAATCTTTGCGCTTTAGCTCGATTTCTAGCCCTCTCATAGAAAGAGAGAAGACTGTTGGTTTTTAGAATCTACATGAATACCTGTGTGTGGATAAGGACCTAGACCGTCAACTCTTCCGAAGATGTGTTCGTACTATAGATATTATATTATACATCCTCTTTATCCAGAAGCTTATAGAAAAGAGAAATTAGCAGGCTGGCGTCCATTCTAGGAACGAATAATGCCGAATAATTCTTAATTGGCAGTTTCAAGGTATTAACCAGGCTGGAAAATAAGGCGGTGAACCTGGAGCAGTTTTGAAAAATACGTATTTCCCACCCAGATATATTTGAATCTCGTAAAAGCTTGTTAGGGGGTTTTTACTTTCCCTTTAATTAACAAAAAGCAATGCGAACGTAGCTCAGGTCCCCGTACTCTTTAGGAATGAGAGTCCATGCTCCAGGGCTTCCTCTAAACGCAACCTAGAAGACCAATATAGCCGAGCCATCAAGTTTCTACGGTTCCTTTCTACCGATTCATTTCATTCTCAAATTACAATACATTCAAAGTTACACCATCTCTAATTCTATATATTTCGTTCAACTTAATAGAGGCATTGAAGTAATGTCGAGGGAAGATGACAAATCCAATATGGGCTTCCTATTCCCTCATCGTGGTAATCACTCGAAACGTGTCTCGAGAATGGAATACTCCTTTTTTGGTGGTTTTGAATTCTTGTAATGGAACCAACTATATCTCTGGGAGTCTCGAAGCCTCTTTTCAATCCTAAGCTCCTGCAACTTACTTAAATGTTCCACCGACTGTGCGAAAACTCTTTTATAAGATCAAGTGGCGAAGTTTCTGAACAACTATATTCGAAATCGCTGCCACCCAAGAATACTATCGCGGTCTTGGAGATCCTCGTATTTCTCCTTCTGGTATAGTTCGAGGTAAAATTGATACGTATTATCTGAGTAAATGTATGTTCGGGCGCTGGAGGCTCTAGTTTTTCTAACCTTATCTTAGTTCCATTTTACATCGAGGTCGGATCTTTTTCGTTTTACATTTTTTTTGTATTGATACAGAAATATCTGGGAGGACGTATGCATTCCCCCGCGCTCTTGTAACGCGAAAAGATATTATATCTCTCAGGCATATATGATTTCGTAACGTACTTTTGGCTTGTCGTCTGCGCGGACAAATTATAGCCTAGTTCAACGACGCGTATCGAAACATCCGTTTGGTTACAGCTTTATGTTTTTTCTATATAGAGGCGATATCTCTGGTATACGACGGTGAACTTAGCCTAAAATATCGTTATAATAGGTTGCATCGTTCAAGCCCTGAATGGCGAGACTTTCGAGACCTCATTTCGGTGACGTCACGGGAGCTAAGAATTTATAGAGTAAAAAATCTCAGGGAAGTGCCGTCAGTTTTGTTTTATTTTATCCTAGCTTGGTCGCACGAACCTGCTGACACTCAACGCACTACGTATACGCTGGGCTGGGACAGAGTTATTTAAATTATTTTACTTTTCACCGGGACTTCTAGATGTTATTTTCGTCTCCTTCTACATAAGTCCTCCAAGGACATATATATGGCATTAAAGTCTGAAAGATATAGGTATTTTTCTTGAACTATATCTTTAACCGCTCGCCTCAAATTTATTATATTAACTCCTAGATGCCCGCCAGTCAGAAGAAATTCTAGATCCCCCTCCTCCAATTTTACTTCGATTTGTCATGTCGACTTCAATTTATCACATCGTCGAATTTTACTCTTGCATGCTCTCGAAATATTCCTTCCGGCAAGTTCCGGGCATTTTTTTTTTTTTTTCTTTTTCATTTTTAAGGAATATATAAATACTGCTATATATATATTTAATAATATTCTATATTTTAAGCCTTCTAAAATTTTGCTCCAGGCTTTATTTTAAAGATTAATTAAGCTTCATCCGCTGTGTTTATATAGGGTAAGTGGCTATAAGGGAGCTGTTATAGAAAAGCACCAACTCGTTGGAGTCTCCAACCTAGGGGTCGTACTCTTTCAATTTTTGTGTACGAGATTTTAGGATTTCTGTTAAAGTGTACGAGATTTTAGCAAGATTCAAACCCATCGTTAAGTCGTGATGTTTATTTTTGATTTATTTTTCTTCATAGTATTTAAATAGTGTGGGTGTTCCTTTTCTAATCAACTTCATACTGTATGTAGTTGTGGAAAATTAAGATCTGATCGCTCATATATATATAGTTTTCAATAAAGGGGAAATCTTGTAAAACCCAGAAAAATGCGTTTCAGTAACATGAAAACCCCCAAAAAAGCCCAAATTATTAAGAACTTAATTGTACTTCCGTTTCCGCAACGCGTTTCCATTGAATACAATATTTTTTAATAGTTTTTACGCGAAACTTCCATAAAATCTGTATACCGAATAGGTGATTACGTAACTGATTAAATCCTTTGGCAATGTCAATGCTAGTTACGTAGTGCAGTCAAAGCTACACGCTTATACACAGATTACGTGTCGAATTTCACAGCATGAACTAGAATGCATTGCCTTTTTCCCACCTAATGTGCAGGCGAGTTTACGTCATTATCTCCACGTGGCAAAATCTGTTTCTAATAGCCTTCCTAGCATTGACCCGTGACGTGTTCTTGAACGAGATATTGCTCTACTAGGTCTGTACCTACTCTAAATCGAATAAAAAAAAATTAGATATGTATGACGTCCCCGATGTTATTTGTAGTTAAAATTTTGCGGTGAGCGGTTGCCATGCAAGTTTCAGTCGTTGGAAATGTATTTATCTTAAAGCGTCGCTTTCGTGTAGTAATGGCGTATTTTTCAAGACTGTCAATTAATTAATGAACTTATACTACTAATTAATTACATTTCCAGTTGCGATTTACATCGAATAAATTATAAATCGTATTAATTAAAGCCTTGCGTGCATGAACTTTCATTTTAAATAACAACGTCGTTGTTATTGCGAAGACTGACAGTTAGCGGGCGCTACGGTTTTTAACCCTTAATTTATCGAGTAATTAATCAAAATGTAAGCAAGGTCAAGGGCGACTGTGGCAGACTTAAAATAAACTTAATTTTGATATCGTATTACACCGTGTCTAACGACGTATTTTCTTTTGATTCTTTTCAGATCTTTGCCTGGACAAAATAAGCCAAGTGTTTCAGAGTTATCGCTTCTGCGGGGCAATTCCCGAAAATGGAAATCTAATCTTAACCGGGATATTTTTACTCCCGGAAGAAATATTTTTTGCAACAGGTAATAAACCAGGCCATGCCTTTTTTCTCTATTTGGTTTTTTTAGACACATCCCGAGTAGATGTTAGTTTTACTGACGTTACTCAATGTACATAGTAATGTATAAGTAGTTTTAGTTGTAGTAGGCCTCGTAAACTTAATAGATTAATATTAATTAATATATAGTTGTAATTAAGTAGTGACTTCTGAGCGGTACTGGGAATAGTTTGACCATGGAGGTATACCATAAAATTTCAGTTTCTGGTAAAGCACGCGGATTACTATTATACACGCGGAATATTATATGTTTCGAACATCTTACCTTTTTTTCTCGTATCTCTGGCATTCAGGACATAAGAAATATAAGGATATGCTTCCTTTAATAAAGGGAGAATGCAACCTAACAACGAGTGTTTTTTTTTTATCGATTCCTGATCGTTTAAGTAGTCCTAATCTACTAGTAAAAATATTTACAAATGTTAGTAAATTTTTTATTAGTGGATTAGGACTACTTAAACGATAAGGAATCGGTAACAAAATTCCTTGTTCAAGTATTATATTAGAAATAAATTTCAAACTTACCCGGAAAATAGGCTTAGCTGGATTCACGGAGATGTTGAATTTCTGCGCATTCATGGGTCAGCGGCCAATCAAATGTTATTATAAATTTCATGGAGATCTCGCCTTCATGACATGCCGTTGATCATTGGCCGCTGTCCCATCAATGCGTAGAAATTCAAGGATCTCCATGAATTCAGCTAAGCCTATTTTCCGGGTAAATTTTACATTTATTTCCAATTTAATTTTTGTTTGTAATTTTTTCTGGTGGATTAGGCCCATTTAAACGATAAGGAATCGATAGTAAAATCACTTGTTGTTAGGTTGCATTCATCCTTTAACGATAAAGGTAGATAGAAAATCTTTTTTTTTTTTTCTTCTTCTCATTCTCCAAATTACGGCTTTCGTGGTTGCGGAGGTAGCTGGGATTGTATAGGAAGCCTTAGGGGTCTGTAATAGTTCAGAATGTACTCCGATATATTTGCCGTTTTATGAGGGACCCTCATCTAATTCGGTACTGGTTGAGTTAGGGTGCAGGGAGAAAAAAAAAAAAAAAAAATACTCCTGGTTCTCGGTTACCGACCGTTCTGGTTCATAAAAAAATGTAACTTTTTCTCCCACGGAAATCGATATATCGACAAGATGAAAGAAAATTACAATTCCCTTATTTTATGCTTTTTAAAGGCGAGGTGAATGTAACACAAAGTACAAAAACACGCGAGATTACGTCATTAAGCTTAAATAAGGCCTAATTCTTTATTTAACCGTTTCCCAGCCGTATTGTTTTCTCGACACCACGATTTTCTAACGATGGCGACATCTCTAATCTTTCGTTAACTACCGAAAATGCTCTTTATTCTTAATATAAACTATAGAATTTCATCTTTTATAAACTCATTAAACACATCATTTGCGTCGCTGTAAATTAAAATTTAAGTGATAACAATCGGACATAGAGTATTTGAGTAACAATGACAAATATAGTCTTACGTTTAACAATTAATACTTTAATTTTACGTTAAGAGTTTCGGTTAAACAACTAACTCTTAAACAGTGAAAACCTTTTTAATTTCTTCGTATCACGTTCACAAAAAAAGATGATTTCTTAATTAAACATCGACTTTCTTTCGTCATCCATATGGGTGTGGATTCTTTAATGAGATAAATATCAATTATTATTTCCTTTTGATATTATTATATTTTAAAATTATTTTTAACTTTTTCTTCTTACTTAGTTTCCGTTTTACTCTCTATTTAAAACTTTTCTTTTGAAGGCTAAACTATTTAAGGGTGGGTGTATGTATGAGTGAAGTGTACGATGGGTAAATTATAGTTCATTAGGGAGTATGAGCATACGGCTAATGTCGCAGTAATTTTTTTTTTTTTTTTCCCACCCTTTTAAATTTGGAGGGTGGATATTTTTCTTACCGATGTACTTACAATATATATTTTTTTGGTAAAATGCTTATCTTTCGTTGGAGACTCCTGATATTTGATTTTTTTTTTTATATATACATATTTTTTCTTACCTCCAAGTTTTTTTCTCACTTCAAAAGGGGTTTGGGTCACGTATTTAACGATTATAATGGGTGAAAACTATTGATTTTTCTTGCTTTATAGGGAGTATAGGAACTCTACGAAAGTCTCAAAAAATATTCATAACTGCTTAGTGAATTTGCATTCAGATGGCTTTAGATTCTCTTATGAAAATAGCTTAGTGTTCTGACCTTATCTGATATAAAGCTTCTTCAAATATATCAACTATTTTATGTGTATTTTGGTAATACTAAACTACGTCGTGGGTTTTGGTAATTCGTTGCGATTAATAGTTTCGATAAAAGAGTGTTTTTGAGAATTGGATTAGATTAAATTTGCATTGAAGCTTCTTTGGTTTAAAGGGGGAATGAAATCTGTTAGTAGTTTTTATCGATTTGTTAATCTAATGTTAATTTTAATATATTAATATGCAACCAGAAACAAGATAGATAACCGTTATACGCGACAAAATCAGGGTCTCCATTAATCCAGATAAGCCTATTTTCTGAGTTTTAAATTAATTTCTTGTTTAATATTTGTTTGTAAGTTGCATTCGCAATTAAAAAAATATTCAAAAAGTTACACCTTCAAAAAAAAAACTTCAAAATTAAAATATCAAAATAATTTTAAAAATTTCGCTAATTGAATTCAGGTTATTTCATTTGGTCTATTTGATCGAATTACGTTGAAATTATCCGATTTTAAGTATCGTAGACTGTCGAGGCTGTTGATTATATTTTATATTTTACTGTTATTGTAATTTTTAATATCTCATATACGTTAGTTTCGTTTGATTTTCATAAAAAATTACTTGCCTAAAATCGTTAAATATAATCAGTTTACATTACTAATCTCACTGGTTACATTCTTCCCTAAGCAAACTGCTCTTGAACAAGAGTGTATATACATTCTTACATCCTAGAAGTTGATCTCGATACATATTCTGCGCAAACCGTATAAATAAGACTTAAAATCGTAAGACGACTGACTTTCCGAAGGAAGAAAAAACAAAACCCCAAAGAAACTCGTGCTTTAGCGGTTTCGGGCGAATTATTGGTTCTTTTTATTATAAATCATGCCTTAAAGAAACCGAGACAAAGGGTTATACTTGTTTTTATAGGGCCGGCCTCTGTTATCTAAAACGTTCACGGCCTCGCGGTCTAGAATCTTAACTCCTAGAAAACAGGAAATTTCTTTCTCTTTTGAGAAGCTGATCTCGTGTATGGGTTTTAGCTAAACTAGGACCTTTTGTTTTCGTTTTGGTAGAGCTTTTTACCCTTTTTCTTCGTAATGTAATGACCAACCAGACACTTTGTATTTTATTTATTTTTCTTGTTGGTTTTCTTGAACACTAAGGTTAGTTTTTTTCCGATCTCTAGTTTATAAGGTTTGTTTGGGTAAGTTCTATAAATTTTTGGGAAGAAAGAGAGGTTAAGAGGTCATTCTTACTGTTAGAGGTCACTGTATAGATATTTGCTAGCTTTGAAACATCTATATTTTGAATTCAAATTATATTATTGAAGGCGGTACGTAAGGAACATTTAACGAGAGTGTGTACTTTAAAGGTAATATTAGTGATATACGTATTACATTATTACACAAGTTCATAACATATTCCAGAAAAGTAGTTAACACTCGGTTTTCAATGGGCGATTTTCTTTGCATGGATAGAATTTTCAAGAAACGTGGGATGCGTATTTTTCGCTTTTAAATCTATTTTTTTTTTTTTTTTTTTTTTCTCCCGTCCAAGTTTCACTGAACGACAGAAAAAAAAACTAGACCTAAATTTCTTAAGCCTTGGCACCGTAAAATTATCTTTAATGATTGCATGAACAAGCTAATTGAAGAATAAAATTCACTCGGCAATAACGCAATAATATAAAAATAGATCCTTTGACTACAAAACGCAATTCGACCAAAAACATTTAATACCCAAATGAATTGATACCGTTTCTAAATAAATCTAATTACCAGCGAATACCCGAAAGTATTCGTAAATACTGATAAAAAATGTTTTGATTACCCGCCCCGATATTCAAAAACTTACTATACCATATATAGCTTCTTTATTCCATCTCATTTTCCGTTGTCAGGGAAAGGTTTTTCTCGACGAATTAAGCTCGCGGTTAAATCCCGCGGATTAAGAGATTTAACCAACTTTTAAAATTATCCAGATTATATTCAACAAAAATATTTGGCCTCCGCCCGAGCAACTGGTAAAATATTTTAGTTTGTTGTTATTCTCAAAACTTCCTAGTGAAAAGGATTAAAAAAGGCTTAAGTTTACCAAATCGATTGGACCTACTCTTGATAAGTTTAGGAAAACACCGAAGTAAAGTGTCTGTGACCAGGATACCCGAATAAAAGTAATTTTTAGAATTTTGCTCGATTTCTATCAGTGTCGGAGAAAGGTTTAACGAGTGGTTCGTGTCAATTTTGTTATTTTAAATTAATCTGGGGAATGCCTCCTTTCTAATGGTGCTATTGGTTTATGCTTAGGCGATAGTAGAGATAAGATACGTCCATTTTAAGATATGGGTCATTTTGGATTTTTGCTTGGTTGCGTAAAAATCTTCAACGAGTGGCTCATGCCAATTTTATTATTTTTAATTATTCTAGGGAATGTCTTTCTATTGGGCTTTCGGTTTATACATAGGTTTTAGTAGAGGACATTTACGGCCATCTTAAGATAGGGGTAATTTTTGGATTTTTGCTCGATTTCGATCAATGCGGAACAATTTTTATCGAGTGGCTCATGTCAATTTTATTATTTTAAATTAATCTATGGTATGCCTCCTTTCTAACAATGCTATTGATTTATATCTAAGTGATAAAACATTTTTATTTAGAGCAATCTGAACGCGTAACAAAGCTAGGAAATGAACATCATTATCTTCAGGCGTTTTTCAACCTTCACAGGTGCAGCTAATACTACGGCTTGACCCTCTTATTTATGTTTGTTTATAACGAAAGGCTACTGGAGTCTTTAAAGGAGCGATCTTACCATAGTCTACTTAAAGTTATTAAGTTTTTGGTGGCTGGGTAAAATTTTAAATTCACCACTTTATGCTAATAATATTCTCGAAATAATCCATTTGGCCAGATATATTCAAGCAAATATAGGGCTTTAATAAAATTTAGTTCTTTTTACATTCAAATATTCTTGTTATTAACACTTTCGTTCGAGAACTCTTCTCGGTGCTCGTAATCGATAATTAGCCACCCGAATAATCTCTCTGACAAACATTAGTGTATTCCAACAGGTACGAAATGTTTTGCTGCTTTCTTTTCGTAACCATTTGAAGCCTATATCTTTGTACCTGCCAATATTTTTCTTTTAGTCTAGTAAGAGGGAAGTTCTTCGTTCGCCGCCTATTAACTTTAATTGAGGTTATATTGAACAGTTAGTGTATAAAGGATTTTATTTTCCTCCGAAAGAGTCGGGATCGGCTTCCTTTTGATCTTCAATTCCGAACAACGCATTTGATCTCAACAATATCGTAACTCGGAAAAATATGGCTTTTCTAAAAGATTCACGAAAATTTTTAATATAATTCTAATTTGATAGTTAAAACATTCAATTAGTCTTATACGCGGTGCTGGAACACTCTTTCCCTATTTTCCCTTACAGTTACTTGTTTTTTCTTTGGTCATTAATCGATTTCCAAATTACAAAAATTAATAACATTTTTTAAAAGGTTGTAAAGTATTCAGTTTACTACTATTTTAATTGCTAAAGAATATTAGTTGAATATTCATGATAATATATTTTGTTTGTCCAGTACACAGTGATTAAGTTAAGTGATAGGCAGACCTTGGATATTTTCCTAGATCGGATACATTTAAGTTGTTTTGAAACCAAGATGTCGCTCTCTTAGCGGTTTTCTCTCCCCTCATTCTTTTCCTTGTCGCTAGCTCTTACTCTAAGCCGCTATTTTCCTTCAATCTATTCCTTTTAACTCTTTTCCAATTTAATGGAGCGTAGATTAACGATGTCAAAATATATTTGCTTCTTGATTTTTGAAAAGAGCCGACAATTTGCTCGAAGCGACTTTACAATCCGCCTCCCCTTCGACAAACTCCCGAGTCCATACCGAGAATAAAACAAAGGCTCCCTCTTATTCAAATTGAATCGCGGTATTATGTCTTATTGTTGTTATATTATTTTATATCGTATCCGGGGAATTAAAGTGATAGTAAAATCATTCAATTTTTCGATTTGATAAATTCAATTTATGCCGAAACACCATGTTAATAAATCTTTGTCGCGATACCAAGAACTCAGTTATGTGCTAGCGTGAACTTTTGACATACATTGTAGCCAAAATTCGTCTGCTTTGCGTTTACTAACGCCTCTAAATGTAACTAGAGTGCACTGCAACGTTTCATTTTCTGCCGAAGCTAATTCCTTTATATATATTTGTAATTGTTTTTAACGAACAAATTGTGCAAGGTTGCGAATTCCATCCCTCCCTCTCACACTCAAAATCTCGAGTCCAAATAACCGAAACGTAACAGGCCTCTGGGTGGTATCTTTTTTTTCCCCCTCATTCCAGCTCGAGGTTTGTTAGCTATGAAGTCAATGTTTCAGTTTGCTGATAGCGTTACGCTACTAGACTTCAATTACTTTTCTTGAACACTTAATCAGTGGTAAATTATACATATTATATTTAAGCCTTGTTTGGTTTCTTATTTCATTGTCCCCTTGAAAGGGAAATTACGTCTGGAAATTATTGGCTTCCGTCTATGAGAAATTTAATCTTTCGCGTTTCAACTTATACTGATTAATTTTATCCCTTTGTTTGGGGCTTCTCTAGTAACTTATTAATGAACTAAAATACTTTTAATTGCTAACAAGAACAAAATGATAAAACTCGAATCTACAAAGTAGATTTTTAATAAAAGAAAGCCATCTTTAAGGGCGCCTTTTTAAATTCTTATCTGTTTTACGCTAAACGGAAAAATTCTAGGGAAAACTCTTAAACACAGCGAAGAAGTAGTTTAAAAACGGCATTTTTTTATTATATTCATAATAATATTGTGCAAAGTTCAGTAAAATAAAATACTAAGTGTAATTTTTGAAAAGACTATAAGCTTTATCTGTATAGGGATGAGTCAGATTGATAAGCTAAGTAACGTACGCATTAAGTGAAAATTTCCGTTGCTTTTGGTTGCATCAAGAATGTTTTGGACGGTAGCCTCTATCTTCCTACGTTCCCGGGTCTCGTAAATTAGTTCGTGTTGCTAAATATATTGTCAAAGATAATAGCTTCAGTTTGAGTTAATTGTTTACATATTTATACTTGGGCTCAAATGATCATTTAAATTTGATTAAATGCTAGCTTATTAGGTAAAGGAAAGTTCCAAGATAAAATAGTTTGACCATATTAGAAAACCGTTTTATTTTTACGAAAACTTTTGAAAGTTACGTGTGACATTCTTTGGTGTCGCCATTGTTTACGTCACAGCTAGGGGTATCTCTTTGGTTCCGCGTATTCATTGGCAAATTTAGTATTATCGATTGAATTAAAAAATAGAATGCTTACGCGCATATAGTTAGTCAATTAAGTCCTCGAGTTCATGCTTAAAGTGAGCTTTAATTAGCTTAGCAGGACGTTTCAGGAGGTGGAGTAGCCAATTAAACCTTGATATCTTACCTCCCCATAATCAATTAGTCAATAATAATTTTTGTCTAAGATTTAAAAACATTCTCAAACCCGTTACTTCGTTTAGAAATGTGGACTTTTTTATAAGGTAAAATTACTTTTATCAGGATGTGTAATTGCTGTTCTTTAACTTAAAAAACGTAAGCCAACATTCAGAGTGACCTGGCTTAGCTATTTTTTTGTTCTTAATGATGGTATGCGAAATATCTTTAATTTTCAGATGTGAATTTTTTTAAACCAATTTACCATTCGCTATTTCTTTTTCTTATAACATTCTATTGGGTGCCTATAAAACGTAAAAAAAAAGCGACTCTTTAAAGTTCATTCTTTATATAGACATCCCAGGGAAATTCGATAGCGAAGAAAAGGAATCCTCGAAGGATATAAGCTAAAATTCGAGCTTCGGTGACGTGACCAAAGAAAAATGTCTGATTTTAAATTTTAAAGCCTGTATTGTGGATGAACGCTATCGTTCTTCGGTGACATAACAAAAAATGTAGTGAAGGAGAGAATGTCCTTCTTAAAGCCCTTGTCGATCGAAAACCCCCTTTTTTAGCTAGACCCTATACTTGTATAGGTTCTAGCTAGTGTTTTGAGTCGTGCTGGTAGTCTGAAGTCTGAAGTCAGAAGTCTGAAGTCTGAAGTCTGAAGTCTGAAGTCTGAAGTCGGTGTCCCAGAAATGACGAAAAACGTCATCGTATCGAAAAAACATTCGTTTCTTATCCACCAGACGTCACGACGTGATGTCCCAGACAAATTTAAAATATCTATTTTTTTTAAGATATCGATTTTCCACCAAGTGGTCTCCCGAATTTCGGAAAAAACCGCGTCGCGCTCGAAGCTTCATAGCTTTGCGATCGAGAGTTGGACGCTCATCCTCGTTACCACGGGTAATTGGTTAAACTTTAGCGAAAAACTCCTTATATCTTCATAGATATACAATACAGAAAACAAGTCGTTGTTAATAAAGGGTCGTCGAGAACGAGATAAAAGGTAGCTTATGAAGGTTTCGGTTCTAGTCTGTCAGTAATGAAAACTCAAAAACAACAAACAAGTCGTCGCGAACGAGATAATAAGGGAGCTTATGCGTGTTGGGTTTGAGTATGTCAGAAATAAAATATTTGATTTGAAAAACATGATTTGAAAAACATGATTTGAAAAACATGATTTGAAAAACATGATTTGAAAAACATGATTTGAAAAACATGATTTGAAAAACATGATTTGAAAAACATGATTTGAAAAACATGATTTGAAAAACATGATTTGAAAAACATGATTTGAAAAACATGATTTGAAAAACATGATTTGAAAAACATGATTTGAAAAACATGATTTGAAAAACATGATTTGAAAAACATGATTTGAAAAACATGATTTGAAAAACATGATTTGAAAAACATGATTTGAAAAACATGATTTGAAAAACATGATTTGAAAAACATGATTTGAAAAACATGATTTGAAAAACATGATTTGAAAAACATGATTTGAAAAACATGATTTGAAAAACATGATTTGAAAAACATGATTTGAAAAACATGATTTGAAAAACATGATTTGAAAAACATGATTTGAAAAACATGATTTGAAAAACATGATTTGAAAAACATGATTTGAAAAACATGATTTGAAAAACATGATTTGAAAAACATGATTTGAAAAACATGATTTGAAAAACATGATTTGAAAAACATGATTTGAAAAACATGATTTGAAAAACATGATTTGAAAAACATGATTTGAAAAACATGATTTGAAAAACATGATTTGAAAAACATGATTTGAAAAACATGATTTGAAAAACATGATTTGAAAAACATGATTTGAAAAACATGATTTGAAAAACATGATTTGAAAAACATGATTTGAAAAACATGATTTGAAAAACATGATTTGAAAAACATGATTTGAAAAACATGATTTGAAAAACATGATTTGAAAAACATGATTTGAAAAACATGATTTGAAAAACATGATTTGAAAAACATGATTTGAAAAACATGATTTGAAAAACATGATTTGAAAAACATGATTTGAAAAACATGATTTGAAAAACATGATTTGAAAAACATGATTTGAAAAACATGATTTGAAAAACATGATTTGAAAAACATGATTTGAAAAACATGATTTGAAAAACATGATTTGAAAAACATGATTTGAAAAACATGATTTGAAAAACATGATTTGAAAAACATGATTTGAAAAACATGATTTGAAAAACATGATTTGAAAAACATGATTTGAAAAACATGATTTGAAAAACATGATTTGAAAAACATGATTTGAAAAACATGATTTGAAAAACATGATTTGAAAAACATGATTTGAAAAACATGATTTGAAAAACATGATTTGAAAAACATGATTTGAAAAACATGATTTGAAAAACATGATTTGAAAAACATGATTTGAAAAACATGATTTGAAAAACATGATTTGAAAAACATGATTTGAAAAACATGATTTGAAAAACATGATTTGAAAAACATGATTTGAAAAACATGATTTGAAAAACATGATTTGAAAAACATGATTTGAAAAACATGATTTGAAAAACATGATTTGAAAAACATGATTTGAAAAACATGATTTGAAAAACATGATTTGAAAAACATGATTTGAAAAACATGATTTGAAAAACATGATTTGAAAAACATGATTTGAAAAACATGATTTGAAAAACATGATTTGAAAAACATGATTTGAAAAACATGATTTGAAAAACATGATTTGAAAAACATGATTTGAAAAACATGATTTGAAAAACATGATTTGAAAAACATGATTTGAAAAACATGATTTGAAAAACATGATTTGAAAAACATGATTTGAAAAACATGATTTGAAAAACATGATTTGAAAAACATGATTTGAAAAACATGATTTGAAAAACATGATTTGAAAAACATGATTTGAAAAACATGATTTGAAAAACATGATTTGAAAAACATGATTTGAAAAACATGATTTGAAAAACATGATTTGAAAAACATGATTTGAAAAACATGATTTGAAAAACATGATTTGAAAAACATGATTTGAAAAACATGATTTGAAAAACATGATTTGAAAAACATGATTTGAAAAACATGATTTGAAAAACATGATTTGAAAAACATGATTTGAAAAACATGATTTGAAAAACATGATTTGAAAAACATGATTTGAAAAACATGATTTGAAAAACATGATTTGAAAAACATGATTTGAAAAACATGATTTGAAAAACATGATTTGAAAAACATGATTTGAAAAACATGATTTGAAAAACATGATTTGAAAAACATGATTTGAAAAACATGATTTGAAAAACATGATTTGAAAAACATGATTTGAAAAACATGATTTGAAAAACATGATTTGAAAAACATGATTTGAAAAACATGATTTGAAAAACTTCGTGTTTAAAGGGATCTAGAAACGCCATTCAAATTGTTCAAAGAGCGTTTATGCATGCATAACAAGCCCCTGCTATAGCATAATTCTTTTCAGCCTCTTTTACTATGTCATGGGTCTAGCTATTCTATGGGCTTGACCATCTTGTTAAGCATCATATACTAGATACAACGCAGTTGAAAGCCCAAACTATTTAACTCCAGTTACTTACTTTTGGTATTTTAATTGCGAATTGCAAGTTGTTCGGCCTACATAGTCGCGAATGGCCGACAAAAATTTAAGAATCGTCACAATTTAGTATTTGCACTTTCTTTCCAAGCGAGAATTTTATTTTAATGAAGTCATGTAATAAACGCTTAAAGGGAGAATGCAACAAAAAAAAAATGATTTTTTTTTTATTTGTTATCGTTTAAATAGGCCTAATCCAACAGTAAATTTTTTTAAAAATAAATATTAAACTAGAAATGAATTTAAAACTTACCCAGAAAATAGGCTTAGCTGGATTCATGGAGATCATCTAAACTCCCCGTAGTTGGTCGCTAGTCCTTTCACAGGGAGTTCAGGATATCTTCATGAATCCAGCTAAGCATATTTTTATGGTAAGTTTTAAATTTATTTGTTTGTATTTTTTTACTGTTGGATTAGGCCTATTTAAACGATATGGAATCGTTTAAAAAATCACTTGTTATTGGGTTGGATTATTCATTTAAGAAGCTACGTCCGTTATTATTTTACCAACGAAGCAGCTGCCTCGAAAGAGCGCACTCTGGGGTTTCATTTTTCTCTTGATGCGAATTCCTTACGCTAGGCCTTGTAGTTTACTACACTATATAGTTTTGGATTTTATTTACTAGTATTCTAGGTTTAGAATACATTTCCTTCCAGGTT
Organism: Odiellus spinosus; assembly: GCA_963920705.1. NCBI lineage: Eukaryota > Metazoa > Arthropoda > Arachnida > Opiliones > Phalangiidae > Odiellus > Odiellus spinosus. The sequence goes on along the minus strand of OY987227.1, from coordinate 16,335,077 downwards.
CTTAGTTCCCTACATGAGTTCTTGGTAACATCTTTTTAGTCCAATAACCACTCCTTTAATTTTGGTTAACTAAGTTAGAAGGTTAACCCTTGGGGAGTGCTTCTAAGTTTCAGGTTTCTCCTTCCAATGATTTAAAATACTTTTTTCGTCGCGCTGTTCCCTCATTTGGTTGCCTAACTTATCTGTTAAAACTGTTTTACTTTAGTCTTTAAGCTAGCAACGCATTTCAACTAACCAGAGCTATTCGATTAGAATCAACCAAAACCATATCTGATCCCTAAAACTAAAAGGCAACATTTTAAATTGTCTTGACCAAGGCTTATTATACTTTTCTTTGCCCAATTATCTATAATTTCATCCAAGGCGATAGATTTAGTTATTATTTTCATCACAATTCAGTTAGAATAGTTACAGAATTTATCTTCTATATGCCATCCACGTTTTACTACGCTAGCAAAACATTTCTATTGGACGAGGCTATATGGGTCATACAGTGTTTACCAAAGTGTCATGTACCTGTATTTTTTCGCTAAATTCTAAATTATATTCCCTGTAGATGCCAGCGGGATCGCCCTATTATATTAAGAACTGAAACGTTTTAGCCAAAAATATGGAAATTTAAATTCTACCGTGTTTTGGCTTTAAGGTTTATTTTTTATTTATTTTTTCCTACCTGCTTACGCATCTTTTTTCACACAAAAGGGAATTAGTTATAGTCTGTTCATGAAGTAAGGATGAATATATTTCAAGGTTGAATCTCTCGCGAAGGGGAAGGTATCAAGCTTTAAAATATATCTTGCTACATAATTTTACCGACCGAACGTAAAAGGAGAAGATATAGCAAGATATTTTCTTTCCTGTTACAGACTGTTTCGCTTCTCTATATCGCCACTAAATTTCTCGCGCCGGATGGGACCTTCTTAAGCCGTGTTTCCATGATTTTTAATCCTGAATTTCTTCGCATTGATGGGTCATCCTTTCCTATGTTTTAGCACAATTCAGAGCCATTTTACTAATAAGTTAAGAAACGAACAATACTTTTCAATAATAGTATCGGGTAAAAAAAAACTTCTTTACCCCCACTTTAAGATATTTTCGAGATATTTTTGTAAATGAATAATAAAGTAGTTTATTTCTTAAAATTCTATTTAATACTAAAAGCTCCGTAGGCTCATTAGAATGTATAGTAACCCCTGTTAAAAGGCATCTTAGAGAGAACAGCTCCTTCTATCATTAAACCTTTGCAGCGAGTTTTGGAAGACGGGAGAAGATAGAAACTATTGTAGCAAGTACTCGGAGGGTACTTTCAAACTATATATATACGCGAAAGGTTTTTATTCCCACGTTTTTCTCAGGATCCAATTAAGGGAATCGTGGTAGCCGCTTCACTCTCCGATTAAGGATTCATACTCTCGCTAAATAAACTTTTATAAGAATACACGATTAATATGAAACATTTAATGGTTTTTCAAGTATTTTGAGTTTTACAAACCCATTTGAATGCATAATTTAAATTTAAGAGAAATGCCATGATAATATATATTTCAATACTTTAGCAATTTCAAAAGTGAGGCTGTCACGATATTTTAACTAGTTAGAGTTCCGAATGAAATATGAGTGGCATCGTTAAAAAATATCGTTAAAAAACAATTCAAAATAAGTATGCATACCAAAATTAAACACAAATTCTCTTCATATACTGTAAGGTATCACTGTGGTTAAATTTGCGTGACTATATAGTGCCAAGAGTTGACTCTTGGGAGTTCTGACACGTACATGGTACGGTTGCTTAAGCGCTGTCTCTTTCGTGAAAGTACTCGACCATTTCAGAAAATCCTATATGAAAATTATCTATAATTACAATTCAGAATCCAACTGCATCATTAATCTGAAAAAAAAGCAAAAATAAACATTAATCTGTATATTTTTGTCATCTTAATTTTGAAGTTTCTTAAAAACGCTTCAACCAATGGTTGTAAAATTTTGAATTGGAGTTTTTAATAATATAAATATATCCTAGAAAAAGGCCTTTAAATATTAATTTAATCTGAATTGTATTTAATCGAATTTCCCATGGATTTAGTTCGATCCACTAGAGAAGGAGCTAACAAACATCCCTTGGAGACGGGAGAGATCGCGAAGTTGAAATACACGTCTGAAATTACTCCGTTTTTCCCATCAGCCCCAATTGCGAAGGGAAGGGTGTGTGGGGGGGGGGAGGAATTAGACCTTCGCACGTCCGGACGGTACGGATCACTATATATACCATCCTAATCTCTAGGATCTAAATTAGAGCCGGCTGCGAATGAGAACTATTCGGGGAATTCGAAGCTTTGATTCCAATTATGGGAATCGAATCTCTCGTAGATTTTATTTGGGTAGTTAGAATCTCCATGCTTCGATACGATAGAATTGCCTCGAATAGTCACATTTCGTAGCGCCCCTAACCTATAAATGTCTGATAGTACTAAAGATTAGTTTCCAGTTGGAAATGAAAATTCAGCTTCCAAGAAACACCCCCAAAGCTCCCTCTCGACTCTATTCGTTTTCTTCATCACCAGTTCAGGCATTGCGTTGTTGCGGAGAGCGCTGACGCGTACACTAAACATTAAATTATGTACCAAAGCGGTTAGGCCTTGGTCTAAACCATCTTTGCACCCCCTACATTCCTTTTAGTCTTCTTTACGTGACCCGTTTATACTCTTAAATCTTCCTCTTCGCGTTATTCTTTTTTATTTTGTCCGCTAGTTACTTTTTTTTATTCGCCCGTGTACCCTGGTGCGTTCTGGTGCACTGTAGTGTAATATTCCGTCAGTTCTTCCTGTTAATTTTCCGCTTCCTCAGGTTTACCCTTTTTTTTACCCAACTTTTTTTAAGGCTGAGTTAGGTTCCCAATCTTCACATCATTGTTCAAACATGCCATATTTCTCAACAATTATCGAGAAACAAATTTGCGTCTAGTCTCTCGGTTTTTTTACTATATGTAAAAGGCTAATTAATTGCTTTTTCGTAATTAGTTTTGTCGCTAATGTAAACTGGTCTTTTTCCCTTCAGCTATTGTAATAAATAATGTATCGATTTGTTTTTATAAAAACATTCCTAATGAGTAACGACCCCTCCCCTTATTTTGCGGTAATATATTTTATTTTGCCTGATATTTTTAAAAATATCAGAATAATAAACCAAAAATACATATATTCAGATATTTATAAACTTTAGTTCAATAATAGTAGGCAATAATGTGAAAGATCATTTGGATTGAACCCCTGAAAAAATCAATTTAACTCCTGGAGTCGCGCTTTTCCGTGAACTAACCTCTATCGCGGTTAAAACACTTCTACAGGCGTCGTATAGACTTTACATGAAACATTTAGCCCCTGGAAGATGATTTCTCTATTATAAAAAAAAATGTTGAAACTTTAACGTATGAAACATTTTGATAGGCGTTTAAGGGAAAGACATACAATGACGCAGAAAGGGTTACGGTTTCCAAAAAATGAGCTTGAGTAAATGTTTGGGAAATATTCAAGTTTCCTCTTAACTTTTTTAAAAAAAATTTTCCGGTCTTGCTTGTCTAAGTCCAAGATTTCGGAGCTTATTCAGCTTGAGAAAATCCATACCAGAATGCAATGTTCAGGGTAATGATTTGCATACAGTTCTAGGCCATCTGGCGACGCTTTTAACAAGCCCTATCGTGATAGCGCTGTTAAGGCTGAAACAATATGATTGGCCTGAATTTATACTTCAATTTTAACCAAACTTTAGAAATTAATTTAAACACCAAAAAATTGTCTAATTGTGAAAAAGAAAAATAGAATACGTTTTTGGGCATAGTGATTCAAAAGCTGTTCCAGTTTTAGCTCATTAGTTTCCCTTTAACTTTCTTTTACGAATGTCCAATTAATTTTACATCAAAATATAGTATCTCCATCAATTTTTACTATTGTTAAAACTTGAAAACCACACCGGCTGGTATAAACGGAAAAGGCGGCTAGGTTACGTTTGCGTAATAAACTCAAAAGATTGCTGTCATCGTTATTTGGCGGAATCCACTTTGCCATAAAGTTTTCTTTTTCAATACCAACATAAATCCTTTTTTCCTTAGCTTTTTTTTTTTTTTCTTTTTCTCTTTCCATTGTTCGCTAACCTTCTGAATGGTATGATATATGAGAAGGACATTCTTCATAAAAAAACCTCCTGCTATCAGCAAACTGAAACTGATTTTTTTTTTTCTCGCGAGAGACCGACAGAGGTTCGTCCGTCCGGAGTTGAGGTTTCCCCCGCACAACCGAATATAAAAGATAGTTAGGTCGTGGGAGGATAGGTGGATCTTTAACAACGGATAAGAAAATGAGAAATGTGTTGAGATATGATACGAGAGACCGCCTTGCTCGAACTGAATCTGCCAAAACAATTTGTCCGAAGAGATTTTTTTCCCCCTATATTTTTCAATTTTCTTCTTTTTCCCTATTGGATAATTTTTATTCCATCGCGTAAACCTGAGAGGGTTTTAATTCTTTTAGGCCAAAAATTTCGAATTTGTCTTTATTATATAGCAGAAACTAATAGTTAACAAGAGATCAGTTATGGTAAGAACTCATTCAAGTACCTAAGAAAATTGGAATTACAGCATTAGCCTCTGCCATAGCTTTCCCGGATCTCGAACAAGATGATCAAGGCCATTAGAAAATCCAAACCCAGTTCCGAGTTCCATTTTTAGTCGCCGATTGTAGACTCAAAACCGAGATCCGCATGAACTTGCCTCAGTCGGGTGTGATTGTTTTCACTTCTTTCAAGTGAGTGAATTGCGAAAATTCCATCTTAGTGACGTCACACGAAGGGAGCTTATTTATTTCGTGATCGAGACTCCTTTAACTAGGGGTGGTTATTATTTCACCCCGATTTCATTTCAACGTGTTGATTGCAGCCAGTTTAACGCGTTTCTTAGTCTCTTTAAAATGCTCTTTTCTGTTCGGTTCGGTAGAACTTTCGTATTTACGGAACTGGATACAGTTATAATATCCCATTTAGATATTTTAATTTAGACCTTCAATGGAAATAATTCTTAAATTCACTCTCGCATATAAATTACTTCAATTAACGTTTATGGTTTGTAGAGAAATTTTTAATTTCCGAAAATCTAGAATCTCTTGACCAAACATTCTTCTCCAAATCTATTTAGGTAATTTATTCGCTCTCGTACATTCATTCGTTGTCTTATATATGTCCTTAATCCAATCTCTTTTATAAATTAGTTCAATTTATTCGTATAATCGCGGTTACCAAATAATTTTATAATCTCGAGACCAATTCCGAGAAACGCAAATATTCTTGGACCCCGCGACGGTTCGTTGGCTATTTAAGATTTTCGGCAAATCCAGGAATCCACCCACGCCAGCGAATACTGAAAATCAATATTCGTTTAGTACGCCTATAAGCCCAAACCTCATTCAATCTCTTTCTACTCTCTTCTACTATAAAGGGACAGTGAAATGTCTAATTATTCTTAGGATCCTGATAGGCTTCCTATAATTATATTCTCTGCGTGATATAACCTTTTGATTTATGATAAAAAATCTAAACCCTTCTTTTGTAGTTGTAGTTAACGGGCTTCTTTATTCAGAAAGAACCCTTTCAATTCATTTTTATGTATAGTTTCAATTAATTTTATGTATAGTTTTAATTAATTTTATATATATAGTTTTAATTAATTTTATATATATAGTTTTAATTAATTTTATATATATAGTTTTAATTAATTTTATATATAGTTTTAATCAATTTTTATATAGTTTTAATCAATTTTTATATAGTTTTAATCAATTTTTATATAGTTTTAATTAATTTTTATATAGTTTTAATTAATTTTTATATAGTTTTAATTAATTTTTATATAGTTTTAATTAATTTTTATATAGTTTTAATTAATTTTTATATAGTTTTAATTAATTTTTATATAGTTTTAATTAATTTTTATATAGTTTTAATTAATTTTTATATAGTTTTAATTAATTTTTATATAGTTTTAATTAATTTTTATATAGTTTTAATTAATTTTTATATAGTTTTAATTAATTTTTATATAGTTTTAATTAATTTTTAAATAGTTTTAATTAATTTTTACATAGTTTTGATTAATTTTTATACATAGTTTTGATTAATTTTTATACATAGTTTTAATTAATGTTTATACATAGTTTTAATTAATGTTTATACATAGTTTTAATTAATGTTTATACATAGTTTTAATTAATGTTTATACATAGTTTTAATTAATGTTTATACATAGTTTTAATTAATGTTTATACATAGTTTTAATTAATGTTTATACATAGTTTTATTTCATTTTTATATATAGTTTTAATTCATTTTTATATATAGTTTTAATTCATTTTTATATATAGTTTTAATTCATTTTTATATATAGTTTTAATTCATTTTTATATATAGTTTTAATTCATTTTTATATATAGTTTTAATTCATTTTTATATATAGTTTTAATTCATTTTTATATATAGTTTTAATTCATTTTTATATATAGTTTTAATTCATTTTTATATATAGTTTTAATTCATTTTTATATATAGTTTTAATTCATTTTTATATATAGTTTTAATTCATTTTTATATATAGTTTTAATTCATTTTTATATATAGTTTTAATTCATTTTTGTGTCCCTCTTAAATCCTTAAATATTTTCGATATTACAATTCATTTGATTTATTTGGTTTTCGACTCTCCCTTTAATTCTACTGTCCAGCTTTGTTATACCATGTATATCGTGGAAGATAATATGATAGACTTGGCTAACTACTTATAGAAAGGTCCTATATATAGATTAAGGGAGGCATATAGAGAAAGTTGGCGGGGATTCGTCTAATATAATGTAATCAGGCAAAGGATCAACAAACACAGGGACGAGTATGGAATATAGGCTTGACTGCTTGATCTCTCTCCAAATAGGTTTTCGCCGAATGTCTTTATTTTTTCGTCAGCTTTTCCGTCTTTATTTTTGTTTAAGGCTACGCGATTGCCTAGGACGGTTATTTGCTAAGAAGAGTTTTGTAGCGAAGGAATGTTGGCGGAAGGGGAATTACTGGGAGATGAAAACCAAGATGAAAACTACAGGATAAACAATCTCTACAGCTTTTCTCTCGTACGATCGAGTGAATATATGTTGGGTAGCCATAGAAAAATCACTCTCGCGTGCCTCGCCAGTAATGATTCTGATCGCCAAAGAATAATGGCATATTCCGTAAATTTTTACTACCATAATCTATTCGTTTCCACGTGTATGATATCTTTTTATGATGTATGCTTTCTACAAAACTAATGGACCATGTTGATACACTTAGACTATTATTCAATTAATTTATGCGACTACTACTTTACAGTTAAGAAAACAAACGTTTAAGGAGAACTTTCGATCATCTTAAATTAATTTAGTATACTATGTTCAATAACTTTTGTGTTTAGGATTATATCACTGTTTATTTCATTTTATTTCGACGCATTTTGTTGGGGATGCTGCATATCACAAGTAAATCATCTTTCAAGTTTATAAGACGACAAACTGCGGGTGACGATGAAGTCAGTCCGATTTTCTCAGTCCATGGTTTCACCCTAAGTATTCCGAAATTTGTACAGACCAGTATATTATTTCTATAGAGTAAATTGAACTCGAAATCGCGACGACCTGGCGATACACACTCCTTCGTTTCGCGTGAGAGAGGAGAGAGTTGTTTTCCGTCGATACATTTTCACCCACGTAAACGTGTAGAAAGTTTAGCGCAATATTAGCACCCCCTACTTAGTTCCGATCTCAACCGCTGGAGAGGGCAATTTCTCGAATTCCGTATCTCGAGTCCTCGACCGTTTAGAGTTTTTGCATTTTTTCCTTTCTTCTCAGGTGACAAAACCTTCAGAAACACATACCAATCATAATATGCCTTGTTGTAAACTTGAAGCGTGAGTTACCCGTGATATTACTTATCGTTTATTAACCATCTTTCTGAAAATGCGATTCATATTTTATTTAAATCGCGTGAAAACCTGTGACAGCATCACTACAGCACTAAACAATATAGTCACTATACGATGTGCATTTGAACGATTAAACCTTATTATTTAATAAAATAGTTTATCCCATCAAGCCTAGACAGAATGCTTATTTGTACTCTATTACGTCATCAGGTTGCCGGTCAGCTCGTTATATCTAAGACAAAAAAGGCAAAGACCGGGGGTGACCTTAATTGCGATCCACTCGTTAATGCCTCGTCGAACCCTGGGTTCAGTTGACCGTTAATAATCACGGTTTTCCTTCCTCTTCTAATATAGGCCGTGTACGTTGATAGGGCGGGGGTGGAAATATCTGACCCTCTTCTTTCCCTGCCACTATTTACTCAACGGGGGAGTTAACGCCGAGATGTCTCTCTATTTTAGGAGACTCCTTTGTCTTTATCGTGTAAAATAACAAGACCGAACAGGATTTTGCTTAAAATACACGTGAATAAGTCACGAGAAAAATTACTTAGCTGCATGTTCTCGAGCGTAAATGAGGACCTTCTTTCGTTCATATCAAAAGTCTATCACTTTATTCCATAAAAGTAATCAACGCCTAGGAGATTAAGCAAAGGTTCAGTTTCACGTTATAGCCCATCACTTAAAACTAATCAACCCCCAGAGTGTCTTGAATCAGAAATTGCCTGTACATTTAACTGAACCTTTGCTGACAGTATTAAGCTACGGGGCGTTGTTTACTTTTATGGAATAAAGTGATAGACTTTTGTACATATTTATTTTCCTATTAGGCGTTGTATTATTGCGCCTCAAGTTTTCGATAGTTAAAAAGCGGAATAGCATAAATAATTCACTGCGTTAATTAGTGCCTACAAGTGGTTTCCTAATTGGTGAAGTTGATGACTGAGGTTTAAAGCCGCGAATTAATTAATATTTAACGTTAAAATTATGCTGCGACCATTTTTCGGAATGCTAATTTAATGTATTTTAACTTTTTCTTACTGTTCCAATTTTTACACCTAATTTGGATTAACGCGTATTTAAGGAACCTTAAATGTAAATTGCAGTAACTATAACTTATAATAATCGTTATGTATTTAATGACGAATGGAATATGAATTAAATATAATTAAAGATAAGTTTAAGATTAAAGTAATTTTAACACAAAGGGATCAGTAGATGTGTCTAAATGGGCTGGAAAACCGATATCTTTGTGGAAATATGTATTCAACAAGTCTATGGAAACCTTGTGTTCCTTGTGAGGAGTAATTTTGATTACATTACCCTCACGGTGGACTGTGGACTACATAACTCGTTGTACTCCAATAGTTTCTGTCTTTTGATTTTAACTTGAATAGGAGTTAAAAGAGGCCTAATTCTCACTTGCTAAACGCTCGCCTCAGTTTCTTAATAACAATAAATAACAACACCAAAAACAGTACGAGAGCGCTAGAAAATTTTCAGGCGCCTAAAAATGGTGGAACTATAGTTTCACCGCGAGATTTAATTACGATGAAAATTTGTTTCGTACTTCCTCCTTAAGAGGTTTTGTGAAAAACTCCTGGTCACACCAATTCTATTATAGCCACCACGCATTTTTTCGGACATCGGCTCATAGTATAGACTTTGTGTCCGTACACTTATCCATAAAAATGGTATATACCTGGGTCCAAATATTCCGGTAATCAAGACCTCTCCTTCAAGTTTCTAGGCAAGTTTTATAATTTCATCGTAGTGCCAGAACTGCGAAAGGAGGAAGGCGAGAAGGGTATAACAGCTATGTAGGGACTGATGTAGTATAGGTATAGTTAATGAAACTGGCGGCTTGAACGTCTGATGAATTGTAATTAAGGCAAACCTTCTTGGTACTACAAGATAAGTCTAGTACCCCAGTCTGTCCTATCGCTCGCCTTATGAGAAAAGGGCTATTGATTTTTTTTTTTTTTTTTTTTTTTTTTTTTAGCTTTATACTGAAGTGTTGAAGAAAGTAGAGAAGGGAGTTGGGGAAAGTTAGTAAACTAGTTAATGACCGAGCTTGACATATTTTTTTCTTATCTTTTTGTTTTGTTACTTTTTAAGCTAGAGTAGACGCAACGGGGGTGTGTGGTCTGGAACTTACAATTCTCAATTACCGAAGACCTAAAAATTGCTTACGCTTTTAAACAAAGACCTTATTGACTTCGGGTTTTTTGTAATATTTAGTTATATTTGATTTTTTTTAAATTCAGCCAATTTTTATTTTACTAGTGAGGTTTTAACTAATGGTATAATTTAAACGGTGAAAAACTTTCGCTGTCGTATACGTTGTTCATTTTTATTTTGATGAATGGTTTGTATGATGGATTGCAATATTAATTGTCAAGAGGCTTCTCTGGGCTCAATGGGAAATCAAGCTACTGGAAACGTTTGTTTAGTTTTAAACTTCAGTTAATATTAAAGTGTGGCTGTCACCCAGTTCTTTCTGGCGTAAAATGTTCAGTTTTTACATTAAAAACCCATATTCATAATTTTACACCACTTGGTTGACACGTTTTTAACCAAATTAAAATTAGATAAATGTATAGATTTAATTTTTCCCACTTGTTAACGTGGAATGATTCTGAAACGTAATTAAAGATAATTTCCTAATAAAAGATAGGACTTAAGGAATTAAGCAATTATATCAAATTCATTTAAATATCCCCTTTTCTGTCACTTAAAGCCTGATAAGCTATACAACTTTGATTTCACGAAAACTAACGACGCACTTAAAACACTAGCATTTCTTAATCTATTTAAAACGATAAAATCAAACCGATATTCAAATCGCCAGGACTCGTTTTAAGCGTCATGTGTTCACGCATTATCTTTATAAATCGATTTTATTGTAACTTCAGCTATCGGTTGTTGAAACCGAATCGGTATGAAACTGGTTCTCGAAGCAGTTTCGAGAAATCCAATCCAATCAAATCGATTCGACAAAAGACGGTTTCCCCTTCACACGACTCTAGCGAATCGTTTTGAAACGGTTTAAATCGATACCAAGGCCTAGTATGAACGCGGCTTTAGTGTTAGTGACCGACCGATCAACAGACAGACAGATAAAACAAAATATTATAATTTATGATTTACTTTTACTATTGCTGTAATGTTTTTGTACTCAAATTCCATTTTGTACTCGTGTAAAAGCCCAGACTTTAAATAATTAACGTAAAATTATTTAAAGAGATTAACCGTTTTTGCAAGTTTTAAAATGGGGTTTATATTTTAAAACGTAATTAGTTTTTGCTGCAATGTATCTTTCATCATTAATATCAGACTTAACGTTGGGTATATCGTATATGAATTCATTCAAGCTTAATTTCCCTAAATGGCAAGCTGTTCTTGAATACTTTTCACCGTTTATTTTGTATATCCTAATAGGCTCTGAATAGAAAAAAAAATAAAAATAAATAAAATAAGCCAAACGATAGATGCATTTTGTTGAAATGAATGGGTTTAAATTACACAGTTCGCTTTCTAATTTTTGTAAAAAAAGAAACCTCTAATGGATTTATTCCGTCATTTAATCACTATTTAATTAAGGGGATTCGCGACTATTAAAGTGGAAAAATAAAAAGAATCTCTTCGTAATCGGCGGGGTACGAACGATCATTATTGGTCGATCTCGAATTTCTCGCGACGAATTGATTTCATTCTCGACCGGAAAAATCTCTTCTATAGGGTTTTATTTTTCGAATTCTTTTTAATGACCAAGCCTAAGTCTCTCTCTCTCTCTTGCTCTTTTTTTCCATGGGTAATCCCAATATCAATTTACTCTCGCTCGCTTGTCCACCCCCTCCCTCCCACCGCCCCAGGAACCGCCTTACATTTAGGATAAATGACATTTTTATGAAAAGATCTCCTTGTTCGATATCAAACGGGCAAAAGAGAAGGGGAAATGGAAATAGGAGTAAGGAAAAATCCTGAACCGCCGCGACGTCGTGTCGAATCCGACAGTTAGAAGCGGCTTTAGTTTAGAGTAAGTTTTTTGAGGATTGTCTTTCCTCAATCTTCAGAGAGATGCTGAAGGGAACGTTATGTTTTCTACTTGTTGAAAACTCGAAACAAAATCTAATACTATAAATTTAGTTCGAATTATTTGAGGCCGTCAATAAGGACGTATACGTTCAAAACTGAGGGGCAAACCATACACTGTAGGTGTGCGTAACTTTCCTGGCCAATTTTTCTTAATTCGTTTTTATCCAGTTATTTGAAACAAATCTCCATAATAGCGCTACATTTAAAATTTTGAATTAGTGGAATGTTTGAATTTCAGCGTAGGCTAAATTCGGGCCAATCATATTTTATCAAACAGCGCTATCGCGATTCAATTTCTTAAAAACTTCACCAGATGACGAGAAAGACGCCGTTAGAATATATTGGGAAATGTGTACATTTGAACGCGGGAGCCGTTGGGTTCATCCGATTGGTGCGATTTTATATTTTAATTAAATTCAAACTTATAATAAAATTTTAGAAATTAATTGAAACCTCAAAAAATTCTCGAATAAGTACTTTTTGATTTGGCATGGTGATTCCGAAGATAAACTCCTCTTTTCCCTTTAATTATAAAATGAAACATTTGCTGTTAGGAAATAGTTTCTCATGGTAAAATTAGTTCATCCATGAATCGTGTTTACAAACCGTATTTATCTTATGTTTCTTATATTCATATCCTAACCTTTGTTAAATTAATCTACGAAAATGCTTCTATGTTTATTTTATTATTTTTTTTTTCTGAAGCTTTTGAAGTGTGAGGATGTTACCGTAGTGATATGTGTTACTATACTTCTAAATCTACATTTTATACACGTAACAAAAGTTACGAAACTATCTTAATATAAAATGTTGTTCGGAGAAGAATAGCGTGTAAGATAGGCTTAGAAATTAATCATTTCACTCGAGCCAAAGCTTCTTTTTACACTTTTAGTTAATTATAACGCCAACAGTATTCCATTTTTATGTATAAAAGTTTAATTACGCTTAAGATTCGTTCACACTAGAGACTTTGAAACATTTTGACAACTGTTTTTAATGTTAAATTAACTTTCAAACTAATAATTTAATTTTTTTGATGGATTATATCTACAATTGACCGCAAAATCTATAATTTAACATTTCCAAAATTGATAGAAATGCTTTTAAAGTTTTAAGCATGAGCACCGCTTTATACTCGTACATTGCTTTTAATTTGATATAATTTAACTTAATGATACCGTTTATGAGTTTAACCTTGTTGTTAAGCGTTTTCGAAAAATTTCATAAAGGGAGGATGAAGATGAAAATAAGAGGGAGAATGCAACCTAACCAATAAGGGATTTTTTTTATATTGATTCCCTATCGTTTAAAAGGCCTAATCCACCAGTAAAAAAACATAAAACAAATATTAAAATATAATTAAATTTAAAACTTACCCGGAAAATAGGCTTAGCTGGTTTCAGCGACAAATTGAATGTTATTGCAAGTCACATGGAGATTTCGCCTTAACGATGGGCCTTGCTCATTGGTCGCTAACCTATCAATGCTAAGAAATTTAGAGCTAAGCCTATTTTCATGAAAACACTTCATTTTCATTTTTACCGTTCCTTTAGGATACTGAGACTAGACTGGGGTTTTAAACTTTTTAGATTAACGTTTAAGATCGTGTAATTTAGAATCTGCCTTTTCAAATTTCAGCATGTACAAAGGGATTTCGTCATAACTCGAGTATAAACATTTTAGTGATAAACGTTTCTTATATTTATACACGTTGCAAAATCAACTGTTCAGATTATAGTCTCGGTTCACGGAAAAGATGGGTAATTATTTTCATTTTCAGCTTGTATATTTTTGATACTATAATTAACATTCTTCATTAAAATATGGAAAAAAGGCCCTTAAAGGATTAGTATCACGTCATTTTGTGATCGTTAACTTTTCATTTCATCGCTTAGCTGGGGGCGTTACTAGGATGAAGAAATGTAAGGTTTTCTCCATAAAATTATCGGATTGTTCCCCGAAAATCGATTTTCTACTTTTAGAATTTAACCAAATTTGTATTTCGTACCATTGTCAAATCCTGGTCCTCTATCCCTTTAAGCAATTCAGAAAAGTTAATTATTCAAACTAACGACTGAAATTTGTTTGGTAATTAAGAAACATTTTTAATTTATTAAATTGCCTCGAGTTGTAATTAAAATTACGCAAACATATATAGGTTTGTATTATACGAGAGATGACAAATACCATAGCAAAGACGTTATACCTTAATATTATACGAATGAATTACAATATCCTAATATTTTATTCTTATTAATTTTTCATATTACATCTTAATTCCCTTTTCATTTAGTCCCACCTTCCCTGAATGTAACAGGCTAATAAAATAACAAAAACCTCTAGGAAATCGACCGGCAGTCCAGCCTCTGCCCGTAGAAAGCTCCTTCTTAAAGACAACTGATATAGTCAGCCATTAAAAATTAGTTCGATGAAGACTCACGGTGGTATAGCGTAGGCAGAGCGAAAAAAAAAAAACTATCTCTCTTCTCTCCGTGCCCAGACACAAAATGTATCTGCACTACTACTAGGGATTTCTTTCTGGGAATAGGCAAGGGGATGTACCGAATTTTACGAAACGGTTTTCATCCCTCACAGAGTTCGTTCTTCCTCGGTGGCCCTGTCCTAGACATTTCGTTCTAAATTATGGGCGCCTTATCGATTTTTTTTTTTTTTTTTTTTTTTTTTTTTTTTTTTTTTTTTTTCTGAGCGGCAAGGAATAATGTTACCTACGATCCTTGTTTATTCGTCTTACAGTGCAAAGATTAATTCGTCTCTTAATTATAATATTGATTCATTGAATATTATTCCGGTTACTTTCCCTCTATCGCTAAGCCTCGGTCTCCGACAATAAGATGGATCGCGTTGATTTAAGTTGGCTAAGAAATCGAATGAGAACAATTTCTGTACGAACAAATTCATCAATAATCCTTTAGGAGGAACCACGCAGGCAGGAAGCCAGGAACGTACTCGTTCTAGTTGGTATCTTTAGCATAATGACCTTGTCACAATTCGGTAGTTTAGCGGCGAGCGTTTCGCGGTACTCCGCATCGCGTTGCGGTTTCTCGATATGCTAGGAAAATGGTAATCAAATTCTGCTGTATAAGTGATCGATTCCGTGTGCCCTACATCCAATATCAGACTTCCAGGACAAGAAAATGATCGGACGTTAAGAAGCGGTAGCGCCGCCACCTTTTGAACGCCATATAAAGTACCCTCAAATATTTCGGTTTATGGTTTTTTGCTCTGATAAGAAATTGCTGGAACTTGCCCCACTATAGATTAGTGATTTATTAGTGCCGAAGTTAAGGCTTAAAAGATAGGGTTTCTCGTGTTAATTACCACCAACTTCGTGATTAATTTGAAAGGTTATAGCCACTTTCGTAAAGTCTGTACACCGATTACTTTATTATTTAACTGATTTCAGCCTTTGGTAATAACTTTAGTACAGTCGAAACTATATGACAAGCTTGTATGCCGAATTCTATTTGCAGCCCCTCTATGTAACATGATTGCGATATATCATATAGTCGAATTATTATTTGCAGGGAAAATTTGTATTCGTGAATTCAAATGCGCAAATTATGGTTTTAGGAAATTTTATTCAGTAATGGAAATTGAGTGTTTCCGAGAATTTGTTGGCTCAGTTCTTTTAGTAATCTACAAAATTAAATATAACCCGCGAGCCGGTCTTTTCAAAATTGCGAGTCTAAACATTCTAAATCCCCCTCAAATAAAAGAACTTAAAGAAAAAACTCTGTAACAATAATTTTAATTTTAAAATTCAAGTAATCTTTCTTAGATTGATGTCGAAATGTTCGTACACCTAAATACCCTGTCGCCAAATAAGCTACCACCAAAATAACTCGCATTGAAATATCCTAGATTCATAAAGAAAACGTACTGCCTAACTTTGTACTTTAAAGCGAGCTAAATTGAATTGCGAGCTCGTTCCATCCACGTCTGTAACGCGTTACTTTCACAGATGCTGGGAACTTTTACCATGATTTGGTCTGCACTATAGTTCCATTCATCTTCATGGTAGTCACAAATCACGACCCGGGTAGAGTTTGCCTCAATATTTAATATTCTTTACCTTACTCCGCGATTGTACATATTGTCAGTCCAAAGTGAAATAAACTATATAGCTGGGCTTTCTTGATACTACTTGCAAATCTCGTTGCTATTATGGCCTTTGGTTGCGGGGTGCGTTTTTCAAGATACATAAATAGGAAGGTTAAAAAAAAAAAATCCTTCTTCCAAAATATATTCACTTTCTATCTTAAAAGTGGTCGGTTTTTGTATACGTTTATTCGCTTCCCAGTTTGAGAAATAAGGAAACTTATGGCGGATTAATATATAATGTTAAACCTCGAAGGAATAAAAATAGGTCTTTCAAACGACTCTTGAATCCTAGAATCCACTTTGAAGCGTTTGTTATCCCACGCTCTGTCGGTTTTCTTTTCAATGGGATTGCCAAAAGAAAAATAATAAATAAAAAAGTATATTTCCACCGTTTTTTACATAACTCTTTTTTTGAGACCAGCCTCCGCCTGTTTTTCGATAAGCGTTATGGACCGCCTCGTATAAAATATGGGGACCACATATATACAGGGTGGACACCTCAGTGTTACAAATGCCACTCCATTTTTTCGATCGATTATGGCTGAGCTATTCATGGTTTAATAAACAGCTTCCCAGAGGATTTAGACAGCGCGGAGGAACATATCTTCAGTTCTACGCGTCAGCAAGCCTTTTAACCCCTATTTTAGTGATTAAAACGTTCGTAACGATTCTCAACTTGGCATAAGGCTTCAAATGAGAGAGAGAAAAGTCAGCGTCGTCGTATCACACGGGGCGTGTGCAGTAGAGTTTATTTCATTCGATTTTATCAATACAAAAAATGATACAATGTCTTAATGTGCAAACGCCTTTCTCCTAAGTTTTCAAAACTATCCCCCTTCTCTCCGCGTCCGCAGACACGAATTAATTACTCCCTCGAGGTATTTGGCTAAGAGTTTCCTCCGGTGAAGGGGGTGGAACTAATTTTAAAAAACGGCGTTTATCCCTCACCATATGAACAGAAACACAATATCTATAGGTACGCTTATATTAAAACTATTCAAAGTTTTCATCATATAGCAGTGGCGTTGCGTTCGATTCTCCACGTTCAGGTGCAGGATGAGATTTGCACCCTGTATATTTGAAATTTGATTTTTTACTTTAAAGGGGAGAGTAAGCGATTTCGCTTTTACGGCGGTGTTCCCCTAAAACCTCTATACCCACAATGGAATGGACAAAAAATGGGATTTTTCTTTCACCCCTTCCGATTTTTTTTGCAAGCTTTGTCCGGTGTATTTTGACGGAATCGCGAAATTCGTGAGAAATTGACGTCAAATCGAGTTTGCGCTTTAAAACCGCGCGGAAAACTTTTTCTGACATCTTTCTCGGAATACTCGGGGTCATGTATTCCGGTAGAACGCCCCTTTCAGTTTATTTTCGTCTTGGAAGAGGGATCTTTAAGATTATTATATTTATCTAGAGACCGATTCAACAGTTTTTTGCGAAACTATTTTTAGTCCATACGCGGTTTAACTTGGCGTATCAATTCGCCTGGATCAGTACGTAAAATGGCTTGTATGTAAAATGATATAGAATTCAAATATTCATGGAAGCTTATAGATTTTATTTTATTCTTTGGTGTATGGGGACGGACCTATACCCTGGCTTACTGACGGTCATTTTCCCTTATTCGCAGCTTATATGACATGATGCCACGAGAACCAAACCGATTTTCCTCCCGTCTACTTTTTGACGTGGAATAAAGTTTAGTTTAGTGTTTCAAGTCGAGGTAAATTTTTCGGATCTTTACGTAGACCTATTTTTGCTGGAATGTTTCCTATTTTACCGCAAACATTTTCATCATTTGTGGTATTTAAACACATTCCAAAGTTATTTTGGTCACACTTAACTTTTGTTTTATACACCACTGAGTAACGAAAATAACCTGGAGTTTAAAAATCTTTAAAGTACAATATTTTTCCGGTTTTCCAATTAACTTGTTAAATTAGAAATTCTAGTTCATTCTGAGAGAACTTTTTTTTCTCTAACATCAACTACACCCAATCTTTTCCGCTTATTTTCACAATTTGGATGCATTTATCGAGTCTTATTTTTAATAGTAGAATGGATAAAAAAAAATCCTATTCATCCATCCTTTAACATCAGTCTTTAAGTATATTAAAACCGTAACATAACTAAAAATTCTCATTTGAACAGAAATGTGTGAAAGTTTTTTTTCATACCGTAACTGCAATTTGAATGATACAGATTAAATATTTTACATGTAAATTGTTTTCATTGAAGGGCAAGTATCTTGGAAATTCTGCTTATCACGATATTGTAATAGAACTTACTGAAAGCTTTAAAATACGTCCAATTGCTATAAAATTGGGCTCTAATTAAATTTTTGGCCGCTTCTCAAATACGTTTCTTGGATATACTCAACTTAAACCAGAAATAGCTTTTCATATATTTAGTAAAAAAAATGACGTGAAATTTAAAAATTATTTAATCTTGTTTGTTGGCCGATTTTTATGTCTATGATTGGTCACAATTTAAATCTCTCGTTGAGAATTACTATAGAATATGCATGTTGTTAGCCAAAAAAAAAAAAAGGTCCTAATCTCAAGTCTCAACGTGCCCTATATCCTTTTCGCCGGAAACTATGTTTTGTTTCAAATATTAATATTTTTATTTCTTCTTCAAAATACCGTAATTCAAAAATCTATTTCTCATTCAGTAATAATATATATCTTATATTCTTCCTCTATATATACGGGGGCTTCTTTAAAATCTATATTTCAGAAAGTATATTATAATAAATATTGTAGTTGGAAAATATCAAAACACATTATCCTTACGAAACTTTATATTTCAATTTATAAAGTTTTAGTTCTATTCGTGTATTGATTTATATACGAGATAGATGCAAAGAAAACTAATTCAAGAAGCGTTTGTTTCTTTGTTATAAAATTCCATCCATTGAGATTTTTCTTTGCTTTATAATGGAAGCGCTGTTTTTAAAATACCTTTACTTACTTTCAAAATACCCGAAATTCAAAAATCTATCATATATAATTGTTCCTCTTCAGAAATTGTTTATATTATAAATATTATAGTTGGAAAAGCTCAAAACACTACTGACGCTTGCTAAAATTTTATATTCCAATTAAAGTTTTGGTTTTAATTTGTATTTCTTTACCGTATATACGAAAAAAAATGCAATGAAACTAACTTAACAAACGTTTCTGTACATAAGGATATTCTCTTTTTTTTTTATTTTTATTTTTAGTCTTGAAAGTTTTCTTTAGTTTATAAGAGCGGGAGTGCAAAAATCTAAGCGCAACGGCTGCAGTCTACGCTTTGCATAGCAACGTCACGTCTAGCGCATTTTTTTCCATCTTAGTTACGGCACCTTAGGATGGATCAAAAAAGAGAAAAAACGAGCGATAAAACTCGTGGGCAAAAAGAGAAAGAAAGGTCTGCGAGACTGGACTTTGAAATAAGCCTTGTCAGTGCGACCTCTTACACGCTGCTGCTTTTCCCATCTACCTATATATAGCTCCATCTTAGCCTCCGTAATATTTAAAGGTTTTAAGGTATGTCGTTCTGACAGAGTTCGTGCCATAAATCGATTCCCTGGAAAAGATGGGGAACTTGAAAGGGATCCGATAATTTTGTTGAGAACGGAATTTTTATTTTATAATTTATAACGTTGTCGATAAAGCTGTAATAATAAATAATTTGATTAGGGAAAATGGGTTTCGTTGCCATGCTTGTTATAAATTGAAAGAAGAATTTATTATTAAAGAGGAACCCAAACATTTCATAATAATGTGAGCAAAGTAATGTTAAAAATAAATAGAGAAAAGTTACGGTCATTTTGGCACTATGGATCGATTTGAATCAGTGGCAAGGCATCGTTTTCGAGTGGCGAGGAATAACTTTATTATCTTCAATTAATAAAGGGAATGTGTGCTTTCTAATGGTGTAATCGGTTTTTGACTAGGAGATCGTAGAGAAACGTTACGGCCATTTTAATATAGGGGTCATATTTAGTACATTGGCTCGATTTAAATCAGTGGCGTGGCATCTTTTTCTAGTGGCGAGGCATAATTTTATTATCTTAAAATAATCTAAGGAGTGTGTACTCTCTAATGGTGTAATCAATTTATGCGGAGAAGATCGTTATGCTATTTTAATGATATTTTCATACCTATTAACGCTCCTAATCGATTAAAAATATCATGTTACTCGTCATTATTATCCTTTAGGAGTGTCGATACAAATTAATTATACGTAATTAAACTTTGCATAGCTTAATGATAACGCGTAAAAAATAAAAATGATATTGTTCCATAGATACGTGCAATTTTATTCTAACAAATGAACATTTTTAAAGTATAATTTTCAAAGAATTCTAGTTCAGTTATATTGCCATTATTTAAATTTATTTTGCAATGGTCTGCTCCTGTAGTTTGCGAACATAGTCGTCATACTGAGCTTGGAAAAAATTTCCAGCTACTGGATTTCCTAAGTTGTATTTTTTGGCGAAATCTCTTGTTTTGAATTTACGCCGTCCTTCTCTGGAACTTTTAGATAGCGTTGGCTCATCGAACGTTAGTTTACCGGTTTGTTTGAATACCAAGAATATATATCTGTGCAAACCTATATATAGGGTTAATATTAAAAAATGTTTTGAGATAATTTCCATATATTATAATCTAAGACTCGCGTATTGACTTACCTGATCCAAGCGGCGGACCAGATCCTCTATATTCAGCGATAACTTCTCCATTTTCGACATTAGATCCTGGAATGTTGACGACTAACCAATGTTTAACTTCACCATTTATAGGATTTTCGCGACTAGGCGCGTCTGGATCTATAAAACGTCTCATTTTAAGTTCGTTCTGGGCTAATTACTTGTGTAATATCCAGTTCATTTATCGTTACCAGTCATAATAAGAGTGTAATACGCTTCAGAATCGGCGGGATAGGTGACAGACGGCTGGTCTTTGACGTCCGTCGGTGTCAGTTCTTTACCCATATCAACGACTCCATTTTCATAAGTTACCTTTTCGGGATCATTTAATAAATATTTAATTGCAAGCTTCCAATTAAGTGCTAGATTTAATCATTTATGTATATGGTATCAAACCTTAATAACGTCCTTGGGAACTATATCAATTACATCGGGCACAACTTGATGCTCTTCCATTTTTTCACTCCTGGAATCATAACGAGCAAAAAATTAAGTACAGGACCTAGATTCAACAATATAATTTTAGTTTCCAAATAAGTACCTATTCTGTTACAATCAAATATAAACGATCAGTTTAATTATTAACATAGCTTTTAAAATTATTCTTTAAACTGGAGAAAGAATCTACAAATATTCCGATCCAAAAAAAAGTTTAAGACTAAACCGGCCGCCTTTCCTCTGCCGTAGAAAATATATTTTTTAAGACACGTGATATAGACAGCCAATAAAATTCATTTCCTTGGGAATATCAAGAGTCTGAAGGCTAACGGTCTACCTTAGGCAGAGTAAGGAAAATTATCTCTCTTCTCTCCGCGCCAGCAGATACGACCTATTTTGTAGAGGCTCTACTTTGCGGTAAACAGGCAAGAGGATTGAACGAATTTTACCCGTCACAGGAACCTTTCTTTCTCTCTGGCCATGCCCTTATAAACTTTTTTGTTCTTTTATTTATTTTTTCTCCAAATGATTAGCTGAACCTAATAATATTTTGAGCCACATTACAAGAAATGTGAGCTTATCCCTTTAAGTTGCAGTCTTTCTATGTTATTATCGAAATATTCTCACAGCTATTAACGTTTCATTAATATTATTAAAACTAAAATATGTTATTACTTATTAAGTATATAAGAATTATTTTACTTACTTTTTCCTTAGACGTTTTCAAAGGCGACAGAATGTTGCAATGGTCTATGCTTAAAAGTAATAGACTATAAGTATATAAATTGGAACGCGTTAATCATTTTGTATATTATCTTTTTTTTAATTATCGCTCTAATCGTCTGGAGGATTCGCCAACGCCCCTTTTTCTCGATAAGATAATACAATATTGCAACGGTATAAGCTTGAATAATATAACGAGTGGAGTCCAAGGTTACGTTGCCTATTCAAGTTCATTTAAAATAGAAAGAAATTACATCCATGCAATTCAGCACCAAAACAACAATTTTCTAATTTTTAATCTTTAATTTTTTCGCAATCTCCTTTGGAAATGTGCTGATTTACCTTTTGACGACCCCTAGGGTTATATAAATATTTCTCAATCTCTCAGTCCATTGCCAGGGGGGTTCATTTCTCATCAGAGTTGTCTATTGACACGCAAATTACTGGAAAATAGGATTTACTTAACAAAAATTACTCTAACTATAACTTTAAAGTGAAACTCGAGTAGTTAGCGAATGATAGGAGTCCTTAATAATACGCCTATCTATCTAGACGTACTCCGCGCGTGATAATAGTTAATACGCGAACCAAGAGCCGCAGCTGTCGATCAGCTATACAGTAGATGCATTAACGTTTCCCGGTATATATAATTAATATGTACTGCCATTTCGAAACGGCATCTAAAATATATACTGATACTTCGGCTCGATTCAGCGAAGTTTTATACCATTATATATTTCCTTCGTTTGCACTCACGAGTAAACGTATATCAGATAAATATTTACATTAATAAAAAGAAAACTCCACACAAGTAGCCATAATCGTTGAAAAATTCAAGGACTAGCCACAATCTCTTTTCTTTGAAGAATTAAATTTATAAAGGATATTTACTGTATTATATTATCTCCATATTATCCGTTAGGAAGGATTTAAATTTTTTGATTGGTAAGTTAAAGGACAAATTAAATAATTCTAGTAATTTGATCTCACTACACGGGTGGCGTTCTTTCGGTTAAATAATCAATATATTAAGAAAAAAATTAGCAGTTGGGCGTCTATTGAAATGTGGCCTTTCATTAAATAAGGCTGACACTGATTGTTTATGAGTTCTAAATTGAGTTATATTTTTGGGCATTTTAGTTCTCGATTTAAGTTTAGTTTTTGTTTTAATAATATAAAGGCTTTCAGAAAAAATGATGAGAGCCTCACTTAAAGAACTCCATTATTTACATCCTGGTATGTACCTTTAAAAATGTACTAGATTAAAAAAACGGTAAAAATCTTACTGTAATTATTCTAAAATAATTCGGTCATAGAATTGGAATAATTTTAATCATAGGAGAAATTATGAATTTTTTTATAGAAAAACTTTTATTTACGAGACGTTACGAGCTTAATATAAAATTAAAGCTCATGGACACACGAAATTCTAAAAATATCTAAAAGAACATTTTTAAAACGAGTTCCTTTTAAAACAATTTTAATTAGAAATTATTTTCCACTGATCTGCTCGTGTAATTTAGGAACGTAATCGTCGTATTGAGCTTGGTAAAAATTTCCGGCTACTGGATTTCCTAAGTTGTATTTTTTGGCAAAATCTCTAGTTTTAAATTTAAGTCTTCCCTCTCTGGAACGCTTAGATGTCCTTGTTTCGTCGAAGGTTAATTTACCTGGTTGTTTAAAAACCAGAAATATATATCGATGCAAACCTGTAATATTAAAATACAAAATGAGTTGAAATAATTTTGTTTTAAAGGGATAGCAAACTATGAAAACCAGTTAATTTGTATCGATTTAGAGACTGTTAAATACGCGTAAAAACATAATTCGAAACTCACTGAAGATTTCGTGGTAACTTTCATTTAATTATCAAAGTCGCGAACAGGATTCACGTATACCAATGAAAAAGATGTTGGGTCACCGGTGGGATTTGAAACCGCAACCTTCCGCTTACAGGGCAACAATTTTATCATATCACTCGTGGCCACGAGTGGCAAGATCACTTCGGCTGATGGGGTCCGAAGACCTCCATGGTAAAGATCCCTTTGGATTTCATGCCGTTAACAAGATATGGGCTCAAATCACACCCGTGACCCAACATCTTTTTCACGAGTAATTGTACATTGTAACCTAAGCTCCATTTCAAAGAGCGTTTCATTGTCATCAGCAATTCTGTTATTTTATTTTATTTCAATCTGAAATTTCTTCGAATTTAATTTCTCTATGCTAATTTACCTAGAATTACCATGAAATCTTTCAGGACGACTTTGAATAGTGTTTTACAAGTTTTTTTTGCGTATTAAGACTTACCAGTTCCAAGCGGCGGACCCGATCCGATATATTCAGCCAGTACTTCTCCGTTTTCGATATTAGTTCCTAGAATATTGACGACCAACCAATGTTTCACTTCTCCGGAAGTGGGATTTTCGCGAGTGGGTGCGTCGGGATCTATGGAGAACGTGGCCTTGTTAATTTGAAGTCTATTGTGGGCTAATTATTAAATTATTAATAATATTAATTAGTTTAATCGTTACCTGTCATAATAAGGGTGTAATAGGCTTCCGAATCGGCGGGATAGCTGACTGATGGCTGGTCTTTCACAACCGTTGGTGTAAGCTCGTTACCCAAGTCAACGACACCATTCTCGTACGTTACCTTCATTTTTGGGGTATAATTTAGATTTAATTTGCGGCTTCCAATTAAGTGGTAGATTTAGTCGTACCTTAATCACGTTTGTGGGAGCTACGTCAATAACATCAGGGACAATTTTATGCTCTTCCATTTTTGTACTAAATATAAAACTGCAATTCTTGTTTCTTCGGTTATAATGTTTCTTCTGAAAAACAAAAAGAGCAAAAACTTTGTTTCAAGGTTACAATTATATACAGTATATAAATTTAACTTATAACGGCAACATAGCCTGAACCATGAATATTTAAACAACTCTTAAGTTTCCGCGTTGTTTTTTAAGTTACTTTCACACTAAAGTTTTTAAAAACGTTTCAAAAGAGAAAATTTCAAAATTTTCGGGTAAACTGTTCAAATATTTCCAAAAATTAATAATATTTAGAAAAATGGATTTTCTTCATTAAAATTAGTTTGGAAAAGGTTAGGAGATACTTGGTTTGAACATAAATTTATAATTTATACTTCTACGCTCATATAGTTTCGATATCATCGTAAATTCAAAGTGTTAATTGGAAAATTTAGAAGTATACGTACTTTTTTCCTTGTATTTGTATTATAGAACGACTGAAGAACGAATGAAGGTTGAGAAATTATGATTTAAAATATATATTCCTAAATTGCGACCGTTAATCTGTGTTATTTTTTATTTCTTTTTATAAACTGTCTGCACTATCGTCTCGAGGTTTCGCTATAATATAACGCCCCTTTTCCTGATAAGATAATAAAATTTTGTGCCGCTATGACTTTGCTAAATTATTATTTTAAGTGCCTCTGGTAATATAGTCCAAAATATATTTCTTATGTTAATGTTATTTCTGATATCAAATATAGATAATTACAAGAACGTATTTAAAGAGAGAATGCAACCTAAAAAAATTTATCGATTCCTTATCGTTTAAATAGTCCTAGTCCAACAGAAAAAGAAATTAAAACCAAATATTAAACTAGAAATAAATTTAAAACTTACCAGGACAATAGGCTTAGCTGGATTCACGGAGATTACCTGTACTCCTCATATAAGGACTCATATGGGGAATGCGGGATCTCCATGATCAATGTCATTGGTCTCTAGTCCTTATACGGGGAGTTCAGAATATCTCTATGAATCCAGCTAAGCCTATTTTGATGGCAAGTTTTAAATTTATTTCTAGTTTAATATTTGTTTCTAAATTTTTTTATTGTTGGATTAGGCCTATTTAAACGACAAGGAATCGATAAAAAATCACTTGTTGTTAGGTTGCGTTCTCCCTTTAAGATAATTATCATTTAATAATAGTTCTGTACTATAATGAATTCAGAGCCTAATGGTATAGATTTTAATATATTTATCACGCTAATGATACTTTTGAAATCAACTTTGAAGATAATTACGTTTATAATAATATAATAAACTTGGGAGTGGAATTTTGACGGAAAATTCTCATACCAATATTTTAAAATATAGAATTTGATGTTCGAAAAACAAAATAATATTTCAAAAATAAATAAAAGCTCAAACCTTTTAAAATAAGTTAGATGGATCTGATACGTTTGGAATAATTCGACTATATGGATGTGGGCTATGAAAAAGTATACAAAACATAATTTATTACGGAATAAAACTGTCAAGGTTGAAGTAGTTTAGACGATTGTTTCGCCATCTCGAAGCGTATACCCTAAAACTTATACACTGTAATTATATTCTTGTCTTCGAAAATTCAAGGATTATCTCCAGGTCAAGGAGAGTTAAGCCGCGTTCACACTAAAGACTTTGAAAGTGTTTTACACATTTTTGGAAAGCTCAGAATGGTAAGGGTGAACTGTATAGGTATCTTTTGTGAGAATACTTAAGTATACCCTTGAAAATTAGAACTGAGAATTCTAAACGATTTAAAAACCATTACAAAGGTGGTAGTGTGAACGTAAATTCGGGTTAATGGTCAAATCTAAGGCGTATTGATATAAATGATTAATCTTATAAAGAAAAAGTAGTCCGGACAACTTACTTTGAACCGTAGTAATAGCAACAATCTCTCTTATATATGTAAAAGATAAAACATAGTTTAAATTACGGTTCTTAATCATTTCCTCCGATTTCTAAATGGCATTCTCTTGTTTTATAATATCTTTCGATTTATAAGAGAAAACCAAAAAATACAAGTTCGATAAATAAATAAATCCGAGATAAACCCCGGTTGCGTGACAAATAGTTCGGAACGAAAGTAGGCCCCACCCACGACGGGTTGCTTGATTTACCGATAGACGCTGTGGACAAATGGGCATTCTCAATAGAAATTAACATAATAATATTTAGTTCGATTATTTTTCTTCATACTACCTTTTTTTCCCAAACCTCTTAAAGTGAGGCTGTCACCATTTTTGAAGGCATATCGGTAAAAAATATCTTTTTCATTTTATTTATGAGAATACACATTCAAAATTTGGTTTGACTTCATAATTAAAATACCAAAAATATATATAGATTCTATTTTTTCCCTGATTGATGACGTAGTTTGATTCTTTAACTTAATTAACCTTTTTTTTTTAATAATTTAGAAATATTTAATTTAAAACTGATCATTTTTAGCGATAAAATGATTTTCCAAAAAGTTTACTCAAATTCCATTTGAATCTCATAAATCCGTGATAGCTTCTATTTAATAAACATCCAAGATCGCAGAAAATTACAAAAAAAAAATAAAAGTATGGTTTTCACCCTTTCGAGAGCACACAGAAACAGTAAAATTTCGTCATTATTTGCTGTCCCCAGTATACAACTGTACTATTACTACATTATTAATGCATATTATAATCAGTACTCCTCCATTAGAACCATTACTAAATAGTAATATTTCTTTTTCTAATGACCATCTAGGGATATTAAAGCGTAACAGCTACATATATGAAATGAGTTATAAACGGATTTGACAATATCGAAGTTATTTTATTTATAATAATAACAAAAGTCTAACACTTTATTCAATAAAAGTAAACAACGTCCCGGAGCTTAATACTATCAGCAAAGGTCCAGTTTTACTTAAAAATACCCAAAAAAGTCATCACCCCTGTCTGACTCGAGTAATTTAAACTCTTCCTCGATATTTTGACTCGAGAGAGAGGGACGGAATTTAGGCTTGCCGCACTCGTCTTCCCCCCAACTTCGAAATTCTCCAAAGAGTGGCGCTTCCGATTTCACTATTTACACCGACTGCCGCCAATAGAGTGTCTCGAATCAGAATCTGCCACTACCTTTGCTGATAGAATTAAGCTACGACGGGGCGTTGTTTACTTTTATGGATTGAATTGATAAACATTTGATTATAATTATGTACTTTATATTTAATACGATCATGATTTCATCTTATTTTGTCATTAGTGAAATTAATATCTTCTTGAACGGGTTTTAACTGGGCTTCAACATCTTGTTTTATTTCAACCATCGCAGATCGCCTGTTCACAATGACCAATATTTTCTTCGGCTGGACCTAAAGCTCTTGAGTTTTTTTTTTTTTTTTTTTTTTTTCTTTTCTTTTCTTTGAATCCCATTTTTTTTTTAAAACGACTTATCTCAGCAATCAAACTAAGAACGTGTTAGTTTTCTTTCTCGAACTCTCATCCAAACCCTCTTCTCTGTTTTGAACGAGTTACTCTAATGTTTGGTTCCAGAGAATGATAGTTATTCTGGTACGATCCTCATCCGTTTCCATCCGCGATGATGATATCTTTAAAAGCATTTCGAGGCAAAAACGCGGTACAAGGTAAAACCACGAGTAAGTTAGATACTATATTTTGAATCTTAGGCCTTTATTTTACCTAGTTTAATTATGAAATTGCTGATAAGATTTTTTTTCTCTTAAGCCTCGGTGGCTTTGTGTGAAAACTCGCGATAGTTGAAGAGACATTATATTTAAGAATTTATGAGGGAAATTTTAGAGAAGGGTTTCTTGAATAAATATAGGTTTAGTTTGAAGGAAGGAGAAGGTTAAATTTGAATTTCCGCTCATTTCGCTCAATTAGGCTTAGCCTATAAAAATTTAAAATGGGTTGCAATTAATGGTTCGTTAAGCTGCCGCTTTTAGGGGATACGGGTAGAATTTGAAGGCGTATTGATGCTGTTATAACTGACGAACCTCTAAAGAGGCTGATATAGTTACACAAATATAGTCTATATAAAGATACTCTTAAATGGAGAAATTATACGCCACTCGAAAACGAAGTCTGGCCACTGATAGAAACGAGAAAAAGTGTAAAAAGTAACCCATATCTTTCTTGCACCATTAGAAAGTAGCCATCCCATAGAATAATGGAATTTGAATGATGATTTATTAGGCTCGAATGTAAGAGGGCTTTGTGTTTGATGGGATATTGGTCTTAGTAGGATTTCAAGGCATGTGGGACTAAAAATTGTGCAAAAATATTTCATTTATATATTTATAATAGTGCAGGATCTGAAAATAAAATATAAAATTCTAATTAAGCATTTTTAATATATTGCCTTAATTTTAGCGTTTGCATATTTTACTTATTATTATTTTACAAACCAATTAAAATGCTGCCTTTTCTATATGAAAATTAATATATTTTTTTGGACTTCAAATTTAAAATTATTTCCATGGGTATAATTCACTCCAATTTTAATATTCAGTAGGTTTAAAGCTAAAGGAGTACTTTATTTATAAGTAATCAAATGTTGGCTACAACTGATAGATTTGCTTTAAACGTGGTACATATTTAATACAAGTAAAAAAGACAATTCAACTTAAAAAAAAAAAAAAAAAAAAAAAAAAAAAAAAAAAAATCCAAAATTCAAAAATATTTCTCTACCAGTTTTCTTGGAAAGTTTGCAAAGACACTTCGTTTTCCTTATGGGCCATAACATTTTATATCAATCCACCTAAAATATTTCTAGTACGCCAACTCTTTTTGAACAGAAGAATTTAGATTCTTAAATGGGATTATATACTAAACAATTCCCAATTGGTATTTCGGGTCTGGCGAATTTAAAATTCTAATTTAAAGCTTTTTTTTTTTTTTTTCCATTTTTTT
Source organism: Odiellus spinosus (assembly GCA_963920705.1). Classification (NCBI taxonomy): domain Eukaryota; kingdom Metazoa; phylum Arthropoda; class Arachnida; order Opiliones; family Phalangiidae; genus Odiellus; species Odiellus spinosus. The sequence continues at coordinate 16,305,300 of OY987227.1, read as the reverse complement.
CCGAACATAATTTGAAAAGTTTGGTATATTATAATACTAAAATGAGGATTTCGAAATAATACCGGCGATATTTTTCCGCGTTTCGATGCTAATCCAGTTTCTACAGATTAAGAAGAAAGGTACGCGTATATATTGCCAGAAAAATCACTTTTTTTTGGTAAAAGAAAGCTTTATAAGCTTGAGCTTATCTTCTAACACGGTTTATTCCTATTTTAAAATTCTACTCCCTCTCTTTATTTAATATAAAAGAGTAGAAAAGATTCTTATAAAACATTTTATTTTTCTCGAGACAGAACTATAATTGAAGCTTTGTTTTATTGGTTATAGAAAAATATTTCTATGAAAGGTTTATGCCATCTGGGACAAAACTGTTCCTATTTGTTTAGTTGGAGAGAATTTCGCGTAACTAACGAGAGACAAGGGCTCTGGTTAAAAGTATGCGTAGTAGAGCTGGGCCTTTGTGTTCAGGGAATTGCTTTAGAATTGCCTACCGCTTTAAATAAGCTCTTTAAAAACCTTGAGCAGTTCAATAAATGTAGATGTAAACTTTTATGTTAAAATATTTTAAAGGAAGGGTCTCATTGAACTTTATTTTGGGTCTGCCAAATTTAAAACTGATTTAAAGCTTAATTTTTTTTTTTTTTTTTTTTTTTTTTTTTTTTTTTTTTTTTTTTTTGAAAAAGCGTCATTTTATTCATAACATGAAATTTGTTATATTATTAAAATATGGGGCTGTCAGTATTTTTTGCGAATACCTCTGGATTATAACATTACTTTTATCACTTTAAAACATCCGTCATATATATATATTGATGACGTAGTATTGCGGGGAATTTTAATCTTTAAAAAAATGGTGATTATAAAATATGAATTTTTATTATTGCGAAAATGAAATGGCCCGAGATTAATTTGACTTTAAACCGGTACTGCTATATTACTTTGACCACAAGCAAATCATGCTTCAAGTTTACAATAAGGCACGTATTTCTGAAAGTTTTGTCGTCACAGCTTTCGCCCGAGGAGAGAGGAACAAAATTCAAAAACTCTAAACGGTCGATATACGGAATTCGAAATTGCCCTCTCTAGCGGTTGAGATTGGAACTAAGTAGAGGCGGTGCTAATATTGCACCGAACGTTCTAGATTCTTACGGGAGTGAAATGTATCGACGGAAAGCAACTCTCCACTCTCTTTCTCGCGAAACGAATTGCGTGTCTCGCCAGGCCGTCGCGATTTCGTGTCTGATTTACTCTGGAAAGAATATACTGGGTCTGGCCGCCTTTCCGTACAAATTTGGAATACTTAGGGTGAAACCATGGACTGAGACAATCTGACTCACTTCATTGTCACCCGCAGTATGTCGTCTTTACTTGTGCTTTGACTAATCAAGGCAGGCGCTGCCACTGACTTTATCGTATAATCCAAACTTCTTTACACAAAAAATATTACTTATTCGACGAGATATCGTTAACCATTGTTAGTTATTCGCTTCGAAACGAAATGAATATCAACACTTTTCGAGGATAGATAGGAATTCGAGAGTTTCTTTTAAACGCTCGCTCGAGTTTTGGTCGAGTTTCCGGTTTTCTAAGGATTTGGCCCTTTCTTAGAAAATAGCCGCGTGGCTTTAATCGACTCGTAAAACCACCGTTTCCCGAGACCACTATCAAAGGCTAGAGGACATTTTTAGATCAATTATCCGAGTCTCGGGCTAGACTGAACGTCTATTGAAAAGCATCCAAAGTCTGGGAAATTCAAAGAAGAGGGTGTTTAAAAGGCGTAAAAGTAAGCTATACCCAGAAAACTGCCGGCTGATCTCATGAATATTCCAATTTTAAAGCCATACCTCTGTCGTTCTAGATGTCTTCTTTTGTGATATCAGCTTATACGTTCTTCACGTCCTATAGCTTTTATTGCTTTAAAACATATTAAAGGGGTATATGGATTTTTCTTTTCTTAATTTGCATACAAGTCCTATATAATTAATTATACCAATTTGTTGAGTGCGCGCGCTTTTAAACCTGTTAATTGGATGTGTTTTTTAAAGGTGACTAGTATGAGAGAATAATTAATTGTTATATATTACAATAAATTAAATTTAAGTTTTTCAAGTTAGCTACGGTGTAAGATTTTAATTAGATTTACGTATACATTTTCGGAAAGCTCGTTGAATTTTAATTTTGAATTTCCTTAAAAATTCGTCAACCAAAATTCGTCAGTTGTTTAATACGTGTTAGTTTAATTCATAGGCCATTGAAAATCGAATGTGACGTGATCACCTTTAACCAGAAACTAATATTAAAACGAAAGAAATCATTCCGGAATGACACCACCTCCTCATTCTGTAACTCGTATACATGTAGATTTTGCGGTACTATTCCTTAAATTGCATAGATAAGCTATCTTAATTACAATCTTCTATACGTTTAACATTGGTGGATTACTAATTAGGCAAAGTAGACCCGAAGGTTTGGGCCCAGAGACATAGTTTTTTAAGAGAGATAAGGGACCCCCTTGCTTCTATTGTTAATCCGGTTCTGTTCGTTTATTAAATTCATGACAATTCATGATCACTTCACGTAATCGGCGTACATCAAGCTTTAACTGTACTGAAGTGATTACTTAACTGCGTACGTATTTATCATTACCAAAGGCTGCATGCAGAATCAGTTACGCAATTGCGTATTCGGTTTACCGATTATACGGGAGTGGTTAATCCCCGTGACGATTAATTTCGTCGTAAAGCGTGCGAAGCTTATCTCGTATTCTCGAATAAATCAAATCGTGCTTATTATAATAATTAAACCATGGAGTCTTTAAATCGTATATGGGTTTGTTCGTGCTGCAATCTCAAATGGATAAAATCGACTATATATTCTGTCCGTTGGTTTAAAGATAATAGTGTGAAAGGCGGGAGAAATAGTTAACATGGATGTGATCTTCGTCGTTCTCTTCCTTTCCCCTTGTTGTTTGTATTTTCGTGAATAGACGTAATGATTACTTTTATAGACGGGATATGGTCCATTATGTATATATACCGACGCAACACAAACTCGTAAAACCAAAAGCGCGTCGCGTTATGTATTTGTTTAACCTGACTCGTGCCAAGAATGTGTTTGGTAAGGTATGTTTTTCTTTTTTTAATATATCCTACGTTGCATTATAGAACTCAAAACTATGATTTTATGGGAAAATTGGACTTATTTTGTTTCTTACCAAATTTAGTATCTCTTAATTCTGTTTTATCACGTATACAAATATTTTTTATATATATCTCGATTGTTATATTCTACCGTCGTACCGTAAATGCCATTTTAAAAAATACAGAATTTCTTCTTCAGAAAATCGTGTTCAGGGGCTCTCTAAATCATGGCATTTGATTACCCCATACGAACCTTGTTTCCACTATGGCGTTTTCATCCTTACGCGGCATACTGTTAAAGATGAGATTTTTTTCGAGCTAGCAATTTGACGAGCTATGCCGTAAATAGCAACATTTTCTAGCTATAAACCCTTAATATTTTATAAAAACAAGTATTAAGTAATTTCACTTGTCAGGAAACGCGGTAATCAAACTGATGGCTCTATAATATCCACGGTACCGTATATAATGACGTAAGAGATATTTGGTTTCCAAACATTTTGAAGATGCCGATTATAAAATATTTGTTTTTATTGTTTTGGTAATTGTTTCTCTGTAATAATTATTTTTAATGGTATTTTAACGATTTTTTTCTAAAATTCAACTCAATTTTCATTTTGTTTTCTTTTGAAATACGTGACAGCGTCACTTTAAACCTATTTTTAAGGACGAAGAATCTACGTTTTACTTTTATACTTAACGGTACGAGTTGGTAATGGAAACAAAAAGGAAAATATAACTTTTTTTTAAAGTCGTGGAATTGATCGAATTTTCTGACTTGGTATTTTTAAATTAAATTCTAACGAGACATTTTTTTCTATATATTAGGAAGTTTTTCGCGACCTCTCCCTAAATTTTATCAAAATCCTCTCGAGAATATTTGATTTGTTTGGACGCCACTAAAGGGACCAAGAAACCTGTTTTCAAAATGTTTAATTCTTCTTTAGTTGGACCAGGCCATTTGCGTATAAATCAAATCTTCTAATATGTGTTCGAAATATCAATATCGCAAAGCTATTTAAAAAAGAAATTCAGTGTCCATTCAACATTAAAATCGAGCCAATTACTCTAGGCTAGAGTGTAGCCATGTCAAAAACACGCGCTCTTTACTTTCAAAAGGAATTAGTCCCATATTCGGCTTAAGGTAAATTTAACCAGAAATATATTTTCCGAGTGTAAAAGTGAACTATTTTATCTGTATAGTAGCTAGAATAATACCTTTTTCGCTTCGGTAAGTAATTTAATTATAGTTTTTGTTTATTTATATTTAAATATCTGCAAATTAACCTGTCAAAGAGACCTTTGATTACTCGTTAAATTCTCATAACTAACCCTGTTCCGTGATTGGCTATTGAATGGTTTTTAAAATAGCCTTTACATTTGTTGTGGTAATTTCTACCCTAATAACAGTTTCAACTCGAAATTCTCGAAACAACAAAGGTTTCCTGGTCCCTTTATAAAAATACAGACTAAGCCTTAAAATATTTTTTTACCGAATTTCCGATTTGTCTTTTTTTTTTTTTTTTTTTTTTTTTTTCCTATTCACAAAATTTGAAATGATAGGCTTAAAGTTTTTACTCTACTATAAGTAAATCTAGAATCCATTTACTGTGTAACATCTGCGAATATAACACCAGCCAGTTCACGGTGAATCTAACTTCACCATCCGATGAACTTAGCCCTTTCTTATTAAAATGGTAAAGAAAATTTTAACCAAGGGCTATAAACTAGTTTAAAATAACTAACTCTATTTTTTAAAGCCTATTGTGCAGTTTTTGCTGCTGCCATTACCAGTCAAATAATTTAATTTGAAAAATCCTACAAAATTTGTCAAACATTTTGCGTTTCTCAAAATTAGTTTTTTTTGTCAAAAATGTTAATTTTATCCCGCCATAGAAACTAATGCTTTTTTTATCCCGCCATAGAAACTAATGCTTTTTTTATCCCGCCATAGAAACTAATGTTTTTTTTTTTCATCTAAACCACCCTGTATAGTATCATTTTATAGCACTAGGTGCTCTAGAACAATAGAAATCACTTAAAGAGCAAGTGATATAAAGAGCCGTAAGTTCACTGTGCGAATCGAAAGCATTGTCGAGCAACATTTTTAAGTTTCACAGGAAAAATCAAGCGCTCGCGGGAGGGGGCAACATTTTTGCTCTGTCTTTTACGAGAGAGCAACCGAAAAAGAGCATTTTTTCACTGATATGATTTGGAAATGCAAAATATTTCAGATTTTACGTCCCACTGCTCGATGCTCGATAGCGAGTGAGGGTAAGCTTGAGCAACTTGGTTTTCAACGACATTAGGAGCACTCTGAGAGTGGCCCAGTGGAATTCGCTATTAGTAAATGAGCGTATTAATTTATACGAGTAAAGAAAACAAACCACAAACCCGCATCAATTCGCCGTAATGAATATGATTAATATTACAAGAGTCGATTTGGTGTTTGTTCAAACATTACGCCCACGAATTTCCCCTTGTTTTCGGTCGTATTCTTTCATTAATTGACACTAGGGAGCGTAGTATGGTGTATAATTTATCGCCACAAATTGAAGCGGTGGTCGCGACTGACGCTATATAGCCAAGGCCCGAGGTGTTTTCTTTTTAATGAAATTTCTAGTCCCTGGACTTGTAGGCTAGCCAACCTTCTCCCGCGGGAAGGGAAGGGAGATACTACGTTCGACTAAGCTACGATTAGAAGTAAAAGCGGTCCTTCTTTAATTAATGCCCATCCAAAAACCAACGACCAAAGCAACGAGTATTAGGGTTAATTATATTTTATTTCCAGAGCGAAACAGAGAGCGACTTATAGGTTAGCGGGATTCGTTAAATCCGAGGGGTATATATTAATTTAAGTTTCACTTTTCTATTTACTCTTCCTGTTGTCGGGCTTTTCAATAATTTGAATTAAGAGTAATAGTATAACTTGCTAAGCACGTTGACGTTATTAAATATGTAATAGACCCATATATATTATAGTATTTTTCCATTGAATTATATTTAACGCTTCATTTAGTCCGTATCTCTTGTTTATACCGTTAAAAGTTTAATAAATCTAACGATATTTAACTTCTAGTCGCGTTTATAATTATTACATCATTTAATACGAACGTTTATAATTACTATATGATGATATAATACGGAAGAGTTAATAATGAATATTTAAATTCTAATTTAAAAATATCAGCTATACCGTGTCATCTTCTAAAGCTAATGGGCTTAACCAGTCTTAAGCCTATTTATCATTTGTAATTTGAATGTACCCTTATTATATATGTAGAAGTACAGCACGATTAATCCCATTTTTTCCTAAATTACGCGCTTACACTATTCTTTGTGTCTTTCTTTTAACTTAGGTTTTAATTCCAACAAAATGAACAGTGGTAGAAAAATAAATAACGTTAATTATATTATTTAATCTCGTTACTTTTAATTTACATAGAAAAATTCCCAAAAGAATCTTTTAAAAAAATACACGCTCTTTCTTAAAAATAGTCTTTATCACCTCGAAAGTAAATTGACAGAAATTTGCAAACATAATAACCTTATTTGCTTACTCGAACCATGATTAAATTAAAAAAAATAAAATAATTAAGCTTCTTCCAGTGTAGTTACCTATATTGATTTTTCAAAAGTCAAACTAAAAAAAATAAAAAAAGAAGAAAAATATTCAAATCTGTATAATCCTATTTCAATATTTAATCCTTTTTCAATTAAAGCCTCAGCCTTTTGAATGAGCGGCGACATAAAGTAGTTTTTTTTTTCTTTTCTTTTAAATATCTTTCGTAAAGAAGATCAAAACAAATTAAAAGTCAGGCGGAAATTTCCAGACGTATGCGTTAGCGTCATTCCTATCACCTCAAAGAAATTATTTAGAGCCAACGTTGAGATCTTTGAGTGACTCAAATTGAATGACGATGAAAGACGAAAAGTATGTTAAATTAAGGGAATGTGAAAAAGGAAAGCATCGATTGAAATATCTTTTTAAGCAGTTCCAAATTGAATACGCAGGGTTTGTACAAAAACATGGGGAAAAATTCCAACCTTGGTTGATAACTTTTTCACTTTATTTTATCCCTATTGATGATTTCGAAGCTTTTTTTAATGGATTTTAAGCCTTCTTTGATATCTTATACGAAATCTGATAAGGAGGTAAAGATATTCCAACGAAAGGCTATGTTTTCATTGGATCTTCAAATAACGCTCCGGGATTGGTTAGAATTCCACGAGGTCACGAGAAAGTACGTGAGGGGTAAAAACCATAATGTAATTATTATGTTTTCGAGATTAGAGATTTGGAGATTGTATATTTTTTTTCTGTTATTAACAAGAAAGTAAGATAAATATAAGTAAATTTGATTTATTCCGTATATAATTATACCACAATAACTAATTAATATTAAAAAAAACGGTAATTTGTTATCTGTTTTCAAAGTCCACCATTCTTTAAAAATCATAATTTTGATAAATGTTAGTGATTAAATATATATGTTTCTTCATGGTAGCTTCCATCTCCGTTGGCGGCTTCAGTTATAGATCTATTAGTCAATTAATTAATATTATTAATATTATTAACTATTAAAATAATAATATGATAATATTAAATTAATAAACTCTCTTGAATTTTTTTTCACCCTTCCTTAAGGAAAAAATCAAAGTAGGAGGCTATAAAAGAGAACTATATACAACAGGCTAATAAACTCCCTCCGTTGGGCAAAAACGAATTAAACAAGAAAGGAAATAAAAGAAAATAAAAGAATGCAAAGGGAAAAAAATACAGCCGGCATACGGTGTCCTTATTTCGAAAGCTAAATTAATGAATTCATTCATTAATTCATTCTCTCTTTCGTCGTGCGTATAATTGGCCGAGTAAAGGTGATGGTAACTCGCTTGTCGCCCTAATTAATTCGTTAGTCGAACGATCCGTGGTATACGCTTATATGGTCTTCCAGAAACGCCTGGGTATACCGTCTTTTCCAATCTATTGCCTCCTCTTCATTCTCATTTCGCGAGTAATTAATGGAGATTTCCTTTACATTTTTTTTTTTTTTTCAAAGTTAGTTTTGATTTAAATGAAGAGAAAACCGTTATTAAAAAAATCTTAAAGTGACGCTTTCACCATTTTAATTTTTATTCTTCCAAATTTAAGGGTTAAGAAGCACCCTTTAGGGTATAAACTTTATTTTATAATCCTTAATGGTAGTCATTTTTGTTATTGGTTCTGCTTCCAAAACTTTGATGTCTACGTAGTAGAACATTCTGGAAATGCCTCTGAAATTGTACTTAAAATCTGAAACCTTCTACTTTTTAACAAAAGATCATTTTAGTCCATAAAAGTAAACAACGCCCCGTAGTTGAATATTATCAGCAAAGATCCAGGTAATTGTAACGGCAGATTCTGATTCGAGACACTCTAGCGGCCGCAGACGATGTAAATAGTGAAATCGGAAACGCTACTCTTGGGGAGCTGAGGGGGATAAAATATAGCCAAGCGCGGCGCCTAAATTCCGTCCCTCTCTCCGGACTCAAAATATTGAAGATGAGTCCAAATCACTTTAGGAAGACAGGGGTGATGACATTTTTGGCTAGTTTTAAGTGATGGGCCTTTGATGATAGTATTAAGCTACGAGGCGTTGTTTACTTTTATGAAATTAAGTGATGGACTATTGATTGGACTCCATACTGAGGTTTTGAGAGCCCATTGAAATATTTCAAGGTATAGGCTGTGTTTTAAAAAAACTTTAAACGCCTGTTCAGAAAATATATTAATTTAAATAATTTTTATCAGACTTTTCCTCTAAAACTATGTTATTTTGAATTTTTTTTTCAGAATGTTTTGGATAATATTGGACTGACTTTATCGAATGGCTCAAAATATATAGTGTTACGTTCCAACTTGAATCTTAATTTCGGTGAGTGAAAAACAATTTATTCTAATCATTCAAAATAAATTCCACTAAGTACAAGGTTGAATTTAGTTCGAAAAAATCATATTTATGTTCTCTATAAAGTTGAATTTAATTTGAACCTATTTAAAACACTAAGCTTTTAAGATAAATGATAAACCAATTTAGGCGTAAAGTTTTACGCCACTTGTTGATTGAAATAATATAGGCTTTTAAAATTTTACGGTCCTTAACAGATAATTTTCATCATTCCAAGCTCCCTAGTTACCGTTTAACGATATTTCAGCTTCTGTATGAGAGAATATATATTATACTAAAAGCCTGCAGGACTGTAGCCTAGCTCGCTCCTTATTCGCTATAGTTTAAAATAACAATCGAGTTCTATATAAAGGTTTTCGGATCAATTTTTCAGACTCTAGGCTATATAGCTGTATATAAAAGTTATATTTAGAATATTTAGTTTCTGTTTATGTTATTAAGTCTGCTAGTGTTTTATTATTCGTTCTATATAATTCCGTACGCGTTCAAAAGCAACTTGCAAAAGAAATATGACTTTTATTCCTACGGGATTTAATACGGTTTATTCAGGGTTCTTTTATTTTTGTGCAGGTTAGAAATCGAGTTATATATTTCTGCCGTCAAGAACCATTTTTTTTTAATTGAAGAATGTACAAAAAAGTATCTTGTATGTTTCAATGAAGTCATACTTTTTGATTGGTGCGCTACCCACTTGTTTTTAAAAATAATTTGCACCTTTAATCAAGACCCAGTTTTATGCTAACTGAGAAACTCTATATAAATCGAGCGAGGAAATCGTTGAAATCGACTAGGCTTTGAATAATTTTTAAATTATCGCGGTGATAAAATATATCTATCAATACATATCTTAATATAAAACGGAGATTTTATGCTCCAAAAAATTAAACATAAACAAGAACTCATTTATGTTCGCAAGAACCGGAGAATATAACATTAGTCTCTGGTATCATGACCTCTACTTCCTCACGTGAAACTCGCTGAAACTAAAATCTGTGTCAGCGAAACTTGGAATGTTTTAATTAACCCCCCCCCCCCACAAGCCGAGTTTTGTGCATAGCCCCTCCGTAACAAACCACTATAGGTATAGCCACAAGTAAATCATCCTTCAAGTTTATAAGACGTCATACTGCGGGTGACGATGAAGTGAGTCCGATTTTCTTAGTCCATGGTTTCACCCTACATCGCGACGGCTGAGAGAGAGAGGGGAGAATTGTTTTCCGTCGATACATTTTCACCTCCGTAAACGTCTAGAAGGTTCGGCGCAATATTAGCACCGCCTACTTAGTTCCAATCTCAACCGCTAAAGAGGGCAATTTCACGAATTCCGTATCTCGACCGTTTAGAGTTTTTGAATTCTTTCCTCTCTCCTCGGGCGAAGGCTCTGACGACCAATCATAATATGCCTTGTTGTAAACTTGAAGTATGATTTACCTGTGGTATAGGCATGATGAAGTATGAAGCGAAAGGTTTGGGATAAAAATATAACTATATTTGATGTGCGCGAAACGTATAAGATTATATTCCCTTTAAAAATAGAATTAGAAGGTTGTTTACGTCGGAGTATTTTTACCTTCTACTTTCGTGCCTGGTTGTTTTTCATCTTGAAAATTAGGGAAAAATAAGCGGTGACATAGAGAAAGAATTAAGGAGTGCACTCCGCATTTTTCGTAATTACGTCGAGCTCTGTTTTGTTTTCTACTCTCTTGAATAATTAACTATATCGGCTAGGGCTTTCAACTATGCTTAAAACTATAATAATATAGTTCATTTCATTTAGGAAATTCTATACTCGTTATTATTGATCCCCATCTCTTCATTAAGGTATACTTTGTTAAATAAATATCGGAAATGTACCTTTTCACTTAATGTAATAACTAGCGATTTCGATAAAGTTTTCAGTATCTTTGGGCGTTGTTCGTTTGCGATTTCGTTTACGGGTTCGTACACGTTATAAATTAGTAAATTTTAATTCGTGTTTGTTGGACGGAGTAGCTATCAGTGCGTCAATTAGCAAATCAGTACCACCAGAAGGAGATAATAAGAAAAGTTAAATACTAAGCCTTTGTAATTGACACAAAATAAAATAAGTAGACCGAACGTAGGCCGATTCGAGGTTCTTATGAAAAGAGAAAAGAAATGGTTTAAATCGCATTTAGAAAAATTTCTGCTTTTTTTTTAATCTAACGGAGACCGAGGCTCCATCTAAATTAAAATACACAAAACTCACTCATCTGATTGACATGCCCAATTCTACACGAAACAAAATAGTGGACGATTTAAATAAGTCGGGGTAAAGGCTGTAATTTCAATTCACAGTTTTTTGCAGCGGAAATCAAAAACAAAACAAATGTTTCCGCTAAGCCATTGATAAAAAAAAAATGTTTTGCTCACGGAACAATTATGTTTTTGTTGCGAAAAATCGCTTGGTGAAAATGAACTTTTAGAACTTTATTTTTAGATTTGACTGAATTAGGAAGGTACTTTTTTATCACAAAATAGTACTTTTGATTTATTTTTCTTCAGGCTCCCTATCGAAAGCTTTCAATCTAAATATGGGTTAATTCCCGTGCTTAAATTCAACACAGCCTTGAAAGAAACAAAGTATAAGTCTCTATAGCGGTTTTGCAAAACAATGCATGCTTAGGCCATTTTTTGGGGGGAGGGGGAGGTTTATGTTATGTTTTCACGATTTCACGATTCATAGGCAATGTTCCTCTTAACCCGTCCATTTTGAATAATGAGGTACAAGAATACGTGGATGTCATTTTTATCTATTATTTCCCTCTCCTCCCACTTTCACCCCGCCAAGGCTTAACTCAGTCATTATCGGGAATGGGTTTATGGTGTACTGGCTTAGCATTGCGTTGGAGTGAAACACTTTGAGAAACTTCGCTAGAAATATAGACTGATGACCCAATATAAATGGACCCATCTCTTTTCTCACTAAAAGATTAAAGGGAAATTGAAATGATGACCCATTATATTGTAAAACAGCGAAAAAAATAACGATTGTTCATTGACTCTGCCAGCTTGGCTACAATACGTGTTTTCGCGATAGTCACTGCAAATTTGAAAGGTCAAAAGATTTTTTTTCGGGTTGGGTTCGTATACGAACTGGGAAACCTGGAAACGTCAGGAAATTTAGAAATTGTCCCAAAAAGGTCAGGAAATTTGGAAATTGCCCCAAAAGGTCGGGGAAAAGTCGGTGAATTTGGAAATTGGCCCAAATGGTCAGAGAAATTAAATATTTTGGTACACGTCAAGGACCTTTTTTATGATTGGTTGATCAATTAATTGTAGCGTAATTAATTTAGACTGAAAATATTTGACTTAAGATTGAAATTTTTTCTCATATTCTGAGTAAACTATGTCAAATAGAAAGTAGGAATTTATAAGAGCTCGCTCGTAAGAATAAATTCGTGTAAAAGATTAAAATTGGCCAGGGAAACTATTTAGAAGTAGTAACGGAAAACCTGGAAAAGTCAGATATTTTGAATTATTTTCAATTTAAAATCATTAATGTTAATTAATAAAAAAATATTTCATAAAATTTCATATACAATTATATCTTTGGGCCATTGCGGTTTCATTACGTTTATCTTTGAATTTCTAGTAATATTTCAAAATTTTGCTTCACCCAAGAATCTTTTGAAAAATTAATTGAACGTTTATTATTTTATTTCTCTTTCCCTTTTTAAAGTGCCACATGGGATTGGTAAATTTCCCCCCATCACGCAGTTCTTTGTAGTTAGGGCGATTTTAAGAAACAAACATATATTGTACGTATACTCGCGGTGTAGCCACCAATTGGAAAAGCGGTGAGAGTGCGGAATCCTCTTAAAAATGCTCCAGTATAATCGAGTGAATCCTTTTCAAGCGAAAGCTCAACTCCCTCTCTTCGTTCCGGCTCTTCATTCCTTTCCTCTCTCTTCTCGATTCTCCAGTCTCTTCCCACACTCCCGTAGTTTTCTCAATAAACTTTACCGCTATGCCACGATGGCTTGGCCATTAGAAAATTGTCTCCGAAGGGAATTTAAGACTGTTCGATGGAAAAGGCGAACGAAATGCCTGCCATCTTTAAAGGCTCTTTCACGCGTATGTAGTATATTAGTCTAAACGTTTAACGTTCTATTATACCAAACAAGAGGTATCCAGACAGTCTGGATGAACGTGGAGTGATGGTCAATCGAGTACTTGGTAACCGCGTAAAAAATGTAAATGATTCTTACCCGCGCAAAAAAAATAAATGGAGAATGGAGTCTTCGCGCCAGATGGCGCCAGAGACTCCAGCCAGAGAGAGAGAGAGAAAACTCAACTGTCGACGAAATATGGGTGTAAGACGAAAAATATGCCCTTTTTTAGGAGGAACACGAAGGGGAGTAAACGCGCTGAAAGCTACGTTCCTTCCCCCAACTACATCTGTATTTCGAGCTATCTTTCTATAACGTGTAGTGATGACGTCATCACTCCACGTAAAAAGACCAATATCTACCAAAGAACATCGAATTGTACGCTATACCCGAGTATCAGGCTTGTCAATTGGGGGTAGAGCTTGTTTACTCCGACGCAAACTACGCCACGAAATCATATCCTATCAGGAAGAAGAGAGAAGACAAAATATTGTTAAAAGGATGATGCAAGCTAACAACAAGTGATTTTTATCGATTCATTATCGTTTAAATAGGCCTGATCCACCAGTATTTTTTTACAAAAAATAATAAACTAGAAATAAATTTAAAACTTACTCGGAAAATAGGCCTAGTCCTGAATTTAATCTCATTGATTGGTTAGTGACCAATGAACAAAGGTCTGTCATTAAGACGAGAACTACATGAAACTTCCAATAACATTCGATTGGGCTCTGACTCATCAATGCGAAGAAATTCAGGATCTCCATTAATCCAGCTAAGTCTATTTTCCGGGTAAGTTTTAGATTTATTTCTAGTTTAATATTTGTTTGTAATTTTTTTTTACTGTTTGGGACGCCTGTGGATTTATAATTTTAGAAGTGCAACATTAGTTTGCATCGGTCATGAAATATAAATTAAATAATACGCATAGTATTCAAAAATATATAGATACATATCTGAAAATTTAATCTACAAAAAGTTCAAACAATTTTGTCAAAAGACGAGTTTCAATTTAGGTTTTCGAGATAATCATTAAATTTTTTAATGCAATTTTGTATAGAATGAAATATACTTGGACTAAAATTACTTTTCTGAACATATCCCTATAAATAAAGCCAAAAATTCTTTATAGAAATCCAATCCATTAAATTTCATCTGGCCTGGGGAAATGGCTATAAATCGACGTAATGCACTTGTTTTTGTGTATGTGTGAAAGAGTCATAACTCGATCCGCGCTATCTTTCTCTCTGTCTCTTTTTCTTCTCACTCTTTTCCTTCTCCTAGCCGCGTGTGTTTGTTGCATCTGGAAATTTCTTTTCTAAAGAATTTGACTGAACACGTACCGCTGAATTTACGTGATTCGTTTGCTCTTCTTAAAAGCAACCGCCACAGTTTCTATATACTTATAGTCGCTCTTCCGCCGATCGCATCCAGAAGACCACTCTTTTCTCAATTTCTTCGATACAGGATATAAAATATCTTTTTTTTACAAAGCAATCTTTCTTTTTATTTTTGTTTCTTCCATTTCAAAGTTTCCAGTCATGTTTTGTTGCTCAATTTTTATTAATGAACTAGAAACGTTTTTTGAGTAGATCTATCGTTTTCGAGAAAAAGAGAAAAAGTTTGGCTTTTGAGAGAAGTAAAATCGATAATCGCCTTTGAATCGATAGGCAGGGTCTAGGCCAAAGCCTAAGTGTATAGGGGACCCCAAAAATACATTCGAAAGGGTTCCCAAATACTTTTCAAAGGACCTTGAAAATTGGGGACTCAGTCCTTCACAATCCGTTCGAATAAAAAGGTGAGCCACCTCTATGAGCTTTAATAAGTTATCAGATTTTTTAGAGATGGGAAAATAAAATCCTAGCGGCGCTAGTTAAATTTGACTATCAACTGTGGGCTCTAAAATAGTCACGCAACCATAGTGATGCCGTTGAATGTTTCTTATTTTCTGTCAATTACATTTTATTTACTATTGTTAAAGCTTCCTAAATCATAGATTTTGAATCGTTTTTTGACGATCTTTCCGAAAATTGAAATCTTTAAGCCTAATTTGAGATTGTGCTGATATTTAATTTCTACTTTATAAGTTTTAAGATATAAACCATAGTAAAAACTAAAAAATAAAATAAAATAAAAAAAAAAAAAAAAAAAAACGGTGCCGATGGCAATAATACCTCATATTTCCTAGAGAAAATTGTTTCGGAAATCGAGTTATATAGGCTTAAGTACATAGAGTGGGCGGTATAAGCCGATAAATTCTTTGTCGTCGCATCGTCGGCTCAAAAGATAATCCACTAAACGATTACCTTCTATTCCGAGAATTTCTCTTCTCCGGATATTTGATAAAATCGCGAGCCCCTTTCATTATATTTCGATAGAGCTTCCTTCTTTTATCGTCAATATTATTTTCAAAGCGAAACAATATCCAAGAGTCAATTATTGAAAAGAGATTCAAACGAGGGGCAAGTCACTCTAGAAAAATTTGTACACCTGATTCCAGATTCATTTGATTCTCAGTGATTTGCCCCTCAGTTTATAATAATTAAGTTAAAATTAATTTGTCAGCCAACCATGTTCCTTGGCACGTACTAATAAAATATTTCGTTTCTCTGACTATTTGGGCTCATTTTCAAATTCCCTGACTTTTCCCTGACCTTTTGGGGCAATTTTCTAATTTCTGACCAGGTTTTCCAGGTCGAGTACGAAGGCTGTAAAAATTGAGTCTTAAATTTTATTCGCGCCGGCCCTTCTTTCCTAATGATAACATAAATAGCCTACTAAAGCAATTTAACAGTGACTCCGTCCTTTCTCAAGAATACATTATAAATAAAAACTGATCTTAATTAAATGATACGAATTGATTTACCTTTTACGCGAATCCTTAAATCCCTCAAAATTACGAATTGAGATAATCCTCGATAGAGAAAAACGGCATTGGAATTTTAGACTAACACGGACGATGGAACAATCCGCGGCTACTAATTTCTCGTTTCGCGATTAATTTTAACGGTTATATTCGTAATAAACATTAAAAATCAATCGTTGGACACTAAAATCGCGAAATTATAAACATTTTTGGACAAGAAGAACGGGTTTTAGAGGTTACGCTTTGAAAACTGTCAAATAAGGCTTAGCTTTTGGCGCGCGCCGCCACCGTCGTTGATAGATGGCGCCAGAGGTTCCATAAGGACCATAAAAATCACCAAATATTTTTCGCTCTAGCTTTCTCGAGAATAAAGTTAGGATTTTTATGAAAATGAGCCACTGAAGTTGAGAGATGGCGCCAGGGGTTCCATAAGAAGGATAAAAATCAACAAATTTCTTTCGCGAGTATAAAGTTTGGATTTTTACGAGGATTTTTATGAAAAAGCTATTTCTTTTATAGCGAGTTGAAATATTGAAAATGAAAATCAATTTAAATAAATTTGTAATTTTAACGGAATTTAAAGCCGAGATTATAATTTATTTTGAAAGTTATTATTTTTAATAGTTGTAAAATATAATTGTAAGATAATTTATAGTATAAATAAAACAATTAATAAATATTATAAACTCCCTATTCTCATTGCAGGTTTGAGACATTATTATTATTTAAAACAGGGTTCGTACAAAAGTTTGGTAGTTAATTTCCCTGACTTTTCCAGGTTTTCCCAGAACATTTCTAAACAATTTCCCTGACCAAATTAATCATTTTTTCACGAATTTAATCTTTCTGGCGATCTCTCTCCCACTTTTAATATTATATATTTTATCAATTAGGGTCAATAGTTTACTCAGTTTATAACGAGGGGCTTCGTACGTAGAATAATTTTTGTTCTCGAGATGTCAGAATGCATAAACCTTGGATCCCTTTAACTACAGCTTTATCTCGAAGTCAACAAATCGCGTGACTAGGGCGGACAAATAGGGATTGATAATATTATTGAATTAGTTAACGAGACTGCTACTTCATGGTTGAAAAAACAGTTTATTAAATAAACATTTCCGGAGAGCTTTCGGACGTATTATAGTCTCGTTTTCAATCCCAATGGTTTTTCTCGAGCATGAAGTAGCAGTCTTGATAATTAATTTAATAATATTATAAGTTAATTACCATGGTCGATAAATTTTGTGTAAATAGGGATTGAACTGACTAGCTCGGAATAACTATAATCAGAAGTCTATGCAAAACTTTCGGGAAGAAGTTTCTAACTCCCTTTTCTCTGAGTGGTAAAATCTAGACACATCAATTATCTCGTCGTTGACTAAAGAATTCATTAACTAGCTAGTTAACTAGCAGAGTAATACAATCTTCAAACGAGGCCTAATTAGCCGATTTAATCAGATTTAACCGAGGTTATAATCAGATTTAACCGCGGTTATAATCAGATTTAACCGCGGTTATAATCAGATTTAACCGTGGTTATAATCAGATTTAACCGTGGTTATAATCAGATTTAACCGAGGTTATAATCAGATTTAACCGAGGTTATAATCAGATTTAACCGAGGTTATAATCAGATTTAACCGAGGTTATAATCAGATTTAACCGAGGTTATAATCAGATTTAACCGAGGTTATAATCAGATTTAACCGAGGTTATAATCAGATTTAACCGAGGTTATAATCAGATTTAACCGAGGTTATAATCCGATTTAACCGAGGTTATAATCAGATTTAAGCGAGGTTATAATCAGATTTAAGCGAGGTTATAATCAGATTTAAGCGAGGCTTTAGTCAGATTTAAGCGAGGCTTTAGTCAGATTTAAGCGAGGCTTTAGTCAGATTTAAGCGAGGCTTTAGTCAGATTTAAGCGAGGCTTTAGTCAGATTTAAGCGAGGCTTTAGTCAGATTTAAGCGTGGTTATAATCAGATTTAACCGAGGTTATAATCAGATTTAACCGAGGTTTTAATTAGATTTAACCGAGGTTTTAATTAGATTTAACCGAGGTTTTAATTAGATTTAACCGAGGTTTTAATCAGATTTAACCGAGGTTTTAATCAGATTTAACCGAGGTTTTAATCAGATTTAACCCAGGTTTTAATCAGATTTAACCCAGGTTTTAATCAGATGTAACCGAGGTTTTAATCAGATGTAACCGAGCCTTTAATCCGATTTAACCGAGGTTTACTGAACTGATAAGGCTACATGTAAATCTCAGTTAATTTTGATAGAACCATCTAATTACGCCTCGTCTGAAGAAGGTAATAGGGTCTATATTAAAAAAAACCTGGCTCATTTCCCTTGACTCAAATCCAGAATCTTAAATGGAGCATCAATGAAATATACGTAATATTGATCCAAAAGAGTTTAAAGGGAGAATACAAACTAACAAGTGATTTTTTTTATCGATTTCTTATCGTTTAAATAGGCCTAATCCACCAGTATGTTTTTTTTTTTTTTTTTAATAAACAAATATTAAACTTGAAATAAATTTTAAACCTACCCCTAAAATAGGCTTAGCTGGATTCATGGAGATCCTGAATTTTTTCGCATTGATGGGTTTATGAATGTCTCAAGGTACAGTCCGCTAAAGTGTAGCCCGTGAGCTGGAAAATTCTCCCAGAATTTAAGGGGGTCCTTTGTATTCTTCTTTAGTAATTCATATATAAAAGATAAAATATAGTTTTTATTGAAAACAAGAAACTAGAAATACCAATTGAACGAACTCTTGTCTTGTTCAAGTCATGTCTTATGTTTAATACTATAACCTGGCAGTCAAGGTCAACTGAGACTTGGAGAATTTAAGTAGGAGAGTCACTTAGACTTCGGTGGTAGTCGTAGGTGACATTGACGGCGAGTATAGGCGCAGTCTTCAAAAATAATCTTAATTCTGAAATCGAGTGTGTACATCAAAAAGTTGTAAAACTCTACTCGCGCTTTATATCTGTTTAAGAGAAAGTTTCACGATAGCCAAGGCTATAGCGAAAGGTTTCGCAATAATAGTACTTTCAGAAATGCAATTTTAGACTCGCAAACCTTTCTTGGACGTGAGTTTTTAGTGGACCTCGCGGAATAAACGAATCGCAAATAAGTACCTCAAGTATATGATATAGACAGACAGAGGGAGAGAGCGCTAGTTAAATTCTGTACAAGATAAAGAAAAAAGTCTTCCTTTCAACGTAATTTAAGATAGTTTTCAACAAGAATAAAGCCCTCGATTCTTTATAATCTCCATTGTTTCTTGTCCATGAGATAAAGGAAAACCTATAAAACTGCAAAACGTGGTGAAAATTTAAATTGGCGTTTAAAACTTTTAAAGTTTAAGTCTACACTCCTTGCTTTTCTTGTATACGTATAGGTTTAAGCGCCTTTCACACCAGCTCAACTCCACCGCGTTCACACGCTAATCAAAAATAATAAATTACATCTTCAAGTCTTTACGAACAACCACTTACTAAGGGTGTTACTTGACGTCACGTCTAGTTTTAATTCGAATGAATTCTAGATTTGTAAGTTATTTTCAGTCGTTTTCAGAAATAGTTTTCATTTTTTAGTAACAAATAGTTTCCATTTTAAGGTCGCTATAAAAATAAACTAATTAGCCTATAATCCTCAATTGAAAAGAAAATGAACACTTGGATAATGTTCCACTATTTAGATTAACCGGAAAATAATCCCTATCACGTGGGATATACGTTATAAAGTGAGTCTAATCGGTGAAATTCTTGAAGCTGGCGCAAAAAGTTGATTAGGAATTTGCTCAGCATTCAGCAACCAAATTTTTCTGGGAAGATTTTATAACTTCACCAAATTTTGTTCACACGATCTACTAGCTAGAAGAATTTAAGGTAAAATTTCGGCTTATGTGAAAGGCCATTTAATTATAGGATACTTAAGTCAATTCCACCCAAAGTTTCAGCACGTGCGAAAACTCTAAATCTTAAGTTTACGTATACTCTCCCAATTCTAGGCGGAATTAATTGACTTAGTTTGAGTTTATAGCACGCTCAAAGTTAGGATTAACTCTATCTCTAAGAGATAAATGGAAGCCTGTTTGTAAATACTAAAAAAATATATATATGAGGACAATGCCTATAAATGAAATATTTGCTTTCTCTTGTCTATATTATATATTCCATCTTAGAACGAAGTACACGAAGGGTTTGCCATGGATTTGAAATTTATTAGACTTAATGTTGTTCTAGAAATCCATTACACTAAATTCTCTTCTAAAGCTGGAAAATTGTCGAATTTAGGGGCTATACAAATTCAACGACGCTATGTCCTATGGCTCGCTGAAGTTGTCCAATGAAAAACTTAAATTCAAAGAGCAAAAATGAAGTAACTCGCGGTAAAACTCTAAAACATATCTTCAAAATCAACTATAAATAAAACTTGTTTGCAAAAATAAAGTAACTCTCAGTAAAAAAAATATATCATGAGGTGCGGTTATTCAATGGGCTTAACCATCTTGTTTCCTAATTGCTAGAAAAGGACCACCATTAAGGAGAGCAGTATCCAAAGATTCCAAAGAGGAGCACCATATAATATACGACCAAAGCTTCCCACTTTTCAAGCTCTAATGGCGCGAAAAAGGGGTCTATACGTGTATATACTGACCATTTTTATAGTCGATTCTAACTCGAGTTGGGTATCGCTCGCAAACTTAGGCTATACTTGTTTTATCTCTATGATTTGTTGACTTCGAGATTAAGGGAGTAGTAAACTCTAGTAACTAATTAATGATTTATAATGCGCTTCTGCAAGTTTTCTCAAGAACCTATTTACGAGACCCGGATGGTCAATGGGTTCTTACTCGAATACAAGTAGCGTTGCCATTGATTACATTCTTCTCTATAGGTTTAACCAAAAGCCTATCACTTTATTCTATAAAAGTAAACATCGCCCCGCAACTTAATACTATCAGCAAATATCCAGATAGCTATGTACCAGCAAATTTTGATTCGAGACATTCTAGCGGCCGCAGTCGGTGTAAATAGTCAAATTATTATTTTTCTTATGGTGTAAACCACTCGAACCAGACAGGGGCGACGGGTTTTTTTTTGCTACTTTTAAGTGATGGGCTATGACGTAAAACTGGACCTTTGCCGTTGTTTACTTTTATGGAATAAAATGGTAGGATTTTGGTTCAACCAGAAGCCGATCACGTAGGAAGTGAATTTCTGTAATGCTTTGTGTAGTACGTGTCGATCTATGAAGAAAATATTTATTTGCTTTCAAGTTCAATTGATTTCCCATCTCCCAAGAATACCGATACTTAAACTCTATCCGATGAGAACAGATTTTCACATCGTCTGCTTATACTCCGTAAAGTCTCCCCAGCGAAATGACCCCAAGCGCTAAATTCATTCCATGTATTCTCATTTGGGAATTATCACGGAGGAGATTACGAGTGATTCTGGAAAGGTGAACAAGGTGGGCTAAGATATATTTATACGCGTACGATATAAGGGAGGCTCTAAATATCCAAACAGGGACTCATTAATACGTAAGAGGGAACAATTGAGTCGCTTTCACGATGTCAGCGTTATCTTTTCTTTTATGGGTGGAGCCAATTTTCGCTAGTAGCTGATTATGACTAGAGAAAGAGACGCCGTGTTATTTCTGGGAGGGGCCTAGCCTAATAAGCGCGGCATATCATAGCGCCACACTTGTATGGGAAAAATTAAATCTTAAGTAAATGATTCCCTGGTACAACTGATACCCTAACGGAGCCAAATAATAATACGTTGGAAATTGGAAGATTCTGTTTGTCTACATCTTTATTGCCCACGGCTTCAACTCAATATTCTAAAAACATAAAGTTTGTCTGATAGAAAAGAATACTTTTACGATATGTTTTAAAACTATAATTCGATTCATCGCCTTTTATCTTCAATAATTTTCCGATCACGAACATTGTCCATCGTTCTGTAATAGACTTACTTTTTGTACCGAATGTTCTTTCTTTACTAGATTCGAAGTTAATTCCATTTATGTTCCCGAATAGAATCTTTACCTTTTTCATTGTTAGGTAAAGAGAGTCCGATGAACTTCTTTCTTTTCAGTCCTCTTAACTTTTCCCGAATAAAATTCTGTCGTAAAAAAATGATAGAACAGAGGAAGTGTTGTTCTTTAAGGCAGAGGTTTGGGGATTTACCTGATTGAGATTAATGGCACTATCCCTCCCCCATCTCTTCAACCCTCTCATCGCAACTTCACCTCTACTGTAAGGCGGATTTTCATTTTTGATACTCGAAACTGATCGATTTCAATATAAGCAGAAGGAACGTCAGATACCAAAACCCGATCATTTCAATAATTAAAGACACCTTCGAACGAAACTTAAAAAAAAAAAAAAAATGTTGTTGGACTAAAAATGCACTAAAAAGCTTGTGGATTCTCACTCATACCTGCTTCTAATATTATTTTCCTATTACTAAAACCATATACCTTTTCCTATACTAAAACCAAATGCTTTTTTCTATACTAAAATCATATACTTTTTAGCTAGGCCCAACCCTAGTAGGGTCTAGGTACTGTATTCACTGCGGCGCCGGCGTTGTGCAAGAAGACGAAAACCGTCATCGGATTGGAAAAAAAAAATTGTCTTTTATCCTTAGATAGCTCAGGCAAAGTAATAAAAGAAAGTCCAAAATCTGAATATTAAAATTTTGAAATAGAGCCCAGGGCGAAAACCTTTATTACATCTATACGAAACCAAGCAAATATAGCGTTATTATTTTCTATTCGCATTCAGCTAACCGCCGAAAGAAGTATTCGGCGAGGACGACTACAAAGTGCATATATAGTGGTTGTGTTTTAAGGGAGAAAAACGAAAGAAAGCTGCATAGCTGGCTATTAATCAAAAAAATTCCTAGCTTTCTGTTCCCCCATGAGAATGGTGAAGGAAAAGAGAGAGAGAGAGAGAGATTCGCGGCGGCGTCGAGTTGTATTATAGGCCGTTAAAAGCACTCGTAACGGCTCTTCGTGTCATTGGCGAACTTATATCGGTAATCGGTAAATGGCCCATATTTTAACAGGGCAGCGGCAATGGCTGTCGCTTTTCGATGGTCTTAAAGGCCGAACGAGAAAGGTTTTGATACATTTCCCCCTTTTAAAGACTTAGTTCTCTCTTTCCCCGGGGCTGGTAAGCAAAGTATCCCAGCCGGCGGCTTTTCAGTTTTTATCCAAACTCCTTTAGGACCCCAAAGAACAGATAACATTCTTGAAAATCAAAGTTTTCGCCCGCAAGACCACCACTAATATATCCACCTTTTTACGTGTGTCTTCTCTTGTTTCTTTCAAAAAATAATGGATGATGTTGGGAATTAGGATGGTCATTGTTTAAATGTTCTTGGATATTCTTCAATTATGGTTTAAATTGCGAAATTCTTTAAAGGAAAAGTAAATAGGAAAATTAAGTGATACTTTAATGATTCTGTTTCTAAAAATTAAACATGTGTGCGGGGTAAAACATTCAGGAAGTGTCTTTGAATTCTACCAAAAATCGGAAAGACGTCCCACCTTTATCTTAGTAAAATCCCCGCGACACGCGCTGCAGCACACAATCTTTGAATCGCGATATAAATCGTGGGTTGCGAACATGTTATGAAACCAAAGATGGGGCGTCTTTTGTTTAGTCGGAAGTTCATTTTTTTATTGAATACCAAAATCAAAGTCTTTTCCGTGTTTTTGCTCAATTCGGAGACATTTCCCGAACGTTTTAATAGGCGAACAAGTTTTATTTTTAATAGTAGCATCGATAAAAAATGACTACATTTTTTCAACCTCCCTTTAAAGGGATTCGCGGACAACAAGTGATATTTTTTATGGGTGAAAGATGGGTGAGACTTAGAGATAAAAATGCGCGCTATATATTGCCTTCATTAGAGCTATACCTTTTACCACCCACAAGAGCGGAAAAGAAAATCTTGATAGAGAGTTTGAGTTTTCCATTCGATTCTCGCTGAAACACGCCTTGACTGTAACAAATTACCATTGAAACAATGAAAAGTGTCACACTTATATCTAGTATGTTAACTACTTATGTTATAAACAAATTTAATCTTTGATTTGCAAGAGGGATAGTATCCCTATGTATAAGTATACTCAGGCATAAACTTGGGAGTTCCTGCTAGGGAATGTTTCTTTATAATCCATTAAAGAAATTCTCTAGTCCAGTATCTGGTTTTTCTTCTCCCGCCATTTTCCTGTTTCTCTCCATTGCGTTACGTTCCTTTCGTGGTCATTATAACGTAACTTTATATATGCCCCTTTTAAATCTCCCCCTAAATGTATTAATATAAACCTTTTAAAGAGATCTGGAAAAATAAAAAATTCAAATATTGTC
This sequence comes from Odiellus spinosus, assembly GCA_963920705.1. Lineage (NCBI taxonomy): Eukaryota > Metazoa > Arthropoda > Arachnida > Opiliones > Phalangiidae > Odiellus > Odiellus spinosus. The sequence continues at coordinate 16,280,806 of OY987227.1, read as the reverse complement.
GAAATAAAATTAAAATATTTGTTTTCCTATCAATTTTTATTGTTTGTAATTATGACAGACATCTGATTTTAAAAATTCTAGGATTTTGAGATTAAAGAGAAAGTATATATTTTATAACAGGAGTTTCAAAGCACTTTTTTCTGTTTAAATTAATTTCTTAAGTTTGGTTTGAGTGTAAAATCGGTTTGAAATGATAAAATCTCTTGCGCAAAACGTAGCTTTTTTGACCTTTCTTAAACGATTTGAAAGTCTACGAATATATAGCTACGGTGACACTAGCATTCTTAATCGATTTGAAAAGGTAAAATGAAGCCGATATTCAAATCGCCAGGAACCGTTTTAAGCGTCATGTGTTCACGCATTATCTTTATAAATTGATTTATTGTAGTTTCATCTATCGGTTGTTGAAACCGAATCGGTATGAAACCAGTTCCCGAAGCAGTTTCGAGAAATCGTATCAAATCGATTAGAGAAAAGACGGTTTCCTGTTCACACGACTCTAGCGAAACGTTTTGAATCGGTTTAAATCGATTCCAATGCCAAATATGAACGCGGCTAATGTGTTCTCTCTGAAATTAAAGTAGAATAATTCTTGGTAAATAAGACTTAAAGGGACAAATTTCGGCCAAATTGAAGATAACACGTTTTTCCAATCAAGTATATCGAATTTCATCGAAAAACCTTCTCTTTCCTTGTTCATCTTTGGCTCTCGTTTGCTTTTAGGGGCGCGTTGATGACGGCACGAAATGTTTTTCGCGTATACTCTCCTGGCTGTCGTATTTTTTGGCCGTCACAATTAATTAGGGAAAGATATTTCGGCTTTTCGCCTTTTGATCATAGTTTTATTCACGCCAGCCTTTTTCATCCTCAATCTACGACCCCGAGAATCAGAATGTTATTGCGTGGAAATGTGAAACGAAGCTTCCCGATATTTCTAAGACATCAAATCACAAAGAAGGAAAAAAGAGTTTGACCCTTTAATTATTGCAATCGCTGTCTGAGAACCCAACCAAAGATGTTGTCAGTTTGTTTTCATCCATTATATTATCTGATAGCGAATTACCAACGAGCAACTGAAATTACTCTGAGAGCAGGTTTTATATTCCACTTTTTATGCTTCACTGTAAACACCTTATTTCTAATGCTTGGTTGAGTTTGAACGTAAGTAATGTATGATATCGAACCAATGAAATGAACCGAACGGCTCCCGTCTTCAATACTAGAGATTTCCTTATATATTCTCACGGTGTCGCTCTCGCCATTAGGCTGAAATAATAAGATTTGGCCCGAATTTACCTTATGCTGAAATTTAAACCTAACCCAAATTCAGAATTAAGCACTAAAATGTCGCCTAAAAATTGCGCAAATATAATTTTCTTATTAAATTTGGGTGCAGATTCTGAAAAAAAAAAAGCTATTTCATTTTAAGCTTGTAATTTGCCTTTGAATGTCGTATCTGCTCTGAAATTTGCCACTCTAAAATATTGTTCCTAATGCACATAGCATTGCTTTGACTGTACGATTTGTTATGGTCAACGTCGTCTGCTAAGCAAGAAATGAAGTCTTCTTTAAATAGGCGTTAAAATATTCAATTTAAACGCCTAGCATAAACATTCAATTCACTTGATGTGAAATTAGAAATAAAATGGGTTTATATTTATTCATATTTAAGTCATATGAAAATTACCTTCATTTCATCTTGTGTATTAAGCCTTGGTTACACTTCCTGCGAATTTTGCAGTACAAACTCAATATGATTTGTTGGAGTATTTATCCGGCGCTTATTTATCCACTATAACTAGTTGTTTACATTTTATATGTGCATCTCTAGGTACATACATCTAAGCCTTAACTACACTAATTATCTATTGCAAACTGAAAGTGTATCTTGGAATTTTTATTCCATGTTTAAAACTCGTCAAAAGGAAACATGGTGTGTGTATATATATAGTTGAAAACAAATTCCCTAGAGATAGGCTTAGGTGACTTGGTCTTAGTCTATATCAACTGAAAACTGAAAGTGGTACTTGGGGATTTCGCTAAAAGCAACTTGTGGATCTCTAAATATATTTTTTTTCGCTATCTAGGTCTAGTTTTTTTTTTTTTTTTTTTTTTTCATTTTCTCGGAATCCGTTCAGACTAGGAAAGAAAAAAACCTTTCTTTGCCCTCATCTTTTCCTTCAACTCCATTTTTTTTTTTTTTTTTTTTTCGTTTTCTCTTTAGGGACAAAATAGATTCTGACACTATTCTCGTCTCTACTTTCCTCTAGTCTGCACTAGGAATATCTAAAAAGGAAATTCTAATCTATAAGAGGGTGATCCGCGGCGAATACTCCTCCAACTTCCCACATAAACTTTATCCTATCCGCTAAGTCTCTCGATAACTTGGCTAGATTTTTTTTTTTTTGAAGATGGCGCCACTAGACCAATCGATCCTCAACCAACACTTCTCTAAATGCCTAGAAGATGAAAATGTAGATATTTCACAGCTCTTCTAAAATAGAAAAACTTTTTAAGTTCATTCCTTATTGCTTAAAGGAATGACGAAAGGTCAGGGGAAAAAAATCAAAGTACTCGAAAAGTAAAATGTTTAAAGACAAAACTTAAAATTTTGGAAACTTTTATTAAAGAAAGGAAATTAATTTAAGGCTCCAATTATACAGGGTGTTTCGAAAATGGAAGTAGGATCGAGTGACAGTGGGTTCTATGCTCATTTTAAGACGAAAATGTTCTATGACAATTTGTCGTACGGGGCTCCGTTTAAGAGTTACGAAATGAATCATGCGCGGATGACCCCTTAACGTACATTAATAAACGTATACTCAATGATAAAATACGTTTAATTATTTAGCTGGTTTTTTAAAAGCACGCGCTTGATAAAAATTAGTTTTTAGGATCAAGTTTACGTTTATTAATGTACGTTAAGGGGATGATTAATTTCGTAACTCATAAAGTACACATGCAACGTGTCTCAATTCGGGCCTCGTCTCACGCCACCATGTGATTTTCCTTTTCAAGAATTGAAAAAAATCCTGAAGGTGCCGGCGCGTGCGTGACGTCATGGAATTTACTGTTGCCATGGACCGTTTTGATTCGCGTTTCCTGGAAAAAGTTTAAACGTCCACTCTGAAATCTCATTTTTAGGCGTTTTGGTATCACTCCAATAGTTTATAAAATTTTCTTCATTAAAATGTTTTACGAATCCTAATTATCAAGTATACGAGGATGGTTTTATAATATTTTTCTTTCCCGCATGTTCACTGTTACATAAATGCGTTCTTGTTGAGGGTTTATCACCCCTTTGAAACGGATTATCCCAATCTCCTTTATCGAAAATCTTAAACTTTGCTTTTAAACGTCGTTAGAGTGACTTATAATTTAAAGAACATATATAGTATCTTTTAACGTCAGTTTTAGATCTATTTACCGCATTTTAGCTTTAATATTTCGGGAGCTAGGCGTATTGACTGAAAGCGTATCTTTCATAGCGCGTTATTTTTGTCCAAGATAAAAAAATGTGAAAACCCTTATGAGGGCTGAGCAAAAATAACATTTTGTTAAGACTGATGAGTAGTCTTTAGGACCCTCGAGCTTTTTAGGTGTGAAGTATCGTATTGGGTGTATACCAAAAGTCACAATTTTTCTTTTCCTCGACCGTTAAATTACGATCTCCGGAAATTGCTTTTGGTCTCTCGGCATGGCTACTTCTTCTTTTCTCAGAACCATTTTAGTGAACGTTACTTCTTAATAGCTCATTTTCTAAACCTTTTTTTTTTTTAAATAGTGTAAATCTTAACCCCTTCCCAAAACTAAATTGAAAATATATATAAAGCGTTTTATTTTTCTCGAGTCAATCTTGGCTACACTCTTACTTAGAAGGTATCCTCTAAAATGAAATAATAAAAAAAAATCTGATTGCTTATGTAAAAATATACTCCACTGAATTTTTTCATAATTTTTGAAATATTTATTCTATCAGAAAATATTTTTAACACGCTTTTTAATTTCGCTACAGCGACTTCTCGTCCAATCAGCGGTCGTATTTAAAGACAGAGCAGTTGTTATTCTTCCTTGGTATAGACATATAATAAATTGTCTCGTGGCTCACATTCTTTTTCAATTTTTGCAATTTCAAAATTAGGCTTAGCGCAGGTTTCTTATTTATAAATTAGAAATCTCTAAAAGCTCTGCCATATCGCGAAACTTACTAGGTCTAGGCCTATCGCAAGTCACTCTATTCTAAAACATCGCGAGATAGACTCCTCTGATTGGTCGGAAAGTCTCTTCATTAAAATATAAGTCCACGCAGTGGTAAGCCTAAAAAGTTTCAAACATAATTTTTAATTAAAATAATTCATCAAAAATTACAGAATTTATAATTTATTACAATAAACCAGGGAAAAATTAAGAAAGTTAGTAAAATTTTCAGTTAATTGTCGTCCTAGTAATCTAGCTAAATAAAGTTTTAGTAATAAATTAATCGTTTTATAAATAGTTCGTGAGACTCGAACCTAAACCACCCACGCTGTTAAGTTTCATTCGGTGAAATTCATTTACGTCAGATACTCGGGAATTTTAAGAGGGAATATTAATAATAACTTTTAAACTAAATTGCCGTTAGAGTTCGTTAAACTGTTGAAAATTAAATGAGTAACTAAATATGGACTTTTTCGTTTATATATAGGAATCTCTTTGAAGGCATCGTAACCCTACATGACTCAAGTCCGCTCAAATCATCTAACTCTGATTAACAAGGAAAGCGTGGATGCTTTCTGGCAACACTGCGTTTCTATGTAGGGAGAGTCATCTCTAAAAAAATGAGGGTGAGAATAAATTACCTTTACATATTTAAATATAAGAATTTTAACTAAATCATATGATAGATTGATAAATATATAGATGATAAATTGGTTCTTAAAGGCAACCTAAAAACAAGTGATTTTTTATCGATTCCTTATCATTTAAATATAAATTTAAAACTTACCCTGAAATAGGCTTAGCTGGATTCATGCAGACTCCCCGTATTATATCATAGCGACCTATGATATTGATCGATGGCTATTATAAGGGTAATGCAGGATCTCCATGATTAATGTCATTCGTCGCTAGTCCTTTTACAGGGAGTTCAGGATATCTCCGTGAATCCATCTAAGCCTATTTTGATGGTAAGTTTTAAATTTATTTCTAGTTTAATATTTGTTTGTATTTTTTTACTGTTGGATTAGGCCTATTTAAACGATAAGGAATCGATAAAAAATCACTTGTTGTTAGGCTGCATTCTCCTTTTAAGTAAAATAAGTATTACTTAAACGATATAAAATTTTATTTCGCTATATATGTTTCTAAAGTAAAATTACGACAGTACCAAATCCGAAATAATTATTTTAAACTATGTGAGAACCAGCTACCTAGGGAGGGATTATCGAATTTGACGATATTTTTCTCAAATTTTTTTATTGAATGATTTTTGTAACGTGAATCAAAATTCGTTAAAAGTTTTTTTTAATTAAGTTATGGAAAAACGAGAGATTTAGACACTTAAGTTGCTAATAAATACGATATATATGAGATATAAACACGTGAAAAACTTCATATGGTAACCATTTAAGGTGAAATTTCCAATTTTACTACCTAAGAGACGGCCCTTAATTCAGCCGATACTGTAAATTTATTTTAACTCGGGTCAATTAAGCAGCGTTCATAATAGGCCTTGGGATCAATTGAAACGTCGTGTGAACGGGAAACCGTATTTTCTCGAATCGATTTGATTCGATTTCTCGAAACTGCTTCGGGAACCAGTTTCATACCAATTCGGTTTCAACAACCGATAGATTAAGCTACAATAAATCGATTTATAAAGATAATTTGTGAAGAAATGACGCTTAAAATGATTTCTGATGATTCGAATATCGGTTTGATTTTACCGTTTCAAATCGATTATGAAATGCTAGTGTGACCGTAGTAGCAGGCTACGAACGTGTGTCACGTGTATATCTGAAAAAGGACAAAATTCAAAAGGCAGTTGATTTATTTTTTAAATCATATTTTAAAGTTTAAAACTGATTTGAAAATCTAACGTAAATTTAACTGTATTCTTTCGGAAAAATATGTCTCGAGTTTTTTAAGATACTAGACCTTTAGTTTGTCTCGGTGAAACTAGCTCACAGTTGTATATACTTTTATTATTGTGACATCGGAACCGGAAAAAAAGATTTTTCATTAAAAAATCATATTATCTCATCGGATTTCTGTTGAGTAACGGAAAAAAATAAAATAAAATGCGAATAGTACGTCAAAAAAATAAATGCTATTGTTCACATTTTTCTAAGCATCCAACATTTCTGGAAGTAGAAAAAAAAAAAAAAAAAAAAAAAAAAAAAAAATCCCAAGGTCGTAAATGACAGCGGAAAAACATTAAGTATGTTTTATATAAAATAGAGTAATCTATGTCCGAGGTCTCTGTCGGGAGACGAAAATGTCCCGAATTTTCCACCCACATATACTCGGTTCTTTCACTGCACCGTCCGCCATAAAGTCCAAATGAACCCAAGACATCTTATTGATCTTTCACATATAGTTCGGATAATGTTCAGCACCCTGGATATTAAGCTTCGATTGGTCTTCTTATAATCCGACGATCTGTTCAATTTCGTTTCACTATATAGGGCCTATAGTACTTCCTTACTCTTTATTTCTTTTGCCTTTCCTTTTACTCCGTAGTTCGTTTCACTCCTATAGTGCCGTGTTAGGATCCAGTTGTTTTCATATAATCAAAAGTCTATCATTTTATTCCATAAAAGTAAGCGACGTCAAGTTGCTTAATACTATCAGCAAAGATCCAGTTTTACGTCATAGCCGATCACTTAAAAATAGTCAAAAAAGTCATCACCCCTCTCTGGCTCGAGTAATTTGGACTGTTCCTCGATATTTTGAATCGGGACAGAGGGACGCGCTTGCCTATATTGTCTTCCCCTCCCCAACTTTGGAATTTCTCCGCAGAGTGGCGCTTCCTCCGTTCGCTATTTACACTGACTGCGGCCGCTAGAATGTCTCGAATCAGAATCTGCAGGTACATTTACCTGGACCTTTGCTGATAGTTATTAAACTACGGGGCGTTGTTTACTTTTATGGAATAAAGTAATAGACTTTTGATATAAAGATTAAAAGTGCCTTAAAACATGGTGGTTAAAGTTCGATACGTTGCGAACCCCGATTGAAGTTACTTTTTCATCCATAAAAGCTCAGCGTAAAGCGGTGTAAACCTTTTATTTTTGTGGGCCAATGTAGACTGTAGACCAATCTTAAACGATGGATAAGTTTTCAACAAAGATTAAATCTGGAGTTTTATATTGTATTGGTTTTTGTAACTTTTTTTTTGTTTTGTTTCCAAACTTTAATGAGATTTTAACGCGAAGTAGAACGAAACCTTTCTCGCCCAAATTACAACGTCGATCATTTATCGTCTGGACCATTTTTTTCAATCTTTTCACGCGCTAGAAGAGCGTAACGTGACAGTGTTGTGTTGTGTTCATATATTGCTAAAGATGGTTTAAAGACTCATAAATGACAATGGATTCTACAAAATCATATAAACCAAAGTATAATTAAACTAATTAGACGAAGATGATATTGAGCTATTCCACAACTCATTTCAGAGCGCTCGCTTATTGATCTTTATTCGTAATGAATCTTACTTTTGAGATACTAGCTGTAAATGAAGAGAGTTGTAAAGGGATCCAAAAATTAAAAGATAAAAAAATGCTTTTATCTCGTTTGGTTTATTTGGACGCGCGAGTTAAAAACCATTACTCTCATCCTGACATATATCTCTCCTCTTTTCCTATAATGCGTTCGTAGCTCGATACCTAGGTGATTCCACTCTCTGTTTCGTAATAGCTATTAGAGAAGGGTTTTGTTATCCTCGAAACTGCGCCTTTCGCATCGCTAGCTCTTCTCAATCTAGCCACGGCTATCGTTGTCCGAAACTGTCACAGTCCTATAAAGACCTCCCCCCAAATGACACCCAACTTTTCCAAACATTGACTCCATCTCGCTCACGCTTTCTAGCAAACTTTTCATTATGGCGTTTCATCACACGGGTAGATTTAATGGGGTAGTTGAGGGTTGAAATAATACTTCCCAATTTAAGGAAGGATAAGCTTACAAGTATAGAGCACATGTTTAGTTCCTAAACCTCTTGTTACTAGACGTACAACTTTAAAGGAACTGTGATGGGGAAATCCAAAGGTTTCTGATGAATTCTGATACTAATAGGGCCTACTGGCTTGGTAGAAGAAAGCTCTGAATTGTGCAAAATATAAAAAAGTTTCTGAATTCGGTCTATAGAATTAAAATCAGTCCATCGTACTAATCGCAAGACGCCTCTTAGACGTAATTAAAATTCCCCGACACGTGTAATAAAATTATTGAAACGCAAGATTTATCGCGACATAAAGAGCGCCACATCTTCAAAGTTGTGGCGTCTATTGATTATCTTCGAAATTGGGGCGCCGGAGGGACGGCTTTTAACAGAATGCCAAAATTTTATTATTTTCCTATTTTTTGGGCACAATTTAGAGACACAAATTTAAAATCGATGAAAAATCACTTTAAAGAGTCAGGACATCCTGAATATTTATTTTGATAGTATCTAGCATTTACCTACAGGTCGTTTCACCTCAATGAGGTTTTTGCTAGCAGACGCTGTAACGAAAATTGTAAGTTCCCAACAGACTTAATATGATTGTGGATCACATAGACCTTTAATTAACACAGTAGCGCTACAGTTCTAAGTCAAATATATCAGTATTTAATGTAGTTCTATGAATAAATTTATTATTTATTACGTAGAAATTTTCCTAATGCCATCTTAAGACGAGGCGTTTAGTCAGTTTAACCGAGATTAACGTAGCCTTCTCAGTTTAATAAACCTTCAATGTTAATCTGATTAAACTGGCTAGTTACACCTCGTCTGACGAGTATATAAGTTACCCACGAAATGTGTCGACTTTTTGTCCACTCCCGTTGAAACTACGTACCCATTAGCCATACCCTGATCTTCGCGTCAGATCACCCTCATATTTCCGCTTGTATTTTCTATATCCTCTGGCGCTGGGCAACAGTCACTATCCTCTTCGGTTTCTAGTCCCGGTTTTTAGATGAAAGCCAATTGGAGCGGCAAAGATTAACTCCGTTATAGAACTGGCAGTCTTCTCCGGCCTTCTATTCCAATCCATACTGAGCTTCTTTTTTTTTCCAGTCCCCGACAACCCTATTATTCGCGTTTGGATTGAGAACGGGCGAATTCAATTTAGGTTTTGGTCGTCTTCCTAAATAGGATTTTTATTTTTTTTTATTTTTTTTTTTTTCTACGATAAGTTTTTTCGTTCGCTGTTCACTACTAAATTGTACGTTGTGGGGGGGGGGGGGGGGGGTTTCACTTGACAACTTTGAAAAATATGTTTCAAACAACAATCTGAATTTTCTGTATAAAAGGAAGAATCAAATTGTATATATATTTCACTACCCAAAAAGTAAGGAAATTCATCGAAAAATATTCTTACTTTTCGTCATGATATACGTATGCTTTTCAATCGTGTATCAATCCGCCAAATCGTTGGCCATTTTCCCAACTCCACTTGAACATACAAGATTATATAGTATAGGATTTAATTAATTAAAGGAATGTTAAAAATTAATGTTTTATAATTGCCATCTTTGAAATTTTTAAAATCCAAAAATATCCACAATACGTCAGCGCAATGATAGCTTTTTCTATTATACATTCGTTTACTATTGATTATCCCGCGTTTTTGGCACGTGTTGCGGTTGATTTCGCGCGATCTCTTTGTAAAAGTACTAGCTTGTTTTAGAAAATTCTACCTTCCATATGAAAAAATCTATAAAAAATACAAAAATTTAAATATTTTTGGCATTTTAATTTTGAAATTTTGAAGTTTCTTATAAACGTGTCAAACCAGATGTCTAACGTTTTGAATATGACTTTTTAAAAGTATGAAAAAACCAAAAAAAAAAAAAAAAAATAATAATAATATATATGCCTTCGAAAAAATGGTGACGGCCTCCCTTTAAGTTAAAACTTTTCAATTACACAATTAACTTCATAATCAGTTAATTTTTTTCTAGTTTTAAATAGTGAAAACTTTTTTATATTTGCTAGGGTTAGCATTTCTGTAACCAGTTAATAAAAAAACAATCATGTTTTTCAAAATTTACAGAAGATTGTTTTTTGCTTTTATTATGTTTTAAATTGCGAGGGTTAGTTTTTCGGTAGCCAGTTAATAAAAAACATGATGTTTTTTGTGTTGGTTTTTCTAAATTAAAACACTGAATCAGTTGCTTTAGCGTTTCCACGACGGTCGGTCGGGTAATTTTGCTCCGTTGAAACTTCATTTAACATTCGAACTTTATAGTGAACGGTTGTGTTTTCATTAACTCCGATATCTACGTATTCTGATGTACACAAGCGGTGCCTTGAGTAGCAATAATCGGATTACTACAATGAATGAGCGTGCTTTCAAATTTTATACACCTACAGGATTCAAGTTTCCACTTTTAATGAGGTAATTCAATGAATTTTCTAATTTTTGGGTAAAGATTTATTTTACAAAGCATGTCCGAGTTTGAAAATATATTTAAGTGGGTGTTTTTCTTACGTATGTAATATTTGAAAGTAATTACATCATTAATTTTGGTAATGATCTTAAATTTGAATCAAATACACGGTAGAAATTGGATGCATATACTGCATCTTTTGTTTTAAAATACATTTTGTGCCGACCATGGCATAACATTATTTAAACTGAATCCTACAGTCAAATTTGCGTAATCTCGGAGAGTAAAACCTCCGAGTAAATTTAATAAGTTAGAAAGGGCAAAACGTGAAGGGACTTTTGATATATTATTCAACAACTTCTTGAAGCTCTATATATTATCTTAAACTTTAAACGCATTGCGGGCTGTTGAAAAGGTTAACTGCGAAACATAAAGTCGGGTGCGAAATGGAAAGATCATAAAAAGAGTTGAAAACTCCGAGCTCTTTTCCACATATATAGTCTATTCCACGGACAATTCGCTAAGCTCTATCATTTGTTTTCTTGGAGATATACGTACTGTTAATAATAGTACAGAGAAGGGGAAAGGTTTGAAATTACAACCTATAAACACTAGATAGTATTATAGTTTGTTGCAGTTAAAGTTGATGTTATAAATAATTTATGGAATTAAGCGTAGCTTTCGAAATACTGTAAAATCTCAAAATTTAAACAACTATATCTTTCCGTCTGTGAAAACTGTAAATTTCGATCCAGCAAAGTTCTAGTTAATTCCACTTTGAAGTGGTAAAACGGTAGAAAGCTGCGAGTTCCCTCGAGCTTGATATGTAAATAAACAAGTCTTAGAGATAACGGGTAGCTATAGCCTTGTAAGCGTTGTCAGTTTATGGTGGGACTGGGATAAATCATATAGCTACGTTCGGTTTGTTTTCAGCGCGTACAAAGCCCATGTCCTCACTTTTATCGTATACATTCTGTAGTTAGATAGAATGTTGTAAATCTGCTTAAATCTCAACTAATTCTGACCTCTCGAAGATAAAATAACACCTTTAAACAATATAGGAAAAATGCAAACTGTATGGGAAACTAACAGGTAAACTAGGTTTCTACTCGCTGCCAAATCAAAGTAAAATACATTGTAGAAAGGGTTTCGGGCCATTCGGGATTTTGGCGGGATATATTCCCTCGACATCGTCCACTAAACTAGAAAACAGTTCTAGATTTCACAGCGTATTAAACCAAAGATGCTCCTCACTACTTTATTTGTAGCTATATACACTTCAAGCGAGGCTGTCACCGTTTTTTTTTTTTTTTTTTTTTTTTTTTTTTTTTTTAGGTTTTAAGTTGACCTTTTTTGAGAAACTTTTAAATTAAAATGACACGATTTAAATTTGAATATTTCTGAAACGTAATTAAAATGAGGCTGTCACCGATTTTTCATGAACTACAAATGGAAATTGAGTAGCATTTTCGGAAAGATCGTTAAAAATACGATTCTATATACGTCATAGAAAACGTTACTGCAACGATTAAATTATATATATTTAAAATCGCATTTTTCGAAAAATGTTAAATAAAAATTCCCTACAATAATACGTCATCACTATGTTCAATGGTTATTTTAAAGCCTACGTCATAATTCCTAAAGTTCATTCGCTCGCGTTCTGACACGTTATAAGGTCGCTTTCGCGCGGTCTTTTTCGCAAAAGTACTTAATCTACCTTTCATATGAAAAGTATAGTTAATTACGTTCCAGAAATAAACTACGTCATATACCATAAAAAATTATAATTTTTACTGTCGCAGTAAATTTTTAAACGTTGTATAAATAAAGATATATAATACTGAATCGTTTTTAACGATCTTTCCGTAAATGCTATTCAAATTTACGCGTGAAAATTCCATGACTTCCTCACTTTAAAACTTTCTACCTAGTGCAATCTTTGATTGGTTCAAACGGCAAACTTATACCCTCTCCGCTCTTGTTTCAATTCGGTTGGAGAAACGAACTTTTCATGTTTTGGGTAAGAGTTACTTTCCCTCTTTGAGAGAGAGAGAGAGAGGGGGATAGGGAGTGCTTCGCTTCTGGGTCTTATTCAATTAAGGATTGGAGTTGTAAACTTTTCTTTCTTCCGCGGATGTACGTTTACCGACCCATTTTTCCACAACTAAATTTCTCCGGGGGATTTCGCCCCGGGGAATTGCCCGGGCTTACAAGGAATATAGGAATTAATACTTTATTAGGACCAATACGGTCTTGCTATACCGTAGTCTAATGTGTTTTTAAGCGGGGTTTAAGGCACCTATAGTTTCTAAGAGTTCATTTTTGAATATTTTAAATATGCATGTACCTAATAATCAGGAGTGTGTTAAATTTAAAATATAATGGAATTGTAAATACCAATCGGTTTAATTTTACGGATAATTGGTTTAAGCAAAGGGAACGTGCTTCGATATTTTTGAAATCAGTTGAATTTAATGATTTAGAAAATCAATTAAAATCACAAAATCACGACAGATTTGGAAGTAATCACGCTTGAAAACCAAAAATTAATTTAGAAACCATGAAATCGTAAAATAATCTAAAAATCATGTACATTTTGAAATCAGTATCAAAATTGAATTTTTTTAATGTCGACCTTAGGGCTCTGTTTTCATTCAACTTTTTTTTTAAGTTTTGACTTTTGCTTTTCCAAGTGAATTAAGCTTATATCTAATCCATTTAGATATCCGCTTTTTTGTTACTTGAAGCCTGATAACTTGGGTTAATTTAAAAGCTTGATTAATTAAGCTTGAACATTGATTTGACTCAAAATCTCTCTTCTTGGCCAAAAAATTTTAAAAACGCTCATTTACTTCAAGGGCTTTAGGTTATAGCTTAGTTTTTTAACTCGATTTATTTCCATCTTTCATTTCAAAGTTAAATGTTAATTCTTAGCCACACCCTTTGAACCTAAAATTTGCATTGTTCGAAAGAGCTTAGAATTTTTGGCCGATTGTATAATTTCAAACCCATGCGACTCTCTTCTTTACTATAGTACGTTTTTACTTTATACGCTATAGCTATGAATATTTTTGAAAAATTTAAATTAAGTTTAGAATATTAATATATATTGTATCACCGAGCTTTGACCGTTTGAAATATGAGGTACATATGGTCGTTTGACATTTATAGTTTTGTTTCGATCATCCATCAATGTCAGCCATCGTTATATTTTAAATCACTCTGTTATAGGTCTAGCTATGTCATAACATCGGTTTTTACCCAAATTTCCACAAGCTATATGCGTTTTTGTGTCTAAATACACGTAGAAGAATGGGGCTTTGCTATGTTATATACGTCCTCTTCAATGGTGGCGCTTTCCTGACAATTTGAACACCTTAGAACTATTAAAAGGAGTGGAAAGTAAGCTTTTCTTCTCTCACTCTTAGAGGGGTTCATAGTTCTGAGCGTAAGTTTAATTGTGTCTCTTGTCCATCACTATTTATGCTTTATAAAGACATTCTGACGTCATTTCTCTCAGAGCATCGACTCCCTTTTTTTTTTTTTTTTGCGGAAGGGTATGACCACCAACTTTTTTTGGGAGGAGGGAAATATTAAAGCTAGAAAAGGTGATTGTCACCATGATCCCATTGGTCGAGAAATATTGATCAACATGGCCTCTATAGCCGCCCGTCGGGTGGATTGAGTACAGTTCGTTCATTGGCTATTTGTCTAGAACATCTTTGACTAACATTGCTGATAACTAATATCGTACAGACATGTAGAAAAGAGACCGAGAAATGGAATAATTCGATCCCAAAAAACTGGATAATTACATCCTCTACGTGTGTTCTCACTAAGAGCACAAGGAGAGATTTTCCTTCCATTCCTTGTAATAAAAGTTCCATGGGAATTCCCAGAAATATTATCGCAACCAAAATCTTAATGGTCTTCGTTAGTGTTCCCCTCAATCATAAATGGCAGAGTCTTCAACGTGTTGGCAAAAATCCATCATTATATATTTTTAAAGAATCTTTAAATAAATTTACGGCCACATTAAAACATATTAGAATTTTTTTTCCTCCCAAAAATTTCGCGCGTCTAGGCAAATATTTTTAATGTGTTTCTGTCACCATTATTTTCGAAGGGCCATGGATTATATTTTTAGCTTTTTCATATTATTAAAAACTTCTTTTCAAAGTTTCACACACTTTTGGATTGACGCTTTTTTACGTAACTTTAAAATTAAAATGCCAAAAACATATAAAAACCTTTTTCGCTATTAATGTCGAAGGTATCTAAATAGTTAGCTTTCGATTGCGGCTTCTGATTCTTCTACATACAGTTTGAGCTGGCAAGCATTTATTTCTTATATCCGATTTGCCAATTTTGGCCGCCAGGTTACGTTCGAACTTTTTAAGTGTGAGTTTTCAATCTAGTTTTTTCAATGTTAATTTTATCCCTCCATCATTGAGATTTTTTATATGTAGTAATAACTTAAAATGGATAAAAAGCTAAAAACTTGAATAACAAAATTTACTAAAAAAAAGTTTATAGCGTGCATGGAACACTCTTGTCCTGACGTGGAAGCGTAACGCGAATAATTTAGTTTAATTCACCGTGAAATTGGAGAGTCGCTTGGTTCTCGGAAAAAATGTCGTTGCTTCGACGTATATACGAAGAGATTCTAGTGTTAAAAGAGTGGGTTGTTATGTAAATAGAATGACAGTAAATCTTTCACGCAACGGCATCTCAATTAATTCTTTAAGAACCTCCAATTTTTTATTTATTTTTTAAATTAAATACTTCGCGAAAAGAGCTGATATATCGCGCGCAAACAATTTGCGAAATGCGAAATTGATTTATGATTCATGGTTATATTTTCTTTATTTCGTTGCTAGCTGAGAGTTCTCAAATATTACGTTAGTGTTTTAATGAAGGACAGAGGATAATATATTATCAAAAGTCTATCACTTTATTCCATAAAAGTAAACAGCGTCCAATACCTTAGTACTATCAGCAAAGGGCCAGGTAAATGTACCGGCAGATTCTGATTCGATACACTCTAGCGGCCGCAGTCAGTGTAAATGGTGATATCGGAAGTGCCACTCTTTGGAGGAATTCCGGAGTTGGAAGGGAAGACAATATAGCCAAGCGCGGCCCGCCTAAATACCGTTTTTTTGGATAGATTTAAGTGATGGCCTAGTACGTTTACGCGACCCTTTGCTGATAGTATTAAGCTAAGGGGTGATGTTTACTTTAATGTAATGAAGTGATAGATTTTTGATATTCTGCTGTACGACTTGTATTTTTAGTGAATTATTTTTAAACTGGAATGACCTTGAAAACGATAGAATTCACTCTTAATTACAAAAGATCCAAATTCAATTAACACTAAATTTAATTTTAGATTAAAGGGATATTCGACTCTGATAATAAGTTACTTTTAACCGATAATTTTTTAGTTTTAAAATATGCGACCATAATTATGTCTTAGTTTTGAAGGTAATTTGTGTCCTTGAAAAAATTCGAAGAAATTGCTACTCAACTTCCGTATGGAGCCCATGAAAAATACGTGATATTATCACTTTAAGCTAACGTATTCCAAGGGCGAGTTGAAATATATTAAATTTCTTATATAGGCGTAACAGCAGAAAAATTCATCTTATATCGTTGAGGTTTATCTCGTAAAAGCTACACTAAAGTTCATTTCAACGCGAATATGCAACAAAAGGTAGATGTTGGAACGCTTTAGAGAAGCTTTTCATTATTTGTTAAAATTGAATCGAGCTTATAGTATAATAACTGTTGAAAATTGGTTCCGTGTCTGCGGATGCACCTAGGGGAAATAAAAAATTTCATTCGTAAAGACTTTCATCTCTCACCTACACAGTTTATTCTCTCAACCCGGTTGTAAATATTATATTTTTTTACGGCACACTACTTCAACCGAGCAAGTATACAGAGTTTTATGAAATATAGGGTTCTCAAACTGTTAAATATTTCTTATTCCCTTCTAACTACTATAACTCAGATGTACAAAATTTTTTAACCTATTTGCACTACCAAAGGAAGGCTCTCACCATGTTGGCTTTCGTGTGTCCATTCCTACTAGATTTTGTCCATTCCTGCTAGATTATATCCTTTCCTTCTAGATTTTGTCCATTCCTAATAAATATTCTAACCTGACGGCCCTACCATGTTAACTCGAAAACAAGAAAATTTCGTAGCTTAAAAAATATAACGCGAAAACCAACTTCAGCTGCTCTTTTAATTAACTTATTTCTACATCGAAAATAAGTCGTCAGTACTTTACTTAACCATCTTGTTCACTATATTATTACTATTATATAAAAAGGCCGAGCTGATAAAAACGATGTATGCTAAAAATATTCCAATTCTTCTTGAATAATATGTCAAGAGGGAAAAAAAACTCTTCCTATAAACGCTTTCTTCGTTCCTTTTCCTTCCGTCTAAAGGAAATCCGCGACCAAGGAAGTTAAACTAAATATTTCATAAGCTTCAACGGCGAAAGGAAAGGCAGAGAAGGGAACATCGGATTTTTTTATTTACCTTTAAGGGCTAGTAACATGATTTTATTGGAATTTTTACCAATTTAGGGCCACGTTGGTTTTTTTCCCTCGAAATGAAGGCGGCACTAACTGACGTCATAACGTCTGACCTTTAAACCAACCAAATCGTATTCTTATTTATTATAAGATGAAAATAAGTACGATGTGTTCAATCAAAAAGATTGTAGGCCTAATATTTTCTCAATTTTTTGATACTCATGAAATGACAGAAAAACTCTGGCATAAATCCGGGAAATGACAGAAAAACTCTGGCATAAATCCGGGAAATGACAGAGAAACTCTGGAATAAATCCGGGAAATGGCAAACTCGAATTAATCAGGGAAATGACAGAAACTCTGGAATTAATCAGGGAAATGTCAGAAACTCTGGCATAAATCAATGAAATGACAGAGAAACTCTGGAATTAATCAGGGAAATGACAGAAACTCTTGAATTAATCAGGGAAATGACAAACTCGAATTAATCAGGGAAATGACAAACTCTTGGCATTAATCAGGGAAATGACAAACTCCTGGCATTAATCAGGGAAATGACAAACTCCTGGCATTAATCAGGGAAATGACAAACTCCTGGCATTAATCAGGGAAATGACAAACTCCTGGCATTAATCAGGGAAATGACAAACTCCTGGCATTAATCAGGGAAATGACAAACTCCTGGCATTAATCAGGGAAATGACAAACTCCTGGCATTAATCAGGGAAATGACAAACTCCTGGCATTAATCAGGGAAATGACAAACTCCTGGCATTAATCAGGGAAATGACAAACTCCTGGCATTAATCAGGGAAATGACAAACTCCTGGCATTAATCAGGGAAATGACAAACTCCTGGCATAAATCAGGGAAATGACAATCTCCTGGTATAAATCAGGGAAATGACAAACTCCTGGCATAAATCAGGGAAATGACAAACTCCTGGCATAAATCAGGGAAATGACAAACTCCTGGCATAAATCAGGGAAATGACAAACTCCTGGCATAAATCAGGGAAATGACAAACTCCTGGCATAAATCAGGGAAATGACAAACTCCTGGCATAAATCAGGGAAATGACAAACTCCTGGCATAAATCAGGGAAATGACAAACTCCTGGCATAAATCAGGGAAATGACAAACTCCTGGCATAAATCAGGGAAATGACAAACTCCTGGCATAAATCAGGGAAATGACAAACTCCTGGCATAAATCAGGGAAATGACAAACTCCTGGCATAAATCAGGGAAATGACAAACTCCTGGCATTAATCAGGGAAATGACAAACTCCTGGCATAAATCAGGGAAATGACAAACTCTGGCATAAATCCGGGAAATTTCAGAGAAACTGACATAAATCAGGCAAATTTCAGAGAAACTGACATAAATCAGGAAAATATCAGAAATGTAAATTAGGGAAGCGTCAGAGAAACTCTGGCATAAATCAGGGAAATCATGGAATTTTTGGGTATGAGCCATGACATTTAAGAGTATCTCACTATTTCCACAGTTTTTATTTTTATTTTATCAAAACATTTGGTGCACACGAGAATATTGAAAATTTACTGCTAAAACCCTGAAACATCCGCGAAATTTGTTTTATGTTGTATGAACCTTGATTATTTACTTCTCAAAGTCAGTATAAAGATATCAAGCTTATAATAAATAGTTAAAACTCAATTTACAATTATTAAAATATTGTGTAGTAAGCCCTTTAAATCTGAGCTCTCTATTGTCGAGGATTTTTAAAATATGAATTTATGGGTAATAAATCTTAGCCCACTTTTATAAGCTTTGTCGCTTATAAATATAAAACGATTTACCAAAATCAGCTTAAGGGGACCGCGAAACCTGGCTGAAAAATTTTTTAGGCATAGAAAAAAGGTGAAGAAAAAAATTGATAAAACTCAAATTTTTTCTCAAAACGATTTTTTGAAATAAAAAAATTTTGTAGTTTGATATTCATAATGTCCACGGCAAACACAGAAACATAGTTAATTGCGAAAACTTAGTTAATGGACCGAAAGTCGAACCAAATCGCCTTTCTTAATAGATAATTAATCTTAATTTTACACAAAATTTATTTAACATGGTGATTAAGTTATAATATTATAAAATTAAGTAGCGGGACTGCTTCTTCATAGTTGAGAAAAACAGTTTATTTAATAAACGTTTCGAAGAAGTTTCGGACCTTTTCAATCCATTTATTTTCTCTAATATTATTAAAACATTCATATTGTTAATTTACAATAATTAGCGCAAAAGTTTTTTGTCGAAGGTAAAATTATATTGAAAATCATGATCTTAATCGTGTATGCTTTTTCTGGCTTTTTGTGAAGGAGTTCGTACCATTTTCGTTAAATCTGTAGCTAATTACAGCCTTGGGAAATGCTAAATAGTAAATAAGTTCTCAGATAAAACTGCAGTAGAGATATAGTTGTAAATAAAAAAAGTA
Organism: Odiellus spinosus; assembly: GCA_963920705.1. NCBI lineage: Eukaryota > Metazoa > Arthropoda > Arachnida > Opiliones > Phalangiidae > Odiellus > Odiellus spinosus. The sequence continues at coordinate 16,261,225 of OY987227.1, read as the reverse complement.
AAAGTCCAATTTTTCCCATAAAATCATAGTTTTTAGTTCTATAAGCAACGTAGGATATATTAAAAAAAAAAAAAAGGAAAACATCCTCTGTTACCAAACACATTCTTGGCACGAGTCATGTTAAACAAATACATAACGTGATGCGCTTTTGGTTTTACGAGTTTGAGTTGCGTCGGTATATATACATAATGGACCATATCCCGTCTATAAAAGTAATCATTACGTCTATTCACGTAAATACGAACAATAAAGGGAAAGGAGGCGAAGAACGAAGATTACGTCCTATAGCTATAGCTCTTTCTCCCTCCTTTCATGCTATTATCTTTAAACCAATGGACTGAATATATATTAGATTTTCTGTACTGATTGCAACACGAACAAAGCCATACGGATTAAAGGGAGAATGCAACCTAAAGTGTTTTTTTTTATCGATTCCTTATCGTTTAAATATATACCTAATCCACCATTAAAAATTTTACAAACAAATATTAAAATATAGAAATAAATTTGAAACTTACCCGTAAAATAATCTTAGCTAGATTCATCGAGATTCAAATTGATGGGTCAGTGACCAATGAGCAAAGATCCGTCGTTAAGGCGAGATCTTCATGAGACTTCCAATAACATTCGAAAATTTCGATTTGTCGATGACCCTTCAATGTGTAGAAATTCAGGATCTCCATGAATCCAGCTAAGCCTATTTTCCGGGTAAGTTTTAAATTTATTTCGAGTTTAAGTTTTGGTTGTAAAATATATACACCTATAACCTTTGGTATTGCTTAATATGTACTCAGTTACGTAATCACTTAGTAAAGTCAAATATACAGGCATAGACGGAGTAATCAGCAGCTCGCTTTCTGTAGCTATCAAAATTTTTCAAAATAATTGGCGAATTTTAAATTTTAGCGCAAGCGTTACGCAATGGGTTTGAAAATCGTTCAATCCAATATTATCTTGAACTGAAATTATGATTACTTCAAACTAAATCATGACTAATCAACAATTTCCAAAAAAAAAAAAAAGGTTTCGCTGTCACTTTAAACCCTGATCTTTAACCAACATCAGTTATTCGTTATCGTTTCACTATATTCGATGTTTTTGTTTCAATATATTCAATGTTTATGGAAACCTTTTTCTTTATTCTCTTCCTTTTCTGATTTGGTTTATTTTTTTTTTTTTTTTTCTTCTTCTTCTTCTTACGACGAATGTATAGTAGTTGACATTCCATATAAATCTTAGAATATACAGTTTATTTTTGCAATTATAATTAATATAAAAATTTAAAAACTAAATATTGGATATTGTAGCTTTCCTTAAAATGAGGCTGTCATCATATTTTCCGAATGACTTATGGATTATATTTAGTTTTTTCATTTACTATTAAATCGCCATATTCAAAATTTTATACCTCTAGGCTGACACATTCTTATAAGAAACTTCAAAATGAAAATGTCAAAAATATATAGGTCATTTTTTCTCGAGTTTTTTCTGGAAAATAATTAACGATTAAGTACTTCTACGAAAAAGACCGCGCGAAAGCGATCTTATCACGTGCAACAACGCGCGAGAATCAACTGTAGGGCCTATAATAGTCACGCGACCATAGTGATGACGTATAGTATTGCTGGGAATTTATTTTAAAAATATGAAATGTTTTTTTCTGTTGCGGTAATTTTTTCATGACGTATGCGTATCGTTTTTCAACGATCTTTTCGAAAATGCTACCCAATTTCCATTTGTAGTGTTCTTATTTAATACCTTTATCCTTAAATAATTAATATTAACAGAAATTTTAGTAATTGTATACTGTTTAATTTCCAATTCTGTGGATAAACTTTATCCGTACTCCGATCTATGGGCTAGCAGTTTACAACTTTTACACGTTAGGAAGGTTAGCCTCGGATCGAAAATGTGTGGCGCATTGGCGCCATCTTTCGGTCGATAATCCAAAATCGATTCCATAAACCCATAGTCGTTTCTTAAGAGTCTAATTCAACCGGAGTTTTCGATTTTGGCCTAAACCTGAAACTCCATTTTTCACAAATTGATTCGAAACTGCTCTAAAACATAGTAACTGAACTTAACTTCTGTTGTATTTTACATCTGAAATATTCCCTATATATCGCTTTTTGATTTTTGTACTTTGGGGGGAAAACAGAACATTTTTTTAGAAATAAACCATTTTTTTCTAACCATCTCCTTTAAAGGAGGCTTGGGAAAAACTTTGCCACTCTAAGCTCGTAAATCTTTCCAGGGATAAAGATCAGAGTTTCAATTCTTCAAAGATATAGTCTTATAGCTATTGTATCCACCTTATACGTATAAGTGAGCTGGAGAGTTACCTATATAACTCCGAGTGAAATGTTTTAATAAAAATATTCTACGCAAGCTGGTAGAAAATACTGGATTTGAGGGCCGTCTCACCGCGTGACTTCAATTGATAAAAATCTGCAAAATAGGAATTTGCCAAGTACTATTAAATTTTAGGTTTTTGTGGCTTTTGTGTTATTGCGTTATCGGAGCGAAGGGATAGCCTTTAACTTTTTGTTGTACACCTGAGTTCCAATCCATAGGAGTTTGCAAAGGGTCACGAGAGTTCAAGGGAGTTATCATGAGTTCACGAGAGTTCGCGTGAGTTCACGAGAGTTCAATGGAGTTCACGTGAGTTATGAGTTCTCGAGAGTTTGTAGGGGTTCGCGAAGAGTTCACGAGAGTTCAAGGGAGTTCGCGTGAGGGACTTTTTATTTTCAAAAAGTTCAAATATATGATTACCGATTATGGGTATAGTTTTTATTTTGTGTTTTTTACTGTTGTGGTAAGGTTTTACATTTTGAATCGTTTTTTAACGAACTTTCCAAAACCTTACTCTAATTCCATTTGGATCGAATCTGCGACAGCTTCACTTAAAATTAGACCTGTCCTTTAAAATATTAATAGACCAATGAATGGACGTAATAAAGTATTTAAAACATTTCTGCCCAGCTTTATGTATATGGTCAAATATGAATGTCATTAAAAAACATTGGTTATTGATATAGTCCTATGTTTTCTTAAAGATCCATATAAACGAGAATGTTCCCATTAAACCGAACAATTTATCGGTCTCATTCGATCGAAAGTTGTTCTAAAAATAGCCGATATTGCGGTTTTCGGGAAATTCGAGCAAATGTAAATCTTTGCTTAGGCTAAAATTTACTATGCACATGTACTAAAAAAACCTCATTCGGTTGAGTAAAGTTTCTATCCAATGGACTTGGAAGTTTTCATATACATTATGGTGCATAAAAAATAGGTGTTATCTTTCTTGATTTTCTTGCGAACTTGCCTACGGTTATCATTTCTATACATTAATGACGTAAAAGATACAAGTTGCGAACCAAATATACAGTTATCACGTCTTAGAATATGTTATATTTTTTACCGAAAGGTGCTATTAAGTTTAAGCTTTAGAGAACTTTAGCTGTGATACAATTTATATCAATATAAAAGTAGCGAAAGGTTTCTTAAAGAATGTTATTCCCAAATTCGCCAAAACCCAAAGTTTGAGAATAAAAAAAAATACCTGCTCAGAAGAGAAAGATAAGACGTAAGTTGACGGCAAGAGTGAGAGACGAATATAAAAAACAAGATGGCTATGTGGCCATACTGGTTACGCAACGTGGTGACTACTTTTCGCGTCAAGTTGTTAAAAAATCCGGCCTAAGTTAAAGGGACACTAAAGTAAATCGTGTGTAATATGCGATAACTTAAAGGAAAACTTGGAACTAAAAATAGAACAGCTTTAATTTTGAATTTATTTTCGGAATCACCATGCCAAAAAAAGATCTGACAATTTTTTCGAAACTTTTAGACACGTTCTAAGGTTTGGTAAAATTTCTATAAAATTAAATATAAATTCAGGTCAATCATAATATTTCAGCTTTCAACCGCGCTTGTAATGTCCTAACATTAAAAGAATAGGCCTTCGTTTATGACTAAGAACTTGGTGATCAAAAACCGGACTATTATTTTAATGTTAAGACATTATATGCGCTGTTAAAGCGTGAAATAATATGATTGGCCCGAATATATTTTTTTTCAATTTTACCAAACTTCAGAAATTAATTTAAACACGAAAAACGTGTCTAAAAATTCCGAATTACGTTTTTTGGCATGGTGATTCCGAAAATAAAGTCAAAAGCTGCTCCATTTTTTTGCTCCGAGTTCTTCTTTAATGGAATACATGGACGGGCAATAGCTTAATCGATATATTGTCGAAAAAAACAATTTTTTGCGTAACTAAAAACCATTCTTCTTCCAAACTTGGAGTAAGTAGGAAAAGTACTTATTGTAAATCTTATTGTATATAGTTAAACATTGTGTATCATTCCGCTAAAAGGTTGTAAGTTACGTAACTTCTGACAGACTCTCGAGTATACTCCTCAATCTCTCTTCCATCACTATATATCCCGTTTCCTTTTCTCACGCCTAGCTCGGAATAGATGTTTTTCTTTGGCGATTTGGAGTATAGATGGGAAACATGGCTAACTTCTAAGGCGCGAGGAATGAAAACTAATATTATATATAGGAAAGTACTAGGGAATTTCGTCATTTATAACCGAAGCTAACATTGGCTTCGCCTTTTTGAGGTTGCGATAGAGTACGAAAGCATGATTTATTGACTGAGTTTTGCAAAATTTCTCTTCTCTCTCTCACTCTCATTCCAGCTTTATGCCCTATAGTAGAAGATGAAATTAGATTATAATATTTATTAATGAAAATAGCAAAAAAAATGTAAAAATAGATTCCTCTAGAGAAGGTTTCATATATGATAAAAATGCATCAACTTTTCCAAGTAAAACTTTTACTAGATTAATAACGATTTTTGCTTTTTTTTTTTTTTTTTTTTTTTTTTTTTTTCGTTTCTTTATAGTTTTGGGGGTTGGTTAGTTTTTATTTGGTCGTTTTATTCTTGCAGAGTAGGATATATATTATCTGAATGGTTTTTATTTTCAGTCATGAATGGAAATGACAAAAATATTTTAAGTGATCCTAATTTTTTTATTTGTCTTTCTTTGGGTGTCCGCTGCTACGACTGCAATTAAAGATAAATAGCAGCGTCAATGGCTTTCGGAGTGCTTTATTTTGAGTATTTTTTGTATCATAAGTTGAAAATGACTCTAAAGGCCTTGAACTATCTCTCACTCTCTCTACATGATATCATATAGAACTAAATAAACCCCAAAGGTCCGTGTAATTCTTACTTCTCGACTTTTGGAGTCGACCAAGATTTCGAAATATATCGAATTTGATTGGTAAATTAATTTATTCACACGGTATTTCCAGAAAACCTGCCTTATATTTGAAACTGGGGCCTATCGTTAATTACGTTCTGGAATCTTTCTTCATCGTCATGCTTTTTTTAAAAATAACTAGGCGTATATTTTCCATTTTAATTTTTAAGTTTCATAAAAATGAGTCAACCCCAATGGGCTTTTTAATAGTATGAAAAAATAGTACAGATAAAATTGGTACACTAGCATTTCTTAATCGATTTGTAACGGTTAAATCAAACCGCTATTCAAATCGGCAGGAATCGTTTTAAGAATCACGCCTTCACGCATTATCTTCATAAATCGATTAATTGTAGCTTCATCTATCGGTTGTTGATTCCGAATCGGTATGAAACTGGTTCTCGAAGCAGTTTCGAAAAATCCACAATCAAATCGATTCGAAGACGGTTTCCCGTTCACACGACTAGCGAATTACTTTGAAACGGTTTAAATCGATTCCAAGACCTAGTATGAACGCTCTTTTGATGTTAAGAAATAATGTGTGTCTATTGTTATCTACAGCTTATACGTCATTTATCAACAGTTAAGTTTCAGCTATTTTTGTAAACTAGTAAAGTATAATAGTGATTTGCAACGATGAATATCAATTGTATAAAATTTCGTTTACACCGGTATAATATTAATACTCTTAAGATCTTCGAAAAGTGTTTTTACTCTTTCTCGTGACCCTTGACCCTAATCGTCACTTGACCCTCGTTTTCCTGGCCGCCCTTCTTTAGTTCGAAGTTGTTTAAAGATCGCTCGCGTACAAAAACGGAAAGTATCGAGAGGGAAGGGGTGGAGAAAGAGAGAAGAAAAAGTCGAACGACGACCGGAATTCGTATAGCCAGGATGTCAACGCCTGGCGTTTACTTTAGTAGTGAGAGGTTGGGGAATCGGGGAATGGTTCGTCTCGCCGCTGTCCGTGACAGCTTTTCGTCATTTGTTTGGTCAGCGTATTTTTTTGCCGCTTTTTCCTTTGGCCCTTCCGTCCAATTTTATCCCTCGGGCTTCACATCGGGCACGTGAGCCGGACACGTCTAAACGGGTAATCATTTCGAAGTTTCAGCTCGTACGAAGTATGCACGTTCCTATCTCTATAACTTTGAAATTGTAGTCCATAACATAAAACGACCGAAAGGGACCTATTTCTCTTTATTTTTTCCTCTATAGGTAAATGGCACAAGCTTTTTTTATTACTTATTTCATATAACTGGTTTCCTTTCGTCGTGTTTCGTCAATATTCGAATGGAAGAAAATTTAATCTTGTAGTTCATTTTCTCTAACCTATCGGCGACTTCAATTTGAGGTTTTCGGTAGTATTTCTCTAGGCTTAACGAATGCTTCGAACTGATAAGGAGTCAATATTACTATCTACATATATCTTCTGTCCCAAATATCAAATCTACCAGGCCATATCTCGATGTTTAAGCGTCCTTAATGGAGTTCGAAATCATTCCATCAACGTTAAGTTGGGGTAAACCACTCCCTTTGGTTCTATATAAACATTGAAACTAAAAATTACCTTGCCATTATATTGACTGGTTCATTCTCTACAGGAGTTGGTACATTGTATCCTTCCCTATAGCTTTCTTAATTCATACTAATCCAATTTTGACTGTAAAATATACTTATTTGTGAGTAAGAATGTTGTAGTGTTCGTGCCGTGTTTATGAGAATAAATCTAAAGACATAACTCCAGCTTTGACTTTGCCTTTTCACACTATCACACACTCATTAAACCGTTGCCGATTGATTATAACGAAAAAATATTGTCTTCTGTAGTCTCAGTGGCGGCGGACGGTTCTTATTTTGGGGGGGGGGGGAACATTTTTCGTTAAAGAACTTGGAAACAAGTTGCTCAAGACCAATATACCTGAAGGCTATGGTTGTACTATCGCTCTTCTACAGACGGACTCGCGTAGAAATAAATCATATACCTAGCCAGTCTCTTTATAATTTTTGTTATTATATTATTTTCTTAAAAACTCCAAACAGGTTGAGATTATAGACTGATTTTTTCTTATAATTCATTGAATTCAATTATATTCTGAGATTAATCAGAGTATTGACTGAACAATTTGGGGAGGGACACGTATATTGGTTGTCCCCACCTGGTTTAATTGAGGGGGGACAATGTCCCCCTGTCCCCACCCGTTCCGCCGCCACTGTGTAGTCTATTTCACCTCGAATTGGCAGCGCTTTCGAAACAGCCTGGTCCATCTCTATCTAAAGTTACGGTCACACTAGCATATATTAATCGATTTGAGACGGAAAAGAATCCAACCGATATTCAAATGGCCAGGAATCGATTTAAGCGTCTCGTGTTGACGCATTACCTTTATAAATCGATTTATTATAGCTTCATCTATCGGTTGTTGAAACCGAATCGGTATTAAACTGGTTCCCGAAGCAGTTTCGATTCGAGGAAAGACAGTTTCCTATTCACAAGACTCCAGCGAAACGTTTTAAATCGATCCCAAGCCTTAGTATGAACGCAGTATGAAGTAAACAAAGAATATTGGAGATAAGACTAATAGCGTATTTTTGAACGTTTCGCCAATTACCAATTCAAACTGGAGTTATGTAACGTTTAATCATGCGCTTTAAAGATGATACGAAATGAAAACTGGTCATCCTTCTGTACTATAGCGTTTAATTCTAATAAACAGGTGTTAAATGCCAAAAACTCGGTAAATACTGAGCGTGAATTATAGCGGGACTGAGCTGTAAAAGACAATTTCAAATATAGGAGTTGCGTAATATCCCGCCACACAATTTCGGTAGAAAGGAAGTAGAAATACAGTACCTGTATCGGAGAATAAAGTATTATATGGGCGTGGGTCTTTTCGTCGATACGTGTTGAAAGGAATGACTCGGTCTGAAAGTAAAAGGGTTCAAAATGTATGAGAGAAGGTGGGAAAAGTAGCGGCCAAGGTGAGAAAAGATATAAAAACTAATTGCCTCCTCTCTTATACGGCCGGAGCCGGGAAAACGCGTTACTTGTTAGATGGCTATAGCTAGGATTCCATCTTATACCTTTTCTCTACTCCCGCAAGCCGAGAAATCACGTCTCATCCATTCTTCCCAGTTAAAGTTACGGCCTTTCATTCTCTTTCTCTCTCTCTCTCTCTCTCTCTCTCACTCCTTCTCCTTTGTTAAAGTCGCGTTTTCATAATATACTCCTAAAGAATACTTGACCTTTAGATAAATCGATGTAGATTCAATAGCACGATCGAGTCACATTTAGTTTAAAAGTAACTAGTGTCAAAATTAAAATTAACTTATTAAAAAAACATTTAACTTTTATTAATTTGACGTAAAAACCATCAGTGTAACAAATTCTAAATAATTAAGCTTATATTCAATTTTCACGCGATTCACAGAGCTGTTTTATTTAAAAAATAAACCTTGACCTATATATTAAAGTTTGGAGAAACAAACTCTAAAAGGGAAACGTGGAGTTATAAATGGAACAGCCTTTGAATTTATTTTTCGGAATCGTCATGCCAAAAACTTATTTGATTAATTTTTCGTAATTTTTAGACACGTTTTTGGTGTTTGGTAAAATTTGAATCAAAGTAAATATAAATTTCGACCCATCGTATTATTTCAGCCTTCAACAGCGCTTGTAATGTATTAACATTAAAATAATAGACCGGTGTTTGACGACCAACGTCTTAGGCGTCAAACGCCTGTCTATTGTATTAATGTTACGACATTACAATCGCTGTTGAAGGCTGAAATAATGTGATTGGTCGTAATTTATATTATATTAACTTTTTTTCAAACTTTACCAAACTTTAGAAATTACTTTGAACACCAAAAATGTGTCTAAAAATTTAATCCTCGCTGTTTTCTAAACATTCCGTTTTGTTCTATTTCGTATTATCTAGAGCTACAATAGTGGCCATACTGTATATATTTTTTATATAAATATAAATCGTATTATGAAAACGCCACTTCAAACACCAGACGGGAAAAGTCTTTGGTGGACTTTTCTCCGTGCTGCCTTTTACCTTTTATCACTCCAAATTGCTCTTCGTTTCTTTTTATATCCACACACATTCTCCGCTCCTTTTTCGTCTTTTTTAGTTTTGTATTCTCCAAAAATGACCGTCCCTATTACCTTTTACCTACAGAATATATATATTTTGGTAAAAAGACTTCCATTTCTCGAACTGTTAAAAGAACGGTTCCCGTCTTGTCGAGTAAAAATTAAACTCTTTTTTAATGTTCTAAGTATTTCAAGACTAAGATTTAATTTTTAAGATGGGCGAGAAATCTCCGAATGCTGGTTGGTTGGGAAACCCCTTGATGCGTGTGCCGTCTTGCAAATTGATAACAATCCTGCTCCTTATCCCTCGAGATAGATTAGCCACTTTTAGAAACGGATTTAGCCTTAGCGAGACCATGAAGTTAACAAATTTGATAGCAGTGATTTACCACGACACTTTTGAGTTTAACCAGAGGGGGGAAGTATGAAAGGTAGGCAAAATCGACGAACAACAAGTGCCCGGCGTAAATCGCGGCGGATCGACACACCGCTTTACTCCCAAAAATTAGTTACACCATTTTGAACCTCACTAAATTTTCCCTACGCGCACTTCCGGAACTTGCGAGCTGAAGTCAACCTTCGACTCCCTTTTAACAGACAGCCTGACTCCTGAGACAGGAAGTTCTAAACACAAATCGAGCCGTCTTGTTTATACAAAGACCATTTACTAGAGTAGCGACATTGAGAAGTCCAGCGCGAGCTAGTGGCCTAGATAGTCAGCAGCGGGCTCTTGTTGTTCGTGATTTTTAGCATTGGTAGTATAGGGGCTTTCATACTTCCCCCCGAAGGGGGTTATTATATACCTCTGGTTTAACTAATGTTTTGGGCCTCTTTTGAAAGCCCAAATCAAGTACAATTAAAATCATTTCGTAAAACATCCATCCTGTAAGCTCGTTTTGCCTTGCACAATCTTGCGCGGCAGTAAAAACATTTCTACAGGCGCCCGTACGAAAAACCTGTAAAACTTTAACCCTGAAAGCTGTTTTTGCCTGCAATAAATATATTTATTTTCATTCTTTCTTGTTGCAAAAGTGATTTAGGTTATTAAATCATTCATTCATTCGCCTGTTGAGACATTTCAACATTCAAATTCCCAACGACTTAGCTTTTAACAACAAGATTTAAAGAAAAAAATTAACAATGGTGACTTTTTTTATCCAACAATATAAATAAAATAGAAAATAAAAAATAGAACAGTTTTTGAATTTATTTTCAGAATCATCATGCCAAAAAACGTATCTGAGAATTTTTAGACACGCTTTTTGTGTATAAATTAATTTCTAAAGTTTCGTAAAATAAAAAAAAAGGTCAAGTATAAATTCGGGCCAATCATACTATTTCAAATTTTGATAGCCCTTGTAATGTACAAATATTAAGAGAATAGGCCCGGTGTTTGATGGCCAAGGTCTTAGGTATTAAACACCTTCCTATTCTTTTAATGTTAGGACATTACAAGCGCTGTTGAAGACTGAAATAATATGATTGACCAGAATTTATATTTACTTTTTTTCAAATTTTACCAAAACTTCAGAAATTAATTTAACACCAAAAAATTCCGAAACAATTCTTGAATACGTTAGTTTGGCATGGTGATTCCGAACATAAATTCAAAAGCTGTTCCATTTTGCCCTTTAATCCTGAAACCTAGAATTCTTTCTGGCAAATTAATTCAGTGATCCTCATCAAAAATTCCTTCTGAAACAAAATACTTTTTATGTATCGCGGAATCTTTTTGACTCTCTTCAACTTTTGATGTTTTATTATTTTATTTTATTTTTTTCTCCTTCGTCGCTTTTAACGCTAGCTTGGTTACTAGAAGGTTTTACGCTGTTTCCTACTCCCTGGTCTTTTTTCTTTTACAGTATTTTTTTAATAAAAGAGGAAACGAAAATCTAAGGAAGAAAGAAAGAAAGAAAAAATATGAAAAAGGGAAAAACTCGCGGAAAATACCCCTGGGGATAAAAGCCGCAGCCCCGAAATTCGTTAAAAATTTCGGAAGAGTTTTACCTCTTTTCTAGCTAAACGTATAAAGTTTTCAAAACGAGCATAGTTTTTTGAAAGCGGTTAAGTTACGATACGAACGAATCTCGTACGCTATTAAGTATTCAAAAGCGCCAAGGCTTATACTAATGGAAAATGCCCCTAAAGAGACTCGCCGAATGGTAAAAGTTATATTTTAACTTTTTGTTTTTAGTTTAAAAAAAGGGGTATAGTTCAAGGTTAGTTAAGAGAAGCGTTAAGAAAGCGATGACGTCGATTGCGAAACCACGTGACTCTTCAGAATCCGGGCTTGAATTCCCGGAACGCGGGCATTTTTAATTTAGTCTTAAATTTGCATTTCTGTAATTTTGAAATTTGAATGCTGAGTTCCTCTTTCAAACGCTTCAAAATTCAAAAATGCCCCTACACTCGTGAAAAATGTAATGTTTTTCACGATACACTTCACCATTCCAACTTTGCATTGATAGGACCCAAAGTCTATCACTTTATTCCAAAAAAGTCAACAACGCGCCAGAGCTTAATACTGTCAGCAAATGTCCAGTTTTATGTCATAGCCCATCACTTAAACATAGCGAAAAAGTCATCACCCCTGTCTGGCTCGAGTAATTTCGACTCTACCTCAATATTTTGAGTCGGGAGAGACGGACGGAATTACTCGGGCCGCGCTTGGCTATATTGTCTTCTTCCAACTCTGGAATTTCGCCGAAGATTGGTGCTTCCAATTTCACTATTTACAACGACTGCAGCCGCTGGAGTGTCTCGAATCAGAATCTGTAGATACATTTACCTGGACCATTGGTGATAGTATCAATTAACTACGGGACGTTGTTAACTTTTATGGAATAAAGTGGTAGACTTTTGATAGGGCAAATTGATTCAGACATAAAAAAGTACATATCATATGACGGCAAACACGAATAGCTATTGAAAAGTAGAATTGTAGACGGTTTTTAAAACTTGGCCTCTTTTAGCAATTTATTCACTTTTTATCCAAAAAAATTATATTATTTTGGTAATTTGCTGCTTAAATTGCTAGGGTAAATTACTCTAGCGGTGAGTGAGACGTGCTATAATAATTGTGAGTGATATATGGAAGTCCACGTGGCTCTAGAGTTCTAAAATTGCCATAATTGTTGAAATTTGTAAATCAAGGGGAAGTTTACCGATAATCACAAAATGTTCTGAATTTGAATATCTGTGACTTTAAATACGGTATACGTGCTTCCATATTTAAGCTTAATTAATACACAAACATGAGCGGCAGTTGCTCTTAACACTGATGCCTACACTGTTAATGAATATTATGCCATAAACCTATAAATATCGCGTTATGGAGTTATTGCTCCATGTTTCGCTCTGCGGCCACTGTTTTGCGTCTATCTTTATATAGTCGCCTATTACAACGTGATTGCGCTAATATTTTTCCATTATCCGTGAGCGCTCTGAAAATTAAAGTTCGGCTGTCCATAAATCAATTCTCCGATATCAAAAGAAAGGAAGAAAAAAAGTTGGTTTGTTTGGAAATTCCCGCCGCGATATACTATAATAGATTTTAAGAACTGGCCGATATATTTTACCGATCGAAATAGGTTTTTCGGGAGGCATTCTTCGCTACTTTATTACCGATATTATTTTTAAAGGTTTTTTGTTTCCTTTTCAAAGACTGAGCCTCGCTCTTCGGGTTTATTTGAAATGGTAGAGCATATAAGGGAAAGAATAATTGTCAAATATTTGAAATAAATCTACGTGGAGTTTGTTACGATCGATGGACGCTCCTCGTATCTTAAATTCGATTTTTGGAAAGCTTAATCGATTTCTAATAACCAGGGGACGTTTTGATTTTACATGGTATCCCTTATGAAATAGTTTTTTTATGCTGCTCTATTTCAATCAGGTATTTAGGCCTATCTTGATTTACTATACTTTTGAATTAAATTTACGTTAAGAATAATGAACTGTGGTTCTCAATGAATCTCCATTTTTAATCAATCTCAATTTTCAATTCAAAAACTCATAAAAAACCTCAATTATCAATAAAAAACCTCAATTCTCAATAAAAAAAACCTCAATTTTCAAAAAATCAATTTTCTGACTTGCAGGTGCTGGAAATGCTCGATGTAAAATGTCCAATCAGCAGCCTGATTAAGCAAACTCGGACAACTAGGCTTTCTGTATTGTTGGCCGCCAGTACGAGCCCTTCTTGGCAAAGAGAATTTAAGACTAGAGAATGACGCGAAGTGGCGCCCTTGAGATCTTTGTCAGCTTCCGATGAGACGAGTGGACGCTAGAAAGGGTAGGAGTCCGTGGTCGGCATGTTCCCAATCGGCCTGCGTTCGAGGGCATGAACGACAGCGATACTTCGGGCATTCTCGATGGCCCGCACCACCCGCTGCTGCTAGCCAAGGACATCGTCTCTGGGGCCTGTCTCAATGGCACCCACTACGAGACGCTACGCAAACCTTCAGTCGTCGCCATTCTCGTCATTCTGGGCGTCATCAATTTCGCCGTCATCGCTGGTGAGTCCTTGAGTTACTTTTCGTTCTATCTTGTAATCAAAGCAAAAAAATAAAAATTTCCCGTTACGTTTAATGGAACACACTTCCCCAATTATAAAAACAATATATATATATATCAATTATAGTTGTAACTTTAGGTTCATATTGATTCTTACGTGTTTTGTTTAACAATCTCAATTCTGATTTGAAGATAGGCGACTTTAACGAAGCTCCAGTCGTATATGGAATCCTAACAATGATCTCTCGCTTCGTCGAAGTCGTCTATTGAAGGTACCATGGTCTGAACTATTCCTCTTTCATTTTTCAGGTAATTTGCTGGTGATCGCGTCTATCTTCGTGTCGACCAAACTTCGGACAGTGACGAATTTTTTCATCGTATCCCTGGCGGTGGCGGACCTTTGTTTGGGTTTGGTGGTCCTTCCCTACTCGATCAGTCTCGAGGTGCTCAAGATATGGATATTCGGGGATATTTGGTGTCAGATCTGGCTGGCGGTGGATGTCTGGATGTGTACATCCTCGATTCTGAATTTGTGCGCCATCAGCGTCGATCGCTACTTGGCCATCACTCGTCCGGTTCATTACCGCAGCCTGATGTCGTCCAGCCGGGCCAAACTCTTGATCGCCTGCGTCTGGGTTTGCTCGTTCATTATATGTTTCCCTCCCCTGGTCGGCTGGAACGACCAAGACAAACCCCCGGGCAGTCTCGACGACCCTTTCGGAAATCTCTCGTGGGCCTCCAACTCGGGCAACTCCGGACTGAGCGATGCGACGCGCCCGGAGGACGCGTCCTCCACTCTCTTCATAAATTTCGACATCGCGTTGTCAAACGAGACGGTCGTCGACGAAAATGGTGACTTGGGCATTCTCTCGCGATTTTTCGCAGCTTACGACGCTCAAGATGACAATTACGCGGCTCCGAATCCCCCGCGCTCGGCCGTGTCGCCCCCTTCCGAAGAGATCTCGATCGAAATCGGGCCGTCGGATTCCTCCGTGATTAACGATAATAATAGTTCGTCCGTGAGCGGGTGCGAGTGTACTTTGATCAACAATAAAGGTTACGTCATCTATTCGGCTCTCGGTTCTTTCTACATTCCCATGTTCGTCATGTTGTTTTTCTATTGGAGGATTTATTTGGCGGCGTTACGAACTAGTCGAGCTTTGCAACGCGGTTTCTTGACGACGAAAGGTTCGTCCGGCCAGGACCAGGGTGTCGGTGGTAACGGCGACTTGACGCTGCGTATGCATCGGGGCAAGTCGGCCGAGAGCAATTGTCTGGACGCTCACCGTCACTCGGGCGACATTATCATCCCGCGCAAGAAAGCGCCTTCTTCGCAAGCTGGCGGACACGCCGGAGGGGGCGCCGGCGGGGGCGGGTTGCAACGGGCCGGCGCCAAAAAGTACATTCACTTCACCGCTTACAGCGGAAAGTCGTTAACCAGCAACGGCACTGACAACCCGCTGGAGGGTCGCGATCGGACGGATTCCCGCGCGGCCGCCGTTCGCTTGAGTAAACGCAACATTCGATGGCACGCCCGACGCTTCCACTCGGAAGCCAAGGCCACCAAGACAGTCGGCATTATCGTTGGCGGCTTCGTTTGTTGCTGGCTCCCCTTCTTCACCGTGTACCTGACCAGGGCTTTCTGCGAGGACTGTATCTCGGATCTGCTCTTCTCCATATTCTTTTGGCTCGGTTATTGCAACTCCGCCATTAACCCTTTGATCTACGGTCTCTTTAGCAAGGACTTTCGACAGGCCTTCAAGCGAATCCTTTGTCGTTGCTTCGTCAAAGACGAGGGCATTTCCTCCCTCATCAAACAAATACATTTACCCACCTTCTTCGAAGAGAACAATTTGGAAGAACCACCCGTACCCTAAAATAACTTCCCCCTTCCACATTTTACCTTCCTCCTTCCCTTTACACGCACCCCAGACGACCTAACCGCGAATTAACTTCTTTCCTAATTATTAAGGTATTATTATAATTATTATTAATCTAGAGAAGAAAAGCGTTATATACTGTTATTGTTAAAAACGCGATTGAAGAATATATTCCTATCGTTGTTACCTCGTAAAATAATCCTTTCTTTCATTTTAAGGAACGTGGCCGTCTTTTTCATAGACTTATAATACTGTCCGGGTAGGAGTCCCTTAATTGTCTTAAAGGTCACCTAATATGTTTAATAGGGATTCTTAATTCATACTCGAGAGTTATTCCGACTGGACAAGCCATGACCATTAAAATATATAGTATACGTTATTTATGACATGACATCATAGGCGTAACTCTTCCAAGAATAAAACAAGATCGTGTGGCACGCATCCGTGATATGATAAACTGAATTAAGCGTATAAGGAACTTCTCCATCAAATCAAACTCGCGTGTCATATTCTAGGTATATGCGAATATTTTATTGGTCCGTGAACAAACCTTGAAATGTCTCTACGTTATTATTTGTCTGTGTCATTTTCGGACCGTAAAGTTTTCTTTAATTTCGTTAATTTAATTGAAGGGGTAGTTTCTCTATGGTAAATATTGTTTTTCAAAAGAAACCCTCGTGAACACTAGGAAGATTAAATACAATGTCAAGAAAAATATTCTCTAGTATCCTAGACTTATGTTCTTGCATTTGACCGATAACTATTTAAAACTAAAATTCACAACTTAGTTTAAGTTGGTCAATGTTTTGAGTTTTTTAACTGATTCCTCTAAAATGATTGCGGAGAGAAATTGTCCTGATCTCTCGCTTTCTCTCCGTACCTTTTAACAAAATCTTTAAAGATTTGTTTGTTTATTCAAAATTTTTGGAAATGCTTGAAAAACTATAACTAAACATCGTTACATTAATTTTTAACAAATTCAGTAATTTACATAGTTCCTCTAATCGTCGATCCTTTAATATGTAAAAACCGAAGTGAAACTACTCCTTTTAATTCAAAGGTCATGAAATAATTTCAACGAATATACGGGTTCTTGTAACTGAACTAGTCACAACAACGCGTGATCATTGCACTAGGAAATCTTTATACTCGATTGCCGGATTCTTGAAAATATTTCGTGACCAAGAGTCTTGGAAAGAATTCCGACCATCGTTTTAAAATAACTAATACTCAGGCTAATCGATTCGAAATTCTTTCAAATTCTCAGAGGATTTTTTTTTATTCCGTGGTTCGCGTTCAGTTTATTTCATGATTTGTTTTCTAGTCGTACGAGTAAACCAAAAAAAAAAATAATAATAATAATAAAAACAATATTGTGATAAACGTGTTTAAAATACGACGAATTTATTTTTGAATTCATTATTCATTATATATTTAAGAAAATTCACCAGTTAAGTATAGCCATCCTTTAGAATTAAAACAAACGCATTAGGACATATAGAATTCTTGGAGAAAATATCCGTACTCCAAGATGAAAAAAAAGTTGGATGCTCACTGATCAATTTTCACAAATTTCACGTAAAACGTCAAAATTGGTCAGTTTGAATCTGCCTTCTACTGGGGCGAAGCGTAGATGTGTAATTGATCTTACATTTTTACTAACTTGAACTCTTAATTTGCCAGCAATGAATAGACCTCTTTCATTTATTTTGACCCCTGCCAAAGGGGGTAGGCAACCCACTGAATCAAACCTCTATAGGGGAATGATTAGCTCTTGCGCAGTGTCGGCAATGTTTGCTCCCCCTTGTCTGATTCTGTGGTTGCTTACCCCCTTTGGAGGGGGTAAAAATAAACGCACGAGGTCCAACCAATAGTTGATTTTGTAAAAGAACTTGTGGGTGCGACATCTTGTTCGAATGTTGCTAACACGAAATCACGTGGCATTAAGGTTATACAGGGCAGTTATTTCTGTTTTCATAAAACGCTAGGGGCCAGAAGTCTCAGAAGTCACTCAGGCGAGACCCAACCTTGAGAGCTGACACGGATATATAAAAAACAAACTTAAGAAATGCTCGGTGCTCACTAGCGCTATGAGCTTTACGTAGCTGATGATGATTTCCTAAGTAAGCTCCTCCTCTTTTATGATAGCAACTATTCAACATCGCTTTGACAACTCTGGGCGAAAGTATTGCTCTCTTCCTGACCCCGCCCCCTTTGACTATACGTCCCTGGGCCTATACCCAAATAGACGATTTTTAGCCGTCTGGGTTTTAGCGAGGATGGAACGTATTCAAGTGGTGAATTAAATAAAACGAAAATAAGTTAAATAGGACGGATATCCAATTCGCTATAGACTCTGTTCAATATGGCGTTCACATTCATTAAATTCTTTACCCCGATGCTTAAAACGACTGTTCTATATTTTTAAGATATACTTTGATGAACATATTTACGGCGTAGCATTAATCGGTTTGAAACGATAAAATCAAACCGATGTTCAAATCGCCAGGAATCGTTTTAAGCGGCATGTGTTCACACATTATCTTTATAAATCGATTTATTGTAACTTCATCTAGCGGTTGTTGAAACCGAATCGGTATGAAACTGGTTCTCGGAGCAGTTTCGAGAACTCGATTGAAATCGATTCGAGAAAAGACGGTTTCCTGTTCACACGACTCAGGCGATACGTTTTGAAACTGTTTAAATCGATTCCAAGACTTAGTATGAACACAGCTATAGTTAGCTAAAGAGGTTACGAACCAGAAAACGTATTTTCATAATTAACTTGAAACGTTGAGAATAGATTACGAAATCGGTGGAAAAAATGGAGTGCGAATAAATCTTTAGAACTATTATTATTAATATTTAGTATTTTTCGTAAATTTACAATATTCCAATATTTAAAAATTTTGTGATGGAAATTACGAGTCTAGTTGAAATTGAAAAAAAAAAAAAAAAAAAAAAAAAAAAAAAAAAAATCAAATTCCGTCCTTTTAAATTTATTTCGTGTTATTCTATATTTTTTCTTGTATTTCATCTTTTTTTTTTTTTTTTTTTTTTTTTTTTCAACATTTCATTAAATTTAATTTATTGGATCTTTTTTCACTTTAAAAAGCTATAAATATAAATTTATTGCAATTAAATATTTTAATAAGAATACTTTCGACAAATATTTCAACTCTACGCAAGTTTTCGTTAATCAATAACTGTTTTTATTAGAAATTTATTACAAAATTAAGTTTAAAAGATTTCCAGGATTTTTTTTTTTTTTTTTTTTTTCTAATTTGAAACAAAATAATTAATTTGGTTTTGAGAACCTTATATTCGTTCAATAACCGAACAATTTTAAGTATTGCGACGAACTGCAGGTATCGAAAGATTAAAGGAATATTTGTCGAAAAAAAAAAAAAAAAAAAATCATTACCGTATGAATAAATATAAAATAATGTTAAATTTAATTTTTTTCTTCTTCTTTTGTTAAAATTGAAAGAAAAACTTAATCTCTCTAGATCGACCGCCGTTTTTATCGTAAATCGTAAACATTGTGGTTGTCGTTTACGAAAAATCAAAAAAAAAAAAATAAAATAAAATAATGCAGAAATACTGTTTTTTATTTTGCCTTTCAGGCTTAAAATGTTTTAAAAGAACGTGAGATTTCAGTCTATGGAAAGCTTAATACGATATTCTAGCTTTTTTACTCGCTGAAATCTATAAGATATTCTGATATAGTTAATTTTTTCAGACGAAGGATAAATGTCTTTGGATACCGATTTTAAAAGTCGTTTTATCGACACGGATTTAAATAGAAAAGTGCGAGAAGAGTAATATTTCCTTAGAATATTCTAAAAGAACGAATTTGACTGGGGAAATAATTAATAGTACAACGTTACGATTACTTTCTATTTTCGTTTATTTTTTATAATCAGGGACGAATACATTATATACAGGTGAAAATCTATTACAGTAATGTATAAATGTGTTTAGAAAAAAAAAAAAAAAAACTATTAAGAATGGCCAATGAACTCTCATACAGAAATAAATATTGTTGAATCCATAATTCTTGGCTCGAAATCTTGTTTTCTCTTTCGAATTCATGTAATCCCGCAATGGCTGACTCTTAAAGGGATTATGCAACCTAACAACGAGTGATATCTTGTCGTTTAAATAAATAAGCTTAATCTACCAATGAAAATAAACTACAAACAAATATTAAACTGAGCTGGGCGGTTCAAAAATGAAATGATAACGTTTT
Source organism: Odiellus spinosus (assembly GCA_963920705.1). NCBI lineage: Eukaryota > Metazoa > Arthropoda > Arachnida > Opiliones > Phalangiidae > Odiellus > Odiellus spinosus. The sequence continues at coordinate 16,241,209 of OY987227.1, read as the reverse complement.
CGGAACTTGGGTCAAGTGACATCTTCACTATGTTTAGTTTTAGAATGAGGAATCAAGGGGGTTTTACCCTTTTAAAACCATGAGTTTTCTACAATTTCAAATTGGATTCCTATATTTCTAAAAACGTTATTCATATATTTTCCTATAAATCAATGGAGAATTTTCAATTTACTATAATTATTTTAGTTTTTTGTCGTGTTTATTTTAAAAGGGTTGTTTATTTTCAAAGGGCGTTTTATTTTCACAGGGAGTTTTATTTTCAAAGGGTGTTTATTTTAAAAGGGTGTTTTATTTTCAAATGGTGTTTTATTTTCAAGAGGTGTTTTATTTTCAAGGGGTGTTTATTTTCATAGGGTATTTTATTTTCATAGGGAGTTTTATTTTCAAAGGGTACTATTTTCAAGGGGTGTTTTATTTTCAAGGGGTGTTTTATTTTCAAGGGGTGTTTTATTTTCAAGGGGTGTTTTATTTTCAAGGGGTGTTTTATTTTCAAGGGGTGTTTTATTTTCAAGGGGTGTTTTATTTTCAAGGGGTGTTTCATTTTCAAGGGGTGTTTTATTTTCAAGGGGTCTTTTATTTTCAAGGGGTCTTTTATTTTACAGGGGTCTTTTATTTTCAAGGGGTATTTTATTTTCAAGGGAAGTTTTATTTTCAAGGGGTATTTTATTTTCAAGGGAAGTTTTATTTTCAAGGGAAGTTTTATTTTCAAGGGGGGTTTATTTTCAAGGGGGTTTATTTTCAAGGGGCATTTTATTTTCAAGGGGCATTTTATTTTCAAGGGGCATTTTATTTTAAAGGGGCATTTTATTTTCATCGGATGTTTTATTTTCAAGGGATGTTTTATTTTCATGGGGTCTTTTATTTTCAAGGGGTGTTTTATTTTCAAGGGGTGTTTTATTTTCAAGGGGTGTTTTATTTTCAAGGTGTGTTTTATTTTCAAGGGGTGTTTTATTTTCAAGGGGTCTTTTATTTTCAAGGGGTCTTTTATTTTCAAGGGGTATTTTATTTTCAAGGGAAGTTTTATTTTCAAGGGGGGTTTATTTTCAAGGGGGTTTATTTTCAAGGGGCATTTTATTTTCAAGGGGCATTTTATTTTCAAGGGGCATTTTATTTTAAAGGGGCATTTTATTTTCAACGGATGTTTTATTTTCAAGGGATGTTTTATTTTCATGGGGTTTTTTATTTTCAAGGGGTGTTTTATTTTCAAGGGGTGTTTTATTTTCAAGGTGTGTTTTATTTTCAAGGGGTGTTTTATTTTCAAGGGGTCTTTTATTTACTAGGGAGTTTTATTTTCAAAGGGTGTTTTATTTTCAAGTGGTGTTTTATTTTCAAGAGGTGTTTTATTTTCAATGAGTATATTTTTTTCAAGGGGTCTATTTTTTCATGCGGTCTATTTTTTCATGCGGTCTATTTTTTTCAAGGGGATCTATTTTTTCAGGGGGTCTATTTTTTCAGGGGGTCTATTTTCTCAGGGGGTCTATTTTTTCAGGGGTCTATTTTTTCAAGGGTGTACATCTTAAGGGGTCCATTTTTTCAGGGTCTCAATTTTTTCAGGCGGTCTATTTTTCAGGCGGTCTATTTTTTCAAGGGATCTATTTTTCAAGGGGTCTATTTCTTCAAGGGGTCTATTTTTTTCATGCGGTCTATTTTTTCATGCGGTCTATTTTTTTCAAGGGGATCTATTTTTTCAGGGGTTAATTTTTTCAGGGGATCTATTTTCTCAGGGGGTCTATTTTTTCAGAGGTCTATTTTTTCAAGGGTGTACATCTTAAGGGGTCCATTTTTTCAGGGTCTCAATTTTTTCAGGCGGTCTATTTTTTCAAGGTATCTATTCTTTCAAGGGGTCTATTTTTTCAGGGGGTCTATTTTTCAGGAGGTGGATTTTTTCAAGGGGTCTATTTTTCAATTAGTCTATTTTTTCATTGGGTATATTTTTCAGGGGGTCTATTTTTTCAAGGGCTCTATTTTTCAATTAGTCTATTTTTTCATTGGGTATATTTTTTCAGGGGGTCTATTTTTTCAAGGGGTCTATTTTTTCAAGGGGTCTATTTTTTCAAGGGGTCTATTTTTTCAAGGGGTCTATTTTTTCAAGGGGTCTATTTTTTTCAAGGGGCTATTTTTTCTGGGGTCTATTTTTCAGGGGTCTTTTTTTCTGGGGGTTAATTTTTTCAAGTGGACTATTTTTTCAGTGGGTCCTTTTTCAGGAATCTATTTTTTCAAGGGGTCTATTTTTCAGGGGTCTATTTGTTCAAGGGATCTATTTTTTCAAGGGGTGTATTTTTTCAAGGGTCTATTTTTCAGGGGGACTTTTTTCCAGGGGTCTATTTTTTCAAGGGTCTATTTTCTAATAAAAAAAAAAATCTAAATTTTTTTGTAAAAAAATAAAAAAAGGGTACCCCTTGTAAAAAAAATAATACACCCCCTGTAAAATAAATAATCAAAAATTTTAAAAGGGGTACCCTTTAATAAAAAAATAATACACCCCTGTAAAATAAATAATCAAAGATTTTACAAGGGTTACCCCTTGTAAAAAAAAAAAATAATGCACCCCCTATAAAATAAATAATCAAAAATTTTAAAAGGTGTACCCTTTAATAAAAAAATAATACACCCCTGTAAAATAAATAATCAAAGATTTTACAAGGGGTACCCCTTGTAAAAAAAAAAAAAAAAATAAAAAAATAAAAATAAATACACCCCTCCAAAATAAATAATCAAAAATTTTACAAGGGGTATCCCTAGTAAAAAAAATAATACACCCACTGTAAAATAAATAATCAAAAATTTTACAAGGGGTACCCCTTCTAAAAAAAATAATACACCCCCTGTAAAATAAATAAACAAAAATTTTACAAGGGGTACCCATTGTAAAAAAAAATAATACACCCACTGTAAAATAAATAATCAAAAATTTTACAAGGGGTACCCCTTGTAAAAAAATAAAACACCCCCTGTAAAATAAATAATCAAAAATTTTACAACGGGTAACCCTTGTAAAAAAAAAAAAAAAAAAAAAAAAAAAAAAAAAATACACCCCCTGTAAAATAAATAATCAAAAATTTTACAAGGGGTAACCCTTGTAAAAAAAAAAAAAAAAAAAAAAAAAAAAAAAATGCAACCCCTGTAAAATAAATTATCAAAAATTTTACAAAGGGTAACCCTTGTAAAAAAAAATAAATACACCCCCTGTAAAATAAATAATCAAAAAAGGGGTGGTTTATTTTCAAAAAAGGGGTGGTTTATTTTCAAAAAAGGAGTGGTTTATTTTCAAAAAAGGGGTGGTTTATTTTCAAAAAAGGGTGGTTTATTTTCAAAAAAGGGTGTTTTATTTTCAAAAAAGGGGTGTTTAATTTTCCAAAAAGGGGTGTTTTATTTTCAAAAAAGGGGTGTTTTATTTTCAAAAAAGGGGTGTTTTATTTTCAAAAAAAGGGGTGTTTTATTTTCAAAAAAGGGGTGTTTTATTTTCAAAAAAGGGGTGTTTTATTTTCAAAAAGGGGTGTTTTATTTTCAAAAAAGGAGTGTTTTATTTTCAAAAAAGGGGGTGTTTTATTTTCAGAAAAGGGGTGTTTTATTTTCAAAAAAGGGGTGTTTTATTTTCAAAAAAGGGGTGTTTTATTTTCAAAAAAGGGGTGTTTTATTTTCAAAAAAGGGGTGTTTTATTTTAAAAAAAGGGGTGTTTTATTTTAAAAAAAGGGGTGTTTTATTTTCAAAAAGGGTGTTTTATTTTCAAAAAAGCGGTGTTTTATTTTCAAAAAAGGGGTGTTTTATTTCCAAAAACCGGGTGTTTTATTTTCAAAAAAGGGGTGTTTTATTTTCAAAAAAGGGGTGTTTTATTTTAAAAAAAGGGGTGTTTTATTTTCAAAAAAGGGGTGTTTTATTTTCAAAAAAGGGGTGTTTTATTTTCAAAAAAGGGGTGTTTTATTTTCAAAAAAAGGGGTGTTTTATTTTCAAAAAAGGGGTGTTTTATTTTCAAAAAAGGGGTGTTTTATTTTCAAAAAGGGGTGTTTTATTTTCAAAAAAGGAGTGTTTTATTTTCAAAAAAGGGGGTGTTTTATTTTCAGAAAAGGGGTGTTTTATTTTCAAAAAAGGGGTGTTTTATTTTCAAAAAAGGGGTGTTTTAATTTCAAAAAAGGAGTGTTTTTTTTCTCAACCTCAATCTCAATTTCTCTCAATCTCAATTTCTCTCAACCTCAATTTCTCTCAATCTCAATTTCTCTCAATCTCAATTTCTCTCAACCTCAATTTCTCTCAATCTCAATTTCTCTCAATCTCAATTTCTCTCAATCTCAATTTCTCTCAATCTCAATTTCTCTCAATCTCAATTTCTCTCAATCTCAATTTCTCTCAATCTCAATTTCTCTCAATCTCAATTTTTCTCAATCTCAATTTTTCTCAATCTCAATTTTTCTCAATCTCAATTTTTCTCAATCTCAATTTTTCTCAATCTCAATTTTTCTCAATCTCAATTTTTCTCAATCTCAATTTTTCTCAATCTCAATTTTTCTCAATCTCAATTTTTCTCAATCTCAATTTTTCTCAATCTCAATTTTTCTCAATCTCAATTTTTCTCAATCTCAATTTTTCTCAATCTCAATTTTTCTCAATCTCAATTTTTCTCAATCTCAATTTTTCTCAATCTCAATTTTTCTCAATCTCAAGCTCAATTTTTCTCAATCTCAATCTCAATTTTTCCCTATCTCAATCTCTATTTTAAGTTTAATTTCAAGGGGTGTTTTATTTTCAAAAAAGGGGCGTTTTATTTTCAAAAAAGGGGCTTTTTATTTTCAAAAAAGGGGTGTTTTATTTTCAAAAAAAGGGGTGTTTTATTTTCAAAAAAGGGGTGTTTTATTTTTAAAAAAGAGGTGTTTTATTTTCAAAAAAGGGGTGTTTTATTTTCAAAAAAGGGGTGGTTTATTTTCAAAAAGGGGTGTTTTATTTTCAAAAAAGGGGTGTTTTATTTTCAAAAAAGGGGTGTTTTATTTTCAAAAAAGGGGTGTTTCATTTTCAAAAAAGGGGTGTTTTATTTTCAAAAAAGGGGTGTTTTATTTTCAAAAAAGGGGTGTTTTATTTTCAAAAAAGGGGTGTTTTATTTTCAAAAAAGGGGTGTTTCATTTTCAAAAAAGGGGTGTTTTATTTTCAAAAAAGGGGTGTTTTATTTTCAAAAAAGGGGTGTTTTATTTTCAAAAAAGGGGTGTTTTATTTTCAAGGGGTGTTTTATTTTCAAGGGATGTTTTATTTTCAAGGGGTGTTTTATTTTCAAGGGGTGTTTTATTTTCAAGGGGTGTTTTATTTTCAAGGGGTGTTTTATTTTCAAGGGGTGTTTTATTTTCAAGGGGTGTATTTTTAATTTTTTTTTTTTTACAGGGGTGTATTTTTACAGGGGGTGTATTTTTAATTTATTTTTTTACAGGGGGTGTATTTTTAATTTATTTTTTTTAAAGGGGGTGTATTTTTATTTTTATACAGGCGGTGTATTTTTAATTTATTTTTTTACAGGGGGTGTATTTTTAATTTATTTTTTTACAGAGGGTGTATTTTTAATTTATTTTTTTTACAGGGGGTGTTTTTTTTAATTTATTTTTTTACAGGGGGTGTATTTTTAATATATTTTTTTACAGGGGTGTATTTTTAATTTATTTTTTTACAGGGGGTGTATTTTTAATTTATTTTTTTACAGGGGGTGTATTTTTAATTTTTTTTTTTTACAGGGGGTGTATTTTTAATTTATTTTTTTACAGGGGGTGTATTTTTAATTTTTTTTTTTTTTACAGGGGGTGTATTTTTAATTTTTTTTTTTTACAGGGGGTGTATTTTTAATTTATTTTTTTTACAGGGGGTGTATTTTTAATTTATTTTTTTTACAGGGGGGGTGTATTTTTAATTTTTTTTTTTACAGGGGGTGTATTTTTAATTTATTTTTTTACAGGGGGTGTATTTTTAATTTAATTTTTTACAGGGGGTGTATTTTTAATTTTTTTTACAGGGGGTGTATTTTTAATTTATTTTTTTACAGGGGGTGTATTTTTAATTTATTTTTTACAGGGGGTGAATTTTTAATTTATATTTTTACAGGGGGTGTATTTTTAATATATTTTTTTTACAGGGGGTGTATTTTTAATTTATTTTTTTTACAGGGGGTGTAATTTTAATTTTTTTTTACAGGGGGTGTATTTGGATTTTTTTTTTACAGGGGGTGTATTTTTAATTTATTTTTTTACAGGGGGTGTATTTTTAATTTATTTTTTTACAGGGGGTGTATTTTTAATTTTTTTTTTTTTACAGGGGGTGAATTTTTAATTTTTTTTTTACAGGGGGTGTATTTTTAATTTATTTTTTTACAGGGGGTGTATTTTTAATTTATTTTTTTACAGGGGGTGTATTTTTAATTTTTTTTTTTTTACAGGGGGTGAATTTTTAATTTATTTTTTTTACAGGGGGTGTATTTTTAATTTATTTTTTTTTACAGGGGGTGTATTTTTAATTTATTTTTTACAGGGGGTGTATTTTTAATTTATTTTTTTACAGGGGGTGTATTTTTAATTTATTTTTTTACAGGGGGTGTATTTTTAATTTTTTTTACAGGGGGTGTATTTTTAATTTATTTTTTTACAGGGGGTGTATTTTTAATTAAATTTTTTACAGGGGGTGTATTTTTAATTTTTTTTACAGGGGGTGTATTTTTAATTTATTTTTTTTACAGGGGGTGTATTTTTAATTTATTTTTTTACAGGGGGTGTATTTTTAATTTATTTTTTTACAGGGGGTGTATTTTTAATTTATTTTTTACAGGGGGTGTATTTTTAATTTTTTTTTACAGGTGGTGAATTTTTAATTTATTTTTTTACAGGGGGTGTATTTTTAATTTTTTTTTTTTCAGGGGGCGTATTTTTAATTTATTTTTTTTACAGGGGGTGTATTTTTATTTTTTTTACAGGGGGTGTATTTTTAATTTTTTTTTTTACAGGGGGTGAATTTTTAATTTATTTTTTTACAGGGGGTGTATTTTTAATTTATTTTTTTTACAGGGGGTGTATTTTTAATTTATTTTTTTTTACAGGGGGTGTATTTTTATTTTTTTTACAGGGGGTGTATTTTTAATTTATTTTTTTACAGGGGGTGTATTTTTAATTTATTTTTTTACAGGGGGTGTATTTTTAATTTATTTTTTTACAGGGGGTGTATTTTTTATTTATTTTTTTACAGGGGGTGTATTTTTAATTTAATTTTTTTACAGGGGGGGTGTATTTTTAATTTTTTTTTTTTTACAGGGGGTGTATTTTTAATTTATTTTTTTACAGGGGGTGTATTTTTAATTAAATTTTTTACAGGGGGTGTATTTTTAATTTTTTTACAGGGGGTGTATTTTTAATTTATTTTTTTACAGGGGGTGTATTTTTAATTTATTTTTTTACAGGGGGTGAATTTTTAATTTATATTTTTACAGGGGGTGTATTTTTAATATATATTTTTTACAGGGGGTGTATTTTTAATTAATTTTTTTACAGGGGGTGTATTTTTAATTTATTTTTTACAGGGGTGTATTTTTAATTAATTTTTTTACAGGGGGTGTATTTTTAATTTTTTTTTACAGGGGGTGTATTTTTAATTTTTTTTTTTTTTTACAGGGGGTGTATTTTTAATTTTTTTTTTTTACATTGGGTGTATATTTAATTTTTTTTTTTTACAGGGGGTGTATTTTTAATTTATTTTTTCCAGGGGGTGTATTTTTAATTTATTTTTTTACAGGGGGTGAATTTTTAATATATTTTTTTACAGGGGGTGTATTTTTAATTTATTTTTTTTACAGGGGGTGTATTTTTAATTTATTTTTTTACAGGGGGTGTATTTTTAATTTATTTTTTTACAGGGGGTGTATTTTTAATTTATTTTTTTTACAGGGGGTGTAATTTTAATTTTTTTTTACAGGGGGTGTATTTGGATTTTTTTTTTACAGGGGGTGTATTTTTAATTTATTTTTTTACAGGGGGTGTATTTTTAATTTATTTTTTTACAGGGGGTGTATTTTTAATTTATTTTTTTACAGGGGGTGTATTTTTAATTTATTTTTTTACAGGGGGTGTATTTTTAATTTATTTTTTTACAGGGGGTGTATTTTTAATTTATTTTTTTACAGGGGGTGTATTTTTTATTTATTTTTTTACAGGGGGTGTATTTTTAATTTAATTTTTTACAGGGGGTTTATTTTTAATTTTTTTTACAGGGGGTGTATTTTTAATTTATTTTTTTACAGGGGGTGTATTTTTAATTTATTTTTTTACAGGGGGTGAATTTTTAATATATTTTTTTACAGGGGGTGTATTTTTAAAAATACACCCCCTGTATTTTTTTACAGGGGGTGTATTTTTAATTTATTTTTTTACAGGGGGTGAATTTTTAATTTATTTTTTTACAGGGGGTGTATTTTTAATTTATTTTTTTACAGGGGGTATATTTTTAATTTATTTTTTTTACAGGGGGTGTATTTTTATTTTTTTTACAGGGGGTGTATTTTTAATTTATTTTTTTACAGGGGGTGTATTTTTAATTTATTTTTTTACAGGGGGTGTATTTTTTATTTATTTTTTTACAGGGGGTGTATTTTTAATTTAATTTTTTACAGGGGGTTTATTTTTAATTTTTTTTACAGGGGGTGTATTTTTAATTTATTTTTTTACAGGGGGTGTATTTTTAAAAATACACCCCCTGTAAAAAAATAAATTAAAAATACACCCCCTGTAAAAAAATAAATTAAAAATACACCCCCTGTAAAAAATAAATTAAATATACACCCCCTGTAAAAAAAAAATTAAAAATACACCCCCTGTAAAAAAAAAAAAAATAAAAATACACCCCCTGTAAAAAAAATTAAAAATACACCCCTGTAAAAAAATTAATTAAAAATACACCCCTGTAAAAAAAAAAAAAAAATTAAAAATACACCCCGTGTAAAAAAATTAATTAAAAATACACCCCCCTGTAAAAAAAATAAATTAAAAATACACCCCCTGTTAAAAAATAAATTAAAAATACACCCCCTGTAAAAAAATAAATTAAAAATACACCCCCTGTAAAAAAAATAAATTAAAAATACACCCCCTGTAAAAAAATATATTAAAAATTCACCCCCTGTAAAAAAATAAATTAAAAATACACCCCCTGGAAAAAAATAAATTAAAAATACACCTCCTGTAAAAAAAATTAAAAATACACCCCCTGTAAAAAATAAATTAAAAATACACCCCCTGTAAAAAAAAAAAAATTTAATATACACCCCCTGTAAAAAAAAAAAAATTAAAAATACACCCCCTGTAAAAAAAAAAATTAAAAATACACCCCCTGTAAAAAAAATTTAAAAATACACCCCCTGTAAAAAAATTAATTAAAAATACACCCCTGTAAAAAAAAAAAAATTAAAAATACACCCCCTGTAAAAAAATTAATTAAAAATACACCCCCTGTAAAAAAAATAAATTAAAAATACACCCCCTGTAAAAAAATAAATTAAAAATACACCCCCTGTAAAAAAATAAATTAAAAATACACCCCTGTAAAAAATTAATTAAAAATACACCCCCTGTAAAAAAATTAATTAAAAATACACCCCCTGTAAAAAAAAAAAATTAAAAATACACCCCCTGTAAAAAAATAAATTAAAATACACCCCTGTAAAAAAATAAATTAAAAATACACCCCCTGTAAAAAAATAAATTAAAAATACACCCCCTGTAAAAAAATATATTAAAAATTCACCCCCTGTAAAAAAATAAATTAAAAATACACCCCCTGTAAAAAAATAAATTAAAAATACACCCCCTGTAAAAAAAATTAAAAATACACCCCCTGTAAAAAAATAAATAAAAAATACACCCCCTGTAAAAAAATAAATTAAAAATACACCCCCTGTAAAAAAATAAATTAAAAATACACCCCCTGTAAAAAAATAAATTAAAAATACACCCCCTGTAAAAAAAATAAAAATACACCCCCTGTAAAAAAAATAAATTAAAAATACACCCCCTGTAAAAAAAAAAATTAAAAATACACCCCCTGTAAAAAAATAAATTAAAAATTCACCCCCTGTAAAAAAAAATTAAAAATACACCCCCTGTAAAAAAAATAAAAATACACCCCCTGTAAAAAAAAAAATTAAAAATACACCCCCTGAAAAAAAATAAATTAAAAATACACCCCCTGTAAAAAAATAAATTAAAAATTCACCCCCTGTAAAAAAAAATTAAAAATACACCCCCTGTAAAAAATAAATTAAAAATACACCCCCTGTAAAAAAATAAATTAAAAATACACCCCCTGTAAAAAAATAAATTAAAAATACACCCCCTGTAAAAAAAATAAATTAAAAATACACCCCCTGTAAAAAAAATTAAAAATACACCCCCTGTAAAAAAATAAATTAAAAATACAACCCCTGTAAAAAAATAAATTAAAAATACACCCCCTGTAAAAAAATAAATTAAAAATACACCCCCAGTATAAAAATAAAAATACACCCCCTGTAAAAAATTTAATTAAAAATACACCCCCTGTAAAAAAATAAATTAAAAATACACCCCCTGTAAAAAAAATTAAAAATACACCCCCTGTAAAAAAATAAATTAAAAATACACCCCCTGTAAAAAAATAAATTAAAAATACACCCCCTGTAAAAAATAAATTAAAAATACACCCCCTGTAAAAAAAAATAAATTAAAAATACACCCCCTGTAAAAAAATAAATTAAAAATTCACCCCCTGTAAAAAAAAAAAAATTAAAAATACACCCCCTGTAAAAAAATAAATTAAAAATACACCCCCTGTAAAAAAATAAATTAAAAATACACCCCCTGTAAAAAAAAAATTAAAAATTCACCCCCTGTAAAAAAAAAATTAAAAATACACCCCCTGTAAAAAAATAAATTAAAAATACACCCCCTGTAAAAATATAAATTAAAAATACACCCCCTGTAAAAATACACCCCCTGTAAAAAAAAAAAAAAAATTAAAAATACACCCCTTGAAAATAAAACACCCCTTGAAAATAAAACACCCCTTGAAAAAAAAACACCCCTTGAAAATAAAACACCCCTGGAAAATAAAACACCCCTTGAAAATAAAACACCCCTTGAAAATAAAACACCCCTTGAAAATAAAACACCCCTTGAAAATAAAACACCCCTTGAAAATAAAACACCCCTTGAAAATAAAACACCCCTTGAAAATAAAACATCCCTTGAAAATAAAAGACCCCTTGAAAACAAAATACCCCTTGAAAATAAAACACCCCTTGAAAATAAAACACCCCTTGAAAATAAAACACCCCTTTTTTGAAAATAAAACACCCCTTTTTTGAAAAAAAAACCCCTTTTTTGAAAATAAAACACCCCTTTTTTGAAAATAAAACACCCCTTGAAAAAAAAAACACCCCTTGAAAAAAAACGCCTTTTTTGAAAATAAAACACCCCTTTTTTGAAAATAAAACACCCCTTTTTTGAAAATAAAACACCCCTTTTTTTGAAAATAAAACACCCCTTGAAAATAAAACACCCCTTTTTTGAAAATAAAACACCCCTTTTTGAAAATAAAACACCCTTTTTTGAAAATAAAACACCCCTTTTTTGAAAATAAAACACCCCTTTTTTGAAAATAAAACACCCCTTTTTTGAAAATAAAACACCCCTTTTTTGAAAATAAAACACCCCTTTTTTGAAAATAAAACACCCCTTTTTTTGAAAATAAAACACCCCTTTTTTGAAAATAAAACACCCCTTTTTTGAAAATGAAACACCCCTTTTATGAAAATAAAACAGCCCTTTTTTGAAAATAAAACACCCCTTTTTGAAAATAAAACACCCCTTTTTTGAAAATAAAACACCCCTTTTTAGAAAATAAAACACCCCTTTTTTGAAAATAAAACATCCCTTTTTTTGAAAATAAAACACCCCTTTTAACAAAATAAAACACACCTTTTTTGAAAATACAACACCCCTTTATGAAAATAAAACTCCCCTTGTAAAATTTTTGGCTATTTATTTTACAGGGGGTGTATTGATTTTTTATTACAAGGGGTACCCCTTGTAAAATTTTTGACTATTTATTTTACAGGGGATGTATTGATTTTTTGTTACAAGGGGTACCCCTTGTAAAATTTTTGATTATTTATTTTACAGGGGGTGTATTTATTTTTTTTACAAGAGGTACCCCTTGTAAACTTTTTTATTATTTATTTTACAGGGAGTGTATTTATTTTTTTTTTAAAGGGGTACCCCTTGTAAAATAATACACCCCAGTAAAATAAATAGTCATAGATTTTACAAGGGGTACCCCTCGTAAAAAAAAAATAATACACCCCCTGTAAAATAAATAATCAAAAATTTTACAAGGGGTACCCTTTGTAAAAAAAATAATACACGCCCTGTAAAATAAATAATCAAAAATTTTACAAGGGATATCCCTTGAAAAATTTTCGAATTTTTTTTTTTTTTTTTAGAAAATAGATCCTTGAAAAAATTTACCCCTTGAAAAAATAGACCCCTTGAAAAAATAGACCCCTTGAAAAAATAACCCCTTGAAAAAGGACCCCCTGAATAAATAGACCCCTTTAAAAAAACAGACCCCCTGGAAAAAAGACCCTTGAAAAAATAGATCCCTTGAACAAATAGACCCCTGAAAAATAGACCCCTTGAAAAAATAGATCCCTGAAAAAGGACCCACTGAAAAAATAGTTCACTTGAAAAAATTGACCCCCAGAAAAAACAGACCCCTTAAAAAATAGCCCCTTGAACAAATAGACCCCTTGAAAAATAGACCCATTGAAAAAATAGACCCATTGAAAAAATAACCCCTTAAAAAAATAGACCCCCTGAAAAAATAGACCCCCTGAGAAAATAGACCCCTGAAAAAATAAACCCCTGAAATAGATCCATTTGAAAAAAAATATACTCATTGAAAATAAAACACCCCTTGAAAATAAAACAGCCATAGAAAATAAAACTCCCCTTGAAAATAAAATACCCCTTGAAAATAAAATACCTCTTGAAAATAAAATACCTCTTGAAAATAAAATACCTCTTGAAAATAAAACACCCCTTGAAAATAAAAGACCCCTTGAAAATAAAAGACCCCATGAAAATAAAACCGCCCTTGAAAATAAAACAGCCCTTGAAAATAAAACAGCCCTTGAAAATAAAACAGCCCTTGAAAATAAAACACCCCTTTAAAATAAAACACCCGTTGAAAATAAAACATCCCTTAAAATAAAACGCCTCTTGAAAATAAACCCCCCTTGAAAATAAAACACCCCTTGAAAATAAAACACCCCTTGAAAATAAAACACCCCTTTTTTGAAAATAAAACAACCCTTTTTTGAAAATAAAACACACCTTTTTTGAAAATAAAACACCCCTTGAAAATAAAACACCCCTTGAAAATAAAACACCCCTTGAAAATAAAACACCTCTTGAAAATAAAACACCGTTTGAAAATAAAACACCCCTTGAAAATAAAACATTTTTAATCGTCCCACCCCAAAATAAAATAATTACCTTTTGTTTACCGCTGATAGTTAACTTTTAATCACCTGATTAATTTTATGAAAAAACACTAAAAAGTGAAGAAAGTATTGATAAATCATATATACGAATTGCTTAATTCGTTTATTAGATGAAAATTTATGGTGTTATTTTCTCAATTTTCATTAAAGAACTTCAATTAATATTAAGTATAAAATATTCAACATTAACAATGCTTTTCTTTTTCATCAAGAAAGATAATTTAGTCCTCTTCTTCAGATTTGCCAGTAATAATCTTGCAGTAGGCGTCGAGATCAATATTGCCAGAATTATCGACGGGTGCTTCTTTGAAGACTTCATCAACCTGCACAGTATACGAAAATTAAATACTTTAAATTAAATAAATTAAATTAAAATATTACGGGTTTATCAACAAAATTTGTACTTATTACAATAGATAAAAACATCTTTTTCTAGAGATATCAACGCGACAAGTCCAATAGAATAACTACAGCTCATATAGTTTTAAATTTTGCTCTTTGTTAATTTTATTTTTAGCTTTTATCTAATATCAGATTAAAACCACTTTTCACTGGCTCCCTTACTTCATCATCTTTGAATCTTTCACCAAAAGTCACCAACGCTTTTCTTAACCTAAAATAGAACATAATATTTAAAAAACAGAAATAAACTTTGGGAAAAATTTTAATGAAATTTCTAAAAATTCAAATTGTAATATAATAATATAATAAAATAATGTAGAAAATAACTTTTATATTAATTTTATTAAAAGGTGACAAGCACGAAAAAAAAACAGAAATATCACTAGACTTTTCGCACGTGAGTATAATCGAGACTGGCTAGCGCGGAAATTTGCGCGCTTTTCTTGAAAGATAGGCCTAGGCACAATTTAGGTGCCTTTTCTGGAAATTTAAATTCATCTCGAAAAAAAAAAAAAAAAAAAACGATAAAGACGCTAATTTCAAATCCGCTTTGTTTGGATATTTTTGAATGAAATTTTGTGCAAGAGCTTTTGAGACCGCGTGTCACCTTTTAATCATGGTATATCACTTTCATAAAATAAATAACTTACTTCTCTTCCGAAATCTTTCCGCTGTCGTTGGGATCGAAGGACTTGAAGGCATTTCTTATGACGTCCTCGGGATCAGTTCCTAAAATGAGAGAACAACGAAAACTAAGATAAATAATAACCACGAAATGAAGAAACCTAAAGGGACAAGATTCTACCTTGAATCCTTTCGCCAAAAATGGTTAAGAACATGGTAAAGTTAATCGGTCCCGGAGCTTCAGCGATCATTCCTTGTAAATCCTCGTCTTTTACCATTTTTCCTGCATTTGTAAACCATTAAGTGTCAAAGTGAGGTAAAGAGAAAAATTCAGTGATTTTTTTTATCGGTCCTATTATTAAACGTAATTGTTCTTGTATGAAAACATTTAGAGAAATGTCTCTGAATTGTGCAAAGCGACGCCCGAAATTAATCTAGAACGAGATTTAGCGCGTTTGAAACGAGTTTCCCATAGCAAGTGTCGTGGAGATTGAGATTCTCCATTTAATTGGATGCCAAAATCAGAAGTTTTTCGAATCTTTGTATTCAGAGGCACATCAAGAATGTTTACTACGCAAACATTCCTTATATTTAGAAGCAGAAACATTTAAATCAATTTTACTCTTCACTCTCCCTTTAATTGGAGTTAAAAAGTGGAGTATTGAGATTGGGTAAATTTATAATTGGGACTTTATTAAAACTAAAACTCACCTAACGAATCGAAAGTCGCTTTGAGGTCGTTCTTGTCGATTAAGCCATCCTTGTTGGAATCGATAAGTTGGAATGCCTGTAGTATGAATGAAAAGAAATACATTAGAAGTACATCGATAAAACCTTGATAAATTAAAATACGATTTTAACGCTATACTAGGCTACTACAAACTTTTTAATGACTTTAGTCTACGATTGGAAATACGATGGCACAATAAGGGGAACTGCATTTAGTGCGGATTGCTATCTATTTGACTAGTGTTAATGGTTAATTGATTGATATGATTTCAAGTTGTCGATAATATATGTATAATAGTTTATAATCTTGCTTAGAGCCAAGAACACATTCGAGTTATTAAGAACACGGGACTAAAGCTATATCCTCTAGTACCATCCTCGCATACTTTGTAGCCAAAATTCGTCTTACACCTCCAAGAAAACTTTCATCTGAAGCTAAAATAGTTGAAAATACAAAATGGAAAATCATTCACTTGGTCCTAACCTAGAAACATTTTCCAAAGAAAAGTGTTCTTTTTAACGGCATTTTTTGTTGGTTCCAAAGTTTGGGATGTATATAACATCTATTCCTTAAGCTAGGCCTCGTGTTACGGAATTTACAATTTTAATTAAAAAGTTTCACGAATCCTAATCAAGTATACGCGACGATGGCTTTAGATTATTATTGCCAGCATGTTCTTATGTACATAAATGAGTTCTTACTGGAACTCGTATCTCTTATTCATTTTTTTCTATTTCAGAAAAAAAAAAAAAAAAAAAAAAAAATGCTTAAGAAACTTTCGTTTTCCGTTCCAAAATGTATTAAAGTTGTATTTAAACAAACAGCTTGGTGATAAAAACCTATCTAAAATGATAAACATCTATCCTAAACGAAGTGGGAACCTGCAGCTAGGGGTTCCTTTGAAATTTCTGTTTCGTCCGGAAGAAAACGCTAATAGTTTGAGATATTAGATTATACGGTTGAACTTGTCAAAACCCCTTACACTTTGACGAAAGTCTCTAATATATATATAATATTATATTATATATATTATGTAATATTTTTCCCCCATTTATATGCGATTTGGTAATTTTACTTGAATTTAAAATTAATTGGATTAAAATTGAGTACTTAATGGGTACGTACCTCCTTGAATTCGGCAATTTGATTTTGCTCAAACATGGCGAAGACATTGGAAGTGGCTCGTTGGGCCCTTCTTTTCGTAGATTCCTTTCCCTGAGTAACATAATTATAACGTGTTAGTTGCGAAAAACATTGCTAAAGACAAATATGAAAGCCTTCTCCACTGTTCAAATTTCAGCGAGTTAAACTTTAGGACCTATAGCCAACTGACCAACTTTTAAATAATAATTGAGCTGGCTCAACGATCCGTTGAGTTGAAAAATGTGTTCTTAAAAATGGTGGAACTATTTAAAACGTTCACGAATAAATGATGACTCTTTTATCAATGAATTGGGCATAAAGAAGCAATAGTGTTAATTTAAATTGGAAGTATAAAGGGAAAAACTGATAGAGTTTATAATCATAGTGACGAAAGTAAATAGTGTTAACTGCCCTTGAATACGAGTATGACAAAATTCGTATACGTTAAAAAGATACTAATGATTTTTAGTTAAAACATTATCAAAGATCGCTAAAGGTTTTAAGTCTCGTTTTCATGAGAGCTATATTTGAAGCGAGAGAGATCGCTGAAGCGAGAGCTAAAAAAAATCAAGTCAAATTGATAAAAGCGATGTCGCAAATCACTCTCATGAAAGGCTTAAATACCAAATATCAGGTTGAAATAAAGGGACAGAATTGCTGATGCCAATGAGAGTCCGTCTTTGAAATGGAGCGTGTCGACTGAATCAAACGGCGTGTTTGTTAGAAATAGAGTGGGCTTTAGAGTTAAATTGGATCAGGCGCCATTTTTGATATAATATTTCATTGGCATCAGCAAAATCCCGTTTTTCTCGAGAATTTTTACCGAATTAAATTTTCTTTCAAATTGATTTAGGCTGAGGGAATCCAATTCGAAACTTCGATAATTATAGATTACCGCGAAATCATTGGTAAGTTTTGATATGGTTTTTAAGCGTAATTAAACGGTAGAAATCAGTTAAAAAACTTCCTATCAGAACGTCATCAAGATCGTTAGATGATATTGAAATAAATGTCTGTTTTAGATAAGTTTAATAAAAAAATAATATTAATCGATTTTTTTACAAAAAAAAGTTTCCACGCTAACCAAAATATTTCGATACGTGGTTTTTGCCTTTCGGACGACGATATCGAAATAAATATACATTTGAAATTTAAATGGGGATCTTAGAGGAAAAAGGTTTTCATAAATAGATATTTGGAATATTATTAATATAAAAACGTTTAGTGGATAAAATACGAACCATTTTGAGGAGCGAATATCCTTATTGATAGGCAAATCTGGACGAGGATACGAAACGATAATCCGGGACTGTCGAGAAGGCACGAATGTGAGGTCGAGAACGTTTTCCCCAAAAGTGCGTGCGTGCTAAAATATTATTTGGAGAATGACTCGACCCACCCTCGCTTGATATTTCCCAGGAACGTAAATTGCCCCCAAAAAAATAAATTCTCTCTCACTCGCGGGTTTCAATACGTTCCAAGTAAGACTGCGATTTGTTTCGTCGCTTTCCATTAGCGATACACCAGAGGATATAGTTCGTGCAGTAAGGCGAAGCTAGGAATAGAGGGATACAAGTTATCGGCCGTTTTTGTTTCTCGACAAATTTTTACCTCAGTCAATGGATTTAATTTAGATACGCGCTTAATGCAATCTCCGACTGATTCAATACGAGCTTTGGTAAACGGCTTTTCCGCACCCCCATCTTACAGACGTGGTTTTCTATCCGTAGTATAATCTTTTTTTCATCGCCCTTCGCTCTCATCTTGAGCTTCTTTTTACCATCCCTACATCCCCCCATTCCGTCTCAAGGATCGAGTTGTCTTTCCATATTTGGGAGAAGGGTCCGCCTACTTTTTTTTTTTTTTTTTTTTTTGTATCGGTTTATCGTCTTAGTTTATATTTTAGAGATAGAATTAAAGGGGGAGTTAAATATAATTTGGCTATTATCTTGTACGTGATTTATTGGGTTATTAGGCTTAATTTAATTTATGAAAAATGAGAATTGGTTATCCGTAAAAAAAATATGAAAATCGTGATTATAGTTCTGCTTAGGAGGCTTCAAATTAATAAATGAAAGGGAGGGTGGAAATTACAAAAATAGGGTAGAATTTAAGTTAAAAAAAAAGAATTTTAACGGCAGACACTTGATAACACAAGTGTTCAATGTTTGGAACTTTTTGCAGTATCACAACTGAATTCAGTGAACTCAAGTGTACACCGAATTAATAGTGTGTCTCGCCCCAATTGGTTTAACGATCCGTTATTCTTAGGCCTAATAAAATGATTATACAGTCATTTAAGCTGAGCGGCGTAATTATTGAGGAATTTTATAATTATATTAGATTGTATTTGTTAATTCTAGAATCAGTCCCTAAAAATGTTTATTTTGTCTTATAATTATATATTCATTAGGTTTAAAAAATGAAGTATTGAGTAAAATGTTTATGGTACGAAGTAATGAAGGATTACGCAAGGTATAAAGTGTTGTTCAAAATTAGTCTTAACTAATTTATTTCATTTTAGATTCTTCTAGTTTTTAAAGTAAGTATTAACACAATAACTTAACCTTAAACCTTTAAATTTACAGTAATTGTATTAATACTTAATGTTTCTCGATTTTTGATCATGTAATATGGAAAATCATCAGATACCCTATTTCTGTTTCCTACTTTTTTTTTTTTTTTTTCATATAATCGTGCGAAGATAAATACCAGTAAGGGTACTTTAATGTCTCCAATGATAAACATATTCCTCAAATAATTACTAATCAATTCTTTGCGGGTGTAAACATTCAAAAGTGACAAGATTTCTCATTGTGTGATGAAAACATTCAATCTCATGAAATTCTATTGCACAGGTTTTAGAAACCTTGAGTTTTCATCACGTTGGCGACCTATTATCCATCTAATTTTGTTCCTATATAGCGTATTACCATAGAGGGCTGATATTTCAAATTGATTCCGAGTGGATATATATATATATAACGCGGTATCAATTCCCACCTGATTAATATTTATAGATTCCCTTTTTAAAAGTCTCTAAGCCTTTGTCATTTAAGTTTTCTCTAAGCCTTGGCTATACGAATAGAGTGTGAAGTTATTAAACCAGAAGGAGATAAGAAGAGAAGGTGGACACTAATTAATGAAATTGAAATATAAATCATGCAGAATTAAACCGCTGCTTCTAAATCTTAATTTGAACCGTTGAAGGTCAATGTTTTATTACAGTTATCCAAATTAAGGAACTACCTTTTCACTTTTTTTCAGGCTCATCCTTACCTGACAAAAAGAAAACCAACAATACAGGGACAGGGATGTTCAACAAACTCATTATTGTGATACAATAGCGTCTGTTATAACTTAAGAGTTGCTTCTGAGAAGAGGGGACCTGGAAAACAGACCCTGACAGGAAGAAAACCAACAATACATGGTCAGGGCCGTTGATTAAATCCAAAAAATAAGCCATTAGGGAGATACAGAGTCTCACTTCTCTTATATTCGTCTGTTATAACTTAAAGGATGCTTTTGAGAAGAGGGGACGGTACTAGGAAGTACAAGGTCTCTAGCTTTAGCGAACACCACCATAAGAAGTCAGTTTCGGAAGAGCGGAGGCAGTCTTGATAACTCAAAAGCAACCAATGGTTAAAAATAGAAAATCGGGGAATGTTCCTACGGGTTATACGTGTATATTTACGGACGAGGGGTGCTTTGAAAACCAACATACTATGGACTCTTCCATTCGCCTCAACTTAAAAATAAGCCAGCTTTATAAGATTTTAACCGCATTTTTTTTTTTTTTTTTTTTTTTTTTTCCTACTTGAAAACCATAGAGAATAGTTATTTTTTTCTAATGGTTGACTAAATCTTTTGAGTGGCTAAATTCAGTTAGGAGTATTTAAGAAAAAACAAGATCTATAAGCAAAAAAAAAAAAAAAAAAAAAAACCCATGGATAAGTCTAGTGAAAAATCGCATCTTTGGGATAGTAATATATGTACAAGACTCGAAAGGATATTCAAAATAAGAGCATTTGTATAAAAAAAACAGTCAGAAATAAAGAAATAATGAAGATAAGAATTTCTACGGTTCTTATGTCGTCAAAAGTGATTAATAGGGTTTTTAAAAAAAACGATCAATCTGCGTAATCGGTGAACAAGCTTTTAGCTTTGACTGTAATAAAGTGATTACGTATGGGAAATTGTTTTTAATCTTTTCGGGCTAGCATGGGCACCCCATTGGGTGAAAACAGAAACTATACTGATAGTAACACGAGCTCGGTATTGTCTCGGCAACCCATATACTCTTTCAATTTGCGTAATATTTCTCCCACCAAACCCCCAATCGACTCGTTTAGTATTGGCATTACCATCGACTGTAATCAAAATCTCTACACCAATTACCGTATTAAGTAACAAAAAAATACCCATTCTTCAAAGGCTAGCTTATTCCCATGCATTCTGAAATTATCATAATATTTCTTTGCCGACTAAATCTTATTTTTTGTTGGTTGTAGGCCTAACGAAAATTAATCAAGTGATAGAAATTGAGAGAAAGACAGAACGTTATAATGGAAACCACTATACGAAACCCCCGGATGAAGATTTGGCGTTATTTTATTATTGTGTTTTTTTGGCATTTTATTTTACACAGTTTTTTCGTCCATTAAATGTGACGTTGATTTTATTTTTTTTTTTTGTAAAGTTCTTTTCGAAAATTTAAATTTATCCCAACCGTTGTGTAAATATAGATTTTGTTATTCCAAATTTTTGTTTTAAGTTCGATGGGTCGTTTTACGATGAAATGACGACACACGATTAATAGATCACGTGACTGATGTAGAGAAAGGCACGTCACGGCCGAAATAAAATTTAAAAAATAAAAAAAGATGCGTGGAATAAGTTCCTTAAAATATGTAAAAGAGAAAAATAAACAGGGGCTAAGTTAGAGAAAAAATTGAAGAAATGGAAGGATAATTAGGGTTAGTAACACCAAAAGAGTGTTAGTGGCTTTATTTATGTAAATTATGGTGTTTATACTATATTCTTATCATCGAGTATTTAATTCCAATGGTAATGTAGTGCCAATATTTCAGGTTTATTCCTACACCATATTCCCTCCACTCATCCCTAGATATTAAGCTTAGAGCGATTTCTACTGAGTTATACTATAAATTACATTTCACAGATTGTAGTATTTAAGTATTTTAGTTCAACTTAATAGGTGTCACTAATTTTTTTCAGTTTTACTTAGAGTACCCCATACCAAAAACCATGATTTCTGACATATTGAACCCGTAACCCTTTAATCCAGCTAAGCCTATATTTCAGGCTAAGTTTTAAATTGCTTTCTAGTTTAATATTTGTTGGTAAATGCTTTTACTGGTGGATGAGGCCAATTTAAACGACAAGGAATCGGTTAAAAACAAATCACCTATCTAATAAGTCTTTAAAAATTTGAATGGTTTTCGGGAGGATTATTATTCTAAGTCCATAATATACGGTATACTCATATTTTTCCAGACTAGATTATTGCGGAAATAACTTTCAAAAAGCACACACTTACCATGAGATTATCGTTTTCTCCTCCTCCATTAGCGATGAGATTGGTTTTTTATTACGCACCCTCCTCGGCTTCTTCGGCGCCACCGGTCAAGATCTTGGCGAATTTCTTCAAGTCAATGAGACCGTTATCATCCATGGGGGCTTCGCCGAAGGCTTCCTCAACCTGAATTCGTTTTAAAAGCAATCAAATATCTCGCCTGAGAAAATAAAACTAAAAAATATTCTAACGATACGTACCTCGGCTTCTGTGAATCTATCTCCCCAGGTGGTTAATTGTTTCCTCAAGCTAAAATAATATTAATAATGTAATTTAGAAATTTACTTGACAAAATTGGTGAAAAATAAATAAAACTAACGATTATTTAATCTTTACTCGAAACATTCAATAAAAAATAAAACAATTAAACGTTATCTTATTTAAAAAATGCATTTAAATAACAATATCCGTACCGTATTAAAATGATTTGGGTACATTTGATTGATTCCCAAATCTTCGACTGAAATGAATCTAGTTAAAATAGCTAACTTTACCTAAGCCATTGTTCATCATTTGGGAGTCGATCAATTGAATATAACGTTGTCGATCATTTGGGAACTGATCAAGTGAATTAAAAACGTGAAGATAACTACTCAGTCTAGAATTCTGATTATGTATATAGGTCCTCTTAGTAACAATGGAAGCTATTCTAAATCCATCCTCGTATTCTTGACATAGATTCGCGTGAAACTTAAGACCTTAGAGAAACAACCTTAGTAGAAAAACCCTGGATGGCGTTCTAGTGCTAAGTAACAAATACTTATTCTTGATAGAGTGCAATAAAATAACGTTGAATATTATCGTAAGAACAATAATTAAATATAAGTATGCCAATTAAATTATATCCAACGAGAATCGAACTCAATTGTCAAACATTACCACACTATGTCTAACGATCCGTTCTACAAATCGTGGCAGTTATAGTTAAAAAAAGGTTCTCGACATGCGTTATTATGTGAAATCGATTTTAAGGCATAATTATGTTTAATTATCGAATATTTATGATGGTAACCATTAAATATTGTTAAAGAACGCTTACGTCGTGTCCTTGCATTTGCCATTTCCCTCATCGTAAAGGGCGAAAGCGTTCATGATAACATCCTCATCATCAGTACCTGATTGAACAGAGAATGGTTATTTACATTTTCAATGAAACCAACTAAATTCGTGTTTGAGCTAATTTCGTTCCGTAGCCAATAAAATTTAATTAACTTTAAGATTATAGAGGCGTTAAATTTTTGCAAGAAGTGGGCTTAGATTAAGTTAAGTTCAGGTCCCGCCAATAAGCTGAATTAGGTGCCCTGTCTGAAGTAAAACCATAGCATCCTATGTGGTTCCAAAAAAATATATTTCTGATTTTCAGGGCTCCCAAAATTAACGGGGCTCTGAGCACTTGTTTCCAACTCGACCCTCCTTAATCCGAGTCTGGCATTTGGAGTAAAAGTGACAAAAGTCAAATCTATAATGACTTAACAATAACAGAGAAATTGGTCAAACTGCTTTTGTGTGCTTTGTCACTACACTAATTAGTCAACCTGCTATGTGCGCTATTGTCACTACAATAATTAGTCAAACTGCTTTGTGTGCTATCGTCGCTACAATAATTGGTCAAACTGCTTTGTGTGCTGTTATTATTTAATTAAATATATTGGCTACAGGCCGTATTTCGTGTTCGGCACTTTGGATTATTAATATCAATTCATAATTACTTACCGGTAACTTTGTCACCGAAGATGCTAAGGAACATGGTGAAATTGATTGGACCTGGGGCTTCGGAAACCATGGACTCCAACTCGGCGTCCGTGCACAAACGACCTGAATTATTAAAGATTAAAAAAAAGTCACTAAGTACTTTGAATTGTCTAAAAGCGCTTTATAGTAACACTAGTTAATCTTACCCAAAGAATCAAAGGTGGCCCTCAAGTCGTTCTTGGAAAGAAAACCATCCTTGTCTTGGTCCATAAGCTGGAACGCTTCCTTGAACTCCTGGATTTTGTTTTGGGAGAACATGGCGAAGACATTGGAGCCTGCTCGTTGGGCCTTCTTCTTTTGGGACGAAGCGGCGGGCTTGGCAGCTGGAGCAGCTGGAGCAGCGGCCGCGGGCGCGGCTTCGGCGGGGGCTTCTTCGGCCTTCTTGGTGCTGGCCTTCTTCTTCTTAACTTTCTTGTCCTCGTCTCCCTACGCCAGCCGAAAAGAAATCGAGTAACCAAAAAAAATTCATTCCAAATCCGTCAAGCTTCATTAAGTAAAACGTATATAGGTCTGTACCGCGACGATTTATTTTGGTCCTCGCTTCAAAATATACATCAGAATGATAAATGGTTTTTGAAAGACATTTCCTGATTTATTTAAGTTTAAAATGGGTTATTTTTACTTAAATTCATAGCTAAAAAAACCATAAAATTAATTTGGCGTGAATGATTCACGGTATATATAATGAAACTGGTAATACGCAAATTAAAAGAAAATTAGTTGTTTAAAAATAAAACTTCAGTCTCATTTATTTTCTACAATTTTTGGACACGCTTTCAGTGATTAAATATTGGTTAAGGTTTAATTTAAGTGATGATAAAAAACCGAAGCCTTCAGATAGAGGGGTTGCCATTAACTTGGACGGGATTTTACGATTTAAAACATTTTGAAATTTTAAAAACGGTTTGAAGGAAAGATTTTTGGGGTTTCAATTTACTATAACTATTTAATAAAAAAATAACTAACCAATCTTTAATATTTAAATTAATAAAACACAGCTTAAAAAATTGTGTAAAATTTTGTAGCAAAATAGCGTTACTTCGACAAACTAATGAATGATAAAAATTAATTTTAAATGTTTTTATTTGAGAAGTGGTCATTAACTTTTAAATAAATTTAATTTTAATTTTTAATAATAATCTGGCCTAAAAGTTTGAAAATTAGCACACCAATCAGCTACCCTCTGGTGGTAGACTCTGCTCTGAACACGAATGTACTGCTAGTAGAACACTTCTACAGGTGCAAATACAAAATTGATTATATCATCTAACGTTATCTTTATTTATGAACAGTTTTTAAACGTTTAAGATGGATTTGACAATAATTATATTTAGTAAACTAATCTGTGATCTTTCATAGTTAGTCACCGTCTAGATAGGAAATCAAATTTTTATACAAAAACTGATTTTAGGGGGGGGGAGGGTTGCCTAATGACCATAAACTAAGAAACGATCGAAATACTAATCTCTCATCGCTTCGGATGTTAGTAAACTAAATAGTAGAAAATGCGTAGTTAGGTTTTTTTTTTTTTTTTTTTTTTTTTTTCTTCCGTGAGATGCCCAAGAGAAAAGTAAGATGAAAAATGGCAGGAGAGAAGAAAAAAAAATTATAAGAGAACGAGAGAGACGGAGAGAAAAAAAAATCAAATATTGGACGTAAAAGCAAGGTGAAGTTTACCCAATTTGTCGCTTGGGGAATTTTAGATTCTCGCCCAAAACTAGGATGGTTAGGAGGGAGTAGATATTGTTAAGGAACGTTTCCACGCAAGATTTACAAAAATTGAAATTAGATATATAGTAAAATTATCATAGGATAAATTTACACCAATTAACTTAAAGGAAGCTTCATGCATTAGGGACCAATGAGAGAGGTGTTCAGGTTTATTATCGCGCGCAGAGAGGAGAGTTTTGGGTCATAAATGGAAGCCCCTCTATGAAAAGTGAAAATATTAGTTTAACTTACAATCAGCTTAAAAACATAAAGGGGAATCCTAAGTGTTTTTAACCATAACCAAACAAATTTCAATATAATATGTTTCTTAAAATGTCTCACACGCGTTTCTCTCAATACAAAACTAATCGCCATCGCTTTCTTTAAGACATTTAGCTTTAGACAATTTACGAATCATATCCTATTAAAAAATAATTTCGTAATAGATGGAAACGCGCCTTAAGTATCCACCCACCTTTAAGAGATGGGTCTGTAAGTTCGTGCGGTTTGTTAAGGCGTAAAACGGTATTACGAAAAGAGGATGCCGGGTAGAAAAGCCACTGTTTTCGCGTCAAAAAAGATTCGAGAGGAGGAAAAATAAAGTTGGCAGGGAAGAGGAATAGATCCTAATCTGTCCCATATCCAAAAATCTACACTCATCAAGCTATTTTGCCGTCCACATCGTTAAGATATTCGATTTTAAAATGAAATATTTTTCTGTGTCTTGAAAATATCGTTTGGGTTACCATTCAAATTTAATTTAAAACGTCAGTCATTGGCAAGAACTTTTCTAAATTAAATTAATCTTACTTCTCTTCGGGTATAATAATATTTTCGTTGTTTCTTGTTATATAGTTTTTTCGAAATTAAATAGGTTTTCAAATATACCCTTTGTATCTTTCTATTGATTAAAAATAAATCGAAGTTGATCCGCTAATTTATGATTTTAAAATATGCAAATTAGGCTTAACCATTTTAAGTAAATGTACTCTGTTAACAACGATTGTAGTTAAAATTACAGGTTTATAATATTCCTGAAAAAGGCTTAGCAAATTTAGTTAAAAAGCTAGCCAATAGTTATAATCTAACCTCCACCTCCTTTTACAAACAATTCCAA
Source organism: Odiellus spinosus (assembly GCA_963920705.1). Taxonomy (NCBI): domain Eukaryota; kingdom Metazoa; phylum Arthropoda; class Arachnida; order Opiliones; family Phalangiidae; genus Odiellus; species Odiellus spinosus. Next base: position 16,214,589 of record OY987227.1, on the reverse strand, counting down.
AAATTAAGTTTAACAAAATTTGGTTAAAAATTATCGATTTAGGCTTAACAATTTTCAATTTTGTGACGCTGCCTTTTATGTAAGAATGTACCAGAATCAAGCTTGAGGACTGATTAACCCGAATGGCTAATTACTCCACGTAATCTTTACTAAAGTGACTCCGAAACATTACGTATTTAGCATTACCAAAGCCTGTAATCAGTTACATAATCGTGTAATAGTTGTGCAGATTTTACAGAAGTGGATAAAATCTTAAGATTGAATAAGTTTAAGAACTAATTTCAAAATATTCCTGATATTTGCAATTTTTTTTAAAATGATTCAATTTGATTCAATATTTGGGACACTTAAGTTTATTTCCGAATTCCTTTCTAAAATAAAAAATAAACTAGGCGTCACTTAACCTTTATCCTTTATCTTCACTAATCTTTAACGATGAAAATAACACTATAAGAGCATATTTAGTCGCCAACAATCGTGTTCTAGCCCATTTTATCCCTATGGAACATTTCACTCGAGATAAACTAGTATATAAGCTAACATCCCTTAGCCCCTCCCCCCTTGAAACTTGCCCAGAACATTTTTTTGCGTTTAAAAATAGCAAATAAGAGACAAGCCAATGAAGAAAAGTAGAGCAACGGCTGACGAAGCGAATTCTCTTTCCTAACCTCTTCTCTTTTTTACGTTTTATATATTTTAAGCTTTGGCGAATGTTAAAGCTTAAAAGAGAATGAAAGAGGGGCTGGTTTCTATCGGAGATTTGTCGAAAATGGTTGAAATAACGAAGCTACGGCGTAGTAATACTCAATATTAAATCGCGTATAATTGAAAGTAGAGAGGATATTTAAAGATTCGTGCCAAGATAAAAGATAGAACGACGTACGAGAGAGAATGGGGGTAAAAATTATACCGACTAAGGGGAAAAAAAGAGATAAATTGTTTTTTTGGACGCTGCTCAAAAAGAGAAGCTTGCCAGCTTTTGTGATTGGCAAGCCAATAAATAAAATTAGAAACTCAAAGGGGGAGGAAGAAGGTAAGACCCAAATAAAATACCCCCTTCTTTCAAAAACAATGAAGTTGGAGAAGAAAGAGAGAAGTCGGTGAGAGAGAGAGAGAGAGATGATAACCTCGAGAGAAAAGAAATTAAGAATAGAATCCAATCCAGTCGTATACGACTTTTAAAAATAGCTTAGAAAACGTCTCTAGTGAGAATAAGGTGCTGATTTACTAATCCTTGTAAAGAAAGGAAACCGAAGCTAACTAAATTAGTTTAATTTTGATTGCTATTCTTATGGTTGTTAAACACGTAGATTTTTTCTTACTAACTATACTTTGTTTTTAAAATTATCTCCTTAGTACGCTATCAAATAAATCATTTGATATAAACATTAAGAGTTATTAAACACGATTAAATTCCATATCTATTTAGATTTGATCTTTAAATTGAAACACGGAGAAATTGTTCACAATATATAATTACTTTCATACCCTAAAAGGTTTAATATTGGGTTAATCTATGTTAGATTTTGCTATTTTTCAAACTGTTCTTGATAAGATAATAAAAAAAACTAAAAACGAAATTTAAAAGTCTAAATATGAAAAGAAGAGGCGGATTGATACAAAATGATAAACTTCATACAGAAGAAAGTAATCCTTGTGAACTCCTTTTGATCATGAGTATAGAGTTTTATCTTGAAAATTAATCAAATATATCAATAACTATTTTTGAAAAAAGAATCTAAATTGTAAAAGAAATTAACTGATATGATAAATGTTTTTATAGAGAAAACTTCAATGTTTATCTTCGAGTAAAAACCTCATAAATTTGACTCTTGTTCGAAAAGCTGCAATTTTTGGCGAAAAACACTTATTCCGAAAATGAAATATCTTAAAAAATTATGAATAACAGAAGATAATGGTCATCCAACCACGAGCAAAGGAAGTTATATTTATCATTCATAAAAAATATGTAAAACGAACCTTTAGGTAATAAACTTTTAACTTTGAAAATAATTTTTCGCGAATGGCTTTCCGGAAAAATAAAATAACCAAAAAACATTTAAAATGCAAAATACAGTTGTTAAATTATTTTTGTCCATATTTGAAATGCCAGAAGGCGAAAAATGGAATCTCATATTATAAATCTTCCAGAATAAAAGAATGTTAGCTGACGAGTAAAAAGCAAGGGTGTAAAAAGGGATGGAACAATTTTACAGGCGCTATTTGGAATACTGTGCCAAATCGTAATATCTTTGTTTAAAATCGTTAAACCGTAAAACTCATTTTATCAAGGGAGCGTAAAAAGGAAAAAAAGAAGCCAAAACTTGAAATTACCTTTTTCTTTTTACTATAATATTAAATTCTAGACAAATTTGTATCCTTATTTATAATTTACACAAAATCTCTTGACCATGATGATGAAATTAAAGTATTATTTAAATAAATTATGTTATACTGCATCGTTATAAAACAGTTTATTAAATAAAAGTTCTGAGGAGCTTTCGAGCGTCCCTTATTTAACAAACTATTTTTTATAATCACGCTGTAGTAATACCGTTAATAATTTATGTTATTAATACCGTAAATTAATTATAACTTGAAGAAATTCAAAAATACGATGAATTTTGGGCCCCATTCGAAATTATTAAAGATCCTGGGACCATATTCTCTAACTATTCGAAACCTATAATATCATTATGTTAATTTAAACTACAGCATGTTTACGAAACCGTTTATTTAATAACCTTAACCATACAGTATAAATCTGGTAAATTAATTTAATAGTACTATAGGTTAATCACCACAGTCAATATATTTTGTGTAATAAGCATTCAAAATCTATAGTTTTCGATCGAAAATTTGATTTCGAATGGTTGCAGGATAGGGCCGTAGAACGCTAATTGTTAAGTTATTCCCATTAGTCTTTAATTACGAAGTTAAAAGAATTACGTTTTCGTTTACGCTACCCTTTTTCAATAAAAAAATATATTTCACTCAGTCTAAAAGTGACGTTACACAATGTATCAGTTTTTGAAAGTTTTAAAACTAAAGTCTAGAGTTTTAAACAAAAAAAAACTTTTTTTTCTCAGAGTATCAAAAATCTTTGAAAACAAAAGAGAAAGAAAAAAGCTTTAGTGTTTTATAAAACTTTTGAAAGACCAATTTTTCACTGATCGATCGAAGTTGTAGTCTAGTCTTTCACGAGGTCTTTCACACCATATCATGCAAGATTATTTTTTTCTTCCACAATTAACGCGAGAGCGTAACTGACTTTCACCCTCATTTTTTTTCTAAACTAAAACCAAAATAACGGAGAGGGGAATGAACATAACCTAAACTTTTATGATTCACATTTGAGACTCGAGACGAAGAATTTTTTTTTCTTCTCACCCTCTCTCTCTCTATCTCTTAAACACATTTCTTGTTTAGTTCCACCGGGTGGTTTAGGACCAATGTACTCTATTAATAAAAGTTAACAAGAAACGCGAATGAAAGAGAAGGATCGGATTTGTTTTGAAAGCCAATATAAAGATTTAGAACCTATACCTAACTTATTTCAACTTTAGTTATATTCGTAGTAAATAATAATAATAAAATAAACTAAAAATTACAATGGTGCAAAATAGAGTTTAACGTCTAAAACTTACCATGTCTGTTGGTTTTAAAAAAAGTTAAGAAAAACTTTAGCTGCCCTAAAACCGATGCGTCCCCTATGAGTCCTACGGCCCAAAAGTCCTTTTACTAGTGGGTCCACCTCTTCAAGTAATCAACTTAGAGAGGGGCCACGTGCAATTTCCTCCCCCTTCTTTCGGGGGGGAAGGGTAAGATATTCTTCTTAAATCTTGAGACTACAAGACACCCCCTTTAGTGGAGTAAAAAGCACTTGTTCTTCGCCTGGATTCTCGTGACGTCATCCCCCCTTTCACTACCAATGATTAAGGTCTGAGAATCTCGGCTCAACCAATAAGAGAATAAGCCAACGTATTTTTTATTCCTAATTGATTTCTTTTTTTATTTTCGTTCAGTGTCTGTTCTTAAGGTGAGGCCCGGTTTTGCAAAACTTCTAAAGTAAAAGTCTCAGGACTAATTTCATTTCTAGATGTTTGTAATATAAACAAATTTTGTTAGTTGCTATTTTTGCCACTGTTTGCCACTAGAGGACGCTTATTTACGCCAGGTTTTGTTATTCATCCTTATTTAAGTGTCAATAACATTGTTAATTGTCCTAGGTCTATTGTCGACTGGGGGCGACGGGCTGATTACTTTACGCAATCAATAAACAACCTTGAATAACTTTGACTGTACTAAAGTCATTAGGTAACTGACTAGATATGTAGCATTAGAAAAGACTAATCATCTATGTAATCGAGTAATCGGTCTACAGATTTTACAGTTCTTGGTTATAATCCCTCGACTGAGGGGGCACCCTTACCTAAAGATAAGTCACCTTTCATCTCTTTATACGGAGCGGAGTCGTAAAAATACTAATGGGCCTAATGAATAAACCAAGGAATTTTAATTGTTCACGGCTTTTGGATATAAAAAGTGAATTTTCATTTACGAGACTCGTTCTTTAAGACCGGCTTGAGAAAGAGGGTTTGGTAAGATCATCCTTCGGAAGCTTCCATGAGAGGCGAAACGGGGTTGAACCTCCCTTTTTTTTAACTCAAGGAGGAATCCCTCACTGACTATCATCATCAGAATCCCAGTGTCAAACTGTCGCGTTCGCACTGACATCTTTTTTTGGCATGGCTCGTCCCATTTTTTAGCTACACCAAAAGTGTAGCTACTGCATTCGTTCCAAACAAGAACTTCTAACTAGTTTTGCCACTGGGGAAAACCTCACTACAGTTTATGTACTAGTCATACCATCATTATTATACCTCTATAAGACTGGCGCCAACCTTATAACACTAAAGAAATATGGCAAGAACTGATTCTAAAAATCATTAGTTAGTAACCTAACATGTTTTTGAATAAAACCATCAGTACTTTAACTACTTGTGAAAAATATACTTCGAAACAAAGCAAAAATGCTCAAATTTCTAGAAAAACTAAGAGACAATTGTCTCGTTCAGAAATGCCATCAAACCCACTGTAGAACTAAACACGGCAATTATCTAAATAAAACAAAGATTTAATTATTTAAACTCTAAGCTTACGTAAAACAGCTTAAGAAATACATTTGTGTCAATTCACACTAATCTTTAACCTAAACGTTTATGTCATCTAACAACGTTGTAATTAACGAACCTATATTTGAACCTAAGTAATTGCTAATAACATCGGTGGCGATGTTAGGCATATTTAAGAATAAAAAAAGCGTTTAACGATACCATTTGACGATCTAGATGATAAAGTCAACTCGTAATCCAGGTGATAACAAGCACACGTAATCAGAGAATTCACAGGACGAAAAGGCAGGAACCACTTCGTACAGCATAACGGCGTTTGAGACCACGTAGTTCATCGTATTAGCCCTCAATAATAAATGAAACCTAAACTACATTGCAATGTTTTGCAAATTTGAAAAATCGACCTTTGGATTTAAAAAGGCCTGAAAAAGAAATTTGTTTTAATTATAGGAGTGGTACTTCTTAGGGGGTCAAATGAAGGTTGAAAAAGATTTTTTTTTTTTTTTTTTGGAAATCTATTCATTTAATTTATTTCAACAAAAGCTCATAATATTTTTTAATGTTATTACTTTATTTATATTTTTAAATGCAGAAATAGCCACGCGTAATTTTTTTCTAAATTCTATATAATTTTTAACAGCATATAATAAAACCGTCACGTGACTTTCCACCAAAGCAAGTTTCGTAGTACTGAAACATGGAGGATGTCAAACTTAATAAACATGGAGGAAGCCAAACTTAAAAAACATGGATGATGCCATGAAAAATGAGAAACTTTGTCATACAAAAATAAAAAAGGTTTCATGCAAAAATTAAAATATTTCATGCAAAAATTGAAAACATGAGAAATGTCAGGGGTGTAGCTATGCTTGGGTTTAACCATCTTATTTTATATTCTAGAACAGGGAGTCAAGTAGGGATCTACGCAGAAATATTTTGGAAGTAAGAAAGAGGTTCAACGAGCGGCTCTAAGTTTTATATTTAAAAAAAAAAGGATGATAATTATTCACGCGTCTTACGCCAAATTTTAATTTTACTACTCCAGTATTCATATTTTCATAATTAAGCGTGAAAAAAGGCTAAGTTATTTTCAGCAAATATTTATGGTAATTTATGATGCATCTACCGCTCTTCATTAAATTATAAATTAAATTGGAGCTGTCACAGTTTTTTCATGAGTTATAAACGGAATATTTAGGTATCATTTTCGGAAATAATCGTTAAAAAGTGTTTCAATATATGTATGTCACAGGCAATATTAAGGTAACAGTAAAAAATATTTTATAATCGGCACCTTCGATATTTTTTAAAAAGCAAAATTTTATTAGCTTACATCCTCCCTTTAAATAGTAGGAAAACAACAATACGCATAGACAGCCCTTCAGAAAAAAATGGCGACAGCCTCACTTTAAATTAAATTATATTTAAAATTTTTAGAAAATGAATACGATTATTACAAATTCGGGTTATTATTTTAATAATTATTTTTCATTTATTTATTTTTAATTATCATTAATTTCCGAGTCTGAAATTTAGATCGTATTCGTTTCTAAACATCTTAGGAGCAAGGAACCGGAGTGAACTTAGTTAACCAACGTTGGAAAATAAATTTCTAACGCGAACGGGACTCGAATTCATGGACATTATAATAAGTATGAGGAGGAAACAGCTCTTTCGGTCTAACTCTTCTAGAAAAGGATGAACCATCGGCTGCGCTATTGTCGGAATTTCTGACCCATTAACCCAGCAAATGAAAAAAAAAAAAAAAAAAATGCCTTGATCTTTTCTCCAGAATATTAAGTCTTTTTCCCAAAGAAACACAATACGCGACTACACGAATGACGAGGTTAGCTAGCTATGTTGCTACGATTCTCTTCTTACGGGCAATGAATAGGGATTCGTGGCGTCAACGACCATGTAGGCCTAAGTACCATTTGTTCCGTCGTATTTAAGCCGGGAAATATTACTATCAGTATATATTATATAGTAATTTATGCGCGAAAAATCTAACTTCGTCCCATAGACAAACTACATCAAGCATATGCCGAGCTGAAAAAACAAATATTTACAAATCGTTTTTCTTGACGGTAAATTTAGTTTACGTAATTTGCGAATTATTATTTTTTAATTTTATTTTTGGAACATTTTCAGATATTTATATTTGGGTTAAAAATGTTGTTTTTGGCTTAAATTCATAACAAATTATACCCATTTTGTTATCTAAAAGAAGGACCAATTTCTAATACACCATTTTAGCATTACTTACAGGGCCAAAACGTACGCTGAGCAAACTTAGCTTTGATGGAAAAAATTGGTAGGGATAATGCACGCATATTTTCTTTCTAGACTGTTATGCAGTACAAATTTACCCCCCCTCTATCGTTTACCAAAGCAAGCACAAGTAAGAAGTCCAGGTGACAGCAAGCACAAGTAAGAAGCCCAGGTGACAGCAAGCGCAAGTAAGAAGTCCAGGTGATAGCAAGCGCGCAAATAATTAGAACTCACAGGACGGAAAGTCAAGAACCATTTCGCACAGGATGCATTTGGCACAGGAACCACTTCGGACAGCGTAACGGCATTTAATATCATCGTGCTCAATCGAATTAATCCTCGTTAATTAATGAACTTTTAACTATCCTGCAATACGATTTTATTCATTTGAGAAATCGACCTTTGGATTTAGGACCGTTAAATTTACTACGAAGAAGCTGTAGGCGAGTTTTCATAATTTCGAAATAAAAAAAACGATTAAGACGTAGGCCTAAAATATTTCTTATTGAAATAATTGAACAAAATGTTTATACTTGATTAATAAAAAACAGGGAATGCTGCCAGGGAATGAAAGTCGATTTTATTCTAAACGAAGATTCGCAATAAGTGCATTTGAATCGAGGGGTCCGACATTCCCAAAAAAAAAAAAGCGTACGGGATTCAGGGATTTCGCAATTTCGCCAAACATTTCGCGATTTCGATCGTGATTTCGATCGCGATTTCGATCGTGATTTCGATCGTGATTTCGCGATTCCGTCGGAGATTTCGTAATTTCGCAAAGATTTAGGGATTTCGTCGGAAATTTCGTAATTTCTAGGTTTCTTCAAAGATTTCGCGAGAAGCGTATGGAATTTCGTGTAAATGTCGGACCCCTCGATATAGCGCGCCCATCAGGGGATCATGAAAATCAATTTTAGAACGAACTAAGCTAGATAGATATCGCGGGATCTGATTGGATGCGCTGTAAGCGAATTAGAACATACAAATTATTATTAGGAGATAATAGGAGAAGGGAAACACTAATATATGCATATGTAATAGGAGTCTGACCAGCCTGAGGAGTTAACCACTTCCGTAAAATTTGTAAGGAAACTAAAGATCTCATTCTGACCTTATTGAGAATTAGGCTTATGGTCAAACGACAGTAATTGAGATTGTCTTTTTTGTCCATATAATATATTAATCGATATTAATTCTTGTAGATTTTATCAACACTTGGAAGGATGAACACTACGTAAAAGATTAATAGCATTGGCTAACCAGTAACTAATATCAAATGTCAACCAATTGGACCGTATTATAAGTTACAATGGAACTAAATTTAAATAGAAAAATAGGTTTTTCACTGGGTATTTAGATCTCATTCAACGTTGCAACTGCATAAAGAATCTGATTTAAATTCATATACGCGTATGTACGAAAATACAAAAAGTATTTGGTTTAAGGGTCTGGTAAAGGTATATACGATATAGTGGCGCTAGGGCCAAGTGTTTCTACATCGTCTTTCATCTATTTATAAAGAAAGGGGGCCCTTTTCGATGATGCTGCTATACGAGACTCTATACTCTTTCCTTTCTGAGAGTTTCTTAAAACAATGTACTTGTACCTCTTGTCTCTGGCTCTAGCGCCAACTATTTTTGGGGTACTTCTCGCAATGCTCCCATTGAAAAGAATGTCACAACGCGTCTTTTCCCTCTGATCCTCTCTGCTTTCCCCTCTTTTATCCTTCGAGTTCTATATCACAGTACTTTTTCCTCATTACTAAGCCTATTTGATATTAATCGAAATTAAGCCTAATAAAAACATCGAGGTAATATTATCATCAAGAACAGCTTGAGTTTAAATTCTTTCGTTATATTACGATAAAAGATTACGTCAAATATAAACACGCTTTAAAAAGAAAATGATAATAAGTGTGTACGAAATCCGCGCCATTATGTAGAACTGATGCGCAGTTTTAATATTTTTAAAACAAAATGAGATTATCATCAATTTTCAAAAGTAATTTTAAATATTTTGGTATTTGAAAATAATCGATCCTATAGGTTAAACACGCGTTAGAATAAATTGGAACGCTAGATGTCGATACGTAAACTAAACACGCGCCAAAAATCGATGAATTTTATATACTTGTATTCAAAAAGGCGCGCGAAATTAAAAACACGGAATTATCGAAGCACGAGCTTTTATTCAAACTTCTGTTGGGCCTAACGTCAAACGTTTAGGTTTTTGGTGACATAAAAGCTATTTAGCGTAAGTATTATCCAATTTTGAATCCTTAATTAGCAAAAATTTTAAAGTTTTAATTGATTTCGGAGCCATTAACACTAGACAATTAATTTTAATTGTGATATTAAAGAGTTCGTAGCTATTTTGTGGTATTTATAGTATTTTACTCTCTTACGTGGAGATTGTTGTAGTTGTAGCTACTTTTATATGGGTTAGGTTAAAGTTATATTATAGTCATCTTTTTAAAGGGTGCGTATAAAGCAATCATCTCTTAATTATTTTTTAATCTTGGAATAGCAGCGCAGCTACAGAAGCCAAAACCTACCTACAGTTAACGGCGTAGAAAATGGCTGATGACGATTCGAGTAGCGACGAATCTGCCATGGATCATAAAAAGGGTGAACCAAAAAAGACGCCACGACAACTCGCGCAAGAACGACTGGCCAGATTGTCCAAGCCCATAATCAGAACAAACAAGCGACAAGAAAGCGATGACCTATATACTAAAGTTAGCGCAGGCGGTCTGTATATATCTTTTATTAGCTGCAGTCGCGGAGTTGAAGTAAAAAGGGAAATCATTGAGAAAACATTTCAGGTTTTCCCGCCTTAACGAGACCGGAAAATTTGCAACGTTCAAGAAGGCCGACGTCGGTGGTCAAGATGGTCAAGCTGAAAGACATACAAGAAGGAGAAGACTTGGATGACCTTCTCGAAGAGGCTGAAACGCGGGAAATGTTTAAAACTATGGCCACGGAAAATCAAAGTCACGTACTTTTGGACCCGACCACTAGTCAGTTTCTTAGAGTATCGGAGCGAGCTATCAAAGAAATGGCTAAAAAAAATCCAGAGAGAGCTGATAAATACATTAAAGAGTTCAGAAGAGTCATTAAGAGCAGAGCCAAACGAGGAACTCACTCTCAAATTGGCCATATTTCCAGAATGAGAAAATCTTTATCACGGAAAAAAGGTAACTTATTAAATTATACGCTTGTTTTTAAGATTAATAGTAAAGTGCCTTCGCTCGAATTTATTTTTCGTCTTAAAACTCGGAAAAGTGAATCGAGAGTTTATTTTTGGTTCTAATTTCAGAACAAGAAGAAATGATGGCTCGGGGTCGACGTCGTCGAACTCCAATCGGAGAAGTACCACTCTTCGCGTCAGTTCCATTTTCGAGAATTAAATCGCGTCCTTCTATTCCCGTCGAGGAGAAATACGTTCGCAAAATCAAACCCGCGGACCTTGCTAGACTGAAGGAAATTCAAAAGGCTTCTATCGACAAGTTCTACTTGAAAAGCGGAAATATAGTTTTGGACAAGGAAACGGTAAAAAGAGCCATCAAGGACGCCGTTTCTACGATAAACGGAACTTCCGGTGCTAGAAGACGCGGTAAAACGGTGCCAAATCCTTTCATACTGTCGGAGTCACGTAGATCACGAAGAGCGTCACCGTCTCCCCTCGCTAGAACGGAACGCCAAAGACGAAAGGTACGGTAACGCGTATCCTTTTTTGGATTCGTTATGGTTAATTAATCGTTGAGAGTTTTATAGATCAAAGGTCCCGAGACAAATCAAGCTAGGACAAAAAGAGGTCTGAACAAAAAGGAGAGAGCCGCGGCCGAGCAGAGGTTGGCAGACTCCTTGGCCAAGTTTTACAGTTTGAAGAAAAATATTGTTGGGTTGTCCGCTACACCAGTAACTGCACCACCTAGACATAAATTGAGCAAATCGGCCAAAGACGCGGCCGATAAGAGGAGGACAGACTCATTGGCCAAGTTTTACAGCTTGAAGAAAACAATGGAAGGGTCGTCCGCTACACCAGTAACTGCACCTAGACAAAAACTGAGCAAAACGGCCAAAAAAGCGGCCGATAAGAGGAGGACAGACTCATTGGCCAAGTTTTACAGCTTGAAGAAAACAATGGAAGGGTCGTCCGCTACACCAGTAACTATACCACCTAGACAAAAATTGAGCAAATCGGCTAAAGACGCGGCCGATAAAAGGAGGATAGAGTCTTTGGCCAAGTTTTACAATTTGAAGAAAAAGATGGAAGGGTCGTCCGCTACACCAGTAACTGCACCGCCTAGACAAAAATTGAGCAAATCGGCCAAAGACGCGGCCGATAAGAGAAAAGCTGACTCCTTGGCCAAGTTTTACAACTCGAAGAAAAAAATGGAAGGGTCGTCCGCTACACAAGTAACTGCACCACCTAGACACAAATTGAGCAAATCGGCCAAAGACGCGGCCGATAAGAGGAAGGCCGACTCCTTGGCCAAGTTTTACAGCTTGAAGAAAAAAATGGAAGGGTCGTCCGCTATACCAGTAACTGCACTACCTGGAAAAAAGTTGAGTAAATCGGCCAAAGACGCGGCCGATAAAAGGAGGATAGACTCCTTGGCCAAGTTTTACAACTCTAAAAAGAAGGAAGAGAAACCAAAAATTAAACCGTCCAGGCAAAAAGTTAGTGAATCGGCCAAGAAAAGAACAAAGGAATCCGTTGATAAAGCCATAGAGAAAATGATGAAATCCAGAGAACCAAAACCCCCGATGCCTAAATTAAAGCGAAAGGTGTTTGAACCATCCGCTTCATCCAAGCAAAGAACGGAGGCAGCGGAAAAAAAGGCCATCGAAAAACGATTGCGATCGCTTCTCCCAAAAGAGAAGCCACCAAAACACAAGTCCAAGATCGTCAAACCGTCCGATAAATCCAAACAAAGAGTGAAGGACGCGGAAAAAAGGGCCATCGATAAATTGAAAGGAATTAAAGCGACCAGATCGGAACCAAAAAAAAAGAGGACAATTCAGCCCGTTGAGATATTGGACGCTATAGCTCGAAAACAAAAGGAGTCGTACCAAAAACATCTCGATAAAATGAACAAGTCTAAAGCACCTAAGATACCACCACCCAGGAAACCTTCCGTCAATAAAACCGTCGATCTCTTAAGAAAGATCATACCAGCACCACCCAAATTCATCAAAAAACCCAAGATCTCTCCAACTAAACTTTTAGGCTCGGTGGATAAAACTATAAAGAAGACAATAATACCCTTGCCAGTATTAAAACCGACTAAACTCAGTCAAAGACAACAAGATTCTATAAACAAATACATAAATAGTCGCCAAGATGTTTTGGAGAAAAAAGAAGCGGCGCGTCTCCTCGAATCTAAGCTAAGCAGATGGGCTGAATCTAAAATGAAGGCCATCAGTAAAGACAGCTCCATGAAATCTTTCCCAAAGACACCGAAAAACCGACGAATACGCGTGACGGATCCGATTCGCAGCTTCGAGCAACGAATAGTTAATAGATTGTTTCCTCCGGGTATTCCGCGTGAAAAGCTAGGACTATTTCAGGAGAGAGTTTCGGGATACGTGAAAAAGCCACGAAAGAGTAGAACTAGTATAAAAACCAATCAGCTCTTTTTAGATTTAATCAAACATTTCGTTAACTTAATTAGAGACCGGGAAACCGCCGGGTGGCCCAGACGATGATCCGGATGATGGTTCAGACAGTTCCATCAATGGCCCCAGCACAGATAGGGGTGATCGAGGTGATCGACCAGACGAATACGGAAGAGAGTTGAAGGGCCTAATAGATAAACGTATAGCTCGCATTCAGGACGAGAAGGCGCTGCAATTGGATCGTTTCAACCAAATACGAGAGGTATCATAGTTTTGAATTAATTCAATCTAATCCTTTGGTTACAAAATGACTTCACGTGTAAATAAAAATTATCAATACGTAGCGTGAAGTTTTAATTCAAATATAAATTCATAAACTAAACTCTGAACCTTTTTATTTCGTTCCTCGTAGACTCTCAAGAAGCACCGAGGAATCGCTGACATGCATTATTACGTCCCCATCTTGAAAAAAATTTCGTTATATCGAAATCTAGCGGGATTCCAAGAAGAAGGCCCAGTCGAGGATGCCTTAGCCGAAGCCTACTTAGAAGACGATTATGATGAAATGGAAACGAAATTTCAATACGCCGAAGTTATGGTCATCACTTTGAAATCGGCTATCGACGACTTGTTGCCAGAAATTCGCGAGGCTACAAGATGCGAATCACGTCGGGCCATTCAGTTCATCAAAAATTGCAGAGTACGATAATGTAACCAATCAAAAATTAACCTTATGAGGCTAATGTTAAGGTTTATCTCTATAGGTGCGTGTCCAATTGAAGTGCGCTAGTCAAAAGAGTTCCGAGAAAATTGACAACATTTTAGAGAAATTTCAAACATTTTTCATGAGCCAGTTTGAAAGAAATAGTCGGATCAATTTGAAGACATTTTTATCTGCAGCCGATCACATTTACAAAAAGATACTCAAGTTGATGTTGAAGATGGAAACGATGAGTAAAGGGCGCCAGCCAGCCACCAATCAACGTCTGGATGGTCATTGTGGAGATTTGCGAGATGCGGAATGTTCTTTTATGCAAGATTTGTTAACCATTCCGCAACCGTCCGATTCGGAGGTATGACATTCCCTATACGAATTACGAAGGTCTTGGGTATTTTTCGTTACCCAAGTACGTGCTATTAAAACGAAAATTGATATTTTTTACAGATTGAATCGGAAGAAGAACCCGAAGTAATATTACCGGATATCCCATTGCCGGAAGAAGTTGTTGTCCCCACTCCAGTCGAAGAAGTTGTCGTCGTTACTCCGGAAGAAATTATCGTCGTCACGCCTGAAGATGAAGTTGCCGTCGTCGCCACGCCGGATGATGAAGTTGCTGTCGTCGTCACGCCGGATGATGAAGTAGTCGTCGTCACAGCGGAAGAAGAAGAAGTCTTCGTTATACCCGAAGAATTTGCCGTCGTAAAAAGGAGGAGTCCCGTAAGGGCAGGAAAGAGACATATGAAACGATACCAACAAAACCTGAGATCCATTCAAGAGCTGCCGGATGACACACTATTACAAATCCAATACCTAGAGTTGCACGACGAATTATACTTGTTCATGAAAACAATTGCAACAGCCATGGCCGAGCGGTGTCATAGTGTAAGTAACGGGGGTAAAAATATCCACCACCATAAGCAGAATTTTCTTTGTTAGTTTTATTCCACGTAATCAATGAGGATCCGTTCTTAATAGTAGTTCTAAATTTTAGCTTCCGTAACTTAAGTAACTTGTAATCACAAAATAAGTTATCAATCAATTTCATATTGCCTTTTTTTTATCAAATATTACCAATATGTATTCATATTGGTAATATTTGATAAGAAAAAGGAAATGAAATTGATTACAACTTATTTTGTAACTACAAGCAGGCCCGTAGCGTGACAATAGCTTTATGTAGGGGGCAAACCTTAAGGCCCGTTTACAAAAGAGCGGAAAGCTGAAGCGTAAGCCGATGCATGGAGCAATAACAACAGGAGGCATAGGTTCATACATCGTTTAAAAATGAGATTTTGGAAACTATGCCTCCTCTTGTTATTGTTCCATGCATCGGCTTACGCTTCAGCTTTCCGCTCTTTTGTAAACGGGCCTTAAGGTATTAAAGGGCAAAACCAAATTGTATTGAAGAAAGGATTTATTTTTTAGAAGAATTTCTAATTTTTTATCATATACATAATTGTTGCCACCTTTTTGTCCTTGATTAGGTGTTCACGGAAAAGTATCACCCCTACGGTGTGGGCATGATGACCATCACCTCAGCCGCTATTCGCCCGATTTTGTTATATTTACCGAAGTGTTTGGAAAGGGTTCATCAAATCGAAGACGGCTCAATAACGGATCTCGGACTAGAATCCGAAATTCTGGAGCGCTATCGTCTTGAGACCATGAGATTGAAGCGCATTTGCTTTGAGAGAATGATTTTACGTACGAACTCTTTCTTGAAATATGTTTATGGGATAGTCATCAGCAGGAACGTGATGGGACATATACTTAGTATAATGGAGTTGAAAGAACTAACGGATGATAGCCACAAGGCCACAAATTTGTGCCGAGAAGCTATGGAAAAAGCTAAAGGTTTCCGGGCTTTTTTTACCGAGATTTGTATGGCCGATAGGCCCAAATTCGTTGAAAAACTTCATCGTGTAGACGAACTTTTCAGAGAAATTCTTGAAGAAATGATGCAACATGTTGCATAAAAATCAAAATTTTCCTGTTTAAAAAATTCAAAATTCTGTAAACTAATATTTTTTTAAGTAAAATTATTTTGAACTACTTTTTTTTAAAGAGTCATTGAAATGAAACCCCAACGATTATCAAACGTCTGTTGCTTTCTCTCCAAAAACTTGTTTAATTTAATTAGCTTAATTTGATCACCACCTAGGATTATTAGCAATTGACGCTTATATTAATATATAAAGATGAATTACAAAACCTATACCCTCATAAGCGTCGTTTAACGGCCAACAGCGGCAAAAGTAGTAACTAACAAATCACATACGTGGCTGCTAGCCTATGAATAAAAAATATATAGACGCGCACATGGTTTTGTTAATTTCGACATTTGCCTCTGTTTGCCGTTAGTGGACGCTTATGAACGCCATGTTTTGTTATTCATCTTTATCTATTAAGATATAGGTGCCTATTGTTAATAGTCCTACACAAGCTTGTGGCTTTGACTGTGCTACGTAACACTACCGTATTACGTATTTAGCATGGCCAAAGGCTGTAATCATTTGCGTAATGACGTAATAGGTGTATATAATTTGCGGAACTGATTAACCCCCTTAATCTAAGGTGCCAAAAGAGTACAAGACCGTAAATAATTACAAGTATAATTGCGATTCCTTTATTAAAGCTGAATTTGCCCTTATACGAGATAATGGAGATAATGTCGAGTGTTCAAAAGAGTGACTACCTAAATGCCGACAAACAGAAAAATCCAAGTTTGTTATCAACTTAACTTAGGATTAATTGAACCAAGTTAGAAGGGTCTCTATACACCTTACAAATACTGCCATGTAATGTTATCCCCTCAATATATCCCGTTATCTCGAATCAAAATGTAATCTAGAAAACTTGGAATCAACGGTAGCGTCTTCTAGATAAATTAATAAAGATAATCAGCCCCTGTTTGTTACGCTTTTAAGATATCAATTTGAATTAATCTTAAAGGAGAAGTGAAATGAAAAAGTTCTATCGACTACGTAGCTCCATGAACCAGCTAGATAATCAGTTTGTCTTATAAGTTGAAACCGGTGTAACACATGGCGATAGGTTATTTAATTATCTTCGATAGAATAGCTCAACTTTCGGCCGATAGTATAAAAATAATTTTAGTTGTCTATTCACTCCCCCTTTGAACGTCGGCTTTCTTTGATCTCTAACAAACGAATTAATTATGAAAAGAAATCCCTAGAAACCTTTCGGTGAGATAATACCTTAATCATTTAACCCCACGATTTTCGGCAATTCAGCTTGTAATTGATGGGAGCTCTATCAAGACTGTTTTTTATTTCGAGTAATTCTTTATCAAGTCAATGAGCTCAGTTACATGGTTACGTAAAAGTTCGAAAAGCGGTTTAGGGAAAGGCGCTTACCGATAAATAGCTTTTCGTCCTCGTGTAAAGCCACTTTTCCAATCAATTTTTTCAAGCTTTTGCTTTCGTTTTTCCAAGTGTATGTCAAACCATTTAGATACCCGCTTCTCTGTCACTCGAAGCCTGATAACGTGGGTTATAAGCAAAGTTTAATTTAAGCTGCAACTTTGTTTTGACGTAAAAACTTTGATTTTTGGCCAAAAGATCCTTGATTGAAAACGCGCCTTAACACTTGCAAAAGAAATTCTGTCAAGTGAGAGCGCGGTTAGCACTAAAGAAGTTTTCTACCCATCATGTAACCGAGCTCTCTGTCACTTTAATCAATTTATGTTAGTAAAAATTATCGCGGAATGGAGGAATGAACTACATTTTGATACGGCTTCGATAACGCCAAAAATGTAAATGATGATCTTTAAGGAGTCAACGAGGCTTAATGTTAAGTGCTACCGTAAAAAAATACTTGCCCCCCCCCCCGTGTTAAAAACACTAAACTGCTATTAGGAACTAGGGCTACGTTCAGAAACTCTAAACGGGAAGAATCCTGTTTTTTGAATATCAGTTTCTATTGCGTTTTTCTGATATTTTCTAAAAAAAGGCGGTTTCAACCTCTTGACAAAGGCTAAAGTTATTATAACTAATAGCGATCGGATATAATTAAAAATATAAATCGAGCTTTCCACATCGTTAATTTATAATAAATATTTCACACTCAACAAAATCTGTTATAATTTCGGTTTTAATCAATCCCACTTAAATGGAATTTAATTTGAGATCAATATATCAGAACCCCCTCCCGCCCACACGTAATCATTCCTTTGCTCATTGTCTGCCCGAAGAAAAACATGACGTTGAAACCGTAAGTGCAAAAATACGGTTCCACGGAAAAAGCCTTCGATAAGCTCAGCACTAATCCCTCATACCAAATGTCAGACCACAGTTGACCAACCCGCTTTATTTCCACACTAGACAATTATCCACAAAAATGCTCGAGGAGCTTCCATATTCACCTATTGCCCAGTCCCTCTATACTTTCATAGAGTAATTTTAACCCTACGTATGGTAACGTCATACCCACCGTGTACAGTATCGCCTCTTAGAGGGAGATAATCATTGGTTTCTTCCCCCTCAACTAAAACTACTACTATGAGACCCAGACAGATTTTCCCATCTTGAAATTTATTTCCCACGGTGACAATTCAGTAGACCAAATTATTCCCACACCTGGAAATCGTCTATTCTTTCGTTTATATTATACTAAGGTAGAATTTATATTCCAATTAAACTTAAGCTTAAATACATTCAAATTAGTTTCAAATTTAATTTTACTATTTAAAGTGAGGTTATCACCAATTTTTTCGAATGCTCATGGAATATATTTTTAGTTGTATCATACTATTAAGAATTTTAAACCTCTGGGTTGACGCGTTCTTAAGAAACTTCAAAATGAAAATGTCAAAAATATATATGTATTTTTTTTTTTTTTTTTTTTTTTCGATTTATGACGTAGTTTATTTCTGGAAGGTAATAAACGATAATTTTAGTACGAAAGGTACGACTTTTTCGATTAAGTACTTTTACGAAAAAGACAGCGCGAAAGCAACTTTATCAGGTGCCAGATGACATATATTCAATGTCATATTTTTTTAATCGATTTTAAGTATAGAAATAGGCTTTTAGTTGAAATATTACAAACATGATTCGGAAATATCAAAATTATTTTCGTGCCTAATTGAATTTAATTAATATTCGTTAGAAATAAAATCATGTTTGTATTTATCGAAAAATTTAAGTTGGGGATTATGTATAGATAAAAATTTAACATGGATAGAAATTTAAATTGCAACTACATATTTGTTTAAAATTAAAATTTGGTTAGGCCTAAAGGAGCATTAGGCTTAACATCGCAACTGATAGGTAAATGTAAGTCTATAACGACGAGAAAGAGGAGCTAGGAACTTTTTCCCACGATCAAAAATAGGCCTACTTCGTAACAATTTAAATTGTTACAACCATAAAATTCTGTTTAGGACCTAATTTTATCATCATTTAAGTCACGTTAGGCTTAGCGCGATATTTGCATCACTTCATCCGATTGGTATGTATCGAAAATATTGAGATATCAGAAGAAAATGGGGGTGGAGGGGTCGTCAAAAATTTGAGATTGCGAGTCTCTGTGGAGGAACAGAATAGTGGGGGAGTGTGGGATAACGGCGAAAAGCTGTGGCTCAAAAAAATACAGATAAGTGTCGAGTGTGTGGGGTAAGGACTTTTGGACTTTCGCGGAGAACGCGCGCTTCGCGAATTATAATCGCGGTACTTCTTTCCTAACTTAATAGGAGATCTAAACGGTTTCTACGTTTTTTATTAGCGCAAAATCTCGGGGTACCCCTAAAGATTACGAAAAGCTTTAATAAAAGCGATCCTTATAGGAGTAGGAGGCGAGGAGCCTGATATAGGCGACGAACGGACCATAAAACTGTCGAGGTAAGTGTTATAAAAATAAAGATCAGCTAGGCCCACTAATGTTTAACCAAACCTCCTATTACCCTCGTAAAAAAATGTTAAAAAACAAAACTGAAACGTAATCATTCTTTGATTCTTGCATAATCCAATTGGTTATTCATCCCCCTTTACGAGTTAAATTACATTATAGGGTTTCTTTCTTGAATGATAATTTTTGATTTATGGTCGAATTGACTTGACGTAATGTTACGATATTTGATTGACGAGGCTTAATAAACAATCTGAGCTCCCCTCTTTACCCTTTAGTATTTCTTCTCCGTGTATTTTTTTATTTATTACAATCGAACGAAGAACGAATGAGAATGGGGGTTACGGAGGACCGTGAATTCTAAAAGCTACTTCGCTTTTCTAGTTATGACAGTTTCAATTTGTTAAATCTAGTAACAGATGATTGATTTGGAAAATTTCGCTGGCTTCTTTTGATTGACGTATAGTTACCAATTCATTTAATTCGATCGTTCAATGATATTAATGTGGGGTTCGTACATATCTATAATACCTGGATATATCAGGGAATTTGAATGTTGTCAAAATGAAACGAAATATCAGGAGCAATCCTAACACATTTGGCATAAAATCAGGGAAATTTATTTTAAGTTCTAGATCTCTTGATCGGGAATTTCAATGGCACTAATTGGTTTAATCATGAGTGAAGAGCGTATATGATTCACTCATAGTTTCAAATCTTGTAAATGGTATAATAGCCTTCGAATGGGTATTTATAGTAAAATATTTACATTGAGTACCGCATTTCATAATTAATTTTAGGCTTAACTTTAACCACGTACAAGTTTAAATATAATGGTACTCGGAGCATAATTTTGGTGTAAGAACCGATTAATGCGAGGCTGCCACCATTTTTCCGAATGTCCATAGATTATAAATTGTACACCTCTGGGTTGACGAGTTTTTAGAAACTTCAGAAATTAAATTATGAAATCTTTCGGATTAAGTACCCCGCTAATGCAACCGAACCGTATCACGTGCTAGAACTCGGGAGACTCAACTGTTCTATAATAATATTCAGTGTTTAGTATTCATTCGAGTTATGTAATATCTAAGTAAGAAATAGAAAGATATAATTTTCAATATGTGACAGAGCGAAATGTTTTTTAAGCTTTAAAAGCTATAACTTATCAGCTAAATGTATAATATATATTTTTCATTTGGGCTTCTCGAATTTCGCCCAACGACTACAAAAACGTCTCGACAGATTAGCGTTTGCGGGAATTATTAGACCATATTATCCAAGTAGCTATAATCAAAATCACCTTAATTCCCATCGACTTATGTTGATTAGTATATGGATAACGTTTCGACATAGCTTTCTACGCGCTGAAAATTGATTCTGCTTTTTTTTTTTTTTTCTTTTGTTTTTACTAGATACAGAACCAGACAAAACTACAAAATACTGAATTAGATAATATTTTATTGGGTCGCAATTTTATGTTATTTTAACCAGAGCTTAACCATGGTTTAACTATATAGTTTAAATATCTTCGTGGGGTGTTATAGGGTTAATTAAAGAGACACTAATAGCTAAAAAAATGGAAGAGCTTGGAATTTATCTTCAGAATCTTCACGCCAAATTATGAATAATATATTATTTCCATAATTTTTAGGTGGCATTTTAGTTCTTAATCTAAGTTTTGAAGTTGGGTTAGGTTTAAATTTAAGCATACTGTAAATTCGGGCCAATCATATTATTTCAGCCTTCAACAGCATTAATCGTGATTGAGTTTCTTAAAACGGTCACCAGTTATGAGATGATGGGAAAACTACACCATTGAAGGATGTAGTCCGTGCATGGGGTTCATCTGATTGGTTCATTTTTATACGTTAATGAATTTCAAACATAACTATTTAATCTTTAGAAATTAAAATAAACACTAAAAACGTGTCCTATAATTGTGAAAAACTTCTGTGATTCAGAAACTGAACGTAACTAGATTCATTTTTAACTTACATTTTCCCTTTAAAAAAAAATGGAGAAATTGGACCAGATAAAAGTGTGTATAAATTCAGGCAGGAGATTTGAACGCTGGATAACCTAAATGGCCTCCATTATAAACAAACTTCTATCTAGTAAAATAAACGATTTAACCGAGCCTTGAGAATATTGAAATGGTTCTAAAGTGAAAATGAAAGTGTTTAATTAATATTTCAGTTAACCCTAATATTGTTCTAAATTTAAAAAGCACCTAATTGAACCTTTATCAAACGATTTTTGTTATATTTTTTCTTTAAACAACGTTTCTTTGACGGTTCACTGTCCCTTAAAGGCAGTATAGACTTTTTGGTAGATATTGTCGACTGGCAGCCGCCATTACCTACCAACCAATGGGATAAAGGTGACTTTCGTCACGTTTCTCACCTTTTCTAGCTTTACGCCCTGTAAAGAATTTTTCCTACATCCGCAAAAAGTCTATATGATGATAAAAGTTTGGGGAGGAGCTAAGAGACGTGACGTCATTATCTATTGGTTTTATGTTCATTAAATGCTGAAAAGTACCTAAAACCTCCAATATTGTCGTCAGCAGATAGGTAAGAGGGTAAGAGATCACAGTGTCCCTATAAACCAAATTACAAATATTCTGCTAAACACACACGACTACTATAGCTTTAGCACTCATTTAGACAGCATGGTAGCGGGTAGAGGTAATTAGATGATCAATCCCAGGTTTAATTCTTTATAATCCCTTTAATATTATTAGCTATACTACAAATCAAATGAAACCAAACACCAGATAAGTATCAAAACTTCCTCTTTCGCATTTCCGCAAACAACACTTCCTTTCTCATTTCCATAAAAAACAGTGAGTTGCTGATTTACAACGGGGTTTAACGTTCTTTTATCAAACAAGTACATTTATGAACTACCACTAATTACTATATTCAATTGAAATCGAATACCATACCTTCCAATTAAACCCCGAGATGGTAACCGCTCGCGAAAACTAACTAATTACCTAAAATATCTATTATAAAAAAGAAAAAAAGAAAAAAAAATCAGCGATTTAATGTTAAAATATGAATTTAAAAGCCTAACTCCAGTTTCGTTTATTTTTGGAATCAGCAGGTACCATGACGAAAAAGGCATGTTAAAGATGTTTTTCACGATTATTGGCGTTAAAATTAATTTCTAGAGTTTAGTTAAGTTTGAATATAACTTCATAAAGTATAAAATTAAAACCAATCAGATGAACCTAGCCGTTACCGCCTTCAACAGTAGTAGTAATGATTTCCCAATATATTCCATCCGGCAACTTTTTTTTAATAAACTCAACCGCGCTATGATTCCTCTACCCTATACGATGAAA
Organism: Odiellus spinosus; assembly: GCA_963920705.1. Taxonomy (NCBI): domain Eukaryota; kingdom Metazoa; phylum Arthropoda; class Arachnida; order Opiliones; family Phalangiidae; genus Odiellus; species Odiellus spinosus. Next base: position 16,191,618 of record OY987227.1, on the reverse strand, counting down.
TTCAAACCTAAAAAATTAATTAAGCACTAAAATGTCACCTAAATATTGTGGGAATATTATTTATTATTAATTTTGTGTGTAGATTATGAAATAGTTTCTTTTTAAGTAGGAGGAGCCTCTGTCTTCTAGAGTACAAAACGTAATCGCGGGTCTGGGATAGAAATTTAATTAAAGGAAAAATTTTCAAAGTTTTCAGAACAATGTTTACAAGGTGGCCACGAAATCTTAATTTAAAAAACCATTAAACAAAATTTGACTTAAACCACTTTTAGAATAATTATCAGTTTCATAACTGACAAACCATTTGGGCCGATTTATAAGTTCCCCAATAATTAACGGTTTATTACCAAGCATTAATTTTCAATCCCTGGTACCTCAATTATTTCACAATTGGCCAATCAGCCTACCAATTAATTTAGAGCTTCGTATTACCGCGCCAGTTCTATATAATAACGTTTGAGTCTATGGAATTAATATTAAGCTCTATAAGGTCAAGCTAGGTATAGAGGAAATGAGCGGGTAACGAGACACTTGGCGGGCGAGTAACTAGATATATCTAAACTGGAGAGGCGAAATTTAATCGTTGTTTTTCGCGCTATTCACGAAAATCTCAACCAGTATATATTCTTATCTATATGAGAAAAGACAAGGGGGTTTGCTTTGACACCCGAGAGTGCTACGAAAGTCTAGCAGAGTCTTCGAACGCTAAGCTCTTAGTGCAGTGTTGATTTTTGGTGGAGGCTGCAAAATCTATAGGAAAAAGTTGGATGTTAACCGATGTTAACGAAGGTAGATTTTTAAGGTAACGATTCGCCACCTGGCCGCGGGGATCTTGCACATTTACGAAGTGACACTTAATCCCCGATACTTTACCCCTCCAGATAAAGCTTGTCAAAATCGGTTAAAAGCAAGGCATTCGCGAAGGTAGACGCCAAAATTTAACTCGATCTAGACAACGACCCAAGAAGATTTTTACATATAATATTTTTTAACATATACTAAAATTTTAAATCATATGATTATATTTGTAAAGAATAGTTTAGGGTATACTCAAAAAAAACTGGCCTATTTATTGATCTATTTAATGCGAGGGGTCGGAGACTTGACAAAATCCAAACAAACAATGTATGCATAGTTTTCACTAAACTGAGCGCAAACTGAAACAGAGAGAAAGACTATCAGTTCAGTTTTGGAACTGATCTGCTCTGAACTGCGCTCACAAGCTCCTGGCAGCCATTGCTCTAAAAGGAAAGCTGGATAAGAGGGGTGGAATTTTCTTTTGCCCCTTTATCTAAAACTATGTATTTAAAATTTATAGTAACCAATTATCAAGTATTTGAGACTCACTAAGATACATTTATCAACGTGCGGACAAACATTTTTAGGCAACTTATTTGCCCCTTATTTTGATCAAGTATTTCAACGGTTCTAACTAAAAAATAACAGAAATATAATAATAATATAATTCTACAAAATAATAGACTTTGGTATGCCAGTGTTTGAACTTTGAAAGATATTTTTGGAATAGAAAATAAATTTATGAAGGGATTAAACACCAAACATTTCTGCTCGTCTTTGCGAAAGAACGTCGCCTAGCTATAGGGATTATACTTAAACCAGAAGAAGAGCCGGGGGATAGATAATTTAGGGAAGACTAACTAGCTGTCATCACCTAGGCCACACTACCGTCAAGCGCAAGATTATTTTTTTTCGCGCCCCATTCCACGCGCGAATTACCCCTCCCTCGTTCTTAAGTCCTCCTAGTTCCACGATGGGGCTTCGAACAGTTAAAGTGCTGGTGACAAACAATTAGAGTACCAACTATTAATTAAAGTGATTTTAAAAACCGTAACTAAAAAAGGTTTGCGTAGGGTAAAAATATCAGAATTTTTTTTAAAAATTAAGCTAAAAAGAAATGTTCTTCCAGGATTTTAAGTTAGAAAATATCTCGATTTTGTAATCGTTTTAAACTGTGCAAATTTCGAAAACATTTTGTATAAAATTTATGGATTTTTCAACTTCGAATTCCGAGTTAAAACCAAAAGACAGACAAAATAAAGCGAGTTTTGAAGTCTAACGCAAGGTTAGAGCCGTAATCTTGTTGTTACAGAGTTTTAACTTTGCTGGTATGGGTTTTTTCACACTTTCCCCCAAAGGGGGTTTCCTGCTAATAACTCCTAACACTAAATAAAATAACAATGTCTAATAGACATCATCAAAACGCCTTTCGAAGATGTTTCGAGTCTTTCGACAACCCCTAAAATTAGTGTAGATGCTTTAAAAAAATGCCGTGTCATTGACACTTTAACCCTCACACGCGAGTGATGAGTTGCTCGAAACAGACGCGAATCTTAAAAGCCCTACTTGTCGCCGCGGCCGCCACCAAAATCCAAATGAGAGAAAACACGGGTTTCCTACCCAAAAAGAAATACCGCCACCACTTTGGTTTACTTTAAATCAATTTCTTTAAAACAAAAATAGAGAAAAAGCGAGAGCTACTATCCGCGCGGCTCTAGAGGAAGACAACCTTCTTCCGTTTTCTCGTAAGGGAAAAGAAAAAAAAAAAAAAAAAAAAAGTTAAAATATCCGCTTTTTTTTTTCCATCTCCTTCACTCTCCCCCGAGAACAGTTTAGTTTAAACATACAACGTATTTTAGCAGAGTTACAATGAGGATCCGTGTATAAGGATCATTTCAAACAGTGGTGGCAGCGGTTCAAACTTTCCAAAACAACTCTGAAACAGTTTTGTGTAAACTCAAATCGAGCGACTCAAATGCGAGCTCAAATGTTTCGAAGGTACGCGGGAAACTGCGAATAATCGTTTCATATTCAAGTAGTAGCGTCCACTATCGAATGTCATAGGAGTGCGACTTGATAACCGTAATTGTGATCTAAGGGTTTTGCGAAGGACAGACGCTTGGTAATTCGGGTGTTTAATATTTAGGTCAAAGCTGAAGTCAGATTTCACAAGATTTCAAATATATGAACTGCCAAAATTAAACTCGAGGTCAAAAAAGAGTTCGAACTCAATGCGCTGCCGAAGTTAAACGCGTTGCCAAAGCTGAACTCAGCGAACTAGGGTGTACAAAGAATTCAAGAGAGAGTGCCTCCTCACTGCCTTCTCGAGAATATTGATTAACTATCTTTCATCAGTTTTTATTAAAATGTTAATGGAAATTTAAAATCGGCATGTCATTAAGGTGGAATTGCTTTAAGAATGTATTATAATCTTTCACACTTTCAAGAATTCTTTTAATAGGTTTGTCAATTTTGAGATTGCCAATGCATTTTGGGATTTCAAAGTTGTTAAAATAATGTATATACGAGACATTGAGATCACGGTAATTGGCCCCAAACAAATAAGTACCTTTGAGAATATATGCTGCGTATATGGTGAATTTATACACAAGCGCTCGAATTATCTACCATTTAACATATATACATAAATGTTTGAAGACGGGCGCTAACTCTATCTTTAAAAACTGGATTTTTACTTTTACACTTCCTATATATATATATTGATATTTACCGGTATAGTATATGGTTTGTAGTCTGTAGCCCATTCCAACTAGTCATCCCCATCTCTAAATGTCTCCGTGGAAAAAATGTTTTTCATATTATGAGAATGAAAAGGAGAGTTAGGCTTAGCTGCTTACTTAAAAAAGAAATTATTATGAAAAGAAAAAGGTTTTTAAGGGAAGTGTTAAATAACGTATCTCTCACTCTCTCTCGCCGCTCAAAGTTCATCGGGAACCCAGGTTGGGTTTCAGTTTTGTATTTTTCTTTCGGAGAGAGAGAGAGAGTTAAAGCGAAGAGTATAGATGTTCTTCCTTCTCCTGTTTTGGGAGAGATAAGTTCTCCTTTGTGCAGACACCCACATACACGCCAGCAACCCCAGCCTTATTGCCCCTTCTACTTGTAACACACAACGAACACTCATTCTCCGTTTAGGCGATAATGTAGTCACAAACATCCCTTATTACGCGATAATAGGGGAGCTAAGATACAGGAACCTAAATGTATTTTCTTCCTATTTATAGGATTCTAAGGCGGCATAATGTATCGGTTGACATTGACGTTAACAACCGTCTTTGGTCTAGTCTACGGAGCTCGTAAGTAACGATACAATTGGAGCCTTGCATCTAATATAGTAAAAAGCTTAAAAATGGAACCGATTTCGTCCCAAATCAACCAATTTAAATATAAAGAGGTAGAAATCCTATATTCTAAAATGTCAGCTGCTAGAAGAATCAGCAGCACCCTTAACGATGACCCCATGATTGACCCATTTCGAACCTTTTACTGACATTCTCTCAGTATATATGATTAATTGTTTTACCTATTTATGCCACAGAGCCTCCTTTTTCGAAACAAAAATCCTTGTCACTCACAGTGGCAGTAGGCCAAAACGCCAGCATTCCGTGTCCAGTCAGCAATAACGTGGATTTCTTCGAATGGTTTAAAGACGGACAGAAATTGAGCGCTTCCAATCAAAGGTTGAAATTTAAGAACAACATCGGTGTGCTGAAGATTCATAAGGTGACGAAAAAGGATGAAGGTCATTACCGTTGTCACGGCATTAACGGTTTCGGGTTCGCCGTAGCTGACGTCAAGTTGAACGTTCGAGAATTGCAGCTCTTGTTCAACGACAACATCTCGCCACCCGATCCTAGATTGATAGCCGTTAAAGGTTAGTCAAGCTCCATCATGATTTTGATTAAAACATGCTCTTGATGGTCAATTTAGTCATTGGATAGAGATTACATATGTGTGTATGTAATAAATGTTGCTTTGTAGACAATAACGACCGTCCAATGACTAAGATGCAATTAAGTGAGAGGGAGTGAGATAGAATAACATCTAATGACGTTGACATTTAATCGATCTGGTACTATACCCTTAACACTTTTGCATATAATCACAAGCTATCCTCTTAGTTTATCCTTAATACACTTAATTGGAACAAAATTAAATGCTGCTTTTTTGCAAAAATAATTCGACAACAGAGAAACCGAGGTTTAAGGAAAGCCAAATGAAAGACGCTGAACGGATCGTCGAGCGTCCGGCGGAAAACAGCGTAGTCTTTCGTTGTCACCCTCAAGGAGCCCCTACACCCTTCGTTCAATGGTACAAAGACGGTACCAGACTGACCGAAATAGACAGAGACCCCAGAATCAAGATTTTTCGATGGAAGATAGAAATCAACTTCTTGAATCTCTCAGATTCGGGCATTTACGTCTGCGAGGCCCAAAACACGCACGGTTTCGCCTACCTCAACTACACATTACGCGTGACCAGTAATATACTTGCTCGAAGATTTTTAAATAAGGCTTAAGAGTTGAAATTCGTATTCCGTTTTACTTAGGACCCATCATAAGTAAATCAGAGTTTATGGGTCAGGATCCTGTCAATACCACCGTGATTGAAGGAGGATTGGCGAATTTGCAGTGTCGGGTTCGAAGTTCAATGAAACCGCACATAAGCGTAAGTCTAAGTTATTGGTGCTGTAATTAGTCTTAATTATATTAAAACGCAGTGGCTTAAATTGGTACCGGAAGACCAAATCAACAAGATCCGTCTAATTCCGTTCGACGGAAAATTCTACCAAGTACTGAATTCGACCGATGTTTTGGATCACCCCGATGGTTCTTACTTGAACAAATTACACATTGATCGAACTACCATCAGGGATACTGGGAAATACGTTTGCCTGGCCGCTAACACGCAAGGCTATATCTACAGAATTGCACACCTACAAGTAATAAGCAGTAAGTTAAGATATTTTAAATTTTCGCGAAAGTTTACGAAAATTATTAAGCTAAGCTTCCGTGGCTGGCTGCATTTCGTGTATATGAGAGTAGTAAACCTTTTTTATGTTCTCCGTATGTCATTTTATTTTGATACTAGTTTATTTCATTTAAAATATGTTTCTGTCGGTACCTGCGAGTAGGAAGCTGGTTAGTTTTTTATGTAGTGTTACTAAGGGAGCATTTTTATGGCATATCATTTTTAAACCAGGCAAGGCCTTCCCTATTTTATACAATATAATAAAGTTATTTTGGTAATTATTTTTAGTCCACTGAGGTCGATGCAATAGAGTTAAAGCCTGAAAGGAAACAATCCATAAATAATTGTTTCTCATAACAACCTTAATAGCTTGTTGTGTTTCTCCGTGCCTTTCCCGTTATTGCCTACACCACACCCTAGAGCTAAAACAAAAGGTTAGGCCGTCAATAAACAGAACCAAAGATAGAAAATATATAAGAGCTTAGAACACGAAATACGAATTAGGCTTAACTACCACTGCCCTTTATTTACCCTTACTAACTACGCGCGTTTCTATAAGTCAAACTGAATAGGGGAGTTAGGCAACGTTCTAACTCGTTTGACATATTTGCAGAATCAATACCGGAAACGACAAGCGGCTTAACGGGTAACCCGGTAACCGTAATCGTCGTCGTGAGTCTAACTTCTTTAATGATGTTAGCGTGCGCGATTGGAGCTTTGAGATACGCGCGTTGCCCTCAAACTATGGACCCTAACCCTGGAAGCGCCGAGCAATTGCACGGACCTACGAAAAAAAGACTTCTAATACAAAACGTCGGTGTTAGAGATTCGGGCTTAACGCCAACGGAATCGACAGCGCGTATCAAGGTACATCATCATCCAAAAACACATCATCATCACTTTCATCAGCATTCTCATCATTTGGAAGGATCGTTCAAATATTGATCGAACGTTCTCATTGATCCAAAACTTTGCAGCCATTATGATACAAACAATCACGTTTATACGAAATCATCATGAGATTATTTATTTATTTGTTTGTTTGTTTGTAGATTTTGTTTTTTCAACTCCGCGCTAAAAGTTTATCGCTAATTGTGATCTCATATAGATTTTAATATCTAAAAATGCCATCGTGTTTAAATATGTAAATTTTTGTGTAGTGACAACTAAAGGTGAATTAAAATTTAGCTAGTGTAGATTAGGTTCTAATATCCAACTATTTAAAAATTGGTTACCGTAGGGACTTAAGTGAAACCGAAATAATTTTATATCACCTGTCTTTTGCAGCACGTTTAAAAAGCTATAAGGCTTCCTGATCTATATATTATTATAAGACAAATTATGTAGATTAAACCTCGCCTGGCTTTATACGTACTGCCAATTTTAAATTATAAACAAATACCACTGTTTAGTTCGATCGTTGCGTCAATCGAGGCGTGACGTAAGACTAATTATTAAAGCGTAATAGTTCCTAATTAGTTAGCCTAAGCTGTGGTACTTAACCTGGATTTGAGTTCACTTAATTGCAGCCCCGACCTTGAATAACGAAGGATAATTGATGCGTGTTCCAGAACCTATTAAAAAAATTTCAAATCAATCTAGAATATGTTTAAAGGGAGAATGCAACCTAAAAACAAGATTTTTAATCGATTCCTTATCGTTTTAATAGGCCTAACCAGTAAAAATATAAAATAGAAATAAATATCAAACTAGAAATAAATTTAAAACTCACCCGGAAAACAGGCTTACCTGGAATCATGGAGATCCTGAATTTCTTCGCATTGAAGGGTCATAGACCAATGAGAAAAGGCCCGTCGTTAAGGCGATATCTGCGTGAGACTTCAAATAACATTAGATTGGTTGCTGACCCTTCAATGTGAAGAAATTCAGGATCTCCACGAATCCAGCTAAGCCTATTTTCTGGGTAAGTTTTAAATTTATTTCTAGTTTAATCAATTTGTTTGTAAATTTTTCACTGGTGGATTAGGTTTATATTAAACAATGAGGAATCTATATTAAAAAAAAAAAAAAAAAAAACCACTTGTTAGGATGCATTCTCCCATTAAAATCATTTTGATAATTGTTGGTACCGTTAAAAACCCTAATTTTTTAAACGACATCAGTGTTATTTCAACCCTTAACGAAGTTTTAAAAGAACCCGAAAAACCGGATTTAATCATGGAAACTAAAGCTAAAACTTATCGAATTTATATAATGTTGTTTTCATCCATCGTGTTCATCGACTTGTAAGTCAAAGCTTGGAAATCTATTTCATTTTGTAAATATATCAAAATCTATAGTGTAAATATAATATAGTGTACAATTATATTTTCATTTTAAGTTCTCGTTTTCTTTATTAAAATTATCGAAATATTTTCGATAAGAAAATAATTTATCAATATACTTTTTTTTTTTTTTTGGTAGAAAATAGTATTTTCTTTTTTTATAATAATTTACCTTAAAATTCACTTGTGCCAAAATAAAATTGAGGGATAAATGGGTTCAATAAATACTTCGTTCGTTATCCAATGAGATTCTTGGATAAAATATAACCCAATAACCGGTTATTCCAAAAAAAATAAGGTAACAACTTAAGTAACCTAATATATATAAGAATGACACTTAATTGTTTCTTAGTCAAGGTGTGTTTCTGCGCGATTGGTAGATAAACTAAGCGAGAATTGGAATATGGGGAACTTAAAAATCTTTGGTGTCTATCACCCCTGGCTCTTTCTAAGCGTAATTTAAATTAAGGAGGAAGTTCACAAATGGGAGTATTGACGCTTCAAAATTTGGCATTGTGAAATTACTCGAAATGGAGTTAAGCCTAATTTCGATAATTAACTGCGAACTAACGCGAAACTTTTGGAGATTTTTGATAATGTTTCTATGATTATTTTAATAGTCGTAATTTATTAACAAATAACTTATCAGTCTAGTATCCCTTTAATGTAATAAGTAGGTATAACACAATCGTATGAGGTGTATTTTATGGGGTGCAATGTTTTAAGCCTTGTCCCACGGATAAATCCAAAATTTGGCACTAGTGATCTTATCACTGCCCGTTTTGTCAAAACAAGTTGGGTCCCAGACATAATGCTGTACTTCGAAACACACCGTGACTACGTTTTTCATTAATTGTCATACTTATATATATATTACGTTTCTTATGGTACCCACGAACTACTTTCACTCCCCATAAGTCTACAATTAAAATTAAATAAATAAATAAAGTTAAATTTAATAAATTTATCACTTAATTCACTTGGACAATTACTTCATTGTCCATTGTCATAATAGTTCGGAACCTTGTACGATTTCGCTTTTGTACAAAGTTCGAAAAACATTAAATAAACCTATTATTGGTTTCTCTTGGAAATGTTCGACAAGGCCCATTATATTTCGAGCTTAAAAATCAGTTTTATATGAGAATTTTACACCCTTTTGAAGGTTGTAATGTCACAAGTCTATTTTGCTGAGGTTAGCGATTCAAATCCACAAAATTCGATAATAAGGTTTTGTAATATTAAAATATCAAGGAAACGTAATATTATCTTTTAGAGAAGCGCGGGTGATATTCCCAAAAACGTTTTTTGACTTATGATCAAACGAAAGATTTTTTATCAAAATTGATGTAAAAATTAACAAACAATTTCAATTAATTTTTGAAAAAGTCTTTTCAATTTTTAAAATTCTAAAATTCACAAACCAATTTATAAGATTTTTACTACTAATCCTTGGTATGTTTAAAAGACCAGGAAAATGGAGGGTAATCTTCCCTGCTTAAATTCAATATTCGGGCGTCTACTTACCAAGATCTTTAGCAAGGAGGATTAGACAAGGAGAGGAAATGTGGGGCTGCGTTGAGTTAGAGAGAGAAGAGCCAACCTCCCACTCGGGTGGAAAGGGGGGATAGGAAATTCTCGAGGTAAACTGTTGTCACGTGGTCGCTAGCTAGCGCGTCTCATAAAGGATTCGTTTTACCCACGTGACAACATTTTACCACGAAACGTCTCTACCCCCGTTCTCCCAGAGTGGGAGTTTAGGCCGACGCAGTAGGAACCGCGCCGTCCCCACATTTCTTCTCCTTGTCTAATCCTCCTTGTCTTTAGTAACTCAAAAACCTCTGTATCCGTGTTATAAACATACTTTTGAAACTATTTCAACAGAAACTTTCGCCACTAAATTCTACACTCGTTGAAGATTTCTTATTACAGCCAACAACGGGCATCTCCATTTGACAACCAGCGTCTTTAACGTCGATATTTTTATCCGTCGTCGGTTGTGATTTCGTTTCCAACAAATCTTGGTGGTTATCCGAAAAACAATCTTTTCTGGACGGGGCCATTCGGCCGCAAAGACCGATTCGCGGCGAAAAGGGACTAAAAACGCACGAAAAGGTCAAAACTAAGTGACTCCCAATGTCGATGTAAGACGCCCCATTGGCCCCTTCCGTCGGGGAACCGGCTTGTAAATACAAGGCGTGCAAAACGGCCAACGGTCTCAATGCCAACAACCAAATGAGGTTATAATACAAGGCCATGTCCACCAGAGTGTCACGGGTGCAACTGCGTGAACAGCTGTGTCGACTCATTTCCGGGTTCAACGATTTGGCGTAAGGGTATCCTGCAATATAATTGAATTTAATTTAAAATGTTTTCGACGAATCAAAATAGGGTTATTTTTTAGGTTTTAGCAGAAGTAAACAGTGGGAAAGTAGCTATCCTAGCCTATTTAGGTAGACGTCACTTTTTCAATATTTTTTCGCGCTTATATATTTTTTTCACTCGTGGTGGGAAACCGCGGATGAATACACTAAAAATAGCACGCGAGGCTTTGACAGTAGAGTAAAGACGGTGTGAAACCACCTGGGTTGCCATTTCCGTTTCGACTTTTCCGGTCCATATTCTTCTGTCCCGTGATTTTTTATTTTTTTATTTTTTTTTTTTTTTATAATATCGGCTTTTCCACATTTTCTCCCCATATAGCGCTATAGGATAGCCACTGACAAATTATCATGGTCTGTGTGCATCCACCTTTAGGGTTTCGTCGAGATTAAGCATATTTTTTCTTAGTCTATGGTCGGACGTAGCCGCTAAGTTTTTGTTTTGAGTTCCTCATATTCTTACGGAGTTAATAACTTTAAATCTCCAAAGTCCACGTGACAGTGATGCATTTTTACTTGTACAAAGCCTGTCTATATAAGGAGCGAGATAGTCCCATTGAACCAGTTACCAGAAAACCCGATAAAAAATATTGTACGTAAAAAAAAAAACAATCATGCAATCACGACATTACTAAACAGATCTGGTTTCCCATAACATCTAGAAAAAATAAAAACTTGTTTCCCATGTCTGGTATACTTTGTCGTACGTTTGACCCCCTGCGTAGTAAAATACAACCGTATAACCGACATTTTACGCTTACCACCCAAAATAATCAGAATACCGCGTTCGCACTAGAAGACATTTCAAAAACTAAAGCTTATTTGGAATATGCTTCTAAAATTAACGTAATTTTCAAAATTTATAAATTACGTGGTAATTTACCGTCTCACAATAATTAAATATTCACAAAATGATTTTTATTTGAATTTGTGATTTTAAATGAAGAATTACTCTTTGAAACGCTTCATAATTCTTACTTCTGACCTCTACACACTCGTGAAAATTGCAATTTTTCATGATATGCTGGATTATTTGAATTTGCATTCATAGGACAAAGTGACAAATCACATTAACATGTCCTTAACGACGCCAAACACGAATAACTATATATTGAAAAGTAAACTTGTATATAATTTAGAACGTTAAATTGAGAATGCATCTTAATCCTTATCGTTCAGATATGCGCACTCGGATATGATTCATCTACCAGATGGATTCATGAAGATCCTGAATTTCTTCGCATTGATGGGTCAGCGACTAACGAGCAAATGCACGTCGTTAATTCGAGATCTCCATGAGACGTCCAATAACATTCGATTGGTCGCTGACCCTTCGACGTCATGGAACCCCCTAACTGGGGGAGCGCCCGTAATTCCCTCACCGACGTGAAAGCTAAAAACCTCTGACGTATTAGTGTCTCCCTTGCTGACTCCCTATATACAACGTCTGGTAATCAGTGCCAGGAAATGTGGCGAGTCATATTTCAAGTTCAACAAAGACTAAAAATCTGACTCATTACTGTTTTTATTGATAGCTGTCTCCTTGGTGCCAACAGGAGCTACCGTAAGTATTAATACGCCAGTTTTAGCTCGACTAAACCGGTATTATAAAAATTGTACATGCAATGCTAAAGCTTTCATTTTACTATATTTTCTGTTTCTACTGCAGCTGTTAGGGAACAGTTATATTTCTGTTATGCTTGTACTATTGTTTTTCAATTTCTCATTCTACGAAAATCCTATATTACAAATTTTAGACCTCTGCAGTTGATCAGTTTTTAAGAAACCTAAAAATAAAAATGACTAAAATATTTATTTAATTTTTTTCGCGTGATGACATCGAATGATTAGTTTTAAATAAAAAACCAAAAAAAACCTAATGGATTAAATACTTTCGCGTAAAAAAACACGTGAAAGCTACCGTATCACGTGACATAATACGCGAGAATCAACTGATGACGTAGTATTGCGTGGAATTGTTTTTAACAATCTTTACGAAAATCTTGCCCAAATTCCATTTTTAATTCATCCATTACAAAGTCCCTTTAAATCTGAATAAATATGCAAACCGATCAAATTGACAAGTATCTGTTGCTAGACGCTAGGATAAATCTATATAATCTCTGCCTGGAGGCCAAATTAATTAAATATAAAACTGCGAATCTGTTTGAAATCCAGGCTCTAGTATAATGTGAACGCGTAAACTCCCCTCGCGAAATTGCAGGAAGTAGAAAAGCCAGAATAAAACCTGTTCCCTCATACTATATACCAAAAAGTATACTACCAAAGGAACGGCATCCAAAAGACCCTGACCCGGGAACGAGTATAATCAAAACATAGAATTTTTTTATTTTTTTTTTTCATTTTTTTTTTTTTTCATTTAAGTTTTTTTTTTTTTTTTTTTTTTTTTCATATCCCTTATTTTATCAAAAACTTAATTCAACGACGACCACCATAGTATACCATATGATGCTCGCTTACCTCTCTTGTCCCCACCTCCTAAAATTTCCGCCGGCTAGAAGCCATAAGCTAATATTATAGAAAAAGGTTCTGCCCCACACTCTCGCATTTCCTGATCTACGCAGCGGACACGGGCTGCTTTAAGCATTATATTAACGAATAACGGTACTTGGGGATAGGAAAACGGGAGGGTTACCAAAAAATTACCACGGTGTTCTCCTTACATGAGGATTAGAACAGAATTAAAGAAGCAAAAAAAAAAAAAAATCGGGTGAGCGCTGAACCGAATGGTTCGATGACCGGGGATTGGTTTTTTTCACGTGTCAATGAAAGAAATGATATTTAAGATAATCATTTCGGTTCTAAAGGATACCGTTTAGGCCTAGCGGTTAATTTAATTACGTAAGTTCCAAGGGAAAGTATAAAAAGTAATTTTATAAGACTTTAATTAAGAGTTTTGCACTTGATGTTGGTAACCATCTAATTACCAATGAATTGATAACTCCACGTACCTTAGACTATACTAAAATGATTACAAAGCTAAGCCGTAATCAGTAAACGGGTGTACAGATTTTAAATCCGTTTTTCTGATTAATTTTCAATCTAAATCTAGGTTTGAATTTTGTAATTGGAATTTAAAACTAAATTAACCGAACCATAAAATAAATACGCACACCTTATAGGGTTTATATTTTAAGTTCTGTCTTTTGAAGAAAATTTAACTTCATTTGCCGTTTGACCACCCCTTCAAAAATTGAGGAAAATTATGAACTTACCGGACATATCGGTGAAAAGGACAACTTCGGCTTGAACGCCACTCTTAGAAGGAGGTAATAAACTTTTACGCGATACGTAATTTGCTTTTTTCCTGGATCCAATTAAGAGTCGTCCCCCGCAGAAGAGAACCAGGGCGCTCAAGGGTAACACTACGACAACAAATGACCACCCGAAAGAACTAAGCACACTGGGGTCCAGACTTTGCAAACAGACCTTAAAAATAATATGCAAATTAAAAATTTGTCAAGAAATCATGGAATGAAACATCAATATTAATTATAAATACCATGAAACCGACTCGGTAACCACGAGTATAGTTATTCGTTCCGCTTCTGCTAGGCAATTCCATGACGTCGTCCAAAAATCTGGAGTAAAATTTGGGAGTTATGGATAATTTTATTATTTAAAACTTGAAATCTATAATTATTAGAATTAATTGTCATTAAAAAAAATCTATAAATTTGTCATTTTAGTTTTGAAGTTAACCCAAAGGTCGAAATTAATAATAATTAATATACGTTTTAAAGGGGCTGTAATACAGCTATACATGGGTGTAGTCAATAGTTATATGCCTTATAATTTGACCTTAAAAGCCTTGATAGTACCGCCCCTGCATATCAAAAATACGACCACTTTAAAAGTCATATCTGCTCGAGAATCTGCCCCTATAAAATTATCTTCCATTATGCATAGCCTAACCTTTGAACCGTACATTTGGTTATGCATAACCTTGGCGATAAACGAGGGCGACTATAAAGGGAGAATGCAACCTAACAAAGAGTGTTTTTTTTTATCGATTTAAAGATATAATCCACTAGTAAAAAACAATTGCAAACAAATATTAAACTAAACATAAATTTAACTTACCATGAAAATAGGCTTAGCTGGATTCATGGAGATCGTGAAAGAGGTCATCGACCAATGAGTAAAGGCCCTTCGTTAAGGATCTCCACGAATCTAGGGTTCTAAGCCTATTTTCCGGGTAAGTTCTTAATTGATTTCTAGTTTAATATTTGTTTGTAATTTTTACTAGTTCGTTAGGCCTATTTAAACAATGAGCAAAGGATAAAAAATACTTATTGTTAGGTTGCATTCTCTCTTTAAAGGAGCTCTAAAAATCCCAGGGGCAGATAATATTATGAAAAGCTAAAATTATAATTAATAGACACTCGAAATAAAATATTGATTGTATAGAAATGTCGTAGCAAAATGAAAATATATCATCTGTAATTGAGCTCAATGTGTTTAAAACTACTACTTTTTCCTACGATGGTTAACATTGTGTTTGCATTCGCCTCTTTTCGAATAAATAAATTAACTCGATAAATATTATTTTTCGTTTTGAAGGTAATTTTCACCCCACAGTCGATGTATTCTTTGTTGTGCTATTTCTTGACAGGTAAATAGCTGATTCAACACAATTTTCGGCTAGACCGATTGCATGTTCGAGGAGTGTATTTAATTGTCTTTTTAAAATGGCATAAACGTAAAGGTAGTTATGACTTTAATTTAGGCTTATCAAAATACGCACAGAAATCGAATAAAATAAGCATGAGAACACCTTCGTTTACTTACCTATAAGAAGATTCTCTGGTACGGCCCATACTTCCTTGACCATCAATAGCCACTGTCATGGCGTCATAGACCAATTGGGGTCCCAACCACGCTAAACAAACTGCCAAACTGGCCGCTCTCGCCGTAGGTGGTGGTCTCTTTGAAACTTTAACCAAGTAACTAGGAAAATATAAAATAAACAATAAATTAATGGTCTCTAGTTTAAGGGGGATATTTTCTGCTACTTAATTATCCGATCTAAATATTTTATAGCCCAGCAGAAACTAACCATTGCAGGGCTTCCAGCAAAATACGAAAGTAGGAACCAAATAGTGATCAACTTTCAATGAAATTGGGATCTTTACTTGTAGTAAATTAACGCTTAACTTTTTGTCTAGTACAATTAATTCTTTTAGGACAGCTAGGTGGAGTCCCCCCTTCCTGGAAACATTTTTTCCTCTAATTCTCTTCGTAATCCCGAGGTGTGCATTAACTTAAAGCTAGTGGACCCACCTAGAAATCTAGACATCCCCAAAATTTGGAAAATAGGGTGATTTAAGAACCAAAAGACTGATTTTATGGTGGTTTAAAATGTAGCTAGTAACCAAAGAGGAACTTTAGGGAAATCTAGGGTCTATATGGAAACCTTGCCATATATATTAATTAAAAAAACTCACCTAAAGAGGACTCGAACTGCTAAAAGAGCCAATAAGACGGCGCTAATTTCGGACGTGACGAAATGTTGCAATAGACAATGTCTATTGGCTCCCAACAATAACCATTTGCCATCGGTTAAGCTGTAGACCAAATACGGCGCCCAACTACTCAAATATAGTAAGTCAGCCAATAAAACGGTAGCGGAAGTTAAAATATGAACGCAACTTCCAGTAGCTGGGGTTTTCGATATAACTTTAACCAGAGCAATGGCATTCAAACAATAGACTGCGGCCACTAACATCAGTCTCAAAATACTGGTTAATACGACAACTGGTTCCATTTTTTTTTAAATTATGTCTAGTATAAATTTATTTAAACAATATTCTTGACTAGAATCGACCGTGTCCGCGTTATAAGCGATGAGACGATATAACTGAAAATAAACAAAAATCGGGTTGAAATGCAATACAGTTGTATAGAATTATAAAACATGAGTTTTGTTCATTCGCCGTTTGAACCCAGAATGATACATTGCGAATATTCGTTGTGTTGAAGTGTATACGTATAATTTAAAAGCGCTTACTATACGACCGACTTTGCCCGCATTAAGTATATTATATTAAAATAAACATTGACCTGTTATTGCATCACGAAATATAAAAATTCGATTTAATAAATAGCACGAGTATATAGCCTTTTAATGAAGAAACACGAATATGGTTTTTAACTCACTAAAATCCTATACCAGGGGTTCGTGCAAAATTTTCGATTCCATAACTATTTCAAAGGAAATTTTCCTGTGATTTGCTTAGAATGGAATCTTTAGGCTTAAAATAATTATTTATTACAATTAAAAGGTCAACCTATCATAAACGTTTCCTTGACCTGTAACGAAATGTTTTCTTTCCCGACCTTATCCAGGTTTACAAGGTCGTCTACAAACCCTCTAAAATGTTTGAAATTGAACAAATACTCCTCTATTTTCATATAATCGCACAAATATATAGCACACAAGACACGCATGTATTGTCGTAAACAAACCACTCCTGTGTAGAGCTACCAATAACTTGGATATATTCCCACTAGTGTTATAAGTTTGCACGTAAACTCCAGCGCATAAATTAACTAAAGCTGATATATATCATACAGAAATATAAACAGAAGTCAAACCAAAACGATAATCGTCTCCTAACGGCCATGTGATATTTTTATTTCCCTTAAAAGTAAACTTATCGTATTCTTACAGGGTCACGTTCGAGGACGATTAAGAAATAATGCGTACTTTTATATAATAGTACTGCCATCACGAGACCCAAAGCACGGTAGAAGGTAGCTTCACGTTCGCGTAAGATGTCAGAAAAAAAAAGCTTGGACAAATTTTGTCGATAAATGGGCCATATTATTTTCCGATGACATTTGGTAAGGATTAGGATATTTAAATTATCACTGTCGACAGTGTCGAGAAATGTAGCGTCGTCTGCTACATAATCAAAAGAGGCTTAGCTAAATAAAAAACCTAAATCATGCAAAAATCGGAATTTCCTAATCCTTTTCAAATTGTAATAAGGTGAATTGTATAAGATATCTACACGTACATGTAAGCGTTCAATTGATTTATAATTTAACTATGAAGTTGAAATTCGCCCCAAAACTCTTTCTACACGCAATAATTTCGGTTTTTGAGTTACCGTACTGTTTCGCTAAATAATTAAGGATTGTCAAGTCGTACTTGGAACGAGAAAGGTTAAGTTTAAATAACTTTAACAGAACTAATATCATTACGCAATCCAAACCCTCTGAGGGTACGTATTCGTACGAGTTACCAACGTTTCTAATCTATAACACCTCTATTCTGCATCTCATTTTACCATTAGGGTATGGCGTTTCGCAACGCGAAAACAAAGCGTTATATTGATTCTTCTATAGTAAGGCAACCAGGCTATATTTAATTATGCATTCAAGGACATAAAATTCCCCATTGTTGGATTTTACTATCACCGTAAAATATTACACCCTTTCTTTACGAACTCAGCGTGATACGTCAAAACAGAACAACAAAATTGATAACAAATAACATCCAATGCAGATATTGAAGCCTTACTTTAAAGTTATAAAAAAAAATGAATATGTGATTTTCGATCGATTAG
The DNA here is from genome assembly GCA_963920705.1 of Odiellus spinosus. Classification (NCBI taxonomy): domain Eukaryota; kingdom Metazoa; phylum Arthropoda; class Arachnida; order Opiliones; family Phalangiidae; genus Odiellus; species Odiellus spinosus. Next base: position 16,173,570 of record OY987227.1, on the reverse strand, counting down.
AAGCGTTAACAAAAACTCATAACAACATTAATATTCACCGAACGTTTGTCATGAATTTACAACAGATTAACAAAGTTACAATAGGGATAACTACCATTTAAAGTGTATAAGAACATGGATAAAAACGTCAGAAAATCTGCGGCCAATCAAAGAGAGTTTTAAAACATTTCAAACACGTTCTTTACGTGGCTGTAATTTTCTGAGATTGTTACCAGTTTGAAATTGAAGTTAGGCCTAGATATATGATAACTAATTATAAATGATATCTGTGATCTCAACGTTAATTTAAAATAAGGAGAACCTTTCATGAGTAATGTTTTCATGCATAATTTACCGCTCTAAATCGATTAATTACTGAGCCTTTAACTACCGTATTCTTATAAAATTCGTCAGTCATTTGTGCAAAATTAAACACGGCTTTGAAAATTAACGCCATCAAAACTTTAAATCGCATGTTTGCAAGCTCGCAAGTACCCGAAAAAATACTTCTTTAACAACTACTAAAAGTTCGCAATATTTCATTTGAGTTTAAATAAAATTAAAATTAAAACTTACCCTAGATCAAAACTTTATTCGTTCATTGCCTATAAACGGAGACTTAATTTGGTAAGAACACCAAATTACTTTGATAAGTATTAACGTTTTATAGTTACGATCGAAAATTAAGTTAAACTTCTGATTCACGCGTCAACATCCAGAGAAATTTTAATCTACAATACACGCGGAAATAAATAAACAATGTGGACGAGAGAGCTTCGACCCTCTCTTCGCGTGGTAAGTTGGTAACTTGCCAGCTAGAACGCCTATTCTATAATGAATTAGATAGCATCGCGATGTTGAACTACTTTAGAGAGGGTGGTATTCTAGCTAGAGAGCAGATTTGGTAAATTGAACGCGGAAATTGAACTGTTAAAGTCTCGCTATAAAATAGTTTTGACAGAGAGCGACGTGCGTCTATCGCGCGTTACTCTACTGCCTCTATGGATTGAACTGAAGTAAAACCAGCCCCCACACGCTATTTCTCCTGCGCTCAAATTCAGCGCCACCTAGCGGTTGAAAGCGTGAGAGCGTGAAGCCGCGCAACTTTACGCAATTGTTCTTTCTGTTCTTTTATTTACTCGAAATATATGGATAGGATTAAAAATTCACGCTTTAATTGTGTTGTGTTATGATCACAATGCCTAACTTTTTTTGGCACAATTGATACCGAATATACTGGATAGAAAATATATTAAAGTATATTGAACCTAATAATCAAGTACATGTAGGAAAAAATACTGTTGTAAATGTTAGGTATAAGCATATTGGAAAACAAACAAATAAAGATTAGAATTTGGGGCCTCGATCATTTTCGAGCCCATAAACCTTAATTTTGGGGACCCTAAATCTTAATTTCGGGGCACCTATCAAATTCCTATGGGGGTCCGTGCTGTAGCCCCCCTTACCGACCAATTGGTTTGCGCTACCACGATCTGATCAAAATTTGAGTTGGGGCAAAAAAAATTTCATTGTGGGGTCACGCTAAAAATCTAGACAATTCTACTAACTTGTAACATCAGAAGACGTCCGAAATATATATTATTTTCGATTAATAATGACTCCAAATTATTCAAAAACTATGTTTCAAGATTAGAAAATGTTATAATTTGCACAGATCAACGTAAACGTCCACATTTACTTTGCGGAGAGTATAGGTAATAAACACGTTACAAGTGTATCAAATACATTGCCAAACCTTTATTATTCCCTTCTGATATAATGCCAACACACGCAAAGACCCATAAAATGAGGATATATAACTATCTAGACTGTTCAAGTACCGTGTCTTAGAGGGATTTCCCTACCACGATCTTAACTCGTTGCCCTGGTTTAAACTAAGACAATGGGGAAGAAAAGAGATGGGGCAAAGTTTGATAACCCCGGCCGATTCCAATAAAGTTCAAGATTGAAAAAGAGTCACGTATACGGTACCGAAAAATACCTAGTAACATCTCTCTGGATTTTACATTAATATTATTTTTATATTTTAAAAGGAAAAGATGTCTATATGATTTTATAATAAAAATAAAACAATTCGATCGAGAAAAACTTGAGAATCAGAGCGTGGAATTCAAGTGGCCGAAGATTTAGTATCGAGACAATTCTTTTATTGGAAGTTTTAAAATAAAAATTGATTAAGAGTTAAAATATTGATATAATATAGTCAAGCTGAACTTTCAGAGGCGACATTGGATCGCTATTCGATTGCTTTTACTCTACAACGGGCTAAAATTTCGGCGTTTAAAAAACAAGGATAGCTCTCTCTCTAATAACTAGATTTTGAGTTTCTTCCTACGACTTGTTTGATTGTTTCTTCGATCTCTTAGGCGTGGACGATCCGCTTAGGGCCGTGGTCTAATCTGAAATTTGTGTAAAGCGGAGCTAAAGTCTTGCAAAATTGGATTGCAATTTTTTTTTAAAAAAGCACGACAATAATTAAACCTATTATTATAATAGTGATTAGTTAATATGAGTACAAGTTAATCTAACCAACACATACTAAGAATATGGTAAAAACATTAATTGAAAAAAAAAAAAAAAAAAAAAAAAAAAATAAGAACTGAAGAGGTTTTCGGACCTGGATTAAAGAATTTAAAATTGGTTACTCAAAAATAGACTTTAAATATATTTTTGAGGTCTTGGACATATTTTTTCTTTTAGATTGTGTCAAAACACGAATTGATTTCGTCGTGATCATTTTGATTATAGATTTTCTCAGTACTAAAAGTTGAAAGATATAAAAGTTCAGGAAAGGTCCCATTTATACATAAAAAAGGTTGATTCGTGAGAAATTACGGGTTATATCCAATGATAATTTTGATCGAGCTCGAGCTTGTATAAAGTTGAAATTGGGAGAACTGGGATGGGACCAATACCTAGCGATCGAGTCACGAATCCTAAAAGTAGCGCGCTAAATCGATTTTGTAAATTTTTTTCTCTCTTTTCCGTGTCGTTCGTGTCCGATTATATTAATGGTTACCGAGATTTATGGTCGAATACGGTTTTTCTATAAAACTAATGATTTTGTGGGTGGATTACTATAATGCCTTCTACTCTAGCCGCTCGACTCGAAAGATATTCGATTCCAAGATCAAATCGTAACCCTCTATTTAATTGCGCTATGATTTCTAAATCGAAAGAAAAAAAAATAAAAAAAATTGGACTTCCGGTAAATAACTACCCGACTTCAATCCATAAAAATCGAAGTGAAAGATATAGAAAAACTACTAGTTATGATTTATTAAAGATAAAAGGAACTATAGCTTTTCGTGTGAGCAACCGTAACCAACTCCAGGTGGAAACGACTACCCTTTAAGGGTCAAGAGGAATGTTCGTAGGTGAAAAAACCTCGACTTGTTCTCGACCACGACTCCGATGATGAAAAATCAAGTAGATGTTTTATTTGTAGTTAAATTTTTGGATGCAATGGTTTTTTCGAGTTTTTTCGCCTTTCCCAGGCAAATACCATCATGAATTTCATCCGTATTAACATGGAAAGCGTCACAAGCTATATAATTTCGTATCACGTGAGAAGTTTCTCTCCCGATTTCAAAACAGACATACTTTTCAATGAGTTAGGTGCATACCCGAAGCTGAAGCATTTTGTCCGTAAACTATCTATCTACTCATAACCAACAATCCATCGCCAGGTAAAAAAGTTATGGATTACTTGTCTCGATTCAGTTGCAATATGATTGCATTTCTACAAGTATACGAAAGACTTCTTATACCGAAATTGAAATTTCAGTTGGGACAGACTGTAATTACTGCTTGGTTACCGATATTAAAACAATCGGAGTGTAATTCACTAATCTTGAGAGCCCGTTTAGTCTCAAATAAAATAAGCTCACGTTACATTGCCTCCTTTAGAACATAGGAGGCTTTCCTCCATTAATTATGGTAATTATATTTAAGAAATTAATCTTTTCATTCCCGGTTACGGATAATATTATTAATCCATGCCACCCGAGGTGAAAATATTTATAAATTGCCTCAGTGTGAACTTGAACCACCGATCTCTGGGGCGATATAACCCAAGTCGTTACTTTGCAAATAAAAAACGTATTATTCCATGGATTATTGTCCAAGTTTTCATTTTCAAGCTCGAGGTTCTTTATACATTTTTTTATTCTCCCTTGAAACGTTCGAAATCATTTTTTTTTTTTTTGTTTTTTTGGGGGGAAAAAACGTGAACTCAAAATGTAATAAGGCACGTTTTCAATCAATATTTTTTGGCCAAAAAAGTTACTTTATTTCCTCATGGCTAAGGTAAATTTCTACAGTTACGACGAACAGCTTATTTTTTTGGCCAAAGAATCTTGATTTAAATCTGGGCTTCAGGCATAAGAAATGTAACTTTTTTTTTTTAACTATTTATAAGTCAATAATAATTTTCAAAAATTTAAATTATCTTCACCCAAATATTGAGGACTATTTTTTATAGTAGCTACAATATTAAATATATACATGACCCAAAAAAATGACCACAGATATGATTGTTGATAGTTATCACTTGATCGTTATAAATAATGAAAATGTATAATAAAAATTTGTCAGCCCACAACTTTTGATGAACAAAAACCATTTTTATTTCCCACTTGGATGACTTCCTGGTCTAATTTTCAATCTTTTGGGATACTTTAATCCGCCCACCACAAAAATACGGACACGGATGGCTAACTTCGGTCATTTAGTGACGTCATACGAATGACCAGAGAAGGTCATCCGTCACCTCCTCGTAAGAAAATATCACGTCCACAATTTATATTTAGAACTTGTGGTTAATTAGAAAACTCAGAGGGCCGCTTAGATTATTGACTCATTAATCAACTTTTATCAACTGGATTTTCCTACAACGACGCGGGCGGTGCCTCTCTACCAAGCCTTTCCCCGTGTTTAACGTAATTTGAATAATAATTTAAAGGTAGATTAAAGTTTCTAATTTTTAAATTGAGATGAGAAATGAAAAACTAATAAAAAATAGCATTTATTTAGCCTCATTTTGGCGCTGGGGAATGGTTTGATATGGTGCTAGGTAAATAACCACCTGGCGAACAGAATTCGTTAAAACGAGTAATCTTTCGTTAAATTCGCCTGTTTTTGGCACTGAAGTAGCGGTAATATTTTCAAATATCCAACCCAGTAAATAAACCATGCCTCATATTACAAAATGAAAATATAGCGCATTTTCCCGCCATTTTGGGTATAGTTTCGAACCTAAAATTTTCCAACTCGAATAAACGGACTCTGTGTCTTAAAATCACAGACAAGGGTTTATTTGCGTTTAATCAACCCTTTAAAAAAAGGGTTAGCAATTCTGTTTAGTTCCTCTCAAGCGTGAATAATTTGTAAAACCATATAACAAAAAAAAAAACAAATCCTTATTATTAGGCGAACTAAACCGTAAATAATGTTAACTTAGTAGAATTATTTAAAACGCTATGTCAAAAACGACTGTAGCGGGATATTATTTGGGTGGATTTGAGAACGCCCGTCCGTATAAAAGGCGTACCATCATCACGTTACACTGAAACAGGGGGGGGGGGGGGCTAATAGAACTTTGTTTCATAGAAACCTTTTGTCATACGATTGGTGTCCAGACTTATAGAAGGACGCAATTGAAAAGGGACGAGATTTTCTTAAGAAATCATTTAGAAAAGCTTACGGAATCACGGGGCGACATAAGAAAAAAATCTTTCGAGCTTAATGAACATCTAGAACCCGGCGAACCCGGTCATTTAAAGTTGGTAAAAACGCCCACGCATTTATTCTTGAGTACATCAAAGCGAAAGTTGTGGCGGAGTATCTCAAAATGTTAAACTTCATAGTGATAAAAGTAGTTTATGGAAAACTGTTCTTAACCAGATTACATTTGCGTCGCTTGCAGTGAGTAACTCTAATAAATCTACGGATAAATATAATATTAAAGACGAAAATATATAAATTAAGGCTTTCAAGACTTTTTCGCGTGTTTCAAATGGAATTTGAGTAATATTTCCGGAAATAGTCCTGGTCGATTTGCCGGAAATGGGCCCTTGTCTCATAGCCGCGCCGCCATCTTTTTGTAGTAACAGGCTGCCAGACTATTTCTAATTTTATTTCCCACAAACCAAATTCAGGTTGTTAGTCCAACGCTTCCTATATGATAAAGTATAGGAGGCGTTGGTTAGTCTGTAGCTATTTTCACACTACAAAAAGATGGCGGACGATCACGTGACAAAAAGTTTTCCCCGCCAAAATTTTCGCGAGGTTCTCTAGACTTCCGGTTTTGGAAATCGACCAGGACTATAGGGAAAAAATTTTGATCTGAGGCGTCTCCGAAATTTTGAAGTGTTTTAAACACGCGACAACCCAGGGGTGTAAAATTGTGAATACAGCTTTTTAATAGTATGAAAAAGTATAATCCTTCGAAATAAATAGTGACAGCCTCACTTTAACGAAAATAAAAAAGTATTTAAATTTTCAGATATTTTTAAAACACCGCTCATTAATCCTTCATTAAAACCTCCTTCGCATTATTAGCTTTGACTAACTCACCCTCACTAGAGCCGGAAATTCAAGATTTTAAAACATCTAACAATACAAAATTATGGGTATTTATTTCTCAAAATATTGGATAATTAAGATTATGAGAGAATAATACCCATTAATTTCCACACAATTTCAACATTTGTTATAGCAGAAATTATTATTAAGGTCAAGGTAAATGAAGATTATATTCGAAAAAAATCTACACGCAGGCAAGTGCACATTAGAAACAACAGTTTAAAATTTTGGAATAGTCGAATTGTACAATATTGGGGGCGAGGGATTGATCTTTTCACATAAGCCTGTAGCTTTGACTGCACTAAATTAGACTATTTGGCATTAACAAAGGCTGTGATCAGTTACGTAATCGGGTAATCGATCTCTCAGATTTTAAGAAAGAAGTTAACACGTCGTACATTGGGGTGGTTGATCCACAGAAATACAAGACTTGAATATTCGATTTAAATATTCAGAACTGTTTGAAAAGTAATTATAACCCCAAAAGTGTGAATGTAGCTTAAAAAGGGTGGTGTTAATTCAGTCTGAAACATGAATTCAGTCTGAAATAGTACTTGATTATCTAGCAATGGTATCAAAGGATACCATTGGAATCGTTAATTCCTACTCAGGTGACATATGGGAACACAGTTTTACAGGGGCCCACAAATTTTCCGTATCTGCACCTGTTTAAGAGCAATTTAAACAATACGGAAATTTTTGGAATTTTATCCTAGTCTAACAATAATAATAAATATAATTGTATATTTATTTTTATGCCACGGTGAAACTGTTAACCAGAATATTTTTGTTTTGATGAAATTTGACACTGAGAAAAAACAAGTTAACTTTGTGTCAAAGTGAATGTCGTAATCGGAGAAGTGTAAGGGGATAAAAATATTTACGTACACAATGGGTTGATTTTAAAAAGCGAATTTTCGTTAGAGCATAAAGCGGATATCCGCTTCATTTTTTTCGTAGGATAACCGTGACAATGGGAAAGGAAAGTTACCTGTGAATTGCGGCTGAAAGCGAATTCGCGGTTACAATGGACCATGAATAGTCTTTAGAAATAAAAGTAAAACATTTGATCAATATATGGTTCAAGGTTCGGTTTCAAAAAATAAAAATATATACCCAAGAGTAACCCAGTTCAAGGCTAAATAATAAGCCGGTAATATTAACGCATCCATAACCTTAAAAAAAAATCAACCGAATTTATTAACACAGATGTCCCAATCCCTGTTCGTGGTTGGTCAATATTAATTTTTCGTCTGCTATAAAGCGTGTAAATTTGTACTGAAGAGATGGTACTATGGGCAATTCCACCTCGATCTGGCAGCACGCCCAAATTAGGCTCCCTTTATCTCTATATCAATTCATAACGAGTAGCTAAGCCTTTTTGTGGACACTCCCAAGTCAAAGTGGAATTGACGTAAGCTTTCAAATAATCCCTCTAATCCTTGTCTAGCCACTTTTTCTTACTTTCACTGTGACACTTAAATAAAAACGAGTAATATTTTCTAAATTTGTTTTATTTTTATTTATAATACAATTTAGTATCTTCCTTTTACTCGTTTTAATCTAAATTAATTTTAATATAAAACACAAATGCTTAAAATAAATTTAAAATCGTTAAATCATGGCACACATATTGACTGCTAAGACTTTTTTTTTTTTGAGAAATTGGGGTGCTCCAGGAGTACTCCAAAATACATTGCGTCAATGACTTTCGGAGTGCTCAGTGAGCAGTCTGAGCAACTCGCAGAAAAACGCCACATTACACGCGAAATGTTTTCATAAAATAAAACGTCAAAACGAGACCAAAGCTTGGACCAAAGTGTAGAAATTATTACTATTAAGACTTGTACGTTAATAGCAAAATTAACAATAACTTGATTCAAGTTGATGTTGTACATGTATAATATTTTCAAATAACCTACCCTAAAATTTCCTAGGATCTAAATTAGCGTAAAAATAAGGATTCGCGTCTCTATCTTCATTTAAAAACTTTTACATGTTAAAAACCTAATAAAACTGGACGGTAATTGGTAAGGGCCAAGTGTTAAACATCAATAAATATATTTTATTACTTTAAACTAAGAAGTAAATGTTGTGTTTTGATTATTTATCAGTACTTTAAAGGGTATTACTGAACGTTAGAATAATAAGAAAAAAATTGTTTTTGCACTCTTCAGCATTTCAATCAAATATAATGTTGGTTAATCATTATGCCTTGCCTTTTAAAAGCGTATCTAAAGGCGTACCCGGACTACGTACCGTAGACGATAGAGCCACGCTAATTATCGATAAGACTAACAACAAATGTGTCCCTGCTCCCACATTTAACCAAGGATCAACTGGCGATATAGTTAAAATCGCGTAAACCACTGGTCGTAAGAAGATGACCCAAAATAATATGACACTTGGCATTGTGTTCGACACGTGGTTCACGGGATGAGGAACGAAGGTACACGGGGAGTGAGCGTGTAACAATTTCCTGGACCCGAAAGTGGGAAATGTTTCTGACGATAACTCGTGAACTATCGCCTTGCCGATAGAAGCGAATATAACAAGGACCAAGACGACCCCGAGTTCGGTCAAAACCGGTGTACTGGTCAAGGGAAAGCGTGTATGGCCCGAATTGTTCTTGTCGCACAATAAAAGGTGAAGATCAGCAGTTACGTTTGGACCAACATATTCTTCAGCGGCATTTGAAACGTCCATGTAAACGTACCCAGACTCGTCAAAACGGGATGACCTGAATATTATCGTTTGCAATTATAGGTTTGGTAAGCACCTATTACCCTATTGTAATCAACTTAGATGGGGGCACTTGCCTCGTGTTCAATAATTTAAATCAACTTTAAATTGTTTACACAAAATTTGTTGACCATGTTAATATAACATCTTGAAATTGGTTAATATTTTAACCAATTTTAATTTTATTTCACTTTTTTTTACCAAGCCAAGGCTCCGGTATCATTTAAAGGGACTATCTACTTTTTTAAATCACCTTTAAAGTCGCCTTCTTTCCTAGCTTAGCAGACGAATTTGATCATAAAAATAGTACAGTCAAAGCAAGGCTGTGTGCAAAAGGGAAGATCATTTTAAAGGGCAAATTTCAGAGCAGAAAGGGCCTTTAACCACGGTACAGCACGCTGTACACTGGCAATTGCAAGTTAAAAAGTAACTGATACAGATATGTTATATAATATGTTCAAGTTAAAGCATCAAACAAATAGTTCGACCGAGATATTTCTCGATTAGCAGCAGCGTCAAGAAAACCTAGTTTTTGGAGTTTTTTTTTTTTTTTTTTGATTTTTAATTATCGGAAGGAAGGAAACCCGTTATAAAAGCGTGTTTTAAGAGTACTCTGAAAGAGTCTCTAGGAAATTGCCTAGAAGAAACGGAAATTCGTGCCAAATATAAGCGAGCTTTTCACTTTCTCCTAAAAAACGCTCGTGATCCATTGAAAGAAGCCAACATAAGTCTATAGCCCCCATTCAACCGAAGCTCTACATACGCAATAACATTCGATTTTTCTTTTACAAAACCCACTTAAATTCGACCACAAAAGATACGATTCATTCGTAAGAAAAGCGACAAAAGGTCACAGAATGAGGAAAGGAGCATGCAATTCTGATTAGGCTTAGCAGGAAAGGTAGAGACAAAAATAAATCAAAGAGCAAAGTCTAGGACTGAACCGGCCGCATTGTCTCTGCGCCTAGAAAACACCTTAGATCTCTAAGACATGTGATATAGCCAGCTAATAACAATCCATTTCGATGTAATCTTTCTAGGGGATCTCCTGCATAGGCAGAGTGAGGAAAAACTATCTCCCTTCTCTCCGCATCCGGGGGATGGAACGAATTTTAACCAAACTAGTAACTACCTAGTTTTCCTCTTCGTTTTAATTCAAGAACTGGCAACTATTCTTTCTTTCACATAAGGTTCAACATTGTGTACATTCGCTAAAGCTTTCCCCGATTTTCCAACTTATCTTGAACAGAAGCGCAACATCTAAAACGTGCCAAAATGGCGTACTAAACTACCAGACAGTAGTTGCGATAACGCGTTGAAACATTTTGTAACCATTTTTTAAAGCTCAGATTAACAAAGCACCAATTATGATCAAAATATATAAATACCCACATGATATTTAATTTATGTCAGACTTACGTTCCAAAGATATATTTCGCCAACGGTGTGATAAGTACCACAGTCAAGAAAGACAGGTTTCTAGTCCACTTCCTTTCGATGTTGCAGTAATTGGTCAAAATATTATCCAAAATTTGGGCGAGACTCAATCCTACGTTAATGGCCACCATAAAAATGGCAATTGTCGCTTGGGTAACGCAGAAGATTCTAGACGCGCCAGTCCAGTGGTCACTCAAAGATAGTCCAACGTCCAGGCACAAGTACGCAGAGTGTAAAGTCCAAGAAAACCCGTAAACGGTACAGAAAATAACAAATATCGAAGACCTGGTTGATTGACCGCAACACCATCGGAACCATTGTCCACAAAGAAATCGACCGCACCTGACCGTTATCCAGAACAGCACTAAAAAACGCGTAACCGACATAAAAACCGATATGGAGAAAAGCAAATTGTAAAACGTTGTCATGGTGGCCACAAAGATTTCAAATTCTAATTATTGTTCGAATAATCGCCACGAAGATCTACAGCACGGTTTAATTTTTAAATATATATCAAAGAGGTCTCCAACAGTGTCCCTAATCACGGTTAATCTCAACCACTCATAATTTAGTGCCACTATTTTCCACTAAAATGAGCTGAAACCAAACTGAGCGCGCTTCTATCGTCAAATGAAAGGAATTTGAATCCTCCAAACTTGTCAAGGTCTACTATTCATCCACTAGCTAAATTACCGTTAAAAACATTCTGAGAAGAGTTTTCCTGTCATAATAATTCATGGACAGATTTTCAAAAACGTTCAAACAGAAAGTTTACACAATCTCTATCGATATCTATATTTCGTCTACTAATTTACCAAATATAAATTTAAAAAATTAAAACCGATATTCCAATATTTTTGGACTAAAAATCCTTGACAAAAGATTAAAACCTACTAGTTGTCATAATATTTACATATTAAATAAGAGATCTCAAAATCAAACCGCGACTAAAGCTCGTTCCACCTCAAATGAAAGGAAGCCCGGTTCCTCCCACCATGGATCACTAAGCCTATTTTTCGTAAAATAATTAAAAAAAAAAAAAAAAAAATAACAATTTTTTTTTCTGTATAATTTCGCCTACTAAACCTGTAGTCTACTATTTACTGTGAATTCTAATAAAAATGGGGTATATATTTTCGAGATTATAAAACTATCGCGAAGCTCAATTGAAATTAAAAGTAAAAGAAGTTCCTCATCCTAAATAATAGGAGCTATCTTTTGGAATTTACGACAAGCTCGGTGGAAAAATATCGAGGGGGTCAACAAGATTTTTCTCGGTATATCCCGTTTAGGCTTGTTGGAAGTTAGGCCGAATTAATGGTGGAAAAAAGAAATTTCATGGAAGAGGGTGCTGATAAACCCACCCCCGCCAAGCTTTTACTATATTCGTTTTCATCCTTGAACAGACAAGTCGAGAAGCCAGTTTGTGTTGATCACGAAGTGGGTCAATTCGAAATAATGAGTCAAAACCAGAGAAGATTCTCTTTTACTACAATTTTATTTATTCTCTCATTCAAAAGAAATTGGCAGAACTACTTATATTCCCAATGAGAAATAATATTTTGTATCAGTCCGTCAAAGTTTTTAGTTTAAAAACTATCACACAATCACCTATCTTTAATTTTTATACCCCTCCTCTCTCTGAAACCCAGACTAGCTTTGTACATACTACACTACTTGCCAACTGGAATTGGCATTAAGATGCAAAAGTAAGGTAAACCTCATAAACAGGAAGGTAGTCGATGCCAAGAGGATCTTGGATTTTTATTCTCCAGAAAGTTTAATATTGTAAAATCAATCCGCCTAATCTTTCCCTATTACGCCTGCTCCTCTTGAGTAGAACGAGGTATAGTTTCAGCATTTATCTCCAAGAAACCATAGCAGGTATAGAAAGAGTAGCGAAAAAACTGGCCCACTGACGTCACAAACCACTAGTGGGGGCTGGAAGCCCAATTTATTTTAAATGTTAAGGAGGGAAGGTAATATTCATCGAGTTGAGAATGTAGGAATTATAAAAAAATAAGACGTGTGATTGCTCTGTCAAAGATAAATAGAGTAAAAAATATTGTTTCGTTTTTAAATGAAAGTATATTCAAATTAATTCTTTAAAATTACATCTTTAGAGTTAAAGAAGTTGTAACTTAGCTATGCAGTGCGTAGAGCCTAATTTGTATAACAATAGTTATATGCCTTATAATTTGACCTTGAATGCCTTTGGTGATATAAAATAGTATCACTATATTCACTACCCCTTTAATGTATATTTTTATGCATCGTAAAAAATATTCCATCTTTATTGTAAGAACGTGCAAACTTAGTCATCATTTATCTCTAAGCAAACAAATCATAGAGATAAGGGCAATCATAGCTTTGTATCCTCTGATAAAACTTCATGGAATACACTATAGTTTTATTTTACAATAGAGTTAAAGGAAAAGTGAAGTGTTTTTTTATTAATCTGCAGCTAATAATCACACACATTTGTGTAATAAAATATTCAGGGAGGGTTTTTGAATTGTACTAATAATCGGAGACTTTTCAACTTTGATACTGAGTTAAGAGGTAAACCTTAGACTAATCAGAAGATGCTCCACCTTTAGCTTCATAAAATACAGCGCCATGTGCTGCAGCAAACTCTGAATTGCGTTAAATCTTGTTCTTATTTTCAAAAAGTATTTTTTTCACCCTCCCTTGAAGACTAAAAAATAGAAATACCATATGCCTAAATTTTAATGATTTTATATTAAAAACTTTTAAAACATTTTATTTCCATAAAAGAATATAAATGTAGTTGTAACTTTTCTATTAATACTGTGCCTTAAACTTTAAAACCAACAAAAGCTATTCCACAGGGAGATTTTTCCAATTAATTGGTTCTTTACCCACTTCGATTAGAAGTTTGTTAGTTTGTGAGAAATGCTTGCAACCAAAAAACCCGCGCCTAACTGATAATGGCGAGGGATGGACTGTTTTTAGGACATGATGCTTACTCTATAAATTTTAATATTGCGTTAAAATTCACGATAAAAATTTGGTTTTCTTTAACTTACTTTGTCAATAACTTCTCCTTTCTTATGAGCGTAAGATCCCCAAAGTAGAAAAATAACATTGTCTAAATTATCGCTGATGTATTTAATGACAGCGTCAGTTAGATTTTCCCATCCTTTGTCTTTGTGCGAATTAGGTTTTCCACTTTGAACAGTCAAGCAGGCGTTTAAAAGTAAAACTCCTTGAGTGGCCCAGCCGCTTAAATTACCGTGTTTGGGGATTTCAAACCCTTCAATGTCTTGTTCAAGTTCTTTAAACATGTTTTGGAGACTCGGAGGGGGTTTGACTCCATTTTTAACGCTAAAAGCCAACCCTGAATGAATAAAATGAATTTATAAATTATTAATTTTGGTATTTGATTAATTTATGTTTTTATTTAAAAAATTTACCATGAGCTTGACCAGGACCGTGATACGGATCTTGTCCAAGTATGACAACTTTAACCTTTTGAAAATTAAAATAAGTATAAATTATATTTTGTTAGAGTTATTGTTATAATTTTAAATACTTGATCAATGGCACACATTCTTGTCCAAGAATAAACTTCATCTTGAGGTGGGAATATTGTATATTTTGATCTTTCCACTGAGATAAATTGTCCTAGCTGAAATATTATAGATTGAAAATATTAAAAAGTAAATACACTAACTTGAATTGTAACTCTAGTATATCTTACTTTCTTAAAATATTCTTTTTGAAACTGTTTCTCGAGAGCAAGGAACCAGGTAGGACCTATATTATCCGATAAAGCTGGGCAGGTTTTTGATAGTAATTTAATCTTGGCTCTTATTTTCTTCTCCTCTATGGAGCTCTTTTGTTCTGGGGATAAACTGGCACCGCCTATCAATGGGATTTTACCCTCATCATTGGCAACCAAGTCAGTTTTCTGTCTTTTACTAGGTTGTGTAGTCTGAAATATTAAATTTTAATTAATACAAGACTTTCAAAAATATTGCTAAAACTTGCCATGTAAGACATTGCATGCGCAACAATCACAGATAAAATCTAATTTAACACCCAAAAATGATCTTACCTCTACATTTTTGGTTGTTGATAAAACTTTGAAAAAAGAGTGAATTGATTTCTGTTTTATCACAGTTCCATTCATTGTCTTTGTAATTAGCGATAACTCGGTATGAGATTAGAAGACAAGCAAAACATCACGTTGGTCGGTAAGGTAACTCCCATCAAAAAAGGCGGGATTTCATCATCGTCTGCTAAATTAAACCACGTGATAAGAGCAGCTGCGGGCGGCCTGCGGCTATCTGGCAGTCGTCTGCTATTAAAAGCCACGTGACCATCCATAGTATATGTAAGGGGTGCCTGTATCTGAACCAGCAGTTCGATTTTTTTAATTAAGAAATAATTTTAAGCTTCTAAATTAACTAAATATTTTAAATTATGAAACGAAATATTCACCAATCATCTTCAAAAAACAAAATTAAGAAAAAGCCAGTTCAAAATTTAAAAATTAATGATAATCAAGATGACATCAACGGTGGCATGTTTGCAAATCTCAATGTTTACATTTTACTTAGTGGACTTATAACCAAAATAAGAGCTAACATATTTAAGGAACAAATAAGGAATCATTCCGGTGAAGTCAGTGAGAATTTAAATGATAAAACAAGCCACATTGTGGTTGACGATTCTCTTGATTGGTTTAAATTTCATCGGATTGCTAAATGGGATGATGATAAATATGCTCATATAATTGTTGTACACTCTGAATGGTTATGCAAGTGTTTAAAAGATAAAACATTACACGATACTGACCCATTTGAACTAAAACATTCCCCTAAACCTTTAAACCCTAGTGGCATAACAGAGAGTGATGGTACTCAACCTGATACACCTACATCTAGTCAGTTCACCAAATTAAAAGTAATTAAATGTTATCATTAATTGTATTTGATTAAGATTATATTTAACATCACAAAAAATAGGTATCTGCGTTTGCTTGTTCTAAACCATCCAGTGAAAGCGTTAATCACAATAAACATATCACTGCGAAATTAGAGGTGCTATTAATTAATTAAAAAAATATTCAACTATCAAATAAATAAAATTATTTCAACAGATAATGGCCGAAACTTATAAGAATACGAAAGATCAATGGCGAGAATACGGTTACACCAAAGCTATAAGCGCTCTCAAAAGATATCCTAGAGAAATTAAATCTTACGAAGTCTGGCATAAAATCTTGTTAATATTTTTATTCAATGTTTAATTTTTCCCATTTGTAAATAAACAGGAGGCAAAATCATTACCCGGTGTAGGAGAAAGACTAGCTAAAAAAATATGGGAGATAATCGAAAGTGGTCATTTTAGAAAACTGGAAGAGGTTTGCGATGATGATCGAATACAAGCTACTAATCTATTTGCACAGATTTGGGGAGCTGGTCCTTCTACGGCTGAAAATTGGGTTCAACAGGGTTACAGAACTTTGGATGATCTTAGGGAAAAAGCTACACTCAATAAACAACAAGAAATTGGTTTAAAACATTTTCATGATTTCCTAGAAAAAATGCCACGAGAAGAAGCTGGTGAAATTATAGAAATTGTAAATATTGAGATCAAATATAAATTTAAACGAGATATTTTTTTTTTTTAATTTTAATTTCTTTATCTAGGTTAAAAAGGTGGCTCTTTCGATACAGTCTGGTTTAGAAGTGGTAGGTTGCGGATCTTACAGAAGAGGAAGGGCTTTATGTGGAGACATAGATATTTTAATCTCTCATTTAAAAGGAGATCTACAACCTCATTTTTTAACAAAACTAATCGATAAACTTCATGAAATTGGTACATTACTGAATTTATTTAACGGACCCCATGATGTTATTATATAACCTCATTTATCTTTAAAGGTCTTTTAACTGACAATCTTACAATGCCAGATATGAAAAATCCTTATCGTAGCAAATTTATGGGGGTTTGCAAATTGGCCGGTGTAAATAGAAAAGTAATATGAAATAAATTATCTAATTGATTTTTAAAGTTTTTTTCACTGCTTTAAATTTATATATTTAGTATCGAAGAATTGATCTATTCGTCATACCCGCTGAAGAATACGCAACCGCTTTACTAGCTTACACTGGTTCGGGTCATTTCAATCGTTCAATGAGACTATTAGCTCGTAAAAAAGGAATGGCCCTCTCGGACCAGGCTTTAACTACGGGTGTAATTCGAAAGGGGTCGGAAAAGATACACGGTGGTCGCAGATTGGATACGCCAACTGAAGAATCAATTTTTCATCATTTGGGATTAGAATTTAGAAGTCACGAAGAAAGGGATGTGTAAAATTTTAACTCTGCGTTAAGTTTTAAACCAATTTTACTCTGGTTTCGTTATATTTTAACCTCACATAATTTTTATTTACAAATATCTGTGCAATTACTGTTCTTTTGCCTGGTTTGATTTGAAATTTTGTATTTATATAAAAAAATATGGTTAGAAAATATAAAACATGCGCAAACAATTTTATATAATACAATTTAATTAAAATAGTTTTTACCCATCCTCAGTTGATATTGTATTTGGTTTTGTACTGACCGGCTCTCCTAGTTCATCATCATAGTCATAAGAAAAATCATCCCAATTCAAGTCACTTATCAAGTTGTCGTTTTGACTGTTCATGAAATAATCCTCGATGGAACTTTGGCCATGTTCTGGCTTTCCTTCACTAGCTGTTGCTAATTGATACGTATCAGAATCCTTGAAGTTATCCTTGCTCAATCCAGCTTTACTTAACGTATCTAGTTTCTCTTGAATCAGAGGCCACATATGATCGTCACTTGTCCCTTCGGCTACCAAATATTGGACAACCACGCAGTCTTGTTGCCCAATTCTATGAGCTCGGTCTTCAGCTTGGGTTAAAATTCCGGGATTCCAAAACAATTCGGCAAAAATAACTAAACTAGCTGCGCATAAATTTAAACCCGCATTTGCGGCTGTGATGCTGAGTAGCGCCACTCGACAAGCGTCAACCAATTGAAAACGATCGCAATTAAGCTTTCTAGTTTCTGAGGGTGTTGTTCCGTCTATTCGCATAAAACCGACACTTTTTTCAGCCAGAATCCTCGCAATTTCATCAAGCACGACTCTATGATGAGCAAATAACAAAAATTTGCTATCCGATTCCAGAACGTCACCAAGGTAGTCGCAAATGGCTGGAATTTTGACAGTTCCAGTTTCATTGAAATACTGCAATAATATTCCCCTTTTTTCCATAGATTTTAAATCAACATTGGCCATTTCTTTAGAATAAGCGTCGAAGTGTTTCTTATTGATTTTGATCTTTGCAGGATCTAACATGATAACTTGCCTCCTCTTTGGTGGCAATTGAGTCATGACTTCGGACTTCAGCCTTCGAATCATCATAGTTTCTTGTAAAATAAGATGTAACTCCGTCATATTAGACGATCCGCTAAAATCCCATCCAAAGTTAGTGACTTTCCCATTGCAGTACCGAATTCCAAAGTCAGTGTAGTTTAAAAACAATTGGGGTTTAACAAGACGAATCTGGGTATAAAGTTCCATAGGCCTTGATAAACAAGGCGTGCCAGATAACAAAATAACTCTTTTCGCATTTTTGGCTATGGCTTGGGCAGCTTTGGTTCTAACTGTTTTGTAATTCTTTAAGAAATGGCACTCGTCAAAAATTAGGACTTTGAACTTCTTGGCTTCCACGTCAGTCTTCTTTCTAGCTAAAATATCGTAGCTCATGATAAAAACTTTTCCCGGAAAAAGAGGAGTTTTGTTATTATCTATCATGGTAATGTCAGAGCGTTTTAAAGTTGGTAGCCACTGATGAAAAGCTTCTAGCCAGGCAAAACGGACTGAAGACGGGCAAACTACTAGAAGAGGCCATTCTTCCATATAATAGGATGCGATAGCTATGCTTTGTATGGTTTTCCCCAATCCCATATCATCAGCTATAAGAACTCTTCCACCACGATCAATGCCAAAATAAACTCCTATCTTTTGAAAAGGCATTAGGGACCCTTTCAATTTTGGATCTAAGCCAGATATATCAGCTTCCGGAACCCTATCACTATTAGAACAGTTTGTGAATATTTTCAAAACACTGAGAGGCAAAGCGGTGAATGATACCACAGGAATTTCAGTCAGAGCTTTAACTAACTTCTCGTGATCTTCTATCTTGAAGTTCCACGTTTTATCTTTCATTTCGTAAGCTCTGCTGGGAATTGACTTGAAAATTTCTATAACTTTCTGGTTATAAGGTACTTCGATTTTAAACCTTTTTCGGGTGATCATACTAAAGGTTGCGTGGGTTTTCTTTTCAGTAACTTTAATGCCATTATTTATGTTTGATGATTTAAATTGGCCAGTCTTAGGGACACTAGCTGACTCCGATTTATAAAAACTTGTGATTTTAATAGAATTGTCTCGACCATCGTTTTCATTGATTTTTGGAATTGACTGCAGCTTTCCATTTGAGTTTGGTATTTGAATTCCCGCCGCGGCAGCGAGTGTATTCTTTGGGGGAGCTGGAGCTATTGCAAGAGTTTGACCAAGGCTTACCTGCTCCGCTCTAAGTCGTTTCCTTTCTAAGGCTTTCAAACGGTTTTCTTCGATCCTCTTTCTCTGCTCCACAGTTAATCCAGACGATTTTGGTGGTTCCATTTATATTAAGTTTTGCGATTGGCAACAAAAACTAATTATAAAAATTATTTACAATTACGTACGTGTTTCGCGACCTTATTTCCCGCGTATTTGAAAATTTACTTTTACAGTGACGACACTGTCCCAGTTGTTGGCCACACGTGACGTAACCGCCGCCGCGGCGCTAGTGACAAGTTGAAAGCAAGAAGGATCAGATAAGGAGAGGAAAAGTGGGGCTGCGTTGAGTTAGAGAGAGAAGAGCCAACCTCCCACTCGGGTGGAAAGGGGGATAGGAAATTCTCGAGGTAAACTGTTGTCACGTGGTCGCTAGCTAGCGCGTCTCATAAAGGATTCGTTTTACCCACGTGACAACAATTTACCACGAAGCATCTCTGCCCCCGTCTGTCCCCCGTTCTCCCAGAGTGGGAGTTTAGGCCGACGCAGTAGGAGCCGCGCCGTTCCCACTTTTCCTCTCCTTATCTGATCCTTCTTGTTGAAAGGTACCAAAAAAAAAAAAAGTGGGCAGTACCCAAAATGAAACCACATCTTTATAAAGTGAAACCAAATAGTACCCAAGGCTTAACACAGATTTTATATTGTAAAAAATTATAATACAGAAATGATTTATGCGTTTTTAAGAATAGTATCAATCTTTTTAAGCAAATGAGCCATTACAGGTTGTGTAGTCAAAATTAACTGTCCATTTGGCAAAAGCACATCAATAATAACAGAAACTACATAGATTTTCTTCATTAACTGTGTGTTCTCGAGCCTCTCCAAAAAACATCGTATTATTTGTTTCATAGTGCGAAAGACTGCTATTCTATTTTCACGCCAATCGCACACCATAACAAAACATTGGTTTAGATTTTGCACCATGTGCCAAACGACCGTTTTGGGGGTGTCATCCGCTTCACTCCATGAAAATATGCCGCCAAATTCGTTGGAATTCAAAGAATAAGGATCGACCAATGATTGAATATTACCTAAAGGGGACATGTGTCCAATTTGTAGTTCCACTTTGACCCTATTCAATAAAGCATATGTGGCTTCAGAGTATGTGGAATCTTTAGTACGTTCATCATCATTTTCCGGCGTTTCTTCATCTTCTTGGTAGTTTCTACAACTAAAGTTGTTATTGTAAAGAATCTTTGACCTTTTTTGACCCAATGCTGCTATCATAAATTGGACAGTCATATTGGGCGTCCTGCTGGATACTTTACTTTACCCACTTTTCTCTAAGCAGACGATGATAACGTGGTAAGGCGGCAAGGGCAGTGACGGATATAAGCGAAAAGTTCCATATCCTTTGGCAAGCAATCTCCTCCAACATACATAGACAGGCGCATATTTCCGTCCCTCGGTTAAGGGAAAAACAATTTAAATCTTACACAGGGAAGGATATAAAAATTTTTTCTTATTGAACTTCAGTGATCATCTTCATGAACGGAAAGGTTATATGAAATTTCTAAAATAATAGAACCTATAACTTCTATTATTCATCCAAGGTGCTATTAAGAATAAGATCCTTTACTTAACGAAAAAGTATCTGCTTATTTCCGTCCATGTTCATACACAAAATCATGTGACTTGAGTTTCTTTTTACTCCTCATTCCGAACATAGTCTCTATGTTCCGAAATTGAACTAGTGTTTTCTCGCTAATTAAAGAGTCGAATTACTAAATTTTCTGCCAAAAATGGGTGCTTCTGCCGCTCCAGTAATCATTTTCACCTTAATATGGATCGTAATTGGCGGAGTTTTGCCTTGGTTTGTACCGAAAGGTGAAAATCGAGGGTAAGTACCAAGGCCTAATACATTTTATATTTATAGGCCATGAAATAATTAGGATGCTTCTCCTCAAATTTTAGGGTTGTTCAAACTATGCTAGTGACCACGGCCGTATGTTGCTATTTGTTGTAAGAACAAGATCAAGTAACTTAAAGTAAAAGTAAAAACTAACCTATTTTTCGACCTTAGTTGGCTCTGCACATACATGATGCAAATGAATCCCTTATTTGGGCCGCAACTGCACAAAGGAACTCTAACGATTCTTAAGAAAGAATGGCCGCAATTTAATTAAAATACCCTATGTCAAATTATTCAGAAATTCCCAAAGAACTTTGTAAAAATAGCTCGTGTCCACGTTTAACAGTGTAATCGTGATAAGTATTTATTGTATAAACAACTAAACATCGTATAAACATAACAAATATTCGGATAAAGAAGAAAAAGAAATGGAATTTGTTCTATATAAATTATGCTAAGTGAGCATTCCAATAATTTTATGTAATTTATAAAATAAAAATTATGGTTTAAATACTTCAATTCACTTTTTAATCTTAATTTAAACCCCCACACATTGGTAGAAGAAAACTATATAAACCCTATTGATTACCCCATTATACAGTTGTTATACCATATTTAACGTCTAACATTTCCCATAGGGGACTGCCTAACAAAGCCCGCGAGTGGAGGTGGTCCTACCAGTTCAGTAGGAGCTTGTGCTAAAGAAGTTGGGGGAGGTTGGGAACCCTGGTAGTAACTCGTTGTATATGGCACTTGAGTGTTACCAAAAGAGTTATTATTAGGAAAAGTAGGACCACCAAAGTTCAAGTAACTCTGAGGTGGGGGCATCGCGTTAGGTTGAAGCACCGATGGATTATAAAGAGTCACTTTGTTAGCACCAACTGTCGGTGATTCTGGTTGAACACCGTCTAAGCTATAAACTTCTCTAAGAATCATTAGAGCTGTATCTTCAGATTCCCTAAAATTAAAGAATAAAGCTATATTCCTGAGGTAGCCCTTCAGGCCTAGCTGGGGGCACTAGAGTTTGAGATTTACCACATATACTTTTCTTACAAATAAACTACAGTGCCCTTAGCTAAGCCTTCTATCATTCGCCTTAAAAATATTTTACCAGTAACACGTGTGGCTTGCCAAAGCAAAAAGATACTGATTAAAACTTTCAATGGGTTTTTCTTGTAAAACGTAATCAAGCCTTCGACCGCTGTTTAATCTACCAATTTGGATATCTTCTTGATTCGCGATATCAGTTGCTGATGAAACTAGTAGAAAAATTAATAATTTAGGACTTTGATAAACATTTTCTTAAACATTAAACTGTTTAACAAACAGTAATGGCAAGTTATCTTACCATTACTTTCAGTTTCCTCCATTTCAGCCCTTTGTTGGGCTAATTGTTCCTGAACAACTTTTTCCATTTCAGCTTCAACTTGTTCAGCCGATGATCGATGAGCTCGGGCAAATTCCGAGATGGAATTCCACGTATATTTCAGAGACTCCACTAATTTTTGTTTTAAATCAGACCCAACCCTAGTTAAACTGTCCCTCAGTTCTAAGTGCAGCCTCTTTCTTCCTTTATGATGGGGAATTAAAACTGGTTTTAAGTTTAACTGCGGATCTATCAAAGTCTCCATTCGAAATGCAACTGGGTCAAACTAATAAAAACCAAATACAAATTAAACAAGGTTTTGCGGAAATCTTATCTCGTGAAACTTACAGGATGAAAGATGTTGAAAAATGCAGGACAAGTAGGTAACTGATAATCTTCACCAATCGTTTGAATTCCACGTACCGTGAGAAACATAGCGATAGGGGACCCCAGAGCGAAGAAACAACTGGGGTGGAAGGATAATTTAGGATATACCACGGAAGGTTGGCCAGTTCCAGCCATTCCGACCATATAGGTCACAGAAGTGACTGAATCTTGACGATTAACCATAGACATTTGTGATTGGGAAGTAGTTAAAGTATCTCCGCAAGTTTCTTTAAGTCTATCTTTAGATTCGGATTGGCTTAGCTCAGTGGCTTTTTTCAATTCCCTTTCTTTAAGTTCTTTAATGTGGGCCAGAAGTTTCTTTCTCGGTCCCATTGGAAGACCCATTTCTTTAATGTCGCTTTCTTCGCAATATTTCTAAGAAGAAATAAAATTCAAGCTTCCAAAGAATATGAAAGCTAATGCGTATAATTTTACCAAAGATTCAAAATCAATTAGTTCCTCATCAAATTTTTGTCTATATTCTTGTAAACCCAATTTTTCCAGGAGAGCTTCTAATGAAGAGATCTCGGCATCTATTACCTCTGCTTCTTCTGAGGGATTTTGTTCAGATATTTCTTCATTGGTGGGAGTCGTTACTAGACTCGGAGGTTCACCAGGTTGTAATTGATGCGCAAGTATGTCAAACAATATTAAAGATCCTAAATGTAATTAACATTATAGAATAACCTATTATATTAATTTTTCTAATAGAGTTAACCTCGATATAACAAAATTATGCCTTGAAAAAAAGAACCCATTTTTCCTAAATGTATTTTGTACAGATGCTAGGTCTCAACATTGTAGACGACAAAATTGGTGTAGGTTTACTTTACTGTTATAACCAGAGTTTCTATGCCAAAGCTAGGCCTAAAAATTTTTTGCTTATTTAGTTTTTTCAGGTAGGACTGTATATTTCACATTGGAGAATTAATACATTTTTGTTGTAACGAGGTTTCACTGTTTGTACCTAAGGAATGGCCAGCAACTGAAACTTTTCCTCCAAAACTTTGGTTCCTCTCTAAAAATATTTGATAAATTCTATTGATCTCCGATCCTACAGTATCAACTATAGTTTGACAATAAACTGGGCTGGTATAGAAAAATATATCCATCAGAGTGTCATTCGTAAAGTGTCTTAGTTTAGGAATACTAGGGAGCGTTATAGTTTGCATCCTCCTGAAAAATTAAGACTGACA
The DNA here is from genome assembly GCA_963920705.1 of Odiellus spinosus. Lineage (NCBI taxonomy): Eukaryota > Metazoa > Arthropoda > Arachnida > Opiliones > Phalangiidae > Odiellus > Odiellus spinosus. The sequence continues at coordinate 16,149,377 of OY987227.1, read as the reverse complement.
TTAATAAACCTTCCATTCCATTTTTGAACTTTATTGAAATGGATAATACTTACCCATCGATACCGGTAGCATCACCGTGCAAGCTTCCGTGCCATGATATGGGTAAAAATTCAACTCTGCCTATTCTACCAGCTTCAAAAGCTCCTTTGTAATGCGAACGCATCAGATTAAGGCCCATATTTCTAAAATCATCAACTGTCATATCAAAAATATTTGTAAGTCCAGCATTCTTAAACATTAGTAGTGTTGGGTGGATCCAATAACTTGGAAAGGTTCAAATAACAATTATAATTACTGGGTAAAGTAATTGATTAATGCTGCAGCTAAACAGTTTTTGTACAGAAATTTACACAACAAATATAGGCACGCGAGTAATCGCACTTTGTCATTGAACTTTGTGGACTGATAACCAAATCTTAGAGATTACTTTCAAAAGTAATTGATTACTAGTAACAAGGGACGATTGAGTAGTATTTTTATGAGACTGAGTCGAATATTGAGTATCAAAATTCTTCGCTGTCAAGTATTCAACTCCATTCCTCTCGAGTATTTAACCGCACTACTCAGTACTCAAACTAGTTACTCAATTTAATCGAGTACTCGCCCATTCCTAATAGTAATTGATTACTAGTAATTGGATTGACCCAGCATTAGACATTAGAAATTTATCAAATCTTATATTTTTACCGCATTCTACTACCGATCTAAATTTGAGATCACAGACGGCTCCGACTCCTTGAACGAGAAATACTAAATGGTCTATTCTTGGTGGTTCCCCTTCATCCACAGTCAATATCTCATTAACTCCTCTCTTGACAACTCGCAAGGTCATTTGGCCCTCCTTTCAAAAGACAAAACTAACCTAAAGACAATCTTTTTCAAGATAGAAATTTTTGGGGGCCAAGAACTAACACCAAATTTAAAAAGAAAAACTATTTTTAAATTACATTTAACATTAATGCTGCGTGCATTTTACTTAAATTATCTTAAAGTGGTTTCAAACTTTTGATCTACAAAACACTGAGCTAGTAAAGTGGTGGCAGTTTCCATGTTTTGGCTAAAACAAAAAACTTACGGGCACGTAGCCCCATTCATCGGGCAATTTTGAAGGTAGATAATGCGATATATCCTTAGAATTTTGCATGACAATAGCCTCTGATACACCCTCTAGTTCCACTTTTTGAGGCCAGTGGTTATGGGTCACACCCTCCCGATAGAAATCCTATAGTTGAGGCGAAAAAGTTCAAAGGAGGAGGAAAAAAAAATAAAATAAAACAACATTGGGTGAACCAAAAAAAAAAATAATAATAATAAAAATTCATAACATGCTTGAAGCCACCAACGCAATTACTATAGATAAACCTTTTAACTACGCTAAAATAATAAATAATACAGCCACAAGCGCAAATCAGTGACTTGGCTAGCTTGAAAGAAAAGATTAATTTTTAAAGCGAATTGAAATCCCTTTCCATATTTACTTCAATTTTATCAGCAACAACTTCGTCATAAGGAACGTATCTATTTTGGCCCTCAGCTCTGTAAAACCACGAGCTTCTCTTCACCATTGAAAAATTTTCTTCCCAGTAAACGGCTTTACGTAATCTTTCTCCGAGATATACATCGTAGCGACCACCGTCAGTTGGAATAACAGCATCATTTTGACCTATAAATATTTTTTTTAACTATACGCTACAAGCACTTTTTCCATATCATACCATTTTTATAAGCTTCTTCCAAATTCATAGAGTCAATGACACTAAATGGCAACCATATTTCCTTCTTCTCGACTTCTTTTCGATAAAACCAATGACTCGGTACAGGTTTGTAATTGTTTATGGGGTTATACAAGTTTCCAGCTGAATCTGGAGAATTGTACGGGTTTCCAACAGGTTCTGTTGAACCGTAAGCGGGCAAATTTTGATTTTGGGAAGAGCTATCCTGTGCGGTGAAAGAAGGAGCGCCGTAATAAGAGCTACCTTCCAGAGTGGATTGATGAGAAACAGGCGGAGGTTGAAATGGCGAATTGTAAGGGTCGTGACTTGGGAAATTTGCAACAGGATCAGGTGCATTGATTCCACTTTGGTAAGTGTTTTGGGAATAAGGGTTTTGAGGTGGCGAATTGGCCCCCATTCCTGGGGTTGGAGCGTAAGCTAAAGGAGCCTGTCGTCTAAAATTTTGAGCCGGACCTGAGAACAATAATTTTTTTTATAAGAAAAAAAAAAAAAAAATTTACAAGGATAAATATACCTGTTGGTGGGGGAGCAACTGGTGCATTAGGGTTATAACTTTGACCCATTGGGGGAGGAGCCATAGGAGCCGATGAAACATATGAAGAACTAACATCAGGTGGTTCTTGTACTTGCTGCTGTTGCGGTTGTTGAAAAGAAGCCTGGGGGATTTCAGGTGTTTTGGTTTGCAGCGGCCTTAAAGGCTGTTGTAATTGTGAAAGTGGGCCAGATCCAGTAGCTCCAGACACAGTGGTGACAACTGGTTTGAAGGCTGATGTGTGAGGAGAAGGTTCACGAACTGGAATCGGTCCTGGTTGATTTAAGACAGACGATGGTGTCGAAGAATTTTGACCTATAAAACTGTCCACTTCTTCCGTACTTCCTACATAAAATACAGGTTTTCTTATATCAGGCTCCCATAGTGTCATTGTTAGTACCAGCTGTTATGGTCATTTTTTGGGGTAAACCATAGAATGACATTAGCCCTAAGCCTTTGGTCACTAGTGAACGGATTGAATTCGCTCAAACTAATTACGTATAATAAATTTGTAAAAAAGTTTACCTTCTGGTTGAGAAACTGGCATTAAAAAATTCCCTCCTCCAAGAGGATCCCAGGAAAATCCAGAAGTAGGAGGTTGAAGTAAAAGAGATGGTGTTGTTCTTTTAGGATCATTAGGGACCGCCATTGGATTCCACCGTTTCCACGGTTGAAAAATGATAATGACCCCGGTTTAAACCCCCGCCGCTAGATGGCTTCTCGCCGGTGTTGGAATTCTTAAGATTTTTACTTAGGCCTCCGCCAAAGCTTTCCATAAAAAACTTAAATCCACACCTCGAGGTGATTTTTTTGTTACCCCCCTCCCCGGAAACCTCCTAATGAGGAAATAATAAAGTAATTATCTTTGATAAAATCAGAATCAAAACGGCACTTCAAATAGTTAGATCCTTACCCATTTTTCTCCGTACATTTTCTAGTATTACTCCGAGTACATTCGCTTCAGCAAGGTAATTATTTTGCACCATAATGGGCGTATGCGTATCACTGAAATTGGGACGCGACATTTATTTCGCTGACCTCCGCGATCGAGCAACTGTCAAAACGTTGAATAATTAAATTTTATTACTCTTTTAAAGCAGCTTATAAATTGCCTGATATAATCGTGTCATAGTAAGAAATTTGAAGAATGTCGGATGAAATTACTGCCATGTAGGTCAATTATCATATTTATATTATCTCTTCTAGAATCTAATATTGTTATCATAAACTTAGAAATCCAAAAATTTGAGAAAACAAACGATTAATGATGATTTACAAAAATCCTAGCTCTTTCTCTCAAATTGATAAGGTTACTCTCGTACTGGTATCTAAAATTAGGGGTTGGAAGAATTTAATCCAGTAGTCACTAGTAGTTACAGATAACTCTTAAAAAAAGTCATAGTGATAGTGCGTTTAATTTTCTTTCCTAATCAATCTCTAACCTTCAGTCGCCCAAAAAAGTCTGACAAAATGCCTAGGAATTGGTTTGTGAATAAGCACGAGTAATGATATTTTATTTACTACTAGATCAAGATTTCACGCATCCTTCCCTAATAATGATTTGTATGCTTGTTAGCTAGCCAAGCCGTCATAATAGTCAAATATTTTTCTATGAAAGCTGGAATTAGGTTGAGTTTTAGCCTCCCCCCACCCTCCCTGTCCAAAATGGAATTTACCTTCTAGGAAACACCTGTATAAATGTAAATTACCACGTGACCCTTAGTAATAGAAACTCGTTTTGTACTTGAAACTTTAAATTATCTCTAACCTTTATCTACTCTGAAAATCAAAATATTTATCCCCTTAATAAGAATGTTATGACTCCCACCCAGCCAAAATGGGAAGTTTAGTTTCAAAACACCTGTTTAAACTATAGTGATATTTATACCTCAAAGCTTGTCTAGTTGTGTTAGTTCTTTTTCAGACTTTGAATCCTGTGCATCGTCAAAAATGTATCTCCCATTTGTGTTAATTTTTGGACTTCTTGTTTTTGGTAGAGACATAAGTTCAGCCACTGGAGACTCGGAAGTTGCCCAAAAAATGGAGCAGCACCAAGTTGTTCCTGATGTTATTGATGTAGCCCCCACAGACAAAATTCAGGTTCATTACCAAGCTCAAAACAACATCTGAATAAGTTTAAACTTGATTGTTTTTGCGTAAAGGTAGCTTATGGGAATGCCACTGTGGATTTGGGAAATGAGCTTACCCCAACTGCTGTAAAAGAGACGCCATCAATTAGTTTTCCCGCTGATCCAGATGTTTTCTACACTCTTTGCATGACTGGTATGTATAGATGAGCTCCAAAATTTACCTGGGGGTTTAATTAAATCTACTTTTCTAGATCCTGATGCGCCAAGTCGTCAAAATCCTAAATACAGAGAGTGGCATCATTGGTTAGTTGTTAATATTCCAGGGTCTAACGTTGAAAAAGGTGAAGTTCTTTCTGAATATGTTGGAGCTGGTCCACCCCAAGGAACTGGTAAATCCAAATAAATACCCCCTTTTAAATTGGGAGCCTTGTATTCACACCGTTTTTCAAACAGGTTTACATCGTTATATTTTTCTGGCTTACAAACAATCAGAAAAACAAACATTTGACGAGAAAAAATTAACTAACCGCTCCGGGGATAGAAGGGGAAACTTTAAAATCAGAGCTTTTGCCAAAAAATACAATCTAGGAAATCCTGTAGCCGGAAATTTCTTCCAAGCTCAATGGGATGAATATGTTCCTAAACTTTACGAGCAGCTTAGCGGTGGCAATTAAATCTCGCTTAAATATCATTTTAATGAAAAGGAAAAACTGTTTAAGTTACTCTCTATATATCTTTACAATTTTTTTGGAAAATATCTCACAAGTGTCACTTATAATCCAAAGATAAGGAAAACCCAGCAAATATTTTTACATGAGATGATTTTGATTCAATTATGAGTTGGCTAACTTTTGTCCTTTAATTGCTTCTTACGCCAAATGATCAATAAAAAAAGACTAAAAAATTGCTACCGCTGTCTTGGCCAAAATATTGGATTTCCCTTAATCTAAAGATTTCTGTATCATTAATCGTTGATTCTATACAATTATTCATTCATTGTCATAAGATCCATACTGTTTCAATATTCTTGAAGCTCAAAAATAAATATCCTAAGATAAATAAAAAGTTATGTATATTTCCCAATTTTGTAGTTTGTAATTAAGATTAAAATATAAATCCTCTGCAATGGTTGTCTTATTTCCATTAGTGAGTGAACATTGATTAATCAATAGTCCATATGATAGTGTGTTTATTACAACAAAAGATAACTTTCAGGGACTTTGATAATCGAGTCTAAGGGTCAGGAAAAATTTGGGATTTGTACCTAAATAATTTCCATGCTTTATTTTCTGAATATTCTATTCCCTCTTAAAAGTTCGTACAAACTTTGTAAAAATTCTTATACACTTTCGAATTTGATTTGTTTTAAAAATTAGACCTAACTGCTTTATAAGGTTAAAATTACTTCAGATTAAAAAGCTGAATACGCACATTTTCAACCAGAACTTCCATCTTCATTTGTGGGATTAATAACATTGATCACAAAATTTTCGGTGAAAAATATTCATGCAATAAAAAACACAGGTTTGCCTCAGTTTTTTCAAATTCCCTGACTTTTCCAGATTTTTCCCTGACCTTATCACCTAAAACTACCCAATGTTAATGGCATTCACTAAACTCTTTGCACGCATATCTTTGTTCTAATCTATACAACTGACACGGTCAGCTTCAAATCTTTTCCGCAGATAAGGATTGTAATTTCCTGGCTTCTTGAAAGATCTTTTAATTCCTCAACTTTTCAAATTATCTTAAAATCCCCCAACTTTTTAAAATATCTTAAAATTCCCTGACTTTTTTGGTTCATTTTCAAATTCCCTGACTTTTTTGGTTCATTTTCAAATTCCTTGACTTTTCCCTGTTTTCCCTGACCTGTGGTAACCCTGCCGTAAGAGGTGTAGCTATTCCAATGGGCTTGACTATCTTGTTTATGAAACCAAAACTCCGGGGTGGATTTTTTTTTTTTTTTTTTTTTTTTTTTTTTTACTAACTCCTCTTGAATGAGTTTACAAACCAAGTATTTTGGTCTCAGAACTACTTTTATAATAAGATATTACGAAAACTAGGGCTGGTCAAGTACCACTTATAGGGTATTGAAAAAAAACCTTGCAAAGAATGTTATGAGAACTTGTTTAGTCGAGTATAGGGTAGTTCAGCCTTGGTAAATTTTGTTACCCTAGTAGTCTTTGATAGTAGGTCAGGCTTTTATCGAGTAATCAAACGAGTTTTTATTAAGTACTTGGCACGAGTAGTAAAATGAGACAAAACAAGTATAGTCAAGTACCTTACTGAAAAAAGTTTGTCTGATCTGAATAAGTCCTCAAGAACACTACAAAAGTCTTGGGGAAGTCTTTAAGACTACCACAAGACTTCTTGACATATTGAAAGACTTCCCCAAGACCTCTTAAAACTAACTTTTTTTGGTAAGGATCTGTACTTGAACGAGTTACTCAACTGAAATGAGTACTCGCCCAGCCCTAAATCCTTTCGCAGTAGATTCCTATGTGCAATAAATACTTTATAACTGATTTTAAAACTAACTATAACTAACTTGATTGAAAATTTCCAAATGGGAATAACTTTTTAAAGTTTTTATGAAAAATTTATTTTTGAAAAGATGAGCTAATGATGCCAAAATCTGTCTATATTCTATCATTTTCATATAAGCTTTTAATCTTTAGGTAATTTTTTTGGAATATATACGATCAAAATATAATTTTAAAACTATTTTCTGGTAAAAAATCAATGACATCAGCTCGTAAGTTACAAAATGACAGAGACTAGTTCTTTCAAACAAAACCAATACAGTTAACAATTTTATGACACATTCAATCTGCAGTGTAAACTTAATTTGAATATTGATTAAACTAAATGAAATTTAACAGTGTATTGCGATTTAACAACAAACACGCTTTGGAAATTGAAAGGTTGGGCTCTATTGTTAAAAATACGTATCAATGTCTTAGCGAGTCCTGTCAATACTCACAAATTGAGAATGAGATACGCAAGAAACGTTTGCGGTTAATTGGTATATGCGCATTGATTTATTAATGACTTTCTGTAAAAGTCTTTCGGTACAAAATTTAAACTTCCGATTCGTAGTATTTTTTATGTTATTTTGAAAAATGATAACAAAATATTTCATCCGCGTCTATATCACAAGGGAACTTTAAGAGTTTCAGACTAAACCGAACTAACATTTGTGATCTTTTCCTCGTCAACTACCAGCTCATTTTCTAATTCAAGAGCAGCCGCATTGTGTTCGCTACAAAGAACTCTCTCACCTGATAAAATGTTGTCTGTGGTTGCGTGAACGCTACAATAAGAGTTTGGACAATCCATACATAACATTACCGAAGGACGCCCGCACGAATCACAATGATGCCAAGGGCATTCCCAGCGCCCTGAAAATAGGAATTGAGTTTTTAAAACAGGTTCTTTCATTTGTTAGGAAGCGAATGCGCTTACCATGGGGAGGTTTATCCAACTTTAAACAAAAAAGATGATACGATTTTGTACAATTCTTCCTATCGCACATGAGTAGTTCTCCACCTTCTCCACATCTGTAACATTCATCCTCGTGTTTTCTAGCTGCAGCCACTTTCTTCTTCTTCTTTTTACCAATATTTTCCTTGAATTTCTTTTCCGCACTGATCGCTGCTGGTGTCTATATTCGAAGAAACATTTGGTTTTGAATTTTTGACCTAAAAACCAATATTTTAATGAGACTTACCTTGGGCCTAACCCCAATAAAACCACTACAGTTGGGCGCTCCGCATCCACATTTTGTTTTTTCATCACCTCTGCATTCCAAATTGTAGTTGAAAGTTAATTCAGCACCACTTTCAATATCTTCAGAAGCAAACAATCCAACCCTGGTGTCGCCGTTAACCATCCATTTCTGAGTTTCGCAATTGGGTTGACAAGAATGATTCATAAATCGAGATAAGTTTCCTTTCGGTCCCGCGTCAATTATCCTATCTTTATCAATCGTGAGGAAGTAGAAATTTGTATCATTTTCAGCATGCATGCTTTTTAAACGGTTTTGACATTCCTCTTCGTCTATTAATTCACCGACATATTCTGATACAAACTGACCCTAAAAATGAACCAAAATTAAGTCAATCAATTAAGTTTAATCAACTTTGCAATGTTATCACTTTTTATACCTTTGATATATTTGTCTGAGAGAAAAGACCCCACCCTCTCCCTTCAACTTTTCGCGGAACAGCGAGAGGATAATTCCTTTTAACAAAATCTTGATTTTGACATTTATCTCCAGCAGGACAAACGCCGGGATGACATTCCAAATGGAGTAGCCTATTTAAACAATCGGTATCTCTAGCGCACGGATTTTCAGCATTAGGATCACATTCGCACCGCGTAAGAGAAGCGGTGTCTACAACGTGAATTTGAACCTTTCCAACTGGTTTATTTAACTATAATATATAACAATAACAAAATCAACATAAACCAGTAGATTTATTAGTTATTGTACTAGTTCTTCAGATTTCAAGAGAAAATAAGCAAAAATTAATCACAAACCTTAATATGTTTATACGAAGGTGGTTTCGAGCTATTATGATTAACTTCTCGCGCCCTTTTAGTCTTTTGCCAATTTTTAAATGCCACAGTGGCTTCATCCACCGCTCTTTGGAAAACCTTCGCCAAATATCTGTTAGAGGTATAATCCCGACTGCCTTTATCGCCGTCTTGGAACAAGAAAACTCTGCCCTTATGCACCCAAAAGTAATCGTGCGAGCCAAAAAACCGAACTGGAAATTCTCCCACGCTGTGTTCCAGTTTTTGAATGTTTAAAGGAACGCCATTTGGATGACAAACTTCAGCCGGCCACCACCTATAGCAACCGAGTTTCACCCAAATGATATTGCCACTAGTTGGATGCTTCCTGCGTTTGCAGTCCTGGCAGTAAAAACTCTCTTCCGGCGGTACTATCTCTAAACATTCGGCGTGAAAAGCTCCTGGACAACTTTCGCAACATATTAACTCGCCACCTAGTAAAGAAATGGGCAAAGAATAGCTATCAATCAATTTAGAATATAATGTTGGATTGATAGATTCGCATAGTGGTGAAAAAATCATTACCAGCTGAGCAAATGAAACACCAATTGACATTGATGTGGGAGTGATGCTTGTTTGACTTCTTCGGTGTGAAGTGATGAGTGCAGAGAATGTGAGATTGGGTTAACTGAATTGAACCAGCAGCCACGCAGCCCTCAACAGAATGAAAAGCGGTAGGACATCTTATGCAACGTACCAAGCGGCCTTTATGAGTTCGGGCAAGTTTAGGATTTTCATTGTAGCAAGACAGGCAAACGTGAAGAGGACATATAATTCGATTTTCCATTACTGTTGACAAAGGGCTTTGACGTAGGCAAGTCTCGTGATAGAACTTCCCGCAATTTGATATTGTGCATTTTCTAACTTCTCCTTGATTACTTTTACAAGAGAAGCAAGTGTGACAATCTTAACGGAAACAAAACAAAAAAAAAAATTTGGCTTTAGATTAGAAATTTAGAATGTATCAAATCTAAACTTACTAGTTGCGCATTCGTCGCATTGAAATGTGGCTAGATTTTCTGGTTTATTGTTTAAACAACCTAAATGGAAGTTCTGTTGGCAAGGCCCTTTGCAGGTGACTACGTCCCCAGAAACTTCGCATATTTGGCATAATCTATCATGCCTATTTAATATCGTTCCAGTTTCGCTATCTACAGATTCCTAGTATAAAAACAAAGATTAGGCGGATTATTTTTCCAATTTAAAATTATAAAAATCAGAGGTTGATCGTACAATTTGAATTTCTTCTTCTTCAGACTCTAATCCTTCCAAAGTTTTTAACATTAGTTTGGCCTTTTTGATTTGGGTTGAATTAACTAGATAAATAGGAATGTTAATTTAAACTAGTTTAGAAAAACATTTTTCTCCACTCTTTTAGTATTTACCATTCTCTTTCGTATCATCCTTTGTGGATTGATAAGATACCTTCTCCTCTTCAGTCATTTTTTCCCACTTGTTGAGCAAAACGGCTTTGGTTTCCGAGTAGGAAAGTTCCGTATTTGATCCCATTACATCCAGTATGTTATTATGAAGATATTTGTTGAAGGCAATATCTACGTTGGATTGTGAACCTTTCCTTTTGCGAGCCGTTAATGGGCACAAGTCTGAGTTGGAATTTTGCAGCACAGTCTTTTGACTGTCAAGATCATAATCATTTTCGTTCGAAGCTTTTTCATTTATGATAGGCAAATTTTTGGCAGAAATCTCAGTAGGCAAAAGATTGGTTGAAATGTTTGTAGACAAAAGATTGGCCGAAGCATCAGAAGGCAAAATATTGGAGGAAGTGTCAGTAGGCAAAAGAGTGGCCGAAGTGTCAATAGGCAAATCCTCTTTGTTTTTACGTAGTCTTCCTCTTCCTTTCAATTGTTTCGCTACTTTATCTTCCACTTGAGCTTCAGTGGTTGGAAGAGATGGTTTGGAAGAATTAATGGTCATTAAATCAGTCTTTGATTCTTCAGAAGTGGCATTGCTACTCTTAACTGATGACTTTTTTAACTTATTTTCATCTTCCACTCTAATCTCACTTACATCACAAGATGGTTTCATTTTATTCTCTTCGCCAGATACATTTTCTTCGCTGGATTGACTAATTGTCTTTTTCTTTGGCTCCAATTTATTATCTTCAATCTGTTTGTTTTTCAACAATCGAGCTTTTGGTTTAGTGGAAGCTTTATTGTTGGACTCTTGCACTTTAGGCTTTTTGAGTGGAGGAACTTCATCGGCTCCAGTTTCTAAGTCAGTAGGAAACTTTTCTCCGTTAAGTTGCTCTTCATTCTTCCTACTCTTGTTGTCCACTTCATCCATCCGGCTTTTAACGTAGCGCCTGGTACCTATCCTACCAGTCTTTTTCCCATTGTCATTAATGGAACTATTATTAGATTCCCCCTTTTCAGCGGGTGATATCTTCTTCAAACCAACTGATTCAATAATTTCATTACAGTTCTGTTGCCTTTGCTCTTCGTCATTGGTTTTGAATGAAGAAAGGGTCGCGTTAAGAGTGTGAGACGCCAAAGAGGGAGCCACTGAAGAGTTTTCCGAGGATTCGCTAAGGAATAATGAAATATCCGAACAATTATCTCCTTTCATAGAGTCTAAACTTCCTCTTATTTTTTCATCTGGGACATTTGTTTTTCCGCCATTAGAAGTAAGAGTATTCTTAGAATTCAAGTCCCCCTTACAAATTTGGTCTTCGAGTAACTTAGAAGAGTTCAATTCATCACTTTTAACTTTCTCCTCCACTAAATGAGACTTCTCAGTTAATTTTCTGGACTTATTGGATTTACTCTTTTCCATTAAAACCCTTTTGGGTCTAGTATTTGCAATGCTCGATTCACCGGTATCAGATTTATCTATCTTAATTGTCCCTTTCAACTGCTTGGCAATCTGCTTTACTAAGTTAGATCCATCACTTGTCTTCTTAATACTTTTACTGGTGGTATCACCCACCTTTGTATCTTTAACTTCATAATTTTGGATTTTAGTAATTTTATCTCGCTTTTCTTCACCTAATGCATCAGTGACTGGCTCAATGATATTATTTTTAGCATTTTTCGATTTTGTCTCTGTCGATTCAACAGATGCGCCGTTAACAAACTTATTAGGCACCTTATTTGAATTGGGTTTCCCTTTCACTTCACCCTGAACTTGCATTTCTTTGCCATTCCTCAACTTTGTCTGCTCCGTTTTATCCTCCTTAGAATGAACCTCATTTTCATTATTCATTGGCTTTGCGACTTCTTTCGATTCATCATCAACTCCGGGTTTATCCTCTTCGAGTCCCGAATCGCTAGAAGAGTCACTCTCAATGATGAACACCGCTACTTTCCGTGGTGAAGCCCCTTTATTAGCTGGCAACAACAAATCTGCGTAATCACTGGGCGATACATTATTGGATGTTGGTTCTCTTTCCTCTTTAGATTTTTTCACATTATTTTCGGTATTGTTAGGCTTAGCGAAGGTTTTGACTGAAGCATTGAAATTGAAATGACGTCCTGTTTTACTAGCTGGTCCCGCCAATTGTTTCTTCTTAAGTACTGGTTCTACTTTGGTACTATAGGTGCGAAGTTTTTCCTTCAGTGGTGGTTTTACTCTTGAATTTGAAGTATTTCCTAGAAATTGAAAAATAAGATCACTATCAAATTAGAGTTAAATTTAATTAAACTAACCCTGAGCACTTAAACCTAACTAATATCGTGATATAAAACAGTGGGGAAGGGAGCCAAGGATAAATGGGGAAGTACAGTAGCTAAGATGAGTGTTATCAAGATTTAAGGCTTTAAGGAATGTTCCCTAATTTGGAGTTTTTGTAAACCCAATTTTGATTATAACCTACTTTTTCGTTTCTTGTAAACTTCTTTCTCATGGTCAGTAAATTCCTCCCATTTTATCGTTAAAAGATCTCTGGCTTCTTTGTCAGTTAAGCCTCCATCTATCATGTCATCAAGATGTTCGCTTAAGTAGTTTTCATAGTATGTTTTCATTTTATATTTGGATAAAATCTCTTTGGATTTCTCAGTTTCCTTTTTGGCTGCGTTATTCGCAACTTCACTCTTAAGATGATAAAGATCCTTGATTTCGGTAGTTTTTTCTGACGACTGGGTTGATTTAGAGGCATTGGCTTGTGCAAAAATTGCAACTAGTTTCTCTAGCCGTTCTTCTGGACTGAATTTGATATACTTCTCAGCTTCCACGACCGCTTCCATCCACGTTGTTAATCTGGATTGAGGAACTCTAAAAAGGAAGTTGACGACTTCTTTCTGGTCATCGGGGCTCCTATCAACTAGAGCTTTGACATATTCATCCAGGCGGTCTTTTCCTTCAAACACCAATACATTTTTGGTCATTGTCCATCCTCTTTGAGTACCTTTCCCAAAATAATTCACATGGTAAGTTGTGCCCCCATCTTTTACAGCTTTCCCTGCAAAGAAAATCTTCTCTTAATACATACTCCGTAACAAAATAGGCCAAATTAAAACAACAGAGGTCAGACATCTTGTCAAGGGTTTATCAAACTTCTTAACTTTTTCTACAAAAATCGCGCAAAAGGAGTGATCGGGTAGGTTATAGCGAAAATATACATTTCTATAGACAACAGCTAATAAAGAAACCCATAAAGATAACGGAGTTAAGTTTTTATTTTAAAGCAAATAACTGTGCGAGAAAGCTTTGATCTCAGTTATCTTTATACCTTTTTCTAATTAACACGGAGTCTAATTCTAGAAAAATCTACGTTAACAGCTAAATGCAAAACCTATTTATGATTTTTTTGTATGTTCCTCCCAGTAACGGGTGTATTTAGGAAGAATGGTTAAATGTCAGACCCCTTTAGAATAAAAACCTCGTACTATTTCTTGATTTGATGTAAGTTTTCTTAATAGGATCCTCAGAAATAATACACGGCCACCAAGGATGTCCTGGTATTCGTGCCCAAATCAAATCTCCCAGTTTAAATTCTTCAGTCAATGTCAATCCATTTAAAATTTTATCAACTTTAGCTTTGGAAAAGCTAGGGTGGGGCGTTTTTTTCGGAGCGTTTGGTGAATTTTGACTGTCTTCCTTCGTCGGGGTGCTCTCTTTAGTCGGCTTTGGTTTTACCAAAGGTTCCATTTGCATGTCAGGGCCAAGTGAACGATTTTTCCTAACTCTTCCGTATCTGCTCTGTTGTTTTTCATCCAAAACTTCATTCGCTTCTGGTAAGGCGCTACTGGGATCTGTTTCCATTATATCAATATCCCCCTCTGTTTCTACTACCTCCAGCTTCACAGTAACTTCATTTTTCGAATCATTAGTAGACGTTTCATTTTCTTTCTTTGGTTTTCCTTTCTTCTTAGATTTAATTTCCTGTGTATCGCTGGAAGCCTCAGTTACAGTCGCTGGTAGTTCTACATTATCCAGTTTTGCGATTTCTTCCGATTTCAAATCTTCTTTAGTCTCATCAGCAGCCTCTTTTTTGGACCTTAAATTCCTCTTTGTTTTACTTTCTTGACTGTCAGAGCTTTCAGAAGGCATATTTTCACCTTTTAAACCTTTCCTATTATACTAAATTACGTTGTGTGTTGATTTTAGACTTGATTTATTTTTTAAAGATCTTTTTTTGATTCGTCACTTATCCAATACGATGATAAGAAAGGAGGTATTTGCTTTTCTAGGCTCAAACATTTGAAATGGCTGTAAATAAATACAAAATATATTATAATAACTGATAGGATAACTAATTTGTATAAAAGAAATTAAGACTAACATTGAAAAATTACCAAAAAATATTTATTTTTTTATATTATTTTTCACCTTCACACTTTCCTAAGGAAAGTTTCCAAGCAAAATATTTTGGACTAAGGCCTAATAAAACTCAAAACAGTTATCCTGGCAAAATTGTATTTAGATTTGCGACAAATTGTACTTTATCGAGTGTAGAGTCGATCTATTATTTAATAATAATCATAATTAACTTTATAAAAGGTGTTAATTAAAACATAGTAACTGATTTATGTTACAACTTCATACCAGGCTAACCATGCTTGCAAAAATTTACTCTAGCTATTTTCATAGAAAAACAAGTTGGAACGTACATCCAGAGAACTACTTTTGTAAATAATTAATATAGCAACTATTATGAAACAAAATTGGTTTGTTATAAAACAGTTAACTGGCCAAATGGTTACTTTATGATATTAGAATTAATTTTAACAGTAATATTATTATTTAAAAACAGATTTTTAGGACCATGACCTGAGAGAATTTGTTTGGGATCCACATCAATGCCTTTTAGCTCCCCCTAGAGGCTATTTTAAGAAACGTTTCCAAAGCTCAAATTCAAAAATTTTCTTCCTTCAGACTGTCATGGATTATCATTAAATTTGTACATGGAAGAAGGATTTGAATAGAAAAATATATTTTTAAGATACTAAGGAACATATTAGCATTTATTATTTGCAATAGTCCTCTACTGTAGTTCTGATTTTTTTATAAAATAAAATAATTTCAAAGGAACATCATCTCTCGAGGCATAACATCAAAATGAGGGCAAAATTTCCAGAATGTGCGAAAATTAAAATCAGACTTCAAAATAGCATAAGTAACATAAGTGATCTAAGTATAACACATTCTATTGTTCCTTAATCAAGTGTGTTTCACTGTGATAGAGAGGGAATGGAATGGGAAACTTTCTACCTTTAGCATAATAATAGATTAACCAATTGCAGAATAACGTTAGATAACACCGATTCTTGAGCACGAGAAGTTCAAAATTGGTACCTAGCCCAAAATTAAGAAACTTGTTGTGGATTTGTAAAAAAGCTTGCAATGCTGCCAACATTAAGTTCATTTTCGCACAAAACATTGATTAACTTGATTGGCTTTTGAAATCTGTTTCTTTAAGCTCCTAAACAAGTTCCTTCAGAGACTTTCATTCGTCTTGGTCATTTCTAGTGCAATTTTTTTGTCTATCATAGTATTGTTATTTAGTATTTAGCATTAGTGAGGATAACTAAATCTGAAGTCGCAACATTTCTTCAGAAAATCTTTTTGGTATTAAAAAGCCCTCAAGGGTTAGATTTCTTAAATTTGTGTCCCATAGTTGGCTCAGAGCTTTAAAATAATTAATATTGAAAAATATTCCCGAGGTTGGGTTGTCTCCAAAATTTAGTCCACTAGCTAAGGTCTTGGGGCCAGATTATATAAGCATATTTGCGCTCCCTAATTTTAAAATGAAACTTGATTCAACATTCATTTCACCCTCACTCAGCTCAGATAAGGCAGTTTTCAGAGAACTACTTCCACCCCATAGTATGGCGGTAGGTGGGCAGAGCAACCTTGCCCCTTTTGGTATTTTCAGGTTACATCGCACAGGTTAGATGTTACAAGGTTGTGGGTTTTAATCCCTCCACCCCCACTGACCCAAAATTATTTTATCAGGTGGTTTCATTTGTAATTTTAACCAAATTTTTAAAATTTATTTGAAACAATCGCAACTTTTAAGAATGTTATTAATACTGTTTATTGTTATACTGCGTACCAAACCTCCCAATATTTAAACGACACCAAATTGAGCTTTACCAGAACAAAATATTGTATGTATGAAATTATAAGCTTGTTCATGTCAAGTTCCTATAGTTTGAATCCATGAATGTCTTTGACATTCTTTAAAACACGGGTCAGTGGGGGTGATTAATAACCAGATTAACTGTGCTAGCATTATGGATATTTGTACGCGATTTATTTCAATTTTGATGGACCTTTGATTCTCTGAATACAATTTTACTGCCTGTGTCAATCAATATTTATATAAACCACCGGAATCCCTACATTGCCTTCTCTACCACCTTGGCTTGATTTTTCATTCTAGTTAAGCATGGTGGTTCACCATGCCCATAGACAATAAGTATAATTTGTCCATGCCTTGCCCAAGATGGGAAAGATATGATGCCCAATGTCCATGAAGTACAATGCAAAAAATTTCATACTAAGAGTCAGAGACTAAAATAAACTAAAATTTATACCATTTTAGCTTGTTAGATGTGTGACGACTGCTGACACTAAGTAGTTCATTTCATTATGTTATAACGGAACCTTTCGTTAATAAATAAATTTGTAAAATGAATTATTAATTATTCGTAAATAAAATCCGTTAGAAAATTTGAAAGTTTAAACGAACGCCATTATGCTCCGAGACTTCCCGCGTAAAAATTCTTGGGGAAATGCGGTCACCACAAGAAAAAACAATATCCGCCAAAATTCAGCTATTACAGCAAACCCAGGGAACAATGGATAAGAATATACCGGTATTGGGTACAGCCCTGCTTAGGATGTAATGGTTTTACTACCTGGACAAGTACAAAGAAGAGGAGAGAGAAGAAAAAAATAAAACCGTAACGACATCTATCTTTTTGAAAATATAAATTCACCTTAAGTCGCCATGAGATGCCGACACTTTCGCTATTTCAAAAAGTGTTTTCATAAATTGTTTTATTTAATTACTGAATTGTCAGCTGTTTAAAGTCGCTTTTCTAGCTTTAGATAAGCGTGTCGAAGATTTAAGCAATAAAATTAATCATTTTCAATGAAAATAAAGTGGCTTTTATTTTATTTTTAGCTTTAAAATGAGACGCCAAGGCTTAAGACTGTTATCGTGGCGATATCCGCGTCACTAGGGAACGCATGATAGTGCGTCGGCCAATCATTTGCTTGGATGACGTAACATGTTTACATCACGTGATTACTGACGCGTATACGGAATGTACACAAACAAAACAGAAAGTGTCGTCGCGAAACAGCGCGAAGTTCTTTCATTTATTTTATAAAAGAGCGTGCGAAAGAAAACAACAATCTGGATATACTAAGCGAATATTACAGACAATTAAAAATGACTTCGACTCCAAAAAGCATTTTAGAAGAGTCCCTTATAGGTAAGCCTAAATTTTTCCAATTATTTGAGCGCGTCACTGTGACGGAGCTGCTGGAATCGCGCTCAGCTGGCTTTAGGCAACAAATTCTCCATAGAGAGAACAGAGAAGAAACAGAAACTCGCGTCAGCATCTGTCAAAATTCTCGTTGTTGTGCTTAAAGTACATATCTGTCAGTTCTCGTTCCTAAGCGAGTCAATTTGGGAACGTATCATATTTCGGGTCTATATTTAACTAATGAACCAACGCAATTAGGCATTAATTTTAAATTGGATTAAATAATATTAATATAGTTACTAACTCCACATCCATCGTCAAATTAAACACTCCACCATTATTATGGTCATTATAATGTTTATATTTATCCGCCCCTTTAATATAGATTTTAAGTTAATAAACGTGGATTAGCCATAATTCATGATATACGAAATCTGGTTATTTAAGCCGAACTAGATTTTCCATCTCTAACATTTGGCAAAGTTCCCGTGCAAATAGACTTAGTATCAAGATAATTTGTCATTTTTATCGCGTTTTCTTATGTGTCAGTTCCCATATATAAGTTATGATGTTATTATTCTTTATTTAGTTTACGACAATAAACAAATATTACGACAATCCAATAATTACTTTGTCCTTTAGGGTCAAACGCAATAAAAGTGCGATCTTGGATGAGTATAAATATTACGTGGTTTTATACTCATCCAAGGTGCGAGTGTGTGGGCCACGAAATCATAAATATAAAAATACACCCCCTTTTCTTAATCGCCGAACGCGTGAATATTATATAAAGCATACTGTGCTTTGCTGAGTGTGCTTGAGATAAAAATTATGTAAGAAAGAAAGAGATAAACCCTAAAAGGGGGCGGAACCATTGGAGGAACTGTCGGTTTTCCATATACCGAGGATAGTCGCGCATTAGAATAATTTCGAAATTAATTTTTTATTCTCGTATGAGTATTTTCGTATATCACTTTCGTGATTACTTTGAAAGGGTAGAAATTTAAATTGTTATTAAATTTAATGGAAATTAGAAACTACAAGGTGTCTTCGAATAATAAAACTGTGTTGATTTGTTTGTTTTCAATAATGTATAGGTGCGCGACGGGCCTAATATATTTAATAAATTATGAATAATCTGGTACGATTCTGATTCTACGTGGATAAGCGATTACATATTTAATCCTAGCTTAATTTATACTCGAGTTAAAAAAGTGAAAGCTTTACAGCGCAGCTCTAATCTAGGGGAAGTATGAAAAGCGTACGTGATATTGTACATGTAAAATTTTAGATTGTTGACCTTGTGGTGGCTAGAAGCCTATAGAAAAACGTAAGGGGGATACTACGTTTTTGGCAAAGTATTCAATGTTTTTCTCGTCGGCGTTTTGAAGACTAGAAAGCTACTTACGTTTTAAAAGTCACGTTATCACTTTTCGATTAGATTTAACGGAAAAGAGATTTTTTTAGGGGGGGGGGGGAGTTTAGATACATAACGTAATTCGTTATTTCAAAATTGTTTGATTAGAATTTCACGTTTTCGAAATATGGCATGATTTTTTTTCCCAGTTTTCGCAATAAAATGGTCCTTCGTTCTTCCTAAGTTTATAAATGAGGAATCGCGAGTCTTAAAAAAATAAAATGGCGGGTTACCTTTGCCAAAATATTTCAATGTTTTTGCCTTGCTGGGTACACTTTCCTAGCTTACCAAGGTCAATCGTCCACCCCGAGTTTGCAACGTGAGAGAAATTAGGTTACGCTTAGGATTAGCTTAGATTTAGTGAATTCTCAGAAATGGACTTTTACTACCGCATTTTCCCGCTCGATTTTTGGCGCGAGTTGATAGAACCTAAAAAAAGTTCTAAAATCCTTCAAGGATTTTCAAACCGCTCGTGTTTTAATTACGAAAGCCTTAAAAGTGTTTACTGAAGGTTTTTGCCTTCCACGTAATCCGGTAGTAATCGTACGATGAATTCTAAAATTAACCTCTTCCGACTTATTTACAAGGTTTGGATGTCATAATAGGCTTAGCGTAATTAATCTATAGATCCATACCCCTGGGAAGGAATGTTTTCAGTATTTGTAAGAACATCATTATTTAGTTTTCACCCTGAACACGGTAGGGGGGGGGGGGGGGGCTTCGGTATAAGAATAATCTTATAAAAATAATTATATCATCGTCATTGTAGTAAATTTTCCAAAGACTGAGGAAGGATAATAAGGTGGGTCGCCGGGCCAATGAACATTATCAAACTTGGGTTACTAGTTTACGTTACCCAAAAAGTTTAAAACTATTTCTCTCTAACTATCTACGATTTTTTTTATGGGAGATTGAAATGTCACTGGTGCGGGCTTGTGGGAGCATCTGGGATATTTACTATTAGGGAAGATTTTCGTATACTCTTTAGCCGCGTTTATACTAAATACTTTGAAACCGTTTGATTTTGACTTTGTCTCGGGGTTTCTCCTATAATTTCGAATTTTCAGTTAACCAATTAACGAACATGTTTTTATAGAAGCTCTTTAAAGGTCAAAAATGGAAAATTTCCAGTTCAACTGTAAAGATCCTTTGTCAAAAAATGGATTTATTTGCTCTAAGTCTATTTGAACAACATTCAAAACGGTTTTAAAGTGTCTAGTGTGAACGTAGCTTGGAAAATGAGTAATTTTTGGATTTAAAAGTCTTGTATCAACTCTGCTAAGTTGATTGTCCCTTTAAAAAATGTTATATTTGATACGCACTAGAACTTTGCGGGAAAAAACAATCAAATGGTTTTATCAGTAATTTATATAATTCCATTATAATTTCTATCTTGTTAGTAGGCTGCAGCTTTTTCTTATCCAAGGCTTAGCTATGATGAGGACATCGGCCTAGAGCGGATGAATGAGAGGGAAATGGAGGGTAAGAGGGCTAAAGAGGTAAATCGGGTTACTGGATAAACATTCTCCCTTGGGCTTGCCATTTAGCTATAGATTGTATCTTCTTTATTGAATCACCGCGGATGTATTTCTGGCAAAGCTTTATAAGATAAAATGGAAAGTTTAGCAAATGATTATCATTTTATTGTATAAAAATTGCGTAAAAGAGAAGAAACTGGGTAGTAAATTTTATTACTTTTCCATGTTTCTCACTTTTCTAAGTAAAGAAATGTAAATAGTTAATTAAATCCGTTATCATAGTATATATGGAAGTTCCCATCATTCTATACTTTTTGTTAAAAAGGTAAATTTCCGCGCCTGGTCCGAGACCTAAATTCCAAATCAAGGTTATTTGAACCTTGCGTATTACAATACACAAAAGTTTGAGCTGTCAATTTGAGCAAAGGTTTTCCTCAACCTACCCACCACTTTTATTTATCGTGGCGTTGTTTTTCGCGGCAGATGTTTATTTCAATAGAAAAATAGGTCTACAGACCGTATAATAAAACTTGTCGTGTCTGTGTCCTAGAATCATGGGTGGAAATTGGCCCGGGTTCCTTGAGCAACGAAGGAACGAACTCCAGGAGTACTCCGGTCCATTTTTTGGGTGGTGGCTCTTCAACACCCTCAATCCTAAGCAGTGGAAACATGGAAAAACTCTTATGGGAGGCTCAAAGAGAAAGCAGCCATTCCTCAGCCATAGGAAGCAGAATTTCTTCCCGAAAAGGAAGGTAAACAAATATTTGCTAAAGGGGCTCTCACGCGAGAATTTATTTTAATCTGATAACGATTGCCTATCTTGGAAAGGTGCAAAACTCGGCAAAACTACTACTAAAATACCGCTTTTTCTTGGTTGGCTAGTTAATGGATTATCTGGAAACTCTTTCACACTAGCAAAAGTTCTAATCGAGCTTTCTAATGAGAGCCAAGATAGAAAATTGGGATTAATTTAATCTAGAAAATTTGATTTGGTGAAAAAGCTCTCCCAAATTTAAGTGTGAAAGTAGCTTACATTTTATAAATTAAACACTTAAGGATATATTAGGGCTATGCAAACCGAAACTCTTCAAGTGTTTCATAAAAATATTCTGCGTGGAATTGCTCGAAAGAAAAGTCATTTATTCCCGCCCAAAAGATTCATATATAGGAAAAGTGGCAAGGCGTCTGTATGAGTTTAAGTTTCATACATTTTAAAAGTAATATCCGTGAAAGGCAAAAACAATCCTCCATCTGGAAAGTGAATAAACTGACGTCACACGCATCCTTATTATATAGGGCTATAAGTCAAATGTATCAAGGGGTCAGATATACAAAAAAAAAAAATGAAATCCTTGAAGTTTTGGGTCGTGGCTGGAATTTAAAACTGGTTTTTTGATCCCTCTTTATTTGAGGCTCTTGCCCACTTTATTGTTAGTTTATGATGGCTAGAGGCAATACAGTGAAAGGTAGTTCGAAAGAAGAACTCCCACGTGGCTTTCTTTCTCGAATTTCATTCTCCCTGCTTTTTTATCTATTGCGATTAATCTATCGGACATACAATAACGTATGGAAAACGTTAGCCTCGAAAGGAGAGTTTCCTCCATAGACGAGTCTATACCAGAGTTAAAGGCAGAGACTGTTTAGTTTGAAAGCAACCGGTTTTTAATGGGATATAACCTTGGATTTAAGTAAATTTTCATCTTGTGATCTTGGCAATAATAAAACAAGAATATAGGGGAGTGGGGCCTCATCTCTGGCATCAAATTCCTAAGCCTAAATAGGGATATATTTTCCTTCCTTTCTGGCAAAAATGGAGCGAAATGGGGGCGTTTATTGGTGGAAACTATAGGCCTAACTTTTGTTATAACCTTCCCAGCCATATCGTGTTTTATTCGCCCTCTTACCACGCCACGCTTACGAGAGCGTTGTTACATTAGTCGTTCATCGTCCCGAAAAGTTTTCAAGGTTGAAAACATTTTTGGCGGAACGGAAACCAGCTTGTTCGAAATTTTATATATATTATTGGAATTTCTAAATTATTCATCTATGAAAGTCTGGGACTATGATAATCTCACTATATACTAGCTAAAATCTAGTATGCTCTGTAATATTAGCATAAAATGGAATTTTAAATGAAAGTTCGCCTTGAGAAATAAAACAAAATCGTAAAGGGAATTTCGATTTCTTGCGCCCTTACAAACGCGCCTTTATTTTTAGCAAGCTTAAATCTCAACTTTACTAATTATCTACAAATTAACGAGACATTTTTGTGAATTTTAAGGTTTTATGCAAATTTTAATACTTCTAATTAAAATCTCGTCTTCATTATCCCTTTTACTAAAAAGGTATAGTAACCTCACCAAGGTTGGATGCACACGTACATATACATCTAAACACAACAACGTAATCATTTCTAAAAGCTATCATTTTAAGGCAAAGGAAGGATGAGAAAAACTCGTTTGAAATTTTATACTCCAACAAAAAAACAAAAGCATCTAAGCCTAAACAGTACAAATTACCAACATCTATCTTTTTACACGATCAACCGCGCGTAACACTTTTTTTATCAAATTGCATTTACACGGAAAACCCGTTGACGTCAAATACGCAATATCATAAGTAATATATAAACCCATAAGTATGATATTTGCTTACCCCATCAAAAACATCTACTTCCTGTGAAAATCTATCAAACAATTAAAAGTTGCAAAACATTGTAACGAAATAATACTATTTTCAACTTGTTTCGATATACTTAAAAAAGTTTGTCTCTTATTTTGGTTAACAGTCCTAAAAGTCCGCCAAACAGCCCAGCCAGTGAATGCAACGAGTTCTCAGTTTTAAGAGGGAAGGGACATCTTTCTTCGGACATCGATCGACAAGTGGGAACCGAATGGATTTGGGACTGGAGCAGTCGACCTGACCAAGGACCTCCTAAGTAATTTATACGAATTTTTATTTTTTTAGTGTTCTTTCTTTGCGTGATAAACCTAGAACGCGATGTTTCATGCCCACGGTTTTATATGGGAAGGTCATTTGAGGTACAACGTTGCTTCATAGCATTATTAAAGGCAGGGATATCTATTTGAGTCTTAGATCTAATTGTGAACATCTATATAGTTTAGTTATTAAAAGGGTAGTTGAATGCAGTTAGTAAACTTGGCATTAGAATCTCAGGTGAAAATGCACATACACCATTAGCTATTTAGTACCATTAAATGAATTTGCATCTTTAAATGTTTAAAATATTTTCTATGATGTCGAGTATAGATCAAACATTTTGCCAACAACCTCAAATGGATCGTTTTCATTATGAAAAACATTAAAAACAAGTTTTAAAGAAGAACACAAACGTTCCATAGGTATTTGGTTAAAAATGTGTTAAAGCAATTTTTCGTTTGCACTATAAATTCTTTTAAAAGGAGAATGCAGCCTAATAACAACGATTTTTAAATAAAAGAATTTCCATTGTCTGGAAATTTATTCAAAGTTTCGTGTGCCCAATTTGCCCTCTAATTTCTTCTTAATTATTTTCTCCCATAGGGACTGGAAATTCCATCATCCCATGACTTTGGGCAAAGCCAGTGGTCGACTCAGTTTGAGGAACTCAAAAATTGTAAAAAGGGGTCTTTTCTCGACAGAAGTTCTATCAGTTCTGGTCCTTACCAACATAATTTCCTTACTTGTTGGAGCTGGAATCGGGTAAGTCAATATATCAGCACGAACATATCTGTAGACCCCTCTTTACTATGGCTTTTTTCTTGGCTTGTTTAAGTGGGGTGAATGTTTCGCTGCCAGGCTAGTATTGCGGGGAGGGGAGGTGCACTGAATTAAAGTCTTTTCCCTGAGCGAAGGCCCAACAAATTTTGAATGAAGTTCAATTTTCAAAATAGGGGCGCTTATCATTTTGAGCTCGGGTCGAAAATCTCTTAAAGGGACCAGGAAAGCTGGGTTCAAGAATTTGAGTTAAACTGTTTTTAGAGTAGAAAATACTGTAAACAAGATTGATAAAATATCAATTTCGATAAATTAAATTGATATTTTGAACTAACATATATTTGGAGATGTGTTTCAAATATCTGACCTATCTAAATTAAGTAGATTAGGGCCATTTTGAAAGCAGGTTTCATGGTCCCTTTAATCCCACTCTCTTTCTTAGAAAGAAATTGGACTTCGTTTAGAATTTAAGTCCTCGAGAAATATCCGACTGACTCGAGGCTTTTGAAATAGAAAATGTCATTACTTTAGAGATTATTTCGAAATGGACTCCCTCTCAACACCCTACTTTAAATATGCTGTTGATAATAATTAATCGTACTAGATGGAGATAAGAGGATTATAGAAACACTGTATCCCCCACTAATGCTTTAATTACCAACTTCCACGTACTGTTGGCTTTCCTACAGTATGAATCTGACCTTCGGGAGGTTTATTATATTAATACGAACAAAGCGTTTCTGGGAAATCAAGTCAAAAATCCATCAATTAGAAGTTTCATTATCTAAGGATTCTTTCGAGTAAAGTTCATTTGCTTTTGTCTTTTAAATGAATAAATAATTTTGACTAATTTAATATGAAAGTCCCGCGTGACTAACATTTCTGAACAAAATAAACCTGCAATCTAGTGCGTGTTGTTTTTGTAATGATAGCATCAGCAAAGGGGAAAGAATCGAAATATCGATTTCAAATGCTGCAGAAGGGGGGAGGGGCTCTGCGACTTTAACGCGAAATAAAGCACTGTTCTTGGAAAAACATTTTCGTGAATTATTTTAGTTCTTCTAGGTACACCACAGTTTATATTGATTATAAAGCCCTTTTTAACACCGAAAACTGGTACGGACGGAATTATGGATTATAGTATTTCGCAACAAGTACATGCCTAAGTGGATGATTTGTTTTAATTATGCTTCAAGGTTGTAATAATAGTTAATTCAACTATAACTATCGCAGACTACTTTTTATTTGTGGTGTTTAACACTGTTTATCAATACGCCTCAGTTTTCCAATGATGTTAACTTCTCTAACTCTATATTGATATTTATTCTAATACCAAAATAGTTCGATTGTCCTTCAATATTTCTAAAGCGTATGAGAAATAAATCTAGTTGAATCATATATTTAGAACGAACTTAATTCCATTTTAGCTATTCTGTGCAGTGTAATAAAGTTAATCACCATCCTAAATTGTTTCAAATATTTTTGGCCTAAATAGCAGAATAGCTAGAGACCTAGTCTTAATCGTTTCTGGGATACGATCATAAGCATCCTAGATTTATTCGGTAGCGTTTCAGACAAATCTGTGCTGGAAAATGCCGCTCCTAACTAGTGTCATGAGATATCAAGGCTAGGGATGTCCATAAGGATCATTAGCCTGACGGTATCTAGGGCACACCCAATCCTCCTTCCTTCTCTCCTGTTTCTGTCTATCTATTCTCTAGCCACGGAGGAAAAATAAAAGG
The DNA here is from genome assembly GCA_963920705.1 of Odiellus spinosus. Classification (NCBI taxonomy): domain Eukaryota; kingdom Metazoa; phylum Arthropoda; class Arachnida; order Opiliones; family Phalangiidae; genus Odiellus; species Odiellus spinosus. The sequence goes on along the minus strand of OY987227.1, from coordinate 16,123,193 downwards.
GAGAGCCATACGTAGGCAAATGATGGTAATTTCGATCCTTTATTGTTACAAACTTCCACGCTCCACTGATGGAGATGTCTCAATACCTTTTCGATAAGGCTTAGGAAGTAGGACGTATCAATGATCGCTTGAACGATAAAGCGAACGATAAACGAGTCTTAGTTTTGTATTTCCGTGCCAAGGACCACATCCCTTTACTGAGATTTTCACATCGTTGGAGTAATGATGCTACCATCGTCCGCTTGAAGTTATTACCTCGCCGGTGGCAGGTGGTTTTAAAATGAAGGGGTTGGAAAATAGTTGGTATTATAAAACTTCACTTCATTCCATCCTTGAAAAAAAAAAAAGGCAACATCTTCCATAGAAACGGATTCTTTGCTGGTTCCAAGGTTATTTTATAATTCACGAACTATTCTACAACTCTCAAATCACCCTTTACTGACGTCTGGCTATTCCTCCGTGCTCTAGCTCTCTTTCTTCCAGCGAGACACTCCCTCTTTTTCTCAGTCCATCTACGTCTCTAGGAGTTAAATTTCCCTACTGGGATCGGTTAAGTGGTTTCCTAGGAAACACTCTAGCATTGGTGGCGCTAAGCATAGTTTGCGGGCGAGTATAATGTGGTCATTGCTGGTCAGATAATGTGGAAATGTATGAAGTCACGCTTCAATCGTTTTGATAAAGAGGATTCTTGAGATTGTACACGTTCCTCTCTAAATTCTAGAAAGCATTTTTCCTCCGCTTTATGCCTGTACTTTTGATTTTGAGTACCTTGACCAACTCTGGAATATCGATCCATATTTTTTAAAACTTAAAAAAGAGGAAGCGAGTACAACGCGAAAAGGATGAAAGTTGGAATTATGCTAATTTATGTAAAAGAAGGGGGGCTAATAAGAAAACAGTCAGGTTAAATTATAAGATAAAAATAAATAGTTAAGAGGTGCTCTTATTTCAAATCGAGGATGATTTAATTTTAGTGAGACTGTCGCCATTTTTTTCAGAGTGCCTAGTTTTAGTTTTATCATACTAATATAACACCATATTCAAAATTTTATAACTCTGGGTTGACACGTTTTTAAAGGGAGTATAAACCAAAACGAAAAATCACCTGATAAACCGGCGCGACTTATTTTTTACTAAAGGCGCGTTTTCATTTTTAAATCAAGATTTTTTGTGGCCGAAAAACTAGCTTTTTCGTCATAACTAAGGTCTTATATTATAATAGATAATTACAAAAGTCTATCACTTTAATACCATAAGTAAACAACGCCTCGGGGCTTAATAGTATCAGAAAAGGTCCAGTTAAAGGTACTAGCCAATCATTTAAAACTAGCCAAAAAGGTCATCACCCCTGTCTAGCTCGAGTGGTTTGGACTCTTCCTTTATATTTTGAGTCTGGAGAGATGAACGGAATTTCCCCAAAGAATGGCACTTCCGATTTCACTATTTACACCGTCTACGGCCGCTAGAGTGTCTCGAATCAGAATTTCCTGGTACATTTACATGGACCTTTGCTGATAGTATTAGCTACGGGGTGTAGTTTACTTTTATGGAATAAAGTGATAGACTTTTGATAATAATAGACATGTTTTCTAAAGTTATGACGAAAAAGTTAATTTTTGGCCAAAATCTTTGATATCCCTTTTATGTCCACAGCGTTACTTATTCAGTACAGATACTCGAATAAAACCTTGTTTTTCTTGCAGCGTACTGTTGGGGAAACGTTTCAATAATGCCATAACAACTATTCCACTGGACTAAGAAACACAGGACGACTTTTTTTTTCCCCGCAATTTTTTTTACACAACTATAAAAACCCACAATATAAAAATTTGCATTTTTACACACCATTATTAATTATTATTCACTGTATAAAGTAGAATAGTTTCTGAACTTGGATTTAAATGTTGTCATCATAAAAAGTTAACAACAAACTATAATTATTTTTAAAAGTTCAAATGATTCAAGACTATGATTTTGAATTACTGATTTTGTACCTTAATGTCCCACTGAAAAGACGCTGTACATATTACTTTAGAGAAGAAAAAACGTTTTGAAAAACTACGACAACCTTTTTGGAATAATATAAATCTACACTAATCTAATGGTTTCAAGATGTTTCTCACGTAATATTAGTGTAATATTCGTATAGAATAGAATTTATACCTGTAATTTTGAATTTTTGTACGTAAACCAGCCAAAATAATTATCTATTTTGAGAGAAAGGGTCAGGAAAGAAAAAATGCTATTAATGAATGTTTAAATTTAATACGTGTAAGTATGAAAAGTTTAACTATTTAAGTTTTAAGTTAGTTTAATAATAATTTTTTATATCACTTAGTATGATCGCTTACTTTGTGTTATCCTAAAATGGGAATATGAAACGCCGAAATAAAACTTTGCATGGTTTTACATATACAAAAAGATTCTAAGCCTAATTTGACTTCATTGTTAAGCCTAATTTGATTCACTGTTAAGCCAAATTTGATTCACTGTTAAGCCTAATTTGACTTCATCGTTAATCCTAATGAGCTTTTACACCTAGGCATATATTTGAAAATATTACTAGATTTAAATATTCCCAACTCAATTGTTAAGCCTAAATTAAATACTTATTCGCGATTAAAGTCAAAAGGTTTTGAAAGATAATCTTTTAGGCTTAACCAATGTGTTTTAACGTTTCAGTTTAATCCCTTTAGCCTTAAATTTAACCACGTAATTTTCTAAATATAATTTCAAACAGATCTTTCTAAAACCCTTTTTTTTAATTTATCGAAGTTGTTTTATTTATTTATGGATAAAACCTTCGATATTTTCACATAAATCACTTCAGTAAAACGTTAAAGGCCCATTTACAAAAGAGTGGAAAGCTGAAGCGTAATCTGATGCATGGAGCAATAATAACAGGAGGCATAGGTTCATACATCGTTTAAAAATGAGATTTTGGAACCTATGCCTCCTCTTGTTATTGCTCCATGCATCGGCTTACGCTTAAGCTTGCCGCTCGTTTGTAAACGGGCCTTTAGTTTTTATACACTCTTGGTGTAAAAAAAAATTCAGCAAAGATTAAAGCTCGTACTGAAGGTTTGGGGAAAAAAAAAACACAAATTGTTTTTAAAGGTATTAGATAAACAATGGATGATTACCATAATTTAGGTTATGACGCAGCGCTAACAGAATGAAAGATGTATTCAGTCTGAAGTACAATATATTTTCGTCCTTCCTTTGTTTTTTTAATTTTAAAATACCCTAATTTCTAAACACGCTATTGTGATAACGCCTTATAACATTAAGTGTACATAGGAGGTAATTTAACAACTGTTCAATAGTAATTTACAAAATAGTAAGAGCTTGGGCGGATTGATATTAACCTCATAAAGTAGTTTCTATCTCCTTTTAAACAGGAGTAATCTTTTTTTCTAGTGAAAAAATTAAAAATAAACGCCCAGTTTTTAAGCATTAACATTTAACAACTAAACTCTAAGCCTTTCTTTCGGAACTAGAAACTATCTCTCTTGTATTATGAGTTGCGTCAAGAACTCATTTATGAACCTAAGAACATGTGGGCATAGATATTCTAAACCTCGCATACTTGATACAGATCCGTATAAATATTTAATCAAGAGAAGTAAATCCCATAGATAATGCCCTGAAATTACAAGATTTCCTCTATTTAAAGGCAATTTTTGTTGGTTCCCAGGTTGAGGAAATCCCATACTTGGTTTTTCCCAACCTTGAAAAAAAATGGTACATTTCCCCGAGAAAGTATAGGACATCTTGATGAAAGTGATTAGCAGACGATTTTTGGCTGCAAAGTATGCCAAAGTATTTCCAGGTTCTTATGTACTATAATGAGTTCTTGGTTGCGTGTGATAAAACTATTCTATAAAGCCGCTTGCATTATAACTTAAAATTTTGTTTTCCGTATTTTTATATATATGAAGGTTATTTCGCAATAAATGTTTTTGTATAAAGCGAATGAGTAAGAGAAATGTTTTGTAAAAATGATGGAAGAAAAGTGAATGTCAATTAAAATCAAATTTGAATTGTTTACTCTAATATTTTGGTTTCATTTTCGATTTAATAAATCATAAAAATCAATTTTGCTTTAAATGGGCGCTAAGGAAGTTTATATACTCCTGCATGTGTTGATCGTTTGGATCGGCTTGTATAAGTGCTATAATCTTTGCGAACTCTCTGTGTGTAATCTTGGAATATTACGCGTAATCCATATAATCCAAAAGTAATCCCTGTAATCTCGGCGTAATCTTCGCGTATTTCCCAAGATTACGTAATCGCGGTGTACAAACAAGCCCTTCTGTTCTCATTTACCTCTAATAGGTTCTCTTTTAAATAAGACATAACCTTCAATTAAAAATATGTTTCCATATAAGAGCCTTCGACCAATAAGCGCGTTTTAATTTTAATTTAGAACTCAGTGTAACTTAACTTAGGTCTCGAACGCGATAATAGCTGCCCAATCTTGTACAAAATTAATTTCTGTTATATGTGTACTTAAGTGAAGTTCTTAGATTTATTTATATTTTATGCAATATAAATAACGAAAGTAAGAAAGCTCGAGCTAAAAGATTGGCTGAAAGTTGTGTGAAATCTAATTAGACGTTTTTATTCTAAGAAATTCAAGATTAAAATCATTTCAACATTGAAACTTCGGTCTTTAACCGACTAAATTTCCATAAGACAACTTGATGTTAGGCTTAAATAGGGGCTAATATACTTTTATCTCCATTGAAGCTACAAACTAGAGAAACTTTATATCATACCAGCATCTCTTATATTAAAGTAGATGTACTCCTGAAGTAACTAAAAAGTTCTTTGGCTTCGAGTACTGGTGAGAAAAAAAAAAAAAAAAAAAAAAAAAAAAAAAAAAAAGACTGATGACTGTGTGTACAGAGTCTACAAAACTGTCTTTCGGAATCTAAATGTAACTTGAGAGTACAGTCAAGAGCGGGAAGACCCTTTCTCACCCATGTTAATAGTATAAGGCCACACGTACTCCAACGAGAGGAATCGTGCAATAAAAGAAACAAAACACAAAATTAAGAAATTGCTCCATTTTGCGATAAATTTGCGCTATCTACATTGCTTCGTCGGAGATCGACCCCTTTTTTCCGGATGAAAGCGAAGATGAGAGCTATTTTTAACAGAGGAAATTAAAATATTTAAAGGGAGTTATCTTCAATCTTTTAATTTGAAATGCGAATGATAAAAATTCGGTCGTGAACCCGGAGGTAATATATTAGCTCGGTTGAGATAGGGTTGAAATGTCTGCCAGTACTTTTCCTCTACTCTGGGGAAATGTACCATTTTTTCAAGGTTGGTACAAAGTATATGATTTTCTCAACAAACATTGCCGTTAAATATAACCTGTTTTTGGGACAAATGTACCGTTTTTCAAGGTTAGGACCAAGTAATTTTATATTATCATATATTCGTCATAGAGAATTTTAGCGCTGGTTGGGGGGCGGTCATCTCTTAAATTACTCTTTAATTATAGTCTATTCCGTTTAACCTTCATTTACAAGTATGTTGATAATTTCCAAATATAGTTTAGATTTACTATTGAATTGATAAACCTTAAATCAGATTAAAGATTTCCAATTGTTCCTCAATTATACTTATCAGCTTTTATCGAAAACCTAGCTGACAAAGTTTATTGTCTCATAGCAATTTACTGAAGGGAATATAAAAATCTTTTCTAACATTCTAAGCAAGCGATTAAGGTTGGAAATATAGTCTGAATATGTTTTTGCATAAACTTTTGTCGGCTTTTTTAGCCATAATTAACGTCACATATTGTACTTGTGACCGAAATCCGCGAATGCAAGTTACTAAAAACGAACCTGGCTTCGTTGGCGCAGTTTTTGAATACGTCAAATACGAAAATAATAACCCAAAAGAAGGGCGACAAGTGATACGGACCAATCTAGAGGAATTTCACAAAGCTGCTAAACAAGCGGCTTCGCAAGTATGATTAAAATATTTAAATGATCCGGTGAATTATGGGTCGGTAATAATTGGGGAACTATAAACAGGGCGCCGATATCATCGTTTTCCCTGAGGATGGAATTTACCCGACCCCCGTAATTCGTAGCAGCGACTTAGGCGAATGGGTTCCAGATCCCAAGTCGGAGAAGACCAACCCTTGTTTAGAGAAAGTCCGATTTCAAAACACACCGGTCCTCGCCAATCTCAGTTGTTTGGCCAGAGCAACGGGGATTTACCTAGCGGCCAACATAGCCGAATTAGAACCCTGCGTTCCAAGAAACCTTTCCAACTGTCCGCAGGACGGGATCTACCGCTTCAATACCGATGTAGTCTTCAATCGTCAAGGAGAACTGGTCGCCCGTCATCGCAAACGATTCCTCTTCTTCGAGAGCGAGAATAATAGGGCCCCGACGCCGGAATTGACTGTTTTCGATACCGAATTCGGGCGCTTCGGCGTCGTCATCTGTTTTGACACGATGTTTGGTGAGGCTGTGCAGATGATCGAAAAATACAAGGTCGATACCGTTATAGTGTCCACTTATTGGTTCGACCAGGTGCCATTCCCTTCCGCATTACAGTACTTCCAATCTTTCGCCGTCGGCAACGGGGTCAACTTGTTGGCAGCCAATATACATAGACCAATAAGCGGAACCATTGGTTCTATAATCGTCTCTAAGGATGGTTCAACTTTGAAATACACCAATCAACTTGATGGTAAATCCAAGCTGCTTATTACTAAAATCCCGGGTGAGATTACGACTCAAGAAGAACTTCGAGACACCAAGGTCAAGAAAGTGAATGAAGAAATTTACAATCCAGAGATAACTAATTTTGATAAGTACACAGTAGTTCCTTTGGACCCCGAAATGAAGTCTAGCGTAATCTTTGCTTGTAATAATTACACGTTGTGTTGTATGTTGCGATACAACGCAACTTCAAACACAAAGGTTAATAATTACTATTTGGCGGCGTACGACGGAATGACCAATATTCAGGATCATTATTTTTGGTACCATCAAGTTTGTTCCTTCTTCAGTTGCGAGGGAGAGTTTAAAGGCAAGAATTTCAAGTGTAAGAGCGTCCCCCTTCAACCCGAATCGTCCTTCGAATTCTACATGATTGGTAACATGACAGCCACACACATTTACCCCAGCATCATGGCGTCCGATATGACTTTGCTATCTTCAGTCAACTGGAAATACATCAAAGGTCAGTGCGAGTTGACGGGGTCAACCGGAAATCAACCATTGATCGCGGCCACACTTTACGGAAGACGCTACGATCTTGACCCACCTTATAAAGAATAATTTCCCAATCAACCATAAATGTGAAAAGCATGGCATAAATTGTTAGTCAACGGCAGTTTACATTCTGCTTGATAGCTTTCGAGTTTCCAATCTTAGTCAAAACAAATTCCAAATTAATATTTTTAGTTTTGAAATCCATTGGTTTTTGATTAAAAGCCTAAAATCGTCTATTAAATATTATATTTTCCGCCTTAAAAGTAAGCGTGTTCGTAATTATTATAAGATTAATCATATATACTCTTAAACTTATAATTGGTGTACTTGTCTAACTTCTATCCTTTCTTGGTAATACATATTTTGTAAGCTACATATCAACTACAGTTATCAACTACGCTTACACTTATAAACCAGATAAATAGGATACACTATATATTAGTTATCTTCTAAACTTCTGAAGCCACTCGTCTGTCTGCGTCAGACACTCAAAGAATGATATCAGACGAGTAAACATAAATATATATACGACCACAGATCATCATTTTGAGATCGATGTAAATCATTCTTACGAAACTTACTGTTAAATTCATAAAAAAAAAAAAATTAAACCAGTTATCAACGGAGAGGGAGCTTCTAGGTAAGCTTGATAACTATAATCTTCATTTAAAAGTGTTCTTTTCAGATAGTTTCGCTTCAGATTTTCTTTGAATTGATATACTTTGATTAGACTGGGGATTAGTAAACGAATTTCAAAATAATGCGAAATAGAACTTCATATCTAGAAATTTATTGCAGTTGTGTATAAAAACTAGTTATTACGTGTAAGTTCGAAACGGGTTACAATTTACATTCTGCATCTGGGCGGAAAGCGGTATAAGGAGTCTGAATATGCTTTCACAGACGCTTTTGTTGGCTTTTCTAAGCCTAATTAATCATAGCTATGGACAAACTCCTCGAGTACAAGTTATTAAGAATGATATTAGCTTCGTTGGCGCTGTTTTTGAATACGCCAAACAAGAAAACATTCATCCGAAAGAAGCCAGGCAATTCATAGAGAAGAATTTGGAGGAATTCAATAAAGCTGCTCAACACGCTGCTTCTCAGGTTTGATTCAAAATAGTTTACTGATCGATAGGTATTATCAGGAATTCATATACAGGGGCGTCGGAAGTTATTACTAAGTGGGTGGGCTGAACAAGTTGGCTAAGGTCAAATTATATGGGGCTCAGTTACCCCAGATCCGACGGTCGAGGGGGCTTGAGCCCACCCTGCCCCCCCCCCGCTTCCGACGCCCCTGTTCATATATAAATATAGACGGAATATTGGACACATTGCCTTTACTTTACATTTCGACTTATAGCCCAAGGAAGAGCTCCACCCCTTATAGTTTATAAATATCTTATATTGGCTCTCTTGGCGTTGCTGACGGGAAAGGAAAAACCCTAATTCGTTGCCCTGTTTACTACCAGGTTTTGTTTTAAGAAAATAGGACCCGCTGACTCCTCCTTCCTATCCCCTCTCATAGAAGAGGGTCGAGGACTATGACGCCCACTCACTAAATCCCGACAAATATTCCGTAATTCATGGGATTACTATTACCAAGAATAGATTTAACACAAAATATATTCTTGCTATTACCACAAAATAATTACAAGCTCCATATAAGTAGAAGTCGTATTCAAATAATGTAGCCAGCGAGCTGCCGATCGCTCGAGTTCCATTAATATCAGTTGAATCGAAATAAAATTAATGAACTTATGGGGTTAGTTTTAACAATCGGATTAGCTCCGGGTCCGATCAGATTAACGTTAATTTTTCGACCAATAACAATTGGGTGACTATAAATAGGGTGCCGACATCATCGTTTTCCCGGAGGATGGAATTTTCCCGGCCATAATCCGTAGCAGCGACTTAGGCGAATGGGTTCCCGATCCCAAGTCGGAAAAGACAAACCCTTGCTTAGAGAAAGTTCGATTTGAAAACACACCAGTCCTCGCCAATTTAAGCTGCTTAGCCAAAGCAACGGGGATTTACCTTGTGGCTAACACTGCCGAATTGGAGCACTGCGTTCCCGGAAATGTTTCCACCTGTCCAAAGGACGGCATCTTCCGCTTCAACACTGATGTAGTCTTCAATCATCAAGGAGAACTTGTGGCGCGTCATCGCAAACGATTCCTTTTCTTCGAAGACGAGAACAACAGGGCTCCGACGCCGGAATTGACTGTTTTCGATACCGAATTCGGGCGCTTCGGCGTCGTCATCTGTTTTGACACGATGTTCGGCGAGGCTGTGCAGATGATCGAAAAATACAATGTCGACACAGTTATAGTGTCAACCTTTTGGTTCGACGAGTTACCATTCCTCTCCGCCATACAGTTCTTCCAGTCGTTCGCTGTCGGTAACGGAGTCAACTTGTTGGTGGCTAACATTCACAGGCCGATAACAGGAGCCATTGGTTCTTTAATCGTCTCCAAGGATGGTTCAACTTTGAAATACACCCATCAACTTGACGGTAAATCCAAGCTGCTGATAACCAAAATTCCGGGTGAGATTACGACTCAAGAGGAACTACGAGGCAACACGGCCACAAATAGTGATAAAGAAACCTACAAACCAATGATTACCAATTTTGAAAATTATACCGTGACTCCTTTGGATCCCAAAAAGAGTTCGGACCAAGTAGTGGCTTGTAATAATTACAAGTTGTGTTGTATATTGAAATACAACCAAACCTCAACCACAACCACTAATAATTATTATTTGGCGGCGTATGACGGGCTAATGAACGTTAAGGATCGTTATTTTTGGTATAATCAAGTTTGTTCCTTCTTCAGTTGCGAGGGCCAGTTTAACGCCAAGAATTATAAGAATTTCACTTGTAAGAGCGTACATCTTCAACCAGAATCGGCTTTCGAGTTTTACATGTTCGGTAACATGACAGCCACCCACATTTACCCCAGCGTCATGGCGTCCAATATGACCTTGCTATCTTCAGCCAATTGGAAGTACGTTAAAGGGCAGTGCGAGTTGAAGGGGTCGACCGGAAATCAACCTTTGATCGCGGCCACTCTTTACGGAAGACGTTACGAGCTTGACCCGCCTTATAAGGAATAGACTTGTTACAGGATATTTCTGGCCAATTATATTATTTACAACATAAACAACGCTTCTAGTTAGCGTTACCAGGAGTATATTAGAAAGCCCCTGGGATGGGGTCTTATATACTCCTGCTGTTAGTTTTAACACCTGTAAATTTTCCTTGGTGTTACGTAATAAAAACCATTTATTAACAACAAGCATTACAAAGAGTCTTAACCTCATTTTTTTTTTTTTTTTCGTTTTTATCAAGTTTTTATGAATAGTGTTAGCTTGATTTTTGTCACCATTATATCATTGTTTTAAAATGACAAATTTGCAAACTAAGCTTTGGTAGAGAAAAATACTGCATTGATGGTTTGTTTTAAAGATATATTTCTAATACATTTATATATTTTAGGCCTATTCTGTAGAAGACTGGTGTGACTGTAGAGTTTTCATTTAGGCCTAATTTTAGAGATGCTGCGCTGGGAATGGGTTTTTATTAGGTAGGCCTTTATTTAACTATTAGGGATATATAATATTTTCAATATTTTGGGTTTTTATTAAAATTTAAAATATGTTAAGTTCCAAATGTTTACGGGGAAAACTTTGGGACTAGAAAATATAGGTTTGTTTATCATATTTAAATTTAGATTTTGAGTCTTTACCAAGATGGCGTAATGCAACCACCATAAACACGGGGTGTTTATAATCTTCACATATTTCATGAATTTAAAAACACCCGGTCTAATTTATTAAATTTATCCTTAATTAGATCAACTTATTTTTTTGAGCTTTAATTTTAATTTGACTAGGGATTTTGGGACAGAGAAAACTTATTGTAAACCAAAATGTCAAGAGTTTGAAAGAGACCCGCGATTTTTGGAGTCCCTTTAAAGTCGCCTTGACTTCTTGCTTAGCAGACGACATTGACTTTAAAGGGGTCACATTCTCGAGCAGTTTGGGCCTTTAAAGGTAGTTTAATCAGAAAGAAAATAGTCTGCTAACGCGCCTGACGTCTTGTTTCCCAACGTAACTTGCGTCAATTTTAGAGAACATTTGTTAGACGTAGTGGCAGGAATGTCAAGCTGAACCTTCCACTTTGGCCCAGAACTTTTATTTTCTTTAAAGAGGGTATAACTATCTGTCTCAAGGTGGATGGTATGGACCGTCAGTCCTTCCGCTTCTATCAAATGAACACTGAAATCGAAGTGAGTCACGTTCGGAAACAAGACGTCACGAGCGCTAGCAGACTAGGTTTCGTTTGAGTTTATACTCCCTTTAATGGGGTTTAAAGGGGCTCAAGCTATGGCGGCGGTTTTTGGAAAAATCTTATTGAGACGTCCTTAAAGTTATTTCTTTCATTGTTAGGTGAAGTCAAAGTCTTTTCCCTTCAAACTTTCTCCGCCCCCTTAGCTTGAGTTACTTTAATTGTGGTTCGCGTTGAGTAGTTTGGGCCTATTTTCTAGAAAAACTTATACACTTGATAGGAAAATAGGTTAAAATATTTACAACAATATGGTTTACGTGTCAGATTTTTACAGAAAAAAAAAAAAAAAATAAATAAATAAAAAATAACTAACTGTTCCACTAAGGAAAAAGATTAGATATTTTCTATTCACCTTGGGATAATATAAATTAATGTTGAGTTCTATTAAATAAATAGATTTATGACCAAATTATCGAATTTTTAAAAACATTTTTCTCATTTAGAGTGTCTATTCCGAGTGACCAATTTTGATTTAACCATCTTTTCACGTTTCATTCTATATTTACACAAACAATTAATATGATAGGAATATCAATAAAACAATTAAAGGTGCATAGGGATTAGGGACAAATATAGGAATCCCTACAGGGTTCATACACCAAGATCTGGAAAATATATTTCATTATTTGATTTATATTCAAGCACTTCTAAAATTTCTAAAGGTAGTAAGTTAATAACCCTGACTTTTGATTATTCAAGAATGTTTCCCCTTTTTTTTTAATCTTTCAAGAATATTCGAAATTTTTGGAAATCCTTTAAGATTTTTTTTCATTAATCTTTGGAAAATCTAATGTCCAATTAATTAATAAAATATCTCATTTTATGTGAAATCCTTCAATAATTTAATTTTCTCTATTTTTTCAAACCTTTTTAAAAAAATCTTGATCCTTAATTTTGCAGTCAAAATTTATGAGAAACTTGATAAAACACTAATTTTTAAAATTGTACCGTGTCTAATTTATTGAATTTGATACTTTTCTCTTATCTAAATTTATCAAATTTAACCAATAAGAGAATTTCTAATAAACTTCGCTATTCCAGTCTTGATGAACCCCGCCTCTAACATTTATTTACATTAATAAAAACAAAAGTATAATTTAAGGGTAAAATACTAATTTTTATAATACCCTATTTAGTTTTTGTAGTTGGTTTTTCGACAAAGACGTTCTTTAAAAAAATAAATAGGCATCAATGGCTTTTCATTTAAATACGTGACCTACGCGATTTAGTTTTAACTTTTAAGCCTCTGTTGATAATTGCGCACCAATTGGAGCCTTAAACACATTCAAGACTTATCCCAAATGTTAGTCGCGCACAAATCCTCAATTTCAGTTGTATTTTCGATCGGAATAAAAGCCTTAGTATGCGAGAGCGTAGAATGAGAAGGGGGACAAAAAGATAATTGATAAAAAATTAAGAATGACCAGAATTGTTTCTCATTAGATTTGGTCTGGTTGATAACCCTCGATTGCTAAAACTATCGTCTCCACCGGTTTTATCTCCAGTCTTATTTTCAAATTTTTGCGCTAATGAAGCCACGACAGACGCGTGGGATGAAGGTGGAGCAGATGCCCCAGTAGCACCACCTACAACCGAATGCGGTTGGTCTAGAAAAGAGTTTTTCTTGACCAGAGCGGCGTTATTGGAACTGAAAGTACTCATGGCAGTTCCATTACCGGAGTTGACGAGACTCCGGGGTTTAGAGAGAACTAAGTTAGGTTTAGTACTAGCTGGCGGTGGAACGGGGGCGATATTTGTCGCCTGATCCCCGTTTGCGTAAACCGGCTTTTTTAATACTTTGGAAGCGGCAATGTTTTTGTCAAGATTGACAGAGTTATTGAGATAAGGCTTCTTTTGCAAGTCTCGGAACCCGCTAGTAAAATCGTTCCAACCTACATTACCGTACGTTGGACCCGTTGTATTATTTGTCGCGTTAGTTTGGTTTGCGTTGAAATTGGAAGAGGTTTTTGAATGAACAAATGCCAATGGTGTATCGGAGAAATCTAAAGGATCGGAAGGATCCGAGTAAATTAAGGAATTGGGGGTTGTTGATCTTTCCTTCACGTTATTTTCATTTTTTAGTGCGTCTAGAGAGTTATTTAATGGAACGCTAGGAGGAGCAACTTTAGGAGGTGGTGGTCTGGGAGGCGGTGGACATTGAGGTCTAGCAATTCCACTTAATGGACGACCATTTTCGCTAGTGGTTCTGACACTCGCTGACCGAGCGACTGTGGCAAACCCATTAGAGATCCCCATACTCCCTGGCGTCCAAGATGGCGTCCTTTGGGGAGCGTTGGGCTTAGGAGGAGCTGGTCTGACTGGAACCAATACTCCAACTGTGCTATTGGTTGAACTTTGGGGTATCGGAGGTGATATCTCCACGTTCCTTAAACTAGACCTACCCCACGTTTCTTTACCACTGTTGTTTCTTGATAGAGTCGATCCGTGAACCGTGATATCCTGATCAGCCGGGAGAGGACGAGATATTTCAACATTCCTCAAATCTGTTCCTACGCAAGAAGGTGGTCTTGGTTTCCTCATACTAGCCTGTCTAGCTCTGGATCTATTGTGAAATTAAAAAGATTTAATTAAAAAAGTCCTATTATGCAATTTCAGAATTTAAATACTTTATAGCGGCTTTCCGGGCTTTGGATATCCACCAAGTTTTGAGATGTTTGCGGAAATGATAGATTCCAAAACCAGCGATAGCCGTCAAGGGAACGATGCACAAGAATATAATGTACATGGCTACCAAGAATTGATATCCAGCTAAAATTTTTACGAGAAAAAAAATTATAGTAAAATGAGAAACCATGTAAAATTTATAACTTTACTTAAATCAGAAATGTAGTAATATGAGTGTAAAAAATATTGCAAAATTTTGTAAAACAATTGTACAGAGATAAAAATTTAAATTACACTACAAAAATTTCATCAAATAATATCAAAAATAACTTCAACAAGATTCCCAAATATTCTTTATAGTCATTACCATTTGGATCGGAAGCTGGTCCACTATCTATGCTTCCACCTGGTCCAGGAGCTTCGCAATAAGGAGTGCCATATCCAATAGAGCAATGGCAATTTCCTTTGTTGTTGCATAACTTCAATAAAACCATGGAAAATTATTATAGATCAGTTCAATCAATATTTTTGATCAAAATGTATAAAACCAAAAAAGGTTTTTGATCTAAAAGTTTTTATGACGTCCCTGTGACTATTTGCAACCATAGCCCGAGTTCCTTTTAAAATCAAACAACCCAGATTGGAAACGGTAATTTCCTTACTCCATTATTGTAGCAATTATTGTAACAAGAGGTTCCTTTAAGTTTATCCAAGGATTGACACTTTTGATGCAGGCAGACCTTGTTGTTCCCACATTTTGCTCCATTTGGTGTTAAACCAGGATCCACATTGTCAATCCCAAGATCCACAGTAGCTGATTTACATATAACAATCTTGCCTCTATGTTCAAGATAAGCGTGTGCCAAGGTAGCCGCCGATTCTGTTCCAAATTCCAGTTTTTCATTAAGATGAATGCAATGTAATCTTCCGCATAAGATATCACTAAGATTATGATGTAAAAAGATTTAGAATTGTATTTTAACTTTTACTAGGTGTTATAAAGGATATATCGTAAACAATTCTCAGTTTTACTTACTCTCTATGGCAAGCTTTGTGGGTTTTATTGGGCTTATAGTATCCGCAGTTTCCATTGTCATCACCCTGTTGATTTTGATCGTAGCATTTCAACTCTGACATTTTTCCCGAAACACCCCATAAGAGTTTACATTGATCTTCGTGAGTTTTGCACATTCCTTTGTAGCAATAAGCCTTTAAGAGAATTAAAACAGTTTTATAACAAAAAAAAATTGTATCTTGGCGAATTAAAGACAGAACATACTTTGCCTTTACCACATTCGATGCCATCTTGCACGTAAGTATCATCGGGACAAAACTCTGACACTCCGTCGCAAAATTCTGGTAAATCACACTCCGAAGAGTCTTTCCGGCATTGAGACGAAGCTCGTTTAACTTGACAAGAGCTAGTATCGCAACAAGCGCCGGTTGCGCATCTAGCATTAGGATAAAGTTTACAGCTGCTGGCGTTACAGCATTTATTATCACAAAACTGAAAGATTTGATACAGAGGTAAAAATTTTAATTTAAAATTGTTTATATACTCTTAAACTTCATTATAACGAAATTCTGGAAGGAAAATAACTCATTTGGTTGTAGTTGTTGGGTCAAAAATAACTCATAAGCAATATCTTCTATAATATAATTTCATTGTTTTTTGTAGGTAGAGCAAACATATTTTTGGTGGGAAATTCAATAGGTTTTGTTATAATGAGGTTTCACTGTAAACTATAATTTTTATTAATTCTCACTTCTTTATAACCACAATCACATTCTTCTCCAGCTTCCAAAAAGCCATTGCCACAAACTGGGCCAATTATCTTAGTGGGTTTGTTTCTTAGACAATAGTCCATGCTTTGTTGAAATGCCTGGGATAAGTATACTTCCGAACAATTTGACCAGTGGCGAGGGCTGGTTGCTCTAGAAAAGTAAATTTTTTTTCATAAAATTGACTTTCTTTCGATGAATCAGATTTTGAAGGAAGTGGTAGAAAAACTTACCCCGAAGTTTGAGACATAATACATTTGTCATCAGGACAATGACATTCGTCCGAATCGTGTTCCATTCCAAAATTATGACCTATTTCGTGGGCCACAGTTGTGGCTACTAAAGCGGCGACTTTACTGTGGTCCATATTAACTCCTCCACTGTATTCCCAGGTGCAAATGGGACCTTTCAAAGCTTTCCCCACTACTCCGCCGTCGAATTTCATCGCACTAAATACATTTTGACTTTAGATTAAAATTTGAGAGGTTAATGGAAAGGTTAAACCAACTAAACTAACGTTATAAGTTGAGCATTATCATTTGGATGTTCTTTGGAAAGCTTCTGCCTTCGGTAGTGTAAGAAGTTTGTCAAGGTGGCATCACCATCGGAAGAAAGCTTAATTTCATCGTATTCTGACCAGATTACCACTCCAACCAAGGTAATATAAATATTAAGGGGGGCGTAAAGCTAAAATGAAATAAATTATTGAGATTCTTCCCATAATATTTCAAGTATTATAATCAAGCTTACCCCATTAACGATATTGGCAATTTGTTTACTACGCTCGAAAACATCGGCTTTACTAGAGTTTCTTTCTTTATACTATGGGAAAA
This sequence comes from Odiellus spinosus, assembly GCA_963920705.1. Lineage (NCBI taxonomy): Eukaryota > Metazoa > Arthropoda > Arachnida > Opiliones > Phalangiidae > Odiellus > Odiellus spinosus. The sequence goes on along the minus strand of OY987227.1, from coordinate 16,106,355 downwards.
AAAAATTGGATAAACAATCATCATGGTTAATGAAGCTTGAAGCGAGTAATTTAGGGAAAAGATTATAATTTTTTGTATTAAATTACCTCTTGATGATCATTTACAATCACAAGTTCAAGGTATCTAGATTGACCATTACTTTTGTAAGGTTCTCTTACAAAATCTGAGGATCTTTTGACCTATATAAAATCAAAACTTACTAAGAACAATCATAGAACAATTCCCATTAAAATAATAAAAACATTAAAGGGGCGAAATGTTTAAATTTAAAATAAATGTGACAATGAAAGATTTCTTTATTCTGATAACCACTCATTGTTTTCGAGGATTTGCAGCTTTATAAGGGTTGAGGGGCATTGTATTTTGAATTTTTAGGCGTGATTTGAACATGATCTCAGGTCGGTGAGAGGGGGAAAGTTGGTAAACTTGCATGCTCTGCCATGGCAGGAATAATGGTTTTAAAGGGGCTATCTACGATTTTAAAAGCCCCTTTAAAGTCGACTTTTCTTGCTTGGCAGACGACGTTGACCATAATAAATTGCACAGTCAAAGCTAGTCTGTGTGCATTAGGGAAGATGATTTTAAAGGGGCAAATTATAGAGCAGATAGGGTCTTTTAAATGGGAATATTCTGTAACCATGGAGCCTTACAGATCTGGAAACGCTTTACCCCAACTGTGCAGATCAGTTCTAGGCCCATTCATAAAATAATGACCCCTATGGTTTTTTCCTTACCCTTTCTTTGTGGAGTTTTGCAAGAAACTCCAATTGACTATGAGACTCTGAACTATTGTAACCTATTTAAAAAAAAAAAGGTATAAACGACTTTTCTAATTCATGACTAATACAAATGAAAGTTCAATTACTCACCACACTTAAACGGAATATCTTTAGGGTCTTTAAATACTAAATGATCTAAGGATGAGGACTTTGGTTCGATATAGTGAATTTCTTTTCCATCAAATATCATACCACTAAGAGTGAAAAATATAAAAATTACCAAATCAATGATTCAAATTTAAAAACGAAGGTGTTCTTTTGCGCAATAATTAAAAAAAAAAAAAAACATAATTACCTAACACCTTTACACAGGCTAACAGCTGCCCACGACTTTGGCCTATTCAAAATATGACCTTGATAGTAACAATGATTGGAGGATTTCTACATTATAGGAGAAACAAAAGATAATCGATTTAAAATAATTCAATAGTTTATGAAATTATAATCAAAAATTGGTTTTTGTTTTCGTATTGTTTAAATAAATACAAATTTAGAATAATAATAACAATAAATTTGAATTATTATGGTAGAATCAAGTTATGAAAATATTTCTACAATATTATTTCAAATTATTCTAGTCTTTGATCTTTGAATTAAAATAAATTTGCTTATATTATTTAACCAAAATAGTTACAGCTTGATAAACTAATGTTTATTAAAGTTCCTGAAGAAAAAGATAAAGAAATACCATTAGTCTCTAAACCCACTTTGATTTTTTTATTTTTTCATAGACTACTGATAATACTTATTATTATAATTCGCGGAAAATGAGTATTCTTGTTCCCAGCTATACTATTGTCCAAGAAAAGTTGTCATAAAGGGAAAACCTAAAGCGTTATGATACACAATGTTAAACATCATACAGCAGAAAGTAGTTAGCATCAACCTCCCCTTGAAAAAGGTCGATTTTGATGCAATTGGTCTAAATTTAAACCAATCATTTACTTTTCACACTTTACAGTTATCGCTTTAACATCGTTAACACGTCGCGAGCAAAAGCCAAAATCTTCTATCCTCTTTTTAACCAAAAACCGACATTTTAAACGAGACTTGTCCTTTTCAAACCATTAATATTAAATAATAATATCTAATTGGTAATCAACTTACAATTTTTAATGGTTTTTCCGTAACCGTGTTCCCGTTTTGATGATATTTTTCAAAATACTCGTCTGGAAGTAGATTTTTGTTGAGATGAAGTTGCAACGTAAAATTTTGACCAAAAGCAAAATAATTCACGGATATTTCATCTTCATTCTACAATATATATTAAAAATAAAATAATACAAATTAGAAATAAAATACCTCGTAAAATAGGCCAAGTTTAAGTATTTAAAAATGTAGCTAACCTCAATTCAATATTAAAAATTGATATACTCTTACTAATTGATCAATACACGGTTTATATCTATAGCAAGCTCGATTGATATGCAAATTTATTTAAGTGGAACGAAAATTCAGGGAAAATACATATTTAAAAAAAAAAAAAAAAAAGGATGACAGGCAGCAAAATAAATTTCGTCCAAACAGATAGAAATGGATTGTCTAAAAATTAGCATATACAGAATTTCACTAAATTTTTTTAAGGTTTTTTAAGGTTTTGAAACTGGCGTTTTTACCACTAAGTTGGGAATATATTTTCCTATAAAGATCCATTTAGATTTTGAGTTCGTGAACCATTTTTTAAAATACGGGACGGACATACATCTTTATCATTTATTGAGAGAAAGGCGGGTTGTCACGCGTCAAACTTTATCATCGCGTGCGCCACTTAACCTTATACTACGTGATAAAATGTACTATTTGAAAAAAAAGTTGTTCGCCAGATTAAATTATCGGGAAATGAAAAAGGAAGTCTAATTAAACTATTCACAACTCTATGCTGATTTTTTTCCGAGAGAAATTTGAATTCGCAGTAAAGGGAAGTGGCCAAATTTACGCACAATTTGTATTTCTAGCCGGAATTGTATCTATCTTTCGAGCTATGAGCGTCAATTTTGATTTCATTATTTTTAACGAAAAGCACGCCACAAAATTTCATGTAATAGTGAATTCCACTGGACCACTCTCAAAAACGTTTATCTTAACTGCTCTGATTCGCCCAGTGGAATATAAAACTTGCTCTAGAGCATGCACCCAGTGGAATTCGCAATTAAGATTTCACAAAGCTGTCTTTTATCTTTCTCAATATAAGTGATTTTAAATGTACTAAAAGTATAATTTTCTAAATTATTTCTTTTGAGAACAATACCCCATTTTTTATTTAGCCGCGTGTTCTCTTTTAAAGATCTAGAAACGGAGGAAGCCGCAGTAAAATGTCCATTATATTTGTCTATAAACCTAGAATAACTAGGCATTTTTGTTCGAATATGTATAAAATAATCATAAAAATGAGTCACCCTGTCTAATTTACAAAATAATACCGTAGTTAAAACAAAGAAAGAAGCTAATTTAATACTATATCGTTCCCAAAAACCACTGGACCAAGAATCATTTGCAAATTCAACCAGTTAAACATAAGCTTATTTTACTTCAAGCAAGAATTCATTTATGTACCTAAGAACATGTGGGGAAAATATTCTAAACCTATTCTCGCTTACTTGAAAAGGATTCTTAAGGTCTAACTTAGAGAATCATCCACAAAAGAAAAACAAAACGCCAGAGCGGGAACTAGGCCTAGGCTGCCTAGCTAATATCAGCAGTATTATAAAGTATCACTAATACCAGAGGATAACGATATAATCGCATGTTTTTATGTAATTGAATGAGTTCTTGCTTCAAGGGATGTTGTTGCCATCGATTTGTCGTGAAAGTCAAATGGATTTGAGAAACGTTTTTGAAAAGAGGGGTTAAAATGAAAAATCCCCGACATTATACGTCATCACATGGTTGCGTGGCTATAATAGAGCTGTTATGAGACTGATACGGTTGGTTTCACGCAGTCCCTTTCGTGAAAGTGCTAAATCCATGACGTCCTACTTTTATTAAAAACTTATATCACGTATTTGTACACATTTTACCTTATCAATATTATTTACTTCAGTTTCTTATAATCGCGTTCACTCAAAGGTGTAAAATTTTGAATATAGGTTTCATAAAGAGTATGAAAATGCTGAAAAAATAAAATCCATAGATTATCCAAGTAAATTGATTCTAAATCTAATATTTAGATTCTTATATAGACGAATTCAGGATGAGTTGAGAAGGACTACTTTTTTCCCTTTTAGGTTTAACATTTCTTATCAATCCGCCTCAATTTGTGCCTATTTGTACACCTTTCTTGAATAAATCTACAGGTGTATCGGGATTTTATCTTTTGATGAGCTCATTTTCAATATTCTGGCTTGCCTTGATAGTAAAAATCAACTCAACAAAATTCCTTATTTCACGAAACATAAATTATGTTTCTTGGAAATTTCGCCGGCCGAGTATTTTATTTTTTTACTATCCGTTGATTTCGATATCACTTATGTCCCATTTTACATATATTGAGCTCACATGACGCAACTTATTTACTACGTATTCCATACGATAAGATCAACACCATTATGCATCAACGAATAGCGTTTAAAATGTTCTTTTATAACACATATCCTTTCATAATTTAATTCACAATATTAAAACTTTAATAAACCTCATATGACATCATTAAAGGGAAAGTCTCGTGTTTTTTTAAATTAAGATTAACGAATACGTATTGTTATTGAAAATTTAACACAATTTCAAAAATTCCTTTTTTCATTTCTCAGATTTTCAGACATAATAATAAGAGTTTGTAAGTCAGTTGTCAACAAAACTCTACCATATGAAACGAAGAATTTTCTTGAAAATGATACTTAAACCAAGAATTTGATAGATAATTACGCTAGGAATACTATGGTCTCTCTACAGACAGAGCTACAGAGTTGATACTCAAATGAAAAGAGTGACCAACGACATTCCCACCAAATACAATATTTTCGAGTTTAGATATATTGTTTATTTTTTTCCCCAAGTTTTCTGAAAACTTAGCAACGATAACTTTTCTAATTCGAAAAAAATGTAAGCCTTTACCTGCATACTACACAGCATAACCCTAACTCAAAGAACCCGACGTGGGCGGGGTTTCGAGCTCGCTAATACATTCCTACATTTTTACGCTACATATCTAATCATCTGATTCCTAAATACGTGTGAAGTGAAGTAACCACTTCCTTTATAAAAAAAGCTTCAGTATCTTGGTCCAACTTCGAACAATTCAATTCAGTTACGGTCACACTACCGTTTTCTTAATAGATTTGAAACGGTAAAATCAAATCGATATTAAAATTGCCAGGAAATCGTTTTAAGCGTCATGTGTTCACGCATTATCTTTATAAATCGATTTATTGTAGCTTCAGCTATCGGTTGTTGAAACCGAATCGGTATGAAACTGGTTCCCGAAGCAGTTTCGAGAAATCGAATCAAATCTATTCGAGAAAAAACTGTTTCCTGTTCACACGACTCTAGCGAATCGATTTGAAACGGTTTAAATCGTTTTCAAGGCCTAGTATGAACGCGGCTTTAATAAATACACAACGCCATCGTTTTGAAACAGAAGAAAAAGTCTATAATCATCTTTATGATAAAGTCTATATTTTACATCTAATTCTAAATAACTACCCATACATACCCAGTTTAAAATATGTAAAATTTTAAAAATTATCTCTAATAGGGTTAGAAAACCAGAACGCACTATCGCTCACAGCTGTTCAAGTTTGTTTGATAGAGAGAGTGTGTTTTGGAATTTTTATTTCTTTTCCTTTCTTCGCTTTTCCCTTTTTATCAAAGTGTCAAAAACGCGTACATTATTAAAAACCACATTTTTCCCTCCTCGCTGTAAAAAAAAGGCAAAAGGACAAAAAGAGAAATGGAATTTACGCCAAAGATGTGATAAATTATCATTTTATACGCCTCGGAAAAAAAAAAAAAATAACAATTAAGTAATTTAAAAAGAACGGGGGTTATTTTAGTTACATAAAAATGAATTAAAAATAATATTAATGGCCAAGGATGTGGCCGGTTTTTAAATCGTCATCTCTATATGTTTTTTAAATTATTTATAAACTAAAAACCAGATTAATCCAGGTTGTTTTGATCATGTTTTGATTTTAGTTCACCAAAGATAGATTCGAAATCCAAGTACTAGATTTATAGGCTCAAATGAACGAAACAGAGTTCTTTGAAATAAAAAGGTTTACTTGACTCTTAATTGTTCGTATAAATATGTTAATTTATGTTTTTGTTGGACCCCTTGATAAAGGGGCTTGAAGTACTAAGCCTTTTTTCAATAAGAAACCCGGTTATCTCGAGTCTGACCACAAACGTTAATTTGGTCAATCTGTAATGCTAGGCTCGGCTAGGTGTAAGAATGGATTAACAAAACAAGCTTCCTGAAGAATATACAGCAGAGGAATACCTCTTCAGTTAGAAAGATCTTCAGAAGTACTAACAGTCTTCAACTCGATAGCCGCTAATCCGGTCTGCTAATCGTTGCCGCCAGGTTACAATTTTAACTTTCTCTCTCTGCGGTTTATCCTTAAGGAAGCTTTTTATTATTTTATTAATCCATGCTATAAGGATTAACGCGACGGTGGGGGTTGATGAAGAAATATCACGGAATTGGAATTTTCTGTCTTTGGGCTTTAGACTCTTTTTCGCGCCAAAATGTGGGAGCATCCTTTCACCCTAGTCGAAAGCGAAAAGCAGCACCTCCGTGGGATGTATACACAGGCGATTAATGGCAGAATTATAAAGTCCATGACAAGCAGGATTACTATCGCTAGATTCCGTTTTTATCCCAGGAGGGCGCCGTTGATAACCCGAAAAAGGTTAATAATAATAATTTCCCTCTGTCCAGCCATGACTTTTCCTCACATATAAAATGTCCCGGATGCCGGTTCGTGTGAGGGGCTGAGTTTATATATTTATTTATTTATTTATTTGGGAATGAAAATAAAGGTAGATAAATTAATTTGATGAGCCTGCACATTTACGATAAGGAGTACCTTTTCATCGGTTTAAGTTTGTACAGTAAGCCCCGAATCAAAATACTTTGCTTTTAGACTTCATGTTTCCTTTAAAGGGTTAGTACAGGAGGAAAAAAGAGAGATAATTATTTCATTTACGTTGTTCTAAATTAGGAGGTCTCCCCCTAAACAGTAATTAATACCGGTACCGATAACGCCTAAAGGTTGAGGGATTATTTCCACGTATTTCGGTAAAATAGTTTTTTTTTTTTCTTCGTTTTCCCTTTTTCGTGGCGAGGAAGGAAGTAAAACTTAAGTTTGCCGCGGTTCCGGACCCAACCAAAACCATTTGATCCTCGCCCTCCCCAATCACGATAAAGAGATTTTGGTCTTGCTAGTAAAATTGAGGTTTTTATACGGCGCTAGAGATAAATTGGGCCTTACGAAATCGACGTCTAGATAAAGCAAAGGGAAAGCAAATGCTGACATTATTCTACCTAGATGTACAATATAATTACGAAGAAAGTAAGAAACGAATAAAAGCCTAAAACTTTGACCCACATTTCTTTTGGCGCCGTATGCACGCGGAGGAAGAACAGGGAGAATCCAACTCAGCCTGTTTCTTGAAAACTAATTGGTAACATCAAGAACCCATTTAAGTACACAAGAACCTATTCATTCAGAATTAGCCCCTGGTACTTTGTAGCCAAATGTCGTCTGCTTTTCAGTATCTCACCTCTCTAAAAGTACTACAGCGTACTAAGGCCCATTGTTCTTCCGTGGCTAATTCCCTTGTTGTTTCACGCCAATATTTTCGAATATTATTGTTCTATTTTTGATATAGAACTTTCACGAATCTATATCAAGTATGTGACGATGAGTTTAGAATATTTTGGCTCTCATGTTCTTAGGTACATAAATGAGTTCTTGGTAAACGCTGAAATATTAGATGCTCCGCAAATTGAAGAGACGTCGCTAATTTACTCCGATGCAAAGGCCACCATCAACAGACACCCAAATATGGTCAAAGCTTGGAATAATTATAATTAATCCATGGTCGAAGTGTAAAATCTCTCTGGGAACATAGTTGACTTGAGGAGATAAAACCCGGATCTTTCCCTCAAATTAATCAAATGGCGGTACTGATAGCGTTTCAAAAATCAGTTTTCAAATCTAAAACGGTGTTGGAGAAGGTGAAAATATGGAAAATGTGGTAGTCTCCCTTCTCCTACAGGGTTGCCACAATTTTTTTAGACTCAAATTCCCTGACTTTTCCAGGTTTTTCCCTAACCTTTCCCAACGATTTTCCCTGACCGTTTCAGCTAATACTATCCAATTTTACAACCTTTTATTTTTTATAATACTTGACAATAAATCTTTTCAAATACATGGTAATCCTGGCTTCTTGAAAGATCTTTAAATTCCCTGACTTTTGTAAAACCCTGTAGACCTAAGTATTATCACCAGCTAATTTATTTACTGTTTACAAGATCACGCATATATTCATAGAAATGTTTCAGACACAACACGGAGCTAGGTGTTGTTCATTATGAAGTTGACCCAATTCTCCCTAAACGTAGTCTCATTGAACGGACAGCTTTTTCATACCCAAGATCACGCAAAGCGACGGAGTTTAAAATTTAGGTTTATACGTACGATTCTTAAAAATCGATAGCTTACGAAAATATATGGGTGATAATAAAAAATTTCATTTCGTATAAACTTTTGACCCATAAAAAGAAAAAAATTCGGATGGCATCTGTTAAAGATACAACCAAAATTCATCATTATGTGCCGGTAGCTAAAAGACCCCGAAAAAAAAAAAAAAAAAAAAAAAAAAAAAAAAAAGACGATGCCCTAGAAGTTACGACCCTAGAAGTTATTTTAAAGCTCACCGATACAAACTGAGAAGGAAACGGTATGATAAAATAAGCTTTTAAAATCGTCGCGCGGCCACGAAATAAGTATGAAGTTCCATAGAGAGATGACGTACCACGAACAAAGTTTTTTGTCTACATAGCTCTAACACTTCTCGCTGCCATTATAGGCGTGAACTAATGGCGCGTGAAATTATGTTTTGGGTATACCCCTAAGACGCGCCCCCAACTCGACGAAATGGATAAAATCGCTTAGTCATCTTTATATGTAAGGGGGAGAGAGGGTTTAGAAAAACGACAAAGAGAATCAGAGAACTTGTCGTCGAGTAATTTGATTCGCTTTTTCGAGAATTGCGTAACCAAAGAATTTATGATTTATTATTATAAACAAAACATACAAAGTACAAAAGCTCATCCGGCAGACTTTTCCACCGACCAAAACTTCTTATCAGCGTTGCGAGGTACTTTTACAGGCGAGCTATTCGCGTCAGGCACGCTTACATATCTCGTCACGATAGAGAGGAACGCGAACGGGTACGTGAAGCTGGTCTTCACGGAACTAATCATAAAAGCTAGCCAAAACCAAGAAAATTGTACTTCCTTGGTTATACCACTCCGAAAACGTATACTATTTCACAATCTGCCTATTAAATAAAGACCAAGATAATTAAATTTCATGACAGACACCAGCCACCCGGATTATAAATCGGACCAAAAAAATAACGATGCCTAATCTTTTGTGCCTGCAATTTTAATTGTTCTAGGATCGAACCAAAAGGGTTGAAAATTTGCAAAGCCTTTTTAAAACATTCTCTCTGAGATACTGTGCACTTAAGTTCCCTTTGCCGAAATTAAACAAAGTATTAATTATACAAATAATATGATTGGTCAGAATTTAACATATACTGAAAAGCTAACTTAAACTACAGAATTTAAATAAAGCATCTAAAAATTTCATAATTTTGTGGGCAGCAGACAACTGTTCTACTTTTAGCTCGCAGTTCACTCTTCCCTTTAATTTGGAGAAATGTTAATTTTTCATAAAGGTTTTTAGAATTAGGCCAAATAGCAAGGGATTTCGCCAGTATATATCCAACCGCTTTGGGTCGAACAGTCCAATGATATTTACATATTGATTTTCGATACCAAAATAATTCAAATCAAGTTTAACCAATCTATATATAGGTTTGTGGTTTCAACCGATTCCAAGAACGCCCTTTCGATATTAGAGTAATTCGCTTTAACTTTAGGCCTTGGTTATTTACTACTTATTGTATTTGTGAAGGCACCTTACATTCGTGAAGCGCTTCAAAAGCGTCGTGAGTTTGCGAAGGCGAGAAATTGCTTTCCGAATGAGCTTTTAAGAGATCCAAGGGATTGTTTTAATAGGATTGATGTTACTGATTTATTATACAAAACTGAATCGTAATCCTTGCCAAAAGAAAGAGAATGACTTTCGAATATATGAATCCCAAATAAGAGATTGCTTTCTTATGTCCAAGATAATGGAATATATTTCAAAATGTTTTACATTGTAATATAACTCTGATTCACCGAAATAAACTTATTTTTTTCCCATACCAGAGGTTAAAAACCTTCGAAAAAGTACTACCACATTTGAGAATGAAATACTCTTCGGGTACCTTTAACTTCTTAAGCTTAAAACTAGGCTTAAAACACATTTTAGAAAGTCAATCCATAAATCGTCTTTTAAAGGGGTTACTTGACTCTGATAACTGGTTATTTGTAATTGAATTGGACTTTTAAATAAGCGTAAAAACATCATCAAAACTCACCAAAGGTTTCGAGGTAATTTACATTAAATTATCAAAGTAGCAAACCGGACTTGCTAAGCCTAAATCCGTTTCTATGAAATTTTAAGACTAATGAAATATCGTATAAAAAAGGCAAGTGAACATTTCAAAGAAGAACATTAAGGGAGAAAGCTAGCAACCTAACAACAATTATTTTTTATCGATTCCTTATAGTTTAAATAGGTCTAATCTATTAGTAAAAAATTTACAAACCAATATAAAACTAGAAATAAATTTAAAACTTACCAGGAAAATAGGCTTAGCTGGATTCATGGAGATACTGAATTTCTTCGCATTGAAGGGTCATCGACTAATGAGCAAAGGCCCTACGTTAAGGCGAGATCTCCGCGAGACTTTCAATAACATTCGATGGGTCGCGAAGAAATTGAGAATCTCCATAAATCCAGCCATGAATCAATTTCTTTGCATCGAATGTTATTGGAATTCTCGCGGAGATCTCGCCTTAACTACGGGCCTTTGCTCATTGGTCGATGACTCTTCAATGCGAAGAAATTAAAGATCTATATCAATCCAGCTAAGCCTATTTTCTGGGTAAGTTTTAAATTGATTTATAGTTTAATATTAAAAAACACTTGCTGTTGGGTTGCATTCTCCCTTTAGAGACCTAATGTTTCGTCAGCTTTCACATTTTGAAACGTCCCCTGTTTTAAGATACCCTCACAAATTACGAAATAATCAGAGATCATATATCACTGCGTTATGTCTGGTAATAAAGCTGCGAGAACAAGAATACGTCAAACTCACAGACCTTGGTCGAACAAATCTTTTAGTCATTCACTGCCCCTTCAAGATATAGGGATCAAAATAAATTACCCTTAAAGGAAACCAGAAGTTAGTAGCCCTATACACGTAAGTATCATTGTTTGTAACACGCACGAAAACGCGCCAAAAGATTCCTTTAAGGGTCAAGGGCGTGTGTGGTCATCATTTATTCATTATCCATTGTATTGTCTGATAGGCGGAGTACCGAAGAACATACCACGCAATAACCCTAAACCTCAAATTGTTATTTTGTAAAGAAAATTAGTTTAGGGATCTAGCCCCAAGTGGTAAAAAAAATGTAAAGGGTTGAACCGGAAGTTCTTTGAAGCCTTGAAGGATTAGTCATCTTTTGGTTAAATATAACGTCGCGTATATTAACATATTCACACCAAGAATGTCAACTCCCAAAAATAATATCCTTAACGAGCAACCAAACCCATCAAAACCACAACGGTGTGATTTAACCCATCATAAGATCATTATTAACTCCCTGTAAGTTAACAGTCGATTTGAAATTATATATCCAGCTATTTCTTTCTTGTGCTTAAAAGCTCGACACAGTAACAGTAGTAGTTTTAATAGTAGACTAAAGAATTATAAGAACCAAAATTGGGCATCAAAGTAAAAATATGTCTCTCAATATTAAAGAGGGCACCTATTTCTTATTTAGTTCCTTCTAAGGTTGTAAAAAAGTATGAATCGACTGAGAAAAACCTGGTTGATTAAAGATAAAACTAACAAGATGGTCAAATTCATAAAAGCCACACCCCGTCCAAAAGGCAATTTAGATTTTTGAGACGGATTTTTTTAAGTTGGAAATGTTTGGCGAGACTAGCTAGACCTTTGTTTTTTGGAGATTTTTAGATCTTTTAATAATATTTTAGGCAAATTTTCCTTCTTGATATTTCGGGAATTTTAGAATTTTTGGGATTTTGTAAGCTGAAAATGTTTTTTGATAGTAGACCTTTTTTAGTTCGTCTCCGAACTTATTCCCGAAAAGATATACCCAACCAGAGGTATATAATAACCCCCTTCGGGGGGAAGTACGAAAGCCCCTATACTACCAATGCTAAAAATCACGAACAACAAGAGCCCGCTGCTGATTATCTAGGCCACTAGCTCGCGCTGGACTTCTCAATGTCGCTACTCTAGTAAATGGTCTTTGTATAAACAAGACGGCTCGATTTGTGTTTAGAACTTCCTGTCTCAGGAGTCAGGCTGTCTGTTAAATTGGAGTCGAAGGTTGACTTCAGCTCGCATGTTCCGGAAGTGTGCGTAGGGAAAATTTAGTGAGGTTCAAAATGGTGTAACTATTTTTTGGGAGTAAAGCGGTGTGTCGATCCGCCGCGATTTACGCCGGGCACTTGTTGTTCGTCGATTTTGCCTAACTTTCATACTTCCCCCCGAAGGGGATTATTATATACCTCTGACCCAACTGATCGACTTTCAAATGATTGAACTCCCCCCCCCCTTTTTTTTAGATTTAACTAAATCTAGGATTTGAAATTCGATCATTTCGACCCAAATCTTCTTCAAAACACCTCTGAACGGCAATACACTAATGTATTCTGTATAATGCGCAGAATATTTGTAGTACCTCTAGGGCTTTCCACGCGTAATGACAAAAATATTTTGCGTAAACGTACCGACGCAACAAATACAAGACCTAAACCACCCCTAGTAAGAGAGGGGGTATGGTAGCAACGACAGGCTTTTATGATCAGTTGGCCGTGAAACAATTTAATTATTGCTTAATAACCCGGCATAACTTTTTCCACTGAATATGTCAAATCAATAATTTATATAGATGAGAAGTAAAAAATTCAATAAAATTATCCTCCGAAGCGAAATTAGAGGATAATAGTTTTGAAAACTTTTCGGCACTTATAATGGCAGGTTCTAATTTATCAGTAAGGGGTCAAATCGTAATGATAAAGGTTGCTTATCTTTGTACGCGCTGAATAGGAACTGATTCCGAATCGAAAAATAAACCCCCGAGCGTAAGCTTTATTCGGCTTAACCGAGTGAATAATGAGATCCCATAAGGCAATTAGCATAATGAAAATTATATTCCACCCTTCCGCTCCCCTATTTTCGGACTTTACTCGCGTCGGAAACAGCAGCGGCAAAGATAAGAAGTTATATGACGTAATGTTACCGTTTGTGACTCGTCGTTTTGTTGCCACCGCCGCGAAGCGTCACGACGTTCCCTTCTAACGCGCTGGCTCCCAAAGGGCGTTTCGCCGGGAAGCCCAACAACGGTCGGTCGAACGACGTGGATGCTCTGGAACTGGTTTCGAAGATCCTCTAAAATAAGAAAAAGAAAAGAAAATGTATTGTAAGAAGAGGAGACCCGAAAAAAAAATAAAAAGATCAAAATCCGGCTGCTGGCATCGACATTAACTTAATGGGAAGCTCGTTACGATTATTACGCCGGTTACGATACGTTTGGGAAACGAACCGATGGATGGAGAATGGAAAAGGCAGAGAAAATGGATTACATAACCCTAGGAAATTTGTCTTTAAAGGGATATCGAAATATTTCTCGAGGAAAGGAAATGATGAAACCCATTTAGCTTTTTCTTGAAATTTTTTTTTCCTTTCTTGTTTAGTTACGCAAAAACTAGTTTTTCGTCACTATAGCGATCACGCTCTACTCTAACGCCCCCGCCTACACTTCCGTTAAATTTGTCGTTAAATTTGCCTCCGTTGGAAAGACTCAACGTGCTTACTCTATCACTCCACCGTCATGGCTTTCAAATGTCCACACCTTCTAGATTTTGTACATCCCTACTAGATTTTCATGTTGGCTTTTTCGTGTGTTTATCTCCACTAGATTTTCTAGCTCCATAGCCCCGACATGTTAGCTTTCTCGTGTGTTTATTTCTATTAGATTTTGTCCATCCCTACTAGATTTTCTTTCTAAAACCGTAAATAATGTGGGCCCAAGGCCAGTCTTGTTTTCTCTGAACTACGCGATCCATTGCGCCGCGTAATATTTTAAAACTAAGAATCTTTTTCGTCGAAATATCAAATATCTTCCTTACAATAATAATAATTTATACTTCACTATCACGAGTAAATCATCCAGCTATGGTTACTAAATCCTTCAGTATTTGTTTGTTTATATATAATTTCTGGAGGACTTCAATATTTTGTTGTCAATGTCACCCAAGATTAAGAGGAGGGAGGAAGAATGGTCCCTGATAGTTTGATGATGATAATGGCTTCTCGAATAAAGGGGTTGTGTTAATAAATGAATTTATGAAGGCTACTCGTCAATATCAAATATTACATTTCCTTAGCCCTTTAAACAGAAAAAATATCCAAACCAGAGAACATTACCCTAATAAGAAAATAAAATAAAAGGAGGATTGTCTGTTATTTCTCATATTCCTTGTAAATATTGCCAGGAAAAAAAGGCTCCCAATTTGGTCACAGAAACCATCAACCACAATCCGCGAACTTTCGTATTTTTGTACCGAGGGACTATTCTAAATAGCACCATATTTAACAGAGTCCAATAAGAGGTACGAAAATTACCTCGTCGGTTTGACGCTTTATTGCCTTCGAAAAATAATTTCGTATTTCGTTAAATATCGTTTACAGAAAAGTACCGACTAATGGTAATAATTAAGGCCTACGTGAAAAAAGCCTGGGAGGAAAGTTACTTGGATTTCTAAGTACAATTATCTCTTATTATAATGCCAAAGACGTATAGACAATAGCCGGTACAAGATAAAATATTGAATGAAAGAATCGAAGGAAAGTGGGTTAATGAACGCTTCATAATATATTTTAATCTAGCTTTATACCACATTCATTACCGCTTCGTGGATTAACTATACATGGGCTGAAGGTCAATCGCTAAAACCATTAAAAAAGCGTCCGAGAAATGAGGGAGGACGCCGTAGAAATAAAATTGATTCTTGGATCCAATGCCATAGCATCAACGTTTACAGAAAAAAATAAAAAATAAATTCCATAAAATATTATGCCAAAAAATCCTCGGTACATTCTTCATCGTAAACCTTGCAGAAACAGAAGGTATTATGTAAAAAATACTAACAAGAACCACATGAATGTTCTGTAGGATTCACGTGTACAGAAATTGAAATCTAAAGTAGGCTTAGCACGTCTTTTGAATTACGTTGATAGTTAGGCATACGTAACAATCAATTTTGACTGTTAAAAAATTTGTAAAAATGTTATTAAAACTCACTAAATGTTTCGCAAATAATTAACAGTTAACTATCAAAGTTGGGAACTTGACTAGCTAAGCCTAAATACGTTCAACGAAGTCGCGCTTGCCAAGTTAAACTCCATAGTAGTCAAGCTACGTTGAAGTTATCTATTGGGTATATTTTACGACCGAATAGCAACGAAACCTTTAGCGAGTTTTGTTGTTTTTATGCACATTTTTAAAAGTTCAAATCGATTAAAAATAACTTTTCTGCAGAGTCTAGTATCTCATTAACGATGAAAAGGTGTCCTACTAGTTTGCCAGAATTATTTTTACAAACCAAGTATGTAAATCTCGCCCAATTTTCATCCATCCTATTACGTTGCCAAAATTAATTTTGCTAGCGAAACTAAACATAAACTAAGCCTCACCATTCGCAACGCGACAAACACACAGGGCTTTGATATCGGACTACCAAAATATCGCGTACAAGTACAACTACTCGTAAAAAATATTTCGCCCCTCTAGAGATTGAAGTTGAATATATTCCTAAAAAGAAAAGAAGTAACCCCACCCTAGTAGACGCCTCGGTGCCAATGGGGATTTTCAAATAAATTACGCACGCCACTTGGCTTCTATGGAAACATCAACAACCGTAATAGCATCTATCTCCTCGAAGCGGGCGCGCGACCAAGGTTTTAACAAACCAGTCTCGCCGTTTAGCAAGAACTAATTTATGAAACCCCAGAATGCTGGAAGATACAACTTAGCCGAGCCTGAGATATCACGACCCCTATTGTATTTCCCATAAAATCCATTTCACAGAACTTAATATTCAAGTATTTTATTTTCATCTGAAGTTCATAAAGTTTCCAATCCTAATAAGTGAGCTGCACCGTAATAAAACACTAACTTGGTGGAAACATCCCCTTTGTTACATTCTTAGGTTTTATAAATTAGTTCTTGGGAATAGACGTACGAAATAAAAAGGTGCAAGTAAAAGTTATTGTTTAAAAAGAAGCCTGTTACCAGGAGGCCCCTCTCGAAGCGTTATTACTGTATCATATAAGCTACGGTCACACTAGCATTTCTTAATCGATTTGAAACCGTAAAAATCAGACCTATATTCAAATCGCCAGGAATGTATTTAAGCATCATTTGTTCACACATTCTTTATAAATCGATTTAATTTAGCTTCATATATCGGTTGTTGAAACCGAATCGGTATGAAACTGGTTCCCGAAGCAGTTTCGAGAAATCGAATCAAATTGATTCGAGAAAAGACGGTTTCCTGTTCATACGACTCTAGCGAAACGTTTTGAAACGGTTTAAATCGATTCCAAGGCCTAGTATGAACGCAGCTTTAGAGGCAACTAAAGACGGCCTTAACAAATACCAGATTTCATAATAAGGAAAATAGATACGCTAGTGTGCAACGTTTGGATCTCTCAAAGAGCAACCTCTTTTATATAAAGAAGCAGTTCACGTATAACCCACAATGTTTTGAAGTTTTCTTACATTTCCGTTTTTGATAGAGAGACAGTTAAAGGCAATTTTTTATGATTGGCCCGAATTTACCCTACAATTTAATTCAAAACATCCAAATTTCGGACTTAAATTGAGCACTAAAAATTCATAATTTAGCGGTGCATATTCTGAAAAAAATAAATTCAGATGTACAAATTTAAGCTCATATTTTCCTTTTTATTCCGAAACTCATTTAGTTTCATATTCCCTTGAAGTTTCTATCTTATTACGGAACTAAAAATCTTCGATAAACATTACTCGAAATTTATAGTTGAATATAGTTTTTGAAGGCCTCTATAAGATTCGAGAGGCGAGCGCGCTGATTCCGGAAAAAATTTACTTTATAAAATAATGACGGTGTTCAAGCGATAGAAAAGAAAATCCTTGGAAAATGTGAATGACAGCAATTCAAAACTCAGGGCCCTTTTCGCTTCTTAGTTCTTATACTAAAAATAAAAATTTATTCGCGGATGGAGAAAAATTCACTGAACCGTGAAAACGAAACTTAGGGAAATTTTCATGGAAATTTAAACCGCAAAATCGCGTACTACGATTTTACATTTTATGTCCCGAGTTTTAAAAAGAAAGTCGAGGAAATTTTTCGTTCAAAAGGAGTTGGCGTAGTGAAATAAGAAAGGCTCAGACGGATTCATTTATTTTTGAACTATCGAGTAATATAGACAAGATGTCCAAGCCCCTAGATACGCCCAAAAATGGGGTTCAAAGCTCCAAAGTCTCATTATAAAAATTGTAGCATCCTCGTATAGAGAAACACACATTCCCTTTGTCACATTCGCTTATTAGAGTTTTCAAAATTATGTGTTTTTTGCGCGTTTTTCAAGTAATACTACTTGTTTTTGGTCTTTTCCAACGACAACGCCGCAAAGAATTGCAATATCTACACCCAAATCTAAGGCACACTGATATAAAGAAAACGTTTTCTATTTCCTCTTGAATACAAGAATAAGAATGAATGTTTAATCTCAAAGAAATCACTGACTAACATTTTTTTGAATTACCGCCTATTTAAAATAATTTAAGGCATAAAATTATCATTTATTATATTAATAAATCTTTGTACATAATCTACGAATCCATAAATTATAACGAAAACATCAATTTGTGAATTGAATTAAATGTTATAATTCAAATAGAATCATAAATTAAGTATAGTTTTTAATGTGATACTGTGACCTTCGTGTCTTCAGCTTTTTCACACTATTAAAAACCTATTTTCAAACTTGACACCCTCTGAAGCGTTTTTAAGTTAATTAAAATTCCGAAATAAATAACTACATTTTTTGGAAGTAGAAGTGGAGAAAAAAAAAAAAAAAAAAAAAAAAAAAAAAAAAATCAAAGACAAGTTTAAGTGCAAGTACTTTCACGAAAGAAGACTGCGTGAAGGTCACAGTATAAAGTATTAATATTCACGAGAATCAAATGTTGTCCCTATAATAGTCACGTGAAGATGCCGATGTTATTTTGATTTTTAATCTGACGTAGAGAAAAGTTACGGTCATTTTAAGATGGGGATAATTTCTGAACTTTTGCTCTATTTCTAGCATTGGCGAAACTATCTTTTTCGAGTGGCTCATGTCAATTTTATTATTTAATATAATCTAGGGACTGTCTCCTTTCTAACGGTGTAATCGGTTTATGCCTAGGAGGTCGTACTAATTACTTTTTTAATGATCTTTCATAAAATGCCGCCCACTGATTTTTGATCTTTTTAATGCGGAAACTAAGGCTACTAAGCCCAAAAAACATTAAACTTCTACCACAGGCCTGTATAGGATATTTTTTTTATTAATTTATGTGAACTATAATATGTTTCACTGGAAACCCTGTGACTTTAGGAAATAAATCCAACAAATGTCAAAGAATATTACTGTTTCACCACCCCTTTCTACGATGCACAAATGTCACTGATGTCACCCAAGAAGAATAAAAAAATAAATAAAAAGTTAAGGAATTCAAGAAATCCAAGAAAATCTCTGAAGCCACGCAGTCTTCATGCATGACATAGAAATTCAATATCGAATCTTTTTTTCTTAAGCCTAAACTCGTATTTAAAAGGTTTTCTGTTACCATCACGCTAGCTCTGTACCCTGTACGTGATTCAACCAATATCAGAAAGTTCTTCCCCATCCCCCTCCCCGGATCCAAGACGATGGAGATGTACAAATCACCAAAATTCTACGCATTCCTTACTAAAGCTGGAAGAGAGAAATTCGGAATTCTACGAGTGTGACAACCAATTTCTTTTTTACGCCCTGCCATGGTCACCAGAAGTTCCAAAACTACCGACTGTTTGATGTATTTCAGTTAATGACGCGATGTTGGAGGAAGTAGAAAAGACGAGGAAGAAAAGGGGTTTACAAAACCACCCCTTTTCTAGTTTCGTATTCGTAAAAAACAAATCAATCGAAAGAATCAAAATAAGGTTACGCCTTATCTAAGTTAATAAAGAAAGATTGGGGAAGAAGAAGACTTGGGAGATGGTTCTATTAACAAAATCAAAAACTTTCTTATCTTTACACGCGTTAACTCAAACAAGCTGAACAAGTATCCAAAGGAAAAGCTCGAAGAATTTTATTTTTCTGTCTTGTATACATACATTTCGTATTTTTTGCACCGTGATAAAAAATACGAAAAATAAATCTGAACCGGGGTGAAATTCTTTTCCGTTCTCATTTTGCCCCGTTTCCTCTACAGGAAAACGAACCTGACGCCTTAGAAAGTAGGCCTAACGTGCCAAGGATAACAATATTACAAAAACAACACAACAACAACGCGAAATACGAAGATAAATATGACGCTAACGAACTACACCGTGAAAATAAACTTCGCTAACCTATTTATATAAACCTTGTACAATGTTTCGAGGAAATTGTCAGTTATCGTTAAATCAGCTTCAGAAGTTGATTGGCTGAATGGCTGCGAACGAGCTTAAAATTCAAAGAACACTACATGATCTAAAGGAATTCGCGAATTGAAAAACTTCGCAATTTGCAACTAATTTCGATTTGCTAAAAAAATCGAACAACTAAAAATTCTATAGTGAAGTGCGTTATTATCGAATCAATCATAGCTTACAAATTCGATTGTAGCGAACATGATTTAAGAAAACCTAATTTTCACACGAGAAATATCCCATAGACGAATCAAATATATTGATATCACCGAATAGTACTGGGTATTTAAGATTATACTTTTGTAACTTTAAAGTGATGAGAAATTTAAAAATATTAAAGGAATTGTAAAGATCCAGAGAAGATCCCCTCATTTTCCTGACATCACATAAGCCGCATTCACACTACAGACTTTGAAACCGTTTTGGAAAGGTCAAATTATAAAATTTTGGGGTCACCCGTGTAGATCTTTGATCAAGAAACAAAATATCTTGGAAAGACGACTTGAAAATTCGAAAGTGTCAAGTGTGAACGTTGCTCACGTGATAAGAATATCGAATCAATCATCGCTTAAAGATTCGATTATCACGAACATGATTTAACAAAACCTAATTTTCACACGAGAAATATCCCCTAGCTATATCATAAAATTAATTAACTAAGTCAAAACATTATCAGCGGAAAAATCGTTGAGAATAGTCAAACAGATTTATTTCCAAATAGATTAAACATTTAAGCTCTTAGTTAAACAAAGCAGAGTACTAGGACTCTTTGTGTACCACTGTATAAAAAAAAAAAAAAAAAAAACTAAATTGTATCGGCTGGTCCCCTTTTCAATTAAATATAAAGCTTTCGTTTTCCTTCTTTATACAAATTGAAGTGAAAAATAAAAACAGTTTCCTTCCTATTAGAAAATTGTAAAGCTCGCCAATAATAAGCCTACATCCCTTCCAAACTATGTTCAAAATCTCTTTAAAAAGGTATAGTTCACGTTAGAATAAAATGTTTTTAACGGGAGAATGCAGATTTTTATCGATTCCTTATCGTTTAAATATGCCTAATCCAGCAGTAAAAAAATAAATAAAAACAGATATTAAACTAGAATTATATTCAAAACTTACCCGGAAAATAGGCTTAGCTGGATTCGTGGACATCCTGAACTCCCCATATAAGGGCAATCCATGAATCCAGCTAAGCATATTTTGATGCTAAGCTTTAAATTTATTTCTAGTTTAATATTTGTTTGTAAAATGTTTTACTGGTGAATTAGGAATATTTAAACGAAAAGGAATCGAAAAAAATCATTTGTTATTAGGTTGCATTCTCCTATTATACTCATATTCAAGTAAAATACGTCTCTAAAGTATCAAAAAAAAAAAAAAAAAATGCAATCTTTCTATTGGTTGACAGGAATGTTCTTAAAGGAATTCTTAACGTTCCAACATTTTTATAGTTTCATCTTTATTTGAAAAATGAGTTTAAACTCCGTGACCAATCAAGGAGCTTTGATAAATTAACAAGCTATAGAGATGAATCTCTTGGCGCGCGAGGTATTTACTAGGGGTAGGACACTTGCCAAAATCAGTACACTTCGGCCGAAATCACAAAAATATCTGTACATTCTATGGAATATAACACTGAAATTTCAAAATATTTTCAAAATAAAGCTTTGAAATATCAAAATATCTCGAAAATCGGGAAATTCAATACACAAAAAAAGGCAAGCGTCCGAGTATGAGTCCAGATATTGTAGTGATAGATTATATATGAGATTTTCATCTGTTTCACTCTACACATTTCACACAGAGGGACAAATATCTCAAGATGTTCAGAGAAAGTGGATTGAAAAGGGACTAGTACGTCCGAAATCTCACCTTAAAACGTTTATTTAAGAATTTCACTTAATCATTCAGTAGCAGTCTCGTAAATGATTTAAATATTATAATAAGAGAAAGTAGATATTTTGTATCCCAAAATTAAAAATGTTTTCGTACCAATTTCTAATATTAGCTATTAGGCTCGTGAAAAACTTCAATATTTAGCTTACACCATTACTTTAAAAATAATGGAGAGGAGAAAGGGACGACCCTTAAAAGCGGCCAACCGTTCAGAGATTTTCATTTTGATCTCAGCGATCGCGAGTTCGCAAAAAGAAAAGCTTTCAAAATCGAAAGGGATGGATGTGAAAGACAAGACAAGCTGCGGGGGCAAAATTATAAAGAGATAAAAATCAAGAAAAAAGAAATATTTTCGTAAAAGGCTTTAAAACAAGGTTTTATATTAAACCAAAACATATACATTAGGCTTCAATAAACACGATGCCGCTTATACCGAAGTAAATTTTCTTTCTTTAAATTATTCTCCCAAAGCTAAAACTTTAAACAAGCAAAATGATAAGAAAAAGAAAAACATATTATGAAAGTCTCCATCTTAAATGTTTCAAGATGACTAAGCAATTTTTTTAAAGTGAGGCTGTCACGAAGTTTTCATGAGATAAAGGAAATTTGAGTACTAATGAGAAAAGGCCTGTCGTTACGGCGAGATCTCCAATTACAAACAAATATTAAACTAGAAATTAATTTTAAAATGACCCGGAAAATAGGCTTAGCTGGATTCGTGGATATCCTCATCAGGGTGACCACTGAAAATTTGAAAATCCTATATAGGAAATTTCTTTGCGAAATATAGGAAAATATAGGAAGATTTTATGTAAAATATAGGATAAAATAGGAAGAAATAAGTGTAAAATAAATGATAAAATAGGAAAATAATTAATTAAAAGTAGGAACCATGTTTATTATTGCATCACAACTCTCGACACCGGTTTAAACATGGTAATATGATCCAATTGCTTAAATAGTATGGAATTTTACAGACTATTTTAACTGGAAAATGTACAGTTAAGCTAAAATAATCTTATACAGCCACAGCTGACAGCATGATTTATAACTTTACCCTTAACTAGAGATTTTGAGTAGAAATACAGGAGATTATAGGAATTGACATTAAATTATAGAAGAAAATAGGAAGGATGTAAAAATATAGGAAAAGTGTCTTCATTTTTGGATTTTTGCTAGATTTCCATCAGTGGCGAAATAGTCTTAAACGAGTGGCTCATGTCAATTTTATAATTTTATATTAATCTAGGAAATAACTTCTTTCTAATGGTGCAATCGGTTTATGCCTAGGTGTTAAAATAAAAAAGTTACTACCATTTCAAGATAGGGGTCGAAATACCTTCTTTCTAATGGTGCAATCGGTTTATGCCTAGATGTTAAAATAAAAAAGTTAAGGCCATTTCAAGATAGGGGTCGTTTTTGGATTTTTTGCTAAATTTCCATCAGTGGCAAAATAGTCTTTAACGAGTGGCTCATGATAATTTAATTATTTTAAATTTATCTAGGAAATATCTTCTTTCTAATGGTGCAATCGGTTTATGCCTAGGTGTTAAAATAAAAAAGTTACGGCCATTTCAAGATTGGGGTCATTTTTGGATTTTTGCAAGATTTCCATCAGTGGCAAAATAGACTTTAACGAGTGGCTCATGTTAATTTAATTATTTTGAATTTATTTAGGAAATATCTTCTTTTTAATGGTGCAATCGGTTTATGCCTAGGTGTTAAAATAAAAAAATTACGGCCATTTCAAGATTGGGGTCATTTTTGGATTTTTGCAAGATTTCCATCAGTGGCAAAATAGACTTTAACGAGTGGCTCATGTTAATTTAATTATTTTAAATTTATTTAAGAAATATCTTCTTTCTAATGGTGCAATCGGTTTATGCCTAGATGTTAAAATAAAAAAGTTACGGCCATTTCAAGATAGGGGTCATTTTTGGATTTTTTGCTAAATTTCCATCAGTGGCAAAATAGTCTTTAACGAGTGGCTCATGTTAATTTAATTATTTTAAATTTATTTGGGAAATATCTTCTTTCTAATTGTGCAATCGGTTTATGCATAGATGTTAAAATAAAAAAGTTACGGCCATTTCAAGATAGGGGTCGTTTTTGGATTTTTTGCTAAATTTCCATCAGTGGCAAAATAGTCTTTAACGAGTGGCTCATGTTAATTTAATTATTTTAAATTTATTTGGGGAATATCTTCTTTCTAATGGTGCAATCGGTTTATGCCTAGATGTTAAAATAAAAAAGTTACGGTCATTTCAAGATTGGGGTCATTTTTGGATTTTTGCTAAATTTCCATCAGTGGCAAAATAGTCTTTAACGAGTGGCTCATTTTAATTTAATTATTTTATATTAATCTAGGAAATACCTTCTTTCTAATGGTGCAATCGGTTTATGCCTAGATGTTAAAATAAAAAAGTTACGGCCATTTCAAGATAAGGGTCATTTTTGGATTTTTGCTAGATTTCCATCAGTGGCGAAATAGTCTTTAACGAGTGGCTCATGTTAATTTTATTATTTTATATTAATATGATCCAAATGCTTAAATAGTATGGAATTTTACAGACTATTTTAACTGGAAAATGTTCAGTTAAGCTAAAATAATCTTATACAGCCACAGCTGACAGTATGATTTATAACTTTACCCTTAACTAGAGATTTTGAGTAGAAATATTGGAGATTATAGGAATTTCCATTAAATTATAGGAGAAAATATGAAGGAGGTGAAAATATAGGAAAAAAATAGGAAATATAGTAAAAGTGGTCACCCTGCCTCAATTTCGCTTCTCGACCATTGGACAGAATTCCATTGGACAGAATCCCATTGGGCAGAATCCCATTCGATCCACAATCCCATTCAACCGATACGTTTTCGTAAACCAGAATCCCATTCGACCGTCAATCCCATTCGACCGTCAATCCCATTCGACCGACGTTCACAATCAGAAGTCCATTAACACATTCTAGCCTAACCTAACCATTATCGGCTTAAATTCATCGGGACGCCCTTTTTGGTTTCGGCCCAATGGGAAATTCGGTCTATGGGGGATTCGGTTCAGCGGGATTTCGGTTCAATGGGAATTCGGTGCATTGGGCTCGGTCGGCCAAGATTCGGTTGATTGGGACTATTTATTTTTTATTTCGGACCAATGGGAATTCGGTCCAATAGGATTCTATTCAATGGGTATATACCTCAATTGCTTCGCATTGATGGCTCAGCAACCAATCGAATGTTATTGGAAGTCTCAAGAAGATATCGCCTAAACAACGGGTCATTGCTCATTGTTCGATGACCCTTCAATGCGAAGAAATTCAGAATCTCCATTAATCCAGCTAAGCCTACTTATTTATATTTTAATAATTCGTGGAGATCCTCAATTTTTTCGCATTGATGGCTCAGCAACCAATCGAATGTTATTGATAGTATCAAGGGGATATCGCCTAAATAAAGGGTCATTGCTCATTGGTCGATGACCCTTCAATGCGAAGAAATTCAGAATCTCCATGAATCCAGCTAAGTCTACTTTCCGGGTAACTTTTTAATTTATTTATATTTTAATAATTGTTTGTAAAACATTTCACTAGTGGATTGCGAAGAATTTCAGATTCTCCATGAATCCAGCTATGCCTACTTTCCGGGTAACTTTTTAATTTATTTATATTTTAATAATTGTTTGTAAAACATTTCACTGGTGGATTAGGCATATTGAACCGATAAGGAATCGATAAAAAATCACTAATTTAAATTGTCATAATTACTCCTAATCAACTATCAATATGGTACGATTCGGGCCTAATTAAAAGTTGAAATTACAATATAAAAACCATTTTTATGAAAATAATTGCAGTGAAACCACGAGGTATTGGTTTTTTAGAGAAAACAATAATACCCTTTTCAGACGAGGCGTAACTAGCCGGTTTAATCAGACTTAACCGTGGTTTAATCACGAATTAACCGAGGTTCATTGAACTGAGAAGGCTATGTAAACCTCGGTTAAATCTGATTAAACCACGGCTAATTACGCCTCGTCTGAAGAGGGTATCAGCCTAGGTGCTTTGAAGATCTAAAATTACCAAGAGTTTACTTCTCTCTGGGTGGCCAGTTCTCTAAGTGCTGGATATTTAAAGTTATTTTTTACTAGCTAGGTCTATTAACTTTGTCATGGAAGACTGAGTAAAAGGAAACCGTTATAAAGTCAAGAGGAACAAAGAAATATAGAAAAATCTATGGCGGATTGATACACGATGTCAAACAACATTGGGGAAAAAGTAGTAGTTACCATTTTACTCGAATACAGAGTATAGAAACCCTATATTCGTTTCAATTATAATTTTTCTTCGCGAAGACTCGGGAGGATTTCAAGAAAACATTTTATACTGCGCCAAAGAGGAAAATAAAAAAATGTAATAAAAAGTTTTTGGTCCTCGGATGAGAAAAGTGAAGAAAATCCAAGTAAAACAAAACGACTCCCCTGAACATTCATATATTGATCTTTATAGGACCGTTACGAAAAGAGAGAGAGAGATATTTCACGGGGGCGAAAGGCCGAAACAAGTAGTATCATTAGAAACGGCATAGAAATTACCCTCCCAAAAAAAAAACTTTGCAAATTGGCTCATTGGCAATGCTCCTGGATAATGAGAGTCCCTCGTGATATTAGATAAGTAAATGTGGTGGTAATTACCGCCAACATTTCAACACTTACACAAGTAAGAGTTAACAGCGACATTCCCAAGCGTGATCAGTTGGAAAAACTTGTGAAAGCTGAGCCTTTTTTAAAAATGGTCATTAGGACCTAAAGATAATTTTAGTTTTAAGTTTTTTATGACCAGTTAATCAAAAGTGAAAATAACTTCCATTTTGCTGACCTTTGAGAGCTGAGCACAATGGGAAGTTCATTCTTAGGACATAGCCTTTAAGTACGTCTCTCGTCACAATAGAGTAGTTTCATCTCTTCAAAATTAGGGGGTAGTGAAATACACATCGCGCGTTCTAGCTATAGGCAAGCCAATGAAAAGCGCCCATCTGGCCTTCAGCCATCCGCTGTACCTCTATAGAAGCCATGTTAAATTTTGCTCCCAAAATGGAAGCTTGATGACATTGTCAGCCGATATTATTCTATTCGAGTTCAGGGTGCGTAGTTTTGATAGGAGCAACGAATTAAATGTTTTTATTTACGCGACCCCATGTTTTCCAACAACCTTTTCGTTACTTTCCCATAGGTTGTTCGAGTTTCAAATTATATTACATAACGTCAGGTTCAGAGCGAGAAAATCTAGCTAGTGAGGAAATTATGTTTCCGCTTTTAGAACGGGGCCCAAAAATGGCTGAACTAATAAATTTAAACTTCCCAGTAACGGGATTTTCATTTAGTCTCTTCCATAAAGGGATAGTGAAAACGAGAAACCAGAGGCCCGGACTGGGCCTTCTCCTAATATTGGGCAGCTTAATGGCCACCTCCATTATCCTTTTAATTAAAATTATAAAGTTCTAAACCGAGTTAAAAGCTAAGCGTGTTTAAATTAGATTACTGAAATGTAATTTACTTCCATTAGGCCTACTTTTGAGGTCTTTTCGGACACAAATGACAATCGCATGAGGTTCTACTAAAAGTGATCAGTGTAAGGCGACTTGTAGGCGAAAGAAAAGCTAGTATAGGAGGAGAGACTGTTGGGTCTCAAGCTCTGGCTCCTTGATGGCTAGGGCGAATATTGGTCGCTATAAAAAAAGGGAAAAACCAAGCTGGAAGAGCAAATATACATTTTCTAGCGTCCCGCCTTCGAGGGCGCTCGCGAGAAGTGAAAATATCTTTGGTACGGGAGAAAAGCGAGGGCTCTAATACCCACAGAGTGTCAGAGCGGATAAACAAAGGAGAAGCTTCTTGTAAACAGGCGGGGATAGTCTTCTAAAAAGACTTCTTAAGTTCCCCGAGAAACAAAAAAAGAGAGTGAAACTACTTTCCCTCTTTAATACTTCCTCCTACGTACTAAGCCTTGGCTTACTATATTTTTACTTTTTCTCTATCCTATTTATCAGGGAAGATGATTATTCATTGTGAATTATAGAGCGTTAAATCAAGAAGTAACGCTTTTTTTTGCCCTCTCAACTAAAAGTGGTTCCCGTTATAGGGGTAATGAATTGAAAATAAATTCGCTTAGGGAATAAATGGTATTTTGCTACCATACCTCGGCTCAAGAATGGTGAAGTTGCCGGTTTTCACTTCTATAATATACATGGAATCCAAGAGAGCATAAAATCATAGAAAAAGTAGTAAAAAATGGTAGCTGTCCCAATCCAATCTGGTCTATTCAACTTCCGGAGATCAGTGCACGATACAGGGCAAGTGTTAAAAAGTCAAGCCTATTATTTATTCTTTACTATTATTATCGACTGCTTCATGCCGGCTGGGTCACTCGGCGCCAATAGGAGAGGCTACCGGAAGTAGATACCAGAGCTTGAGCTGGACTAAACCAGTCCCAAAAAAACTGGTACATGCAATTCTGAAGCTTCTATTCCTTTTTTTATGATAAAATTCATGAGGAATCGTTCTATGTTAATTTTTGTTGCGACAAACAGATTTTATTCCGCTCTTTGTTGAATGTTGCCTAACCAACTCTATCTCACCGACAACCATTTTGTCTCACTCGCCGCTTCGAGTCAGTGATTACCAAATTTACGTGCAATGTTAGCCGCCCAATCCCAAAAGCAAAGCTGAAGATATAAAGTCAAATAATATTTTTATGTTTTTAATTGTTCTTCATCTACTACGCTTGGAATTTTCATATACTAAATCCCTGCTGAAATATCTACAGAGAGTGGAGCTTCACGCTACAATATTTACGCCGACAGCAACCGCTAGGGTGTCTCGAATCAATCAGCTCTCTTACGTCAGACTTTTAAGTTTGCTTAGAGCGTTACAAAACTGGGCGTTAACTTATTTACTTGTAGAATAAGTTACGAACTTTTGATACTACTGATCCTGAAACAACCTATTGTCAGGAGTCTTTAGAAAAAAATGATTATTCGATAGTCGTTACAGGTCGAACTATCGCGGGAGGGGGATATCGGGGGCGTTGTAAATGTTACGGTATCTAGTTTTTTAAACATTTAAAACTAAAATTTCTTGTTTTTCTTTTCTTCACGCGGCGATTCTACAGGGTGGGAACTATCATTACTCAAACGTGACTTTTTATTGACTTATCAATCAACTATATAGCCGAGTACAAAAGTTTTCGTTTCAATGAATAAAATTTCCGAAATTTCCTAACTTACAAAACCGCCCTTTTTTAAATGTTTCTGATTAAAATTCGAGGGGGGAAAAAAGGTCGTAGACTCTTTGGGGAGTTTGAAATATCTTTAAAGGGAGTGTACAAAAAAACTTACAAAGATTACTATGAGAGGTTCGTGACTTATTCCTAAAAATAGGTATAGTTGTTATCAGCTCAAGCTTATATGGGAAATTTATACCAGTATGTAAATCATTTAAATTTTTAACAAAAGGTTCGCCAAACGAAACGTTTTATCAGATATGACATAAGGGCTTAATTATACTCGTAAGACGTTTGAGTTCATGAGAATTTTGATATTAATGTTTTCCTTTCCTGTTTTAGTTTAATGACTAATCTAGAGAGTAACAAATTACTTAAAGAGATAGTACCACGAGTTATAATTGGTCAAAATTTAGACTGGGATGAAAATACTTCAGAAATGGATAAAAAAATCTATAATTATCTTAAAATATTCGTTATTTTCGGGGCTACAACCCAAAAAGCAACGAAATAAAAGTGAAATTAATGATCTATAAAAGATATTTTATAGTTTAAAAATAGAGAAGTTAAAATAATAAATGAACTAATAGATCATTTCCAACCCGAATAGAGGAATACTAGCGCAATTACAAGAGCTGTCACCTTTTTATAGAGCGAACCGACAATTAAAATATAGAGCTACGAATTCCAAACTTTTTAACTTTGGCTAATTTTGGTATATTTCACGATTGAAGAAAACTTAAATGACAATTATAGTTAATTACGTTCAGAACAAAACTACGACTTATATGTAATTAAAAATCTATATATTTTCGGGATTCAAATTGTGAAGTTAAAAACGCGTCAACCCAGGAGTGTATAATATTGAATTAGGCTTTTAAATACTATCGGAAAATAAATTGTGACAGTCTCGCTTTAAAGAAATTCTAACCCTAAAAAATTATAGGTTTCAACGTTCCAGATCGGTCAAACACTGGTGTAAAAGATTAAATAAATATTAACCCGAGGTTTCACATGATTGATTAACATTTAACGATTTTTTTATTACTATGATGAGGGGAAAAGGCGCGAGATTACATGACGTCATTCGTAACCTTCTTATAAGTAATTAGATAAATTTTATTTCAGTTTAACCGTGGTTTAACCTTGAATTGGGAGAAAGTTTATAGCCTGTAGGAATTATATAGCCTACCACGTGATGCTTTTCATTTGTTTTTAAAGGATAAATGAAAACTGATGAATCAATTTCTTGAAAAAGCTAAGAAAAATATCAACTATCTCCTAAATATAAAAAAGGAAGTTCATTACTGTAGTATGAACCAAATTTCCCTCTAAACAATTAAACACGGTCGAAATAATATAAATTATACTTCTATTGAGAAGTTGAAAGCTGAATTTTGGTGGGGATTTCTCTATATTTACCTCATTTATTTCTAATTATTTCAAATCTCCAGGTTAAACTCATTATAAGGTATTTAATTCACAAGGAGGCACTGCAATTCGACTAATAAATAACCTCAATTATATAGACCTGAAGATGAATGTATAGCTTCGAAACGTTGCCGAAAAATTAGGAAAGTTATTTATTAGTTGAATTGTAGTGCCTCCTTGTGAATTAAATACCTTATAATGACTAAATATTACGTTAAATAAAATAGATTAAAAATTCTAAATCTGTCACAGGTGTGAAAAATTTTTTTTTTTGAAAATTAATAAACGATTAGTTTGTGTAAAAGGAACACAACCTAGCGCACTCCCTGCATCATAACTAGTCAGAAAAATTGGTTTTTGGCATGTGGTAGCTTCCAATCATATATATATTTGTGGTTTTGAAATTATAGTTTATCAAAGGAGGTTACTAGTTTGCTATACCGTTCATGATTGGGGCGCCTCATTAATGTGACTTTCGGCCGTAGTGATTGGATAGTCTGAAGCCACGTGCTTACGTTAGCACTTATTGCTTGGGTTCATTTTGGTAATTTCAAACAAAGGCTACCCATACTCTTTCAAAGCAGACGAAATAGTAAAACGTATTTCGGAATACTTAAAATTAATTGTTAGTATTTTTCTTAAGTAGATTTAGAAAATCCTAAAATAATGTGTTTCTTTAGTTTTCATTTATCGTTTAAACTTTAAAATATAAATATTTCATAATTCCTTTAAATACATTCAGGGAAACTTGGAAATCTAGAAGTAATACGCGTTGGTAAATTCATAGGAACACTTTCCATCTAAACTCTTTAGTCACAAATTTTTCTCGGTAAAGATTTAACGAGCGGAGGGCGCCTTCAGGGTTCAAACTTCGTAAAGAAAGAGAAATAAAAAAGCTTTTTTTCCTTAAAGTTTCTTCCGAATACCTTCCACCGCCTCAAGCTCAAAAATTTCGCAAGCATGACATTAAATATCCATTTCAAATACTTAGTTGAATATGAAAAATATATGAAATATAAAATAAAATGAAAATACCAGACTAAAAATTTATAACCTCAAACGATTCGGGACTAAATCTCTATATAATTTTTAGGTTTCTAGAGAATTACCCTTAAGTCATTTCAAACTGATATATCTTATATAAAAGGGTACTATTTATTTTTAGCTTATAGTATATAATATAAGCTTTCATATTTTGTTCCTAAATATCCAGAACGCTTACACTGTTCATGAGGAGTTAATAAAATAGTAAAAGGTAGGGCGGACGAATACACTGAGTTAAACATCATAGATTTAAAATTAGTCTTTGCCAAGGAATCTTGAACAAGAGTATAGTCTTTTAGGAAGCCCACACACTCAAAATGTTATCTAAGCCTAAAGCAAACTTAATACAACATCAAAAGTTCAAAACGTTATAGATGACGTTCGCCTGGCTATTAAATCTAAAGATTTATGAACCTTTGTGTTTTGATTTTGAACTAGATAAAGATACGAACGAGTAAACAAGTACGGTTATGTATTTTAGAGCTTTTTTGAATGCTTTGTTTATGTAATATTAACTTTAAGAAACGCTAAGCCTAACTCGCATTGCATTTTGGAGATTTTTGGTTAATCTTTGAGTATCAACTAATATAAAATTCGTAGATTTTAAGCATGGAAACTATTTACTGATTCTGACTATGCTACGAACAGTCCTCCCACATAATTTAAGCGACAAAAATTACAGTACTATCTTTATGGCGAGATAAAAGCGTTTTCACAACCTAAACTAGAGAAAGTTAGGAAAAAAGTTTGTTTTAGGAAGGAAAAAAAAATAAAAAATAAAATAATAACAGGAACGGTTTTGTGTAACATGAAACTACATCCAACTGCGGGTTTTTATCTAAAAAAAAAAAAAAAAAAAAAAAACTTGGGTGCCCACACGAAAAAAAAAAAAAAAAAATATCATAAAAAATAAATAAAAGAAAGAAAAAAAAATGTTTTTATGATCCTTGTAAAAACAAACTCTTCCATTATGAGTCCCCTTAGAGTCTTCATCGTTTTAAACGAAAATATAAAGGGATAGTGAAAAGATATTTAAAACTAAATAATTGCAAAGATAATTAAGGGCATATTTTCAAAATATCTCGGAAGATTTAAATAGGTTTTCTTAAAATTAAATTAATTTACAAACCATCTTACTAAATTACAAGCGATGGTGACAATACATTTTTAACACTATGAACTAATTAACACTAGGAATTTAAACATCACTTCGCCAAAAAATTAATTTTGCAATATATGTTCTTAAAAATGATTCAAGATCATTTGAAAGGAGTTTTGGCTAATTTTCGAAATTTAAAAATATACTATAGTTTAGTTTCTCATTAGCTATAATTATTTTAATTTAAATATGACCAATAAAAATGTTTAAAAATTAAATTTTAGTTTTGAAAATTTTGTCACCAACACTTTAAACTTTGTAAAATGGATATAGGGTACAACACGGGATGAAAAAAAAATCTCCCCAAAATACTAAATTTCCTGAGGTTGTGGGGGAGGATGATAGCAAAGTATGGTTCATTTCTATTATTTTTTATCAAGAGTAATCAACGCGAGCAAAATTATCCCTCCAGATATCTCTACTTTGTAGACTACCTTATACAATTAATGGAGTTTTAACTTTGAAATGTATTGCACACTGTATATGAAATACATATGGAAAAAAGTCCCGGTGTATCGTATGACATGTCTTTATAGTTTAAGCTATAAGCGAAAAAAAAAGGTATCCGGCCAGACAGGGGGCTTGTCAAAAATAATGAGTCACAGACTACATCATGAAATTTATAAGGGTTCTAGGTAGGGGAGAATTACGCCATCGAAAGATTGGTATACCTTTAAAATTAGATACGTATATTCGTCAAAATCATTCTTAAATTGCAACAAGAGAAAAGATAGCTGTCCGTTTATTTAAAGGGCCAAGAACTCATTTATTAATCTAAGAACATACGGGGAACATATTTTAAAAACCCATCCTCGCATACTGGATATAGATTTGTGAAAGGTTTTCATCGATACAGTAAAATCCCAAATTATTGCCGTGAAACAACAAGGATTAGCTTAAGAGATTAAAGTAGTAACGTTAAGGTGGGGTTTTAATGAGACCCTCTGTGTTTTTGACCTATTTATGCGAGGATTTTTAACACAAATGCTAACAGACTCCGCCCATATGGAGAAGTGACTAGTGACGTCCAGTCACGTGGTGAATGCCACTAGACTCAGGGGAATAATTAAAAACGTCCGAGTGCCTCTAGTACTTTTTAGGTGTGAAAAAGCCCAAATAAGTGTAGATTTGACGTAACTAAGTACGAATTTAGCATTACCAAAGGCTTTAATTAGTTGCATCGGTGCACAGATTTTACGGAAGTGGTTAGCCACTTAGATAAAGCGTATAACACACAATTTTAGCTACAAAAGCGTGTGAGGAAGGTACCATATAGGCTATGCACTGCATTCCTACGTTCTCATGTACTTGAATGATTTCTTGGCTAGAGAGCTTTATAGGTTTCTACGCGTTGCAAGATCCGTTTGAAATTGCTTTTAGAATAAATGATTTCTATACTTTAGTTCGACAGTATTAGTTTGCAGCTTAGGGATAGCTATATCAGATAATACCTAATAAAAAACCTCACAAGAGATAATTCTATTTTGAATACTGTTTTTGAACAAGAGTTTCATAGACCAGTTTTTTTTTGGGGGGGGGGGGGGTTTCGAACGGTTTGTGGACCAGTTTTTCGCGTAAAACAACTGATAAAAGGAAATGGAAGAATTTTAAGGATGCGCAAGATATACAGGAAGTAGGAAAAAAAAGTTAGTGTCGATCATCATTTGGAGAATTTTTTTTCGAAGCGCGTTAAAGAAATTATCCAGACGTATTTTCTTTAAAGGACAAATATCGTGATATATATAATATAATTGATTCGTTCAGAGCTACAAAATGGAATTAAAAATTCCAAAAATCACCACACAAATAACAAAATGTCAATTTTCAAGTATTATTGCAATACATTATTAAAATTTTAAATAAAAATAAAATTAAAATTCTTCCAAGTGAAGTAAAAATAAAACAAAGCTCTATGTTATTTTAACATTTAACTTGAATATTTACAACTTCGAGAATAATTTCGGAGTATTTTGCCACAATTTGAAGCTCTTAGTGAACGTTCAACGTCAAAGGTGTTCTAGCCAATGAACGTTGTTCATCTTGAATTCAAATTCAACCACCCGCTGGGTGCCTGTATAGCTCGTGTTAAATTTGCCTCCAAAATGGAAACACCCTACTCTATGCTACTGTATTACAATTATATTACATCAGACATGTCCTTTAACCACAAAAAAGGGGGAAACCAACACCGAGAAATAATTAAAAGTTAAATTCTGAAAAAATGCATGTCTGAGAATTTTGGCAGTTTATTTTTCTTCGAAAAGAGCATCAAGGCAATAAACAGAATTTCTCGGTGATTTTTTTATTCTCTTTAAAGTATGGTAAAAGAAAAAGAAACTAGATGATGAAAACACAAT
The DNA here is from genome assembly GCA_963920705.1 of Odiellus spinosus. Taxonomy (NCBI): domain Eukaryota; kingdom Metazoa; phylum Arthropoda; class Arachnida; order Opiliones; family Phalangiidae; genus Odiellus; species Odiellus spinosus. The sequence continues at coordinate 16,071,332 of OY987227.1, read as the reverse complement.
GCTATTTGTGTGGGACGTTATTATTTTTTATCAAGGGAAGAAAATCTAAAGTTTTTTTTCTTTTTTCAATTTCCCGTTCTTTCTAAACCATTAAGTTTTACGGGGAGGGGGTAAAGATTTTTGACCCCAACCCCCTGCTAGTCCATTCTACCCGTTGAATGAGAGTACGAGCCGCGCACGTGACATCTGGTCACCAGTTTCACATGACTGAACTAAACCGAGGGAAATGACTCACAACGCTCTTCATGTTTTGGGAGCTAGTCATTGTGATAAAATATTGTGGAAGTAGCCTTGTTTTTCGACGAATGCCAAATAAACAAACGGAAATACAACAAAATAAATCTTATGTTAGTTTCTTAGGATTATTGTCCTCTCAAATATTACACGCAGGATGGTTGTGGGAGATGAAGCTATTCCCCACTATTCTAATTAAGCAAATAAGGCTTGACCACTACTGTGTTTAGTTTCCCACATCTTTGGGGCGCCTTGTGACTCCTTTGAATCATATTAATTTGAAAAACGCGGGTGTATAAAGTACTTAACTTTCACTGCCCCAAATCGGAACCTAAATATAACCCTAAACACCCCTCCCAGTGGGTGTTCTTTAGTTATGAAAAGCTTAGGAACTAAACACTTTCCAAGCCAACGAAACAGTCGCGATTTCCCTACAGGCACTTAAAATATATAAATGACCCTTGACCCCCACATTACTTGTTTATCATGGGCCAAAAGTTGGATTAAATCTCATATATTGAATTTTTATCCTTCAAGCCATTATATTCATCATAGAAATATAAACACTTGGGAATTAGTAAATAATCGCGTTAAAAGCTGATATTGACAACAAAAGGGAGATTAGTTGAATCGTTGGTAAACAACTACAGTTCTAAAACGATTAGAGACAGACCCCCGAAATTAGTCTCTAGGGGCTGCATGCACAAGTCCTATCCCTATCTCAAGAAAACGGTTAAAACCAATGAGGGCTTCTCAAATATCGCATATTACGCCTTTGCCTCTTAATAAGTACAATGGTTTAATTAATATTTGGACTTACCATCGATTAATCCTGATGTTTTCGTACTTGAACACTGATTTACGTGTAATATATAAATTAAAATTGGCGAAATTATCCACACGTAAGAGCGGGCACACCACGGCCCCGCCATAGCAGAGTGACGTCACGGACAAAGTGCTTGTAGTTTTTGTGTTTCATCGGTTAGCTCTCATTGGTTGGAAAAGAGGGAAGGGAATTCTGGCTCACTGGCGACATCTAGCATGGTAAACTCAGATCAGCTCTTCCGTCGCCTGTAAAGACCGCCAGCTTCGGCGGAGCTAACGTTAAAAGGTTTCCTAGTGTTTAAGAAGAGTAAGCAGCGGTTAAGCCAAGTCTAACATTGCGTATCACTCCGCGTTAGGTCTTACTCCATTGCTTACTAGCTTAAGCATTAGTACCAATTTTTGCCATCAGGATCGCTTTATCAATAGAAAATAAAATTAGCATTTTAAAAGGATGAAAACTGAAAACTAAAGGCAAGATATCATTCCTAATTTGGAATATTTTTACAGTGTACACAAAAAGGGAGTTTTTTAAGCTTTTTTGCATGTTTTTTACAATATAGTACTATGAAAAATGAAATGTTAAATAGTTTTGCAAAGGGTTACATTTGGCCTACTCAGGCTCAGCCTTTCCGGCAGTGGTAACTCAGGTGGTAACTGGCCTACTGTCAAAAATAATTTTAGGCGAGGTCTAAAAGCTAGAAGTTACTACAGTGAAGCAAAAATTGCATACCTTTCTCGGAATGGATTAAATTCTTCTCCGTTGCAGCTCCCTTGTTGGAACCTATGAAAAAATAGATAATAATGACATTAGAAAACTTTTATTTTTATACAAATAGAAACTGTTATTATAAAGCTATTTTATCTAGAAAATCATGGTACAGAAGGGTTTAATAGCCGTGCATCTAGGAGCTGGTTATCATTCGGCAGCAAATGAAATACATTACGCGAAATTAATAGAAGAAGTTTGCCAGTCTGCTATCAAAATCATTAACAAAAAACATGGTACAGCTATTGACGGTGTTTGCGAAGCTATGAGATTGCTTGAAAATTCACCGAGTACAAATGCAGGAATTGGATCTAATTTGACTGTATGTGGTAAAGTCGAGTGTGATGCATCAGTTATGGATGGAAGAAGTATGAGTTTTGGGGCTGTGGGTGCCATTTTCGGTGTAAAAAACCCAGTTTTGGTAGCCAAAAATTTATTGCTTGAACAGAATAAAGGACCGTTGGAACTTGGAAGAATACCCCCTTGTTTTTTAGTCGGGGAAGGAGCGAGAACCTTTGCTATCGAAAGTCAATGCGAGTTGATCTCGGAACTTGACATGATTCCCAATGAAACTAACAAACAATATCAAAGAGCCAAGAGACGCTTAGAAGAAGAGTTAACTAATATTAAAAATTCTAACAAAAAGTTCTGCGCAGAGATTGACACGGATCAACCTAATCTAAAAAACAAGGAAGAATTCAAATTGGATACTGTAGGAGCAATCTGTATAGATAAAAACGGAAATGTAGCTAGCGCCGTTTCGAGTGGGGGGGTTATACTAAAACATTCTGGAAGAATAGGACAAGCAGCTTCCTACGGCGCAGGTTGCTGGGCACAAAATGCCCAGAACTGTTCTATCGGTGTGACTACGTCAGGAGGAGGAGAGTATTTAATCAGAACTATGTTTGCTCAAAAATGTGCCACAGCTTTACTGGAAACTGAAGATCCTTTAACAGCGGCGAAAGAATGTATGGAAAAAGACTTTGTACTTTCGCCATACCTTAAAAATCACGAACTGAAATTAGCCGGTAGTTTAATGCTGAAATATAATCCCGAAAATGGTTTCTGCGATTTAATAGTCGCTCATACTACAAAGAGTTTTTGTTACGGTTATATCAAGGGTAGAAATAATCAAAAATCCATTACAAATATATCTAGATTAACTCCAGATAACAAGATTCAAATTGAGGCTATGTTATTGAAACTTAAATAAATCACTTTAAATTTATGGTTTTATTTTGTGTTAAAGATAACCAAAGATGAAATGGAGGAAAGAATTTAACATAATGGCCAGTTACGGGTCTTTTTCGCTCTTCCTATCAATTTTACACAATGTTTTCCTACTCTATCATGTGGAAGTTTTCGTATCTATGTACCACATAAGCCAGCGAGCTTTTTGGATAGCCGAAGGAGTTTTTTTACTATGGAACTCTTTTAATGATCAACTGTTTGGCTGGCTTAGTGACCATTCCTTATTAAACACGACGCAGAATAGACTTTCTCAAAACGAAATTGTGATACACCGGTTAAGATCCATAAAGCTAGCGGGACCATTATTGGCTCTGTCTTTCACCTTATTTTGGTTCAAGGTTAGGGAAATTGTATTTCTTTAAAGGGAGAATGAAGCATGACACAATTTTTTGTTTATCTAATCTACAAATAAAATTTTAAGATCAAATATTAAGCTAAAAATCACTAACTTAGAAAGTAGGCTTAACCGGGATCTATGCTGAGTCTGACTCGGCGTTAAATAATCTAAAGCGTTTCTCTTTATTATTGTTTGAAATGCCAGATTAAAGCTTGCTTCTCACTTGTTTCAACAGAAACACGTTAAAGGCTAGATATCTAACTTCATGGATCCCTGTTAAGCCTACTTTCCAAGATGAAAAATGATTTAGGCTCAATGGTTGACAAGCAAAATAAATTTTGTCCAAGAGAACAAATCTATTGAAATTGGTGTAGTATGGTATAAAAAGTGCCAAAAAAAATTAAATATTGTTTTGACCCTTTTCTTGTGCTCGACCTTTCGAGCAGAAAATCATTTTTTATTTAGGTGCGTGTCACTGTCACCGCCTTTAATATATGATTGTAATTTTATATTTTACTAGTGGATTAGGCGTACTTAAACGATAGAAATCAGTAAAAAATAAAAAATCGGGTTTCATTCTCTCTTTAAGTTAAATTTAACTTTAAATAAACGTTTAACCTTTTAGATTCCATTAATTTCTACGGGATTACAATTCGCCGTATGTCTATGCCTCTATGATAGCATGTTAACATTGGTTGATCTTCAACAATCCGCTTTACTAGCTGACCTTTCCTTAACTTCAACCGGACGCGTCTCTATGGGGACTTTCAGCGCAGTATTTAGTGGAATTGGTTCATTATCAGTGTTTATGTCTTACTTATTTTGGGAAAAAAGTGATCCGAAATATTTTAGAATATTTTGTTTAACTCTGGCATTGATTTCGCTTATCGGCTTTCAACTAAGCACCCAGTTTATGATCAAATTCTTCAAGAATTCTAAAGATTATAACGAAGAAAAGCTGCAAAGGTATAATAATTAGGATCATTTTACGCTTTTAGTCATTTTACTAAACGTAGATTAAATTTTCTCTCGTATTATTTCCCCCTAGAATTATTAAAGAAAATTACCAACCAATTGGTATTCAATCTAAAGCGTTCATAAATTATTTACACCAAGTTCTAAGACATAAAAACTTCGTACGATTCACTTTTATGAATCTAATTCAGGTATTTGATTAATTAAAAATAAAATGTCTAGAAATTTAAATTATTCGTAAAATTATAGGTTTTTAGCTGTCATTTCAACAGTAATTTCTTTCCCTTGTTCCTCAAAGTTCTTTTATCGGAATCTTTATCACCCACTTTGGTTTCGGGGCTTTTGGGCTTTTCCTTTCTCGCTCCACATCTGAACAATCTATATTTCATGCAAATGTGTCGCAAGTTCGGGACATACCGTGTCGTTAAAGTGCTATTCGTAATTAAAATGAGCCTTTGCCTCTCCCTACTCATTTTGGGTCCATACAGCGTCATTCCCTTGTGCATTTTTATCGCCAGGTTTTTTAAATTCATTAAATCTATAATCAAGAAAGCATCTATTTTAAACTAGGGAGAAGCGTAAAACGAGTCTTTTTTTAATTATGGCTTCTTATTTGAAATAAATGCATTCTTGACAAAAGTTTCATTATTTAAAGGGAGAATGCAACCAGACAAGTGATTTTTTTATAGATTCCTTATCGTTTATAGCAAGTAGGAGTTCTCTCTACACACCCAAAGTCGGCTTGCCAATGGCAGTAACCAATGGTACCTGATACGCTATAACACCAGCCATATCCTACCTCTGGTAAGGTAAATCTACTGCACAAAGCGGAGAAATGCCTTTGTAAGGGGCCCTAACTGACCCTCACTTGCTTTTAAATAGGCTTAATTCACAAGTAAAAAGTTTTTAGACTAAAAATTTATCTTAACCTTACTCTAAAAGTATCCATGGAGACTGGAGAGTTTGATATCTCATCATTAAATTATTATTTAGCTTAAATTTGTAAAAAAAAAATCAAATGGATTAGGCTTGTAAGGATTCGATATAAAGCATTTGTTGTTTGGTTGCATTCAACATTTAATTTCTACCACTAACACGAAATTTCTCGCCAGTAATCGAATCTTTACGGAAGGTATTTGTAAATTGCTCAACTTGATCATAAGCGACTTAGTGGATGAAGACATGGTTCTTCATCGAAGACCGCAAGCCGTATCGGCTTTAATATTTGGAACATCAGCTTTACTGTCCAAACCGGGACAAACTTTGGCACCCATTGTTGGAACTTTACTAATTACGTGGCAAACTGGAAAAGACTTATTTGATGGGTAAGTTTTAATTAATCAAACCTTTTTAGTTTTAAGGTAATTTTGATAAAATATAACCTTTGTTCTATTCCTAACAGAGCTAACCCAAATTTATGGCTTGAAAAACCAAAATCTTTTGAAAATTTTAACGATAAAGACGCCTGTTTTTGGCTGCTCATTATGGTTCCTATGTTTTGCACATTAGTACAATTATTCATATGGTCCATGTTCACCCTACATGGACCAAAATTGCGAACGTTGAAACAATTACGAGCTAATCGCGAATCAGGTCCTTATAATGAAAGTATATGATTTTAATTAAAAATGTTTTTTTTTTTTTTTTTAATTCTAAAATAGTATTAATGAAGAGTATTATTTAATTTCTAATAATTTAAACTAGTCTATATTTTAGTTAGTGCAGAAGTGTAAGAAAAATCTTTTGCGAGGGCTTTTCTAACAAGTTACAATGTAACATCAGTCAATGTTACCTTCCAAAATATGAATTCGATATTTGGGAAACAAATTTTACTGTTATTTGTATGTTATTCCCATGAATTTTCCCTGAACAGGGTTCAAAGGAAAATTTTGGATTGAAAATTCCTGACTTCTCCAAATTATCACTGATAAAATTATCCCTGACCTTTTTTCAGGTTTTTTAGGTTAGGCTACTATAAAAAAATATTGTTTTATTAATTTATTTGTCCTCCCAGATTTAAAAATATGAAGTCATGCTAGGTATTAACGAATTAGCTTTCTTTTACCAATTATCTTTGTATTAATAGTTTTTTCTCGGGTCAGACAGAGAAAACTCAAATTTGAAAATTAGGGCAAAAAGGACGGAATTTTAAAATTGCCTGATAAGGTCAGGGAATTCTATGACGAAACTCGCTATCTCCGTAAAAATGGCTTGTGTCATATGATGTAGCGCTAGAGAAATTAGTATATTCATTAGGTCAGGGAAAATAAACAAGGATCGTTACAAAAACCTGGAAAAGTCAGGGAATTAAACTGTCAAATTTTGTGGCAACCCTCACTCCAAAGTGAGCCTACTATTTTCCCAAATACTCGACCTAATTGTTAATCAATTCTTCAATAAAAGAGTTTTAGGTCTTTCATATGTTTGACTTGAGATAATTGTTAGTTACTAGTTAGGAACTTTCTTGAAAGATTTTTTTTATAGACTTCTGTTTACGGGTATTTTGTATAATATTGCGCTCAAATAAAACTAATATTTAGTTTTAATGTAAAAATGGACCATTTAGTGTTTTTATTCATCGTTTAACAATAAATAACTTTACTTAAATATTTATCCATTGCACGGAAAATAAATTTTATAACCTAATCAATGAGGGTAAAAATAAAAGTTCTTTGGCATGATTTTCTGTTTTTTTCTTGTAATTCACCACTTAAAATTGTTTTATCAAGAAAGGATAGAAGTTCCCCCATTGTAGGATGATTTTTCCAGATTGGGGCTTGCACTTTTGTATTACTAGCTGTCATGGTTAAACCGGTTCACCGTTAATGGTGTTTCCTGATTGGTTGCTAGAATCAAAGACGATCGAGATATTTGCCAAATTTACACTTCATTAATTACTTATAGGTTTAAAGTGATATATTGATCATGAGGAAAAATAATGATATGATCGCGCGAGAAACTGTTTAATATTAGATAGATTAAAGAATGAAACGTCTAAAAACATGACTAACGAAAAAACAGGCATTGTTTTTCTTTGATCTCATGGTTATTTAAGATTCAGGCTTGTTGAGGACGTATGGAAGGAAAGACTTGACAACATTTCAAGGTTGAATGCTGCCAAATAAAGTCCCAAGCGTAACTTCTATCCTTTCTTGTTTTTATCTATGTAACACAAACTACAACTAACATTACCTTATTGGGTTCACTACGCATAGTATGGCACGTATAACTTCCACATTTAAAAAATAAAAATGCCAAATTTAAAATTTGTAAAAAGGGTATAAGTTAAAAAATTTCATTTTTTAAAAATATATGCACAGCCTACCAGCATTTTTAATATAAAAGTATTAACTAGATTTTAAAATTTGTTGGCCTTATGATCACACCAAGGAGTTAAATTATAATCGCATTCTAGCTTGACGTTATATATTGTAGCTGGGCTATTGTCTATAAGAATCCTATGCCAACCATCTATTTTGTACTTGACCGAATTCAATCCAGTTTGACGATCACGTCGCCTCGTTGCCTTCGAAAAAAAAATGAAAAAAAATACAATGGTAATTCAGCTGATATCCGTGTCATGATTTATCCAATACCCATATTAAGATTTAGCCGATATGACATAATTGATAAATCAAAACCAATAGCGTTATTTTGGTTTTGATGTCACTTTTCTATTAAAGTTAAATTTTTGGAACATCCGCCATTTGTATTTAAATATCGTTATTGATAAATACTGGTTATTTTGATGTTGATGTAAAATAATAAAACCCAGTATGGTTTTTCTGTTACCAAAAGAAATGTAAGTACAAAGCTTGCGATACAATCTTGAAATCTATTTTAAAACTACAAAAAGTATCTACCTCTTTCTGATTGAACAGCCTAGCCGTGTCCCTTCTTCTACTCGCACGATCGTGAATATGTTTGAAAGTTGTTTCCTGATTAGTCGTGATATTTTTAGGTCGGCTTATCTACAAAATTATATAGAGATGCTTTGTAAGTTAACAGACAATCCAATTATGGTTTTTACAAAAACCAATAAAATTACTAACTTTTAGTTTAGCTTCTTTCATACGTGCGTAAAATTCATCATCCTCGAGTCCCCAACCCCAATATCGGTTTGAAAGACCATTCACCTGTTGAATAGTTTCATACTTAGCTACCGCCAAGGGACTTGCAAGATTAAAATATAGCTATTAAAATACCAGTTCAAAGTCTTCTCTTGAGAGTAGTAAAATTCCGCCGACAAAAGTGGAATAATGATATTTAGGATGAAGTTCAGGAGCGGCAACGTGGAAAGGTCCTTTTGAAGGATAGGAATAAGGGAGATTCTGATTTAAGGGTAACAAATCCACATCGTGCATGACTAAGTAATCACATTCATTTCTGCTAAGCAGATGACCAACGTTGATTAAGGACGCTCTGTTGAACCTAATGACCAAAGAGGGTCAAGTATTAATTTCAAATTTTGAATCTAAAGTTTCACAGCATTACCTATGTTGGTCTATTTGATTGACAATGAAAAACTTGTGTTTAACCTTTTGGTTGTTTAGAAATTTATGCATGTGAGGGATAAATTCTAATAGCTCCTCAAATCGATCCCTAAAGGGTACTATGATGGCCAATTGGTGTTCGCCCCAAGAATTATGAGATTCTGAATCGTAATCTTCTACAGATTGTTTCTATGAAATATGATTTACAAGAATAAGTTTAAGGTTAAAGTCTTGGAGAGAAATATTTCACTTAATACATTTCTGAGAGGTCTAATTGGTTGATTTTGAATGCAATTGGGTGCCGTTGTGAAAGGAGAAGATGAAATAGCTATAAAAACTTCAGTAATGAAAAGGACATTAGTTCTAATAATTTTCAGGATTGTGATTGTTGAAATTCTTACCAGATGTGATGAACAGAGAAGCTAAGCATAAAAGAAGTATAGTGACGAGGCGACGCATTTCCAGATGTTAAGTTTTAAAGCAATTGATGCCGAACATATTTAAAAACTACCCTAGATTATGGAATTGGATGGGGTTATACCTAACCCTTGGCTTTTTTAACCGAGTCAGCAGAGTACACCGGTTGCTCATTCATTTTAGATGAAATACCATTAATAATTATAATATTTATATCTTATTTAAGATATCGAAACAATTAAATAAATAATAAAATAAAATTTATATACTTAAAATGGTTAAAACATACAAATGAAAACACGACATGGCTTCTCTCAGCCTCTCAGGGAAATGGTACAACAAAATTTTCAATAAGAAGCAGACGACAATGTCAGAAATCCTAGAGCTAGAAATATTCAGTGAAGGGTTAAATTTACTTTGTGCCAAATTCAAACAGTACCACTAATAAGCTACGGTCTAGTGACTAGTCACTAAACAACGTATGAATAGTCTAAAGTAGTTTGATAAATTCTCTTCAAACCAAGAAACATGTAGTTGCGTATGAATAAACCTCGAATTGCAACCGCAAATCAGTGAAAAAAGTGCTTGGACTAGCTGCTATGGATAAAGAGTAAAAGAACGTGGTTTTGTTAGATCTTACTTTAGTCTGTTTGCCGTTATCGGACGCTTATGAACCTATAAGGAGACAGCAGAGAGCCAAGGGGGAAAGAAAGCCTGACGTCATCGCGCCCCGTTACTGGGGGAGCGCTTGTAAGAGCGTATACTAACTCCCTCACTAAGGGGGGATGACACCGAGGTGAGAGATAGACGCCTATGACCACGTATCAATGTCTCCCTTGCTGACTCTCTATTAATTTATTTAATAATAAGTCGCCGAATTACAGACAACCAACTGGCAATGAGAACAAAAACGAATGGAATATTTGAATGACAATTAAAATTCAATAATAAAAGTAAATCCAGTAAAATCATGTGATTCCAATTCAAAATCACAAGATTAAATCTTGAAAAAATGTTTAATATTAAAACCAGTCATAATAGGCGTAACTAGTTTTACCACCTTATATGATAAAATACTCGATCGCAAATAATAAACATTAAATCATATGATTCCAATTTAAAATCAAAATATAGACCTTAGATAAAGTTTAATATTAATTCAAACAAGATAGTTGGTAACTAGTTTTACCACCTTATATGATTAAAAAAATACTCGCTCGTAATTAATTGACAAATATATCTTTAAAACGAAAGGGTTAAAGTATTCGAACTTTTAAATTAAAATGATGTTCATTTTAATTTGGCATTGAACGATTGGGAAGTTTGAAGGTTAAATTTAATCTTTATTTTTTCCTTTCATTTCGCTAAACTGAACTTCGTTGGAACTACGGTTAAAATCGATGAAAAACTGCGATAAACCAGAATTCAAGAAAAAAGAATACCCGTCTAGTCCTAGCCCTCGTAAAAAAATTAAGCACGATTTTGTATGAAGTAATTGAGTATCATCGCAGCAATTAGAGATAATTACAAAACAAGATGTTACAAACGGAAACTTATACTTATGTATATAGATATGTATATATACTAATTACTAGGTACTAGATTACCAATAATAATATAGTATTAATTAATTTACACTGCCATAAGGCGGAATAAATTCCTGATAAAACTTCTATACAGGGATAATCCATAAAAAAATATATAAGTACCAATATCTTATTTGGGATTAATTAAATAGAGTGAAGCAAAGCCACGTTCACACTAAAGACTTTGAAACTTTTTCTAACCGTTTTTGGAAAGGTCAATTGTAAAGATTGTTTGTCCAAAAATGGAATTATTAGCTTGAAAAGTCGATTTGGACATTCGAAACTGTTTGAAAACGGTTTCAAATTTTCTAATGTGAACGTAGCTTAAGTTATATACTTATTGTAAACTCTGTCAGAGTCCTTCTGGTTCAAGCTATGTATAGATTTTAGTCTATTCCATCCGTACGATTCAAAACGTACAAAGCGAACCTTTATACTTTGGTGGTATTCCAAATAAGGATTATTTTCTTTCCTGTGGTGAAATCTCAATTTGATAGAGGAAGAGGCCAAATATATTTATAATAATGTATCAAGAACACTCTTCCGTTATTGTTACAGGTGTGTAGGTTTAGGAGGATATATTATATTTTTGTCATTCCAGATTTAGGATATTAATCAATAGAAAACTTCAACATATCGCGAGTACCCTGTTATAGATTGAGTTAAGATGAAGTTGTCTATGCCTTTCGCAGCTTCAGACCAATTGGACTGAAATTCCATTCGACTGAACTTTTTTTAGTACATGTACATGAAAATCGGAATTAATATTTACACCTACTTCAAGGACGAATTTAAAATAAGCTACTCTTAGACAAGTATAGATTCTAATTCACCCGATAATTTTTTTTGGAAGAATTTTCGGTCAAATGGGGCCCGAAAAGGTTTAAGCGCGAATGAAAATGTACTTAATTCGAATTTACAATTTGCAAACCTCGTTCCCATAAGGTTGAACAAAAAGCAATAGTTTAGTAGACGGTTTTCTAAAATAACCTTGGAAACGGATAAAAGCACAAGTTTGTATTGAAGATGTTGCCTTTTTTCAAGGTTGGTTCAAAGTATAGAATTTTCTATACTTTTGGCACCCTTGAAACTAACAAAAACATCCGTCAAATAGAACCCGTTTCTACGGAATACGTTGCTTTTTTCCAAGATTAGGACGAAGTCAGTATTTATTTAATCGTCTATTCAGTATTCAAAACCATTTTGCCTAAACTTTCACTATATTGCCAAACGGTTAATAAAATATTGAGATAAGTGGCAGCTTTGTTCTTGCGTCTAAATAATCCCAACCAGAAGCAGATAATATTAGAAGTGAGAAAAGTGTATCACGAGTCTGACCAACCTCGTAAAATACGTAAAAATAACTCCCATTTATTGAATTTTGCTTTTACTACATCTTAATTTGAACTGTTTGAGGCTTTATCGTTCATCGCGCCCTCGTTAAGGTAAGACTTTATTTTAGCGCTTCCTCAACAGAGTTCGACGCCCTCTCCCATACCTTTGCACCCGTGGACCAGTGCCCCTTTAATCCAACAAGGATAACGCCTCCAAATTCAGGAACTACATACCTTGGGAAGTTGATCAAACTTTTGTTACGTAACTAAAGTATTAGGGAGATACACAGTGCCTAACTTCTCTACTTATCTCTTTCTCTGAGACTCTCACAATCTTTAGATTTTAAGTCCCATCCACACACGAGCAAAATACCACTAAAAATAATTACAGTACAATTATACTGTTTACTACAGTCGTAGAAAATTACTCACACAAAAAATATTCGACAAAGAAGGTGTAATGGTTATTACATTTGCATTTAGGGCTCATAGCCAACAGGTGTTTAGTTTTGTTGTAATGGTTTATCTTAGAGACGCGATTTTGGTTACAATCATTTTCTCGCATGCGGTGAAACAATTGCGTAGTTAACTATTCATAAACTATATTCACGTAATAAGATTAAACAAATATACAACTGCAATCATAAACTTCCAATAACCGATTAAAAATATTAATGAGAAAATTACAAAGTTGATTTATGTTAGTTCCCGTGGTCTTGGATTGAAAATATACCATTTATAGCATTGTCCTTTAAATGACAATCTTCTATATATTGCAACGAGTAGAAAAATCTGTTTTGTACAAATTTTTCAAAGGGCAAGCCTAGTTAAAAAATAAATTCACGTTTCAAACAGTTTCATCTCTGCCGTTTTCAAGTTTGGTAGTGCATAACATTCTACGTAGCTTTGACCGTACAAAAGTGATTCACTAATTAAGTACGTATTTATCATTACCAAAGGCTGTAATCAGTTACGTAATCTAACGAAAAAGGATCATATCCATACTTCTGTCAAAGCCAGGTCTGCTCTTAAAGTTAATTCATTTCCCAAGTCCCTAAAACATTTGCGATCATTAAATGCTAGGTTCTATTTTAAAGCAATGTTTTAGTTCTATTTAATTAATACTCTCATAATCTAAACGCTTATCATTTTACGAGAATCCTCCCTTTGAATTGTGTTAAACTTACGAAGACAGACAGAATCAGAAAGAGAGAGAGACAGAAAACGAGAGAGGAAAAAAAAAACCACTTGAAATTCGCGTAACCGAAAGCTTAAATAACTCTTTCACAGGCGTATAACTATATAGTCGTCACCCCCTTGAAAGCTACACAACTTTTACTTTTTAAAATTTAACGGTTATGTGAACATCGGGTTCTTTGTCAAACTTCTATCGCGCGTACGAGAGTTTTTATTAACTTCACCGGAGATGTAGTTCGCGGTTAGTAGTTCTAGTGCAACAGCCGGGCAAAATTAACTTTTGTAATTTAAATTTTTTTACAATAGCCCAATGGTACATTCTAATGTTCTTGGGCTATTATTTATCTGGGTAAAAGTCAGGTCACGTTAATACGGAGCTAAGAAAATCATCCATCCGAGAAGCAAATAATTTCAATGTTATTACCGATATCAATTAGCGAACCCCCACATATAGGAATGAAATTTTCTTTTTCGTTCGAGTGGTCTGAAATTTAAATTTCACTTTTCTTTTGAGATTTGTGAGAATTGCAAAGGGCACGCGACGGATACGCCCGAACAACAAGAACAAATTTCGACAAATTTGATAAGGTTGGTGATAAAAATTTAAATGTTTAAACATTGAAAAAGTTTGAATTTCCACAAAACGAGGACGGATGAAACTTAAAACAACATCTTTAAAAGCATCCATAACGTAATATTCATAAAAGGTAAGGTTAATTTTTTGAGTTTATTAAATATGACTATCATTTTGCTATCATACAAGTTTTATAAAGTATATTACACTTCATTTAAAACAGTTACCCTGCCATTTAAATTGAAACGCATGATACAAAGTTTCATTTAAAATATCCCCAGGTATAGCAACTTCTACAATAAGCTGTACTCATTCCTTAAGAAATCCATTGCATAATACGTATAATTATAAAGGACATTATTATTAAGAATAAAGTTTAAAACATTTAATTCATTTTGAAATTTATTCAACCCATGTATAAAAATTATTCTGGTTAACACTATCTATCACACAAATCTAATTAAATTGATTTTGAAACAGGCTTGTATTAAATCAGATCAAATATATAATCTCATTGCCAGTAACAAAATAACGAAGAGAAAAAACTATGGAGATTCAATGAAACATCAGGGTACAAATTTCTGTCCCGCTTTTTACCAATGCAAAGTAGTTAATTTCGGTTGTAAGTCGGCGCATCGAACGCACATTTGAATATTTACTAAAATTACCTTTGTACTAATTGAAGCTTCCGCGTACTCTTTATTACTTGAAAAACGCGAAAAGCACTTTGAATACTTGGCAAAGGGAGTGAACATCATTATCTTCAGGCGTTTTTCAACCGTCAGAGCTGAACCTACTTATCCACTTTACCATCTAGTGGGTACTAGGCTACTAGCCTTAAAGGGACCTCAAAGTTGTCACAAAGCAGACGACAAAAATGGGACCTATGTTTTGTTAAATCAAATCATCCAACTAATCTAAAATCAAGGTCAATGAAACAGCTGTAGGCTACCTTTAACTAGCGAAATATCACTCAGAAATGGATTTTTCATTGGAATTTTGCGCGAGTTAACGAAAAATAAGCAATTTCGCGCTCTAGTTTACGAAAATAAGACCCCTTTACTCTTTTTACCCAGGAAATCCTCAGTGAATTATTTAGTAAACGACGAATCTTATATGTACGGCGAGAGAATAAGGAGTTAATTGATTAGTTAAAAGTCCAAATCCCGGAAGGGTAACAGGAGTGGTAGGTAATTTTTTAGATACGTCCCGGCTCTAGCTTTGTTATCTATGACGTTCAATTTGCATTTTGCTTAGATCGTTACGCTACCGAACGTTAATTACTTATTTAGAATAAATTATGATATTTTGATATATATAATTTCGATTCGAGCATAATTTGTTCGAAGAGTATAGGGGCGCTTGAAATGTACTAAAGTCCGAATTCCGATCTAGTCCAAATTTTTAGATCGAATAAGAATTGACTCCCTAAATGGAATCAAATTGATTCTATACGGAGACAGCAAAGAGCCAAGGGGGAAAGAAAGCTTGGTGCCATGGAACCCCCTTACTGGGGGAGCGCTTGTAAGGGCGAATACTGTAACTCTCTCACTAAGGGGGATGACACCGAGGTGAGATATAGAAAGTACTGACGTATCAATGTCTCCATTGCTGACTCCCTTATAGTCGATAAAAAAATAAAATCAAGCAATCATCTTTATTGCTCTAATTTCCTCATAAATTTGATTGTCAATTTAAATAAACGTATATGACTTTCGATACTTGACAGGGAGTACATTTTTTGATCTGTAATATAAATGTCACGAGTAAGATAAATTATCTAATCACAGATGTAGGATTTAACTACAAGATCGTTACTAAAAATATTCGAAACAAAGAGAATACTTTACCAAAGAGATAAAAAAAGAAAAGATTTGAATTCCGGATTTTGGAGCCATTTAAATCGTGAAAAGTCAGCCCCGAGGTGAAATACCCACGGATCTCTATAATGTTAGAGGGAAGTTATAACCAGAAGGAGTGATAAACTCCCGTTAAGTTGTATTACAATAGGGTTTAAAAGATGATCTAACAGTCTCCGTCGTAACAATAGAAGCATCCCGAGAAATTCAAATTTTCCCAGTTTTCTATCCTGTAATCCCGTATAAATAAGGATTTGTTACATTAGGGAATCCCTCATTGTAAAGAACGCTTTAGAGCTTAACGCTTTAGATCTTTACTCTTTCGTTTGTCATTCAGGTACCGTAAAATTTATTTATATGAATGTCTGAAATGGATAGATTCAGGGTGACCATTACAAAAACCCAAACTATTATAGGAAATGTTCCATCGATTTAAAGGAAATTATAGGAATAATGGTTTTTAGAAGTATAAGAGAATTACTGAAATTATAGCAAAAAGGTCGAAATTGTAGGAAAGTATAGGAAAAAGGTCGGAATTATAGAAATCTAAAGACTTTTTGCCGCTTATTGTCGACTGGGAGCCACCATTACCTCCCAACCAATGGGATAAAAGTGATTAAGTGACTTTCGTGGAGTTTCTCATCTTTTCTAGCTGTACGCAGTGTAGAGAATTTTTTACTCTCGCGAAAATAGCGCCCATCCGCAAAAAGTCTATATAAGAGCACACTGAAATTATATTTAAAAAAATATATAAAATATTGGAATTGCGGTCATGTCAATTTTTAGCCTTATATTACCTTGAAAAAGGGTTAAAAAAATACTTGATAATCCTCTTTTTATATATATAAAAAAAAAACAGTTATAATAAACTATCATAAGCCGGGTGAAGAATTAATAGGCTTATGAAACTATCCAGCTAACTAGCTACATCATTGAAAGTTGAGATTTTAATCTATTCATGGAATTAATCTAGAGAAATAATCGCTAAAAAAATCCAACTAGATTCTCAGAATTGAAACTTAGATTAATAAAAACGTTCTTTTTTATTGCTCTTAAAGAACTACTTTTCTACACCAAGATGGAAGTTGAAAAACAATCTGGAATCGACGTTCCGGGAGTCGAACCCTCAGTCATGGTCTCTAAACTTCGATTTCTGATGCTCTTTATATTCGGGCTGGATACCATCACTTCAACTTTGACCTTTTCGGCCTATCCAATAATTTCTGACGTCATCGAAGGCTATTACGGAATTAGTCCATCCGATGTTAATTGGACGAATATGATCATGTCCCTATCGTTCGTGGTGGCTTTTCTACCATCCGTCGCCATGTTCGAAAGGGTCGGACTAAGATTCGGTGTCACGGCCGGAATTATCGGCGTGACCCTCGGTTTTTGGTCATTGCGAGGTAGTTTGGCAGTCGACCATTTTTGGGTTATTCTCGTCGGTCAGATATTCGTAGGATTGAGTCAAGTTTGTTTCTTGACAATTTCGCCGAGGGTCGCTTGCGTATGGTTCGGACCCAATGAAGTTTCCAGGGCTTGCGCCGTTGGAGTGTTTTGCAACATGGTAAGTTTTGTTTTTCAATTATCATAACTTCTAATTTATCATGGGAATTTAGATTACACTAATTACCAACATGGAAATGAGGTAAATAATTGGTGTATAGTTAGGTACATCTTTGGAAGGAACCTTAAGTCCCGCTGTAAAATTACAGTATATTTCCAATGGATATTTAGAACCCAACAAAGGACGCACTTGAGTATATCAGGAGAGTCAAACCCTTATATTAGAACATGGACCAAAATTCCTGAGGACCTCTAGTTTATCTTTTACTGCACTACTACCTGCTAATTGTTTACATACTGCGACCGTCGCGCCATCTCTTAGGCGTCCTGCAGTAAACTAAATTATAGCCGGGAATTTTATTTCTCAACGAAAATCCAAGGGCGGTTCCGATTACATCGTGGGTTCCTCAATAGGGAGACGGCAAAGGAAACCTTGAAACGTCATAGCTAGGATGATATAGGGGTGACCCTCCTAGGTCACAGTCTTTTATATCTGACCTCGGTGTTATCCTTCATTGTGAGGGAGTTACGTTATTCGCCCTTAAAAATCTAAGCGTGGGTTTCATTCTCCCTTGACTGTTAGCTGCCTCCCTATAGTGCAATTTGTCCATGATTAGAAGTATAACCAGAAGGAAATAATAAGAAAGTCGAAAAATTAATAGCGCCGAATCACCTCCCTTTTATTACATTCCGCGTGTGGTTAATTGTGACCTTTGCTTCTGCGCGAGTATGTGTTATTCCTCCGCTCCCATGATGTTCTATAATCTCCTTCTGTTAACGCTAAGAATTTTGTTTCTTCTCAAAGATGACTTTCGCACTTTTATTTTTTAATAAAACATTATTTCCTTGTCAGATTGGTATAGGTTTAAGTTGCGTAATACCACCTCTGGTGGTAAACAGCAAAAATACGGGTGAACTACATAAACAACTTTCCTACTTCACTTACGGATTGGCCGGAATCGCTACATTTTCACTTATTTTAACCATTGTCGGTTAGTATCAAATTGGATTACATTATAATTTCAAAGAGACTTTAAAGGCCATATCTGCTGAAATTTGCTTCTTTAAAATATTATTCCTTTATGCACACATCTTAGCTTTGACAGCACAACTTGCTATAGTCAACGTCGTCTGCTAAGCTAGAAAATAAGGCGACTTTAAAGGGGATTTAAAAATAGCAGATAGTCCCTTTAAAGTCAAAATAGATTCAGAAACCAAATGAACTCTTATGAGATATATCTGGGCCCGTACCACCTTTAGGTTTACGATGTTGGTGTTCGTGGTCTCATTTTGTCACACTCAGTGAGTTTCAGTATCTTGATAACCAAAAGTTTAACTTTATATGAGACCTGCCCTTTAAATTAAATAATTTCATATTACCGCGGTCTTAATTGAAACTATGAAGGTCATCAATAAACCTGACGATGGTAATGTGTCTCGCACCCAGACACAATTATTTTTACAATCCTTTCTTCATACCAAAATCCTTTAAAGATTTGAATCTTGTCTTAATAAAGTATGTAGAGTTAATTAACTTCTAAATTAAGGAGCGGGATCAAATTAGCTTCCAACCAGAGTCTCGTCATTAGGTTTAATCGTATAAAAATTCGTGTAAATATTCTTGAGCGTATAATTTATTTTTGGCTCATTTCCATATCCGTGATTATTATAATGAAATGGTTTTATATGATGCAACGTTATTTATGAGTATACACGTGTTTTTTTGCGCATCGGTTTCTAGTTTGAAAACTGTCCTTGAACTTATAGTATAAACCAATTAAAATAAGTGAATAAGGACACCAATTAACCAGAGAAAACCCCCAAATACGGGTTTTTACTTTATAGAAGATCTTGGTTTAAAATTATAGCTTATAAAAGTCTGATTATAGGTATGGAATAGGATTCAGTTTTTGCCAAGAAAAATAAGTCTTCTGCCTATAATCGTGGGAGGTTTTTTTTAGAGAGGATTTCCTTGTCACCGCACCTGTCTCTTCTAATATGGATTTAAAATTTATTAGCCAGCACCCTTGAAAGTCAAGGTTAAAATAAATTCTTGCCCAACACGTTTCAAAAAATTAAATATAGAAGGTAATCCCAAGTGACAGAGTAAATCGCGGGTAACCTTAGTGGAATAGAATCTTGGGAAAAGATACTATGGATTGTGTAACATAAGCCCGAGTTCAGCCTTGACTGTACCGTTTAGTTCGAACTATTTGTAAATCTGAGTTCAGATTTGATGGCGCAAAGAGTTCAAAAATGTTGTTGTACAATTTATTTCTCAGGTGTCTGCTACTTGAGTTTAGAATTAAGTTTTGAAATGTATTTACAATGACATTATGATTTTATAATTAATTATAAAAAAGGCTTTCGAGGATCACCGAAGCATCCTCCCAGTCAAGCGCAATCCTTACTTCGGACCAGCAAAGAAGAAGAAAAGAAAGAAATCTCCCCATCTAAAGAACTTGGCAAACAATTGCGTGAAATTTTCACCAATGGAAATTTCATTTTGCAAATGCTCTCTTCCGGTAAATTTTTAAACTATTATTATTTCTACATAATTGAAAAGACATACACGTCCAAATCAAAATCTAACAAATATATTCAAGTAACATACGCATAATTGAAAATATTTTGGGCCCCAGTCCAAAAAGGGTGGGGAATAATGTTATCTCAGACTACTTTCTTGGCTATAAGGTCTCAAGTTGGGTTTAAATTTGAGAACCATTACATAGAAATAGTATTTTCGTAACTGAACATGAATTTTTTTAGAGTGAATTTTGCGATAAAATGCACTAGGAATGACGCAATGCTGCTATTCCCCAATGGAGAAGATCGAACTGGTTTGATCAGGCTGTTTTCACCCTGAAAGGGAGGGTGAAGAAGAAAATTACCCACCTTCTTCATAAAATATCTGCGACAAGCGCTGTTGTACACACGAAAATAACCAAAGAACGAGACTTTGCGCTATTCATAGAGTGTAGCGCAGCACGTGTCGCGGGGATTTTTTTTGATTAGTCGAAGGTTCTCCTTTTAATTTGCATGTACAATTCTGAGACACACTTCCCGAGTGTTTTACTACTTTTCTAAGAAAACGTACAGCATCCCCGGCGTATGATTTCTGATATTTTTATCGCTAACTTCCCATTGGTTGTTTAGTTTCCCACACTCTTTTTGGACTGGGTGCAAATATTGGCGGGAAATTAAAACCGGAAATGACTCATTCCTTTAGGTTGTATATTTTCTTTGGGAATAACGGTAAATACAACATTAAACCAGATTGTTTTAACGCAATTTCCGGTAAGTTTAAACAGTTAATTTCGCTTCTAATTGAAAGTCGGTTAGGCCTAAATTAACTATATATACTTTTAGGGCGAAAACAAAGCAGTGGGTGTAATGGGTTTGCTACTAGTCATGTGCGGTTTACCAGGTAAAAAATATATTTAAAATAAATTAAATTTTAAGTCGTATTTTAAACTGTGTCTCTTATTAAAGGAGGCATCATATTCGGGATAATTTTAGATAAAACGCACCGATACAAGTATATATTTTGCTTCCAATTAAGTTATAACCAATTGTTCGAACAAATACTAATTATATGTTTTTAAAATATTGTAGACGGATGTCTCTATTTGTTTGTACGGGAGTTTTATTGAGTCTGTCATTCGTGACCGCTTCGCTTTACTTGAACCTAACTACTCTTTACGTAGCCTGCGCATGCGCGGGGTAAGTTAAATATTGTGGTTAATATATTTTGAATACAATAGTCAAGGTTTCAAAAAAGAGGTTGTGTTATTCTATTCATTAAAAATAATTCCACACTTACAAAAACTTCAAGTCAATCCCCTTAATGATGTCTAAATTATTCCTCCCATTGTAGTAGATTATCATATTATAATCTTGAAATATGAAATGACAATTTCATTTCACAGCTGATGTAAAGCCATTATTCAAATTAGGAGTTGGCCAACCACGTTAAGATGTTATTTTAGTGAAGTTACAAGATTACGGCGACCAATATCACTTAATTTACTAGGTTTGCTAGAATAGTTTAGTTACGTTAGGAAGAATATAATTCACTTATTGGTTAAAGATTGTTTATATATTAATAACCCCTGCATTGATATTTGAAAAGTTACGAAAATTTAGACAAAGTTACAGTCGTATCCAGAAGAAACTTGACCGTTTCTATGGGCAACTCCGTATGAAAGGGATAGTTTAAAACATGGTTGAAAATAGATCCCGCCCCTTATAAAACCGAACGAACGTCACCTGTCTGCCACAACAACAAAAAACTCAAGTTTTTTTTCTTCAAACATTTTGAGTAATTAACATAATCTTATATTTTTGGAAATATGCTTGTCATTAAGCTATCATTTTTTTTTGGGTGACCTTTTTTTTTAAGTAAACACTGAAGTCTTTTGGTAACGTTTAAGACTATCATTGCAAGGCGCATACACCCTTGAAAGGTGACGAAAAAAAGGGAGGTTACTTTTTAGATGATACTATCAGTTTCAAGGGGAGTATAAACCATATTAAACAAAATATTAAACACCCACGCGGTTGTTTCCTAACGTAACCACCACCAATATTTCAAACTCATTATGTTCTAAAATTACCGTAATTTTGGAAATTGACCAATTTTGGGGTAATTTTCCGCTTAATGATAATTTATTGTGATATTAAATGAAGGATTTCTCTTTGAAACTCTTCACAATTCTTATTTCGGACTAAACAACCTCTACACTAGTGAAAATACAATGTTTTTCATGATGTATGACCATTTGACTTTGCAAAGTGACTCAGACATTAAAAATTAACGACGCCAAACACCAATAACTGTTGAAAAGTAGTCATGTAAACGATTTCAAACCTATTTTAGCAATTCGTAGATTTTTGGTCCAAAAAAATGTAAAATTACGAACTTTCATTTCTAGAACTTCTTTTTACTAGAGAAATTATCATTATCAAGTTAAATTACCCATTTAAAACTCGAGGTGATACACCTTAATTTGAATTTTTATACTTCTTACAGTTTTTTTATGGCGGGCTATCCAGCCGTCGGATTTGAACTGGCGGTTGAGTTAACTTATCCTTTACCAGAACTATTACCATCCGGACTAATCAGTTGCTCGGGAAACGTAAGTCCTTGAAATAATAATTATAAGCGCGCTTCTTTGAAACTTATTTAAATAAGCGTAAAATTGAATGATCTAGGTAATTTCCATTCCGCTTATTTATTTGAGCGCATGGATGGTACCCAACGTGGGAATTCTTTACACTAATTTAGTCTTCATTGGCGTAGCGGGCGTATCTTGTCTCTGCACTGGTAAGAAACAAGAATTTCTCATGATATTATATAAAAGCAATTTGAATTTCTAAAGGGAGGCTAAAGATATTTTTAATCCCGTAAATATTGGCCGAAATAATTAACTCTAAAATTATTCCAACCCATTATTGAAGTATATTCTCTCCCACTTTTCGTCCTTGCGAAATTGAGCGGATCATCCGTAAAGAAAGCCTTGTGTATTCTAATCCCTTTAAAAACTAGTTATTTTTAATCCATTCGGACTGTTAAAAATACGAGTAAAAAAACCAAAATAGTCTTAAGTACGGTTTCTCTGTAAAATCCGTTTCGAAGAAATTTCAAAATTAGCTGAATTTAATTATTATAGCGCCTGAACCATTCGCGCCTGAAAACTATCGTTGCGCCGCCCTGTCGGTAGCTGTCGAAAACCTATGGCGTTGAGTTTAAGCATGGCTACATAAAGTACTCAGAACCACAGCTTCTTCAATAAACAATTGACTTCCCCTTTAAAAGACTAATGGCCTAATAATCTACTTTTAATTTCTATGGATATGGAAATTCAACCAAATTACTCGCCAAATTATTAAATACAAACTATACCCATATTACTTCACTTTATTTCAATAAAATCCGTAAAATTTTTGGTTAGTCACGCCAGTACAACAACTATAAAAGTGATCAGAATGCGTTTCTAACTTTTTTTATATATATATATATAGCCCTTGTGAAAACCGATTTTCGACGGCTGGCTGCTAATGAATCTCGCACCACTGGATCTAGTAGTGGAGAGGTGAATGTTGCCTCCCAAGCAATTCACTAAATTAATTAACACGTCATTTTGGTTTTAATTACGTCATCTTCATTCTCGTTTATCATCGCACCCAGTCTTGTTTTAGTTACTTGTTTTGTATTTTTTAAACGAAATTAAAAACCTATTTTATTATAATTACGTTTTTTTTCTAACATAATTGCAAAGTCCGCCAAACCATGTTGTTTTCCCGTGTAATACATGCTGCCATTACCCTATTTGCCCCTGAATACGAGCTTTGTCTAGGACACGGTTGTACGAGTGTTGAAACACTTCTACAAGCGTCCCATAGAATATACATTGTAGGGAGTTATCTCTCGTTTGCCCCTTAATGGGAGCTTTGCCTGGCACCTAGTTTACAGCTTTTTTAGCAAACTGCTGCTCACCCCCCAGGTGAAAGTGTTCTTAATCCAGCCCCGAACTTGGAGCTAAAAACAGAACCAAAAACATGTCTAAAAATTCAGAAAAAATTTTAGAGTTTGGCAGGGTGTTTCCAAAAATAAATTAAAAAGCTGTTCCATTTTAAGCTCCAACTTTCCCTTTAATTAAAAAATGGGAAAGCTAGTAAACAGAAACAAGTTCAGGAAAATTATGTATATACGATTCTTTTTATTTTTCTCTTTGCAAAAACAAAGATTATAACACAGCCAACTATATAACGTAAGAAAGAAAAAAAAACAGAAGTTTGTTTTTTTTTAATTAGGTCAATTTCGTCTATATTATTTTTTGTTAACCCTGGATATATGGCACCGTGGTACTTCTGGTGGTGGTATTTACAAAAAGAGAGTGGGAATTAAAACCAGAATTATGGTAATTAGGTGGATGAGTGAGGAACGAGAAAAATAGTGGTTATTAAAAATTTAAAAGGCGGTCGAGTTAAATTCAAATTAATCAAAGTCGAGGCTTTTTTCCCCCCGATAATTATTTTTACACTAAATTGCCCGTATTAATCAAAATGCCCGTCATAAAAAACAATCATTATTATTTGCATTAGAATTAACAGTTAAAAACCTAAAGGTATTTAACATTTACGAAAGCTATGTTTTTTGTTAATTTACATTAAAAAATAAATTACTGGAATTATTACAAATATTGAGAATTATTTCGATCACAAACTTACTTCTGGAAGAACTACGAAAAAACATTGTACTGTCGTGTCTCAAAAGAGTAAATTAATGTAAAATAATCTGACGCTTATAGTAATAATAAATTAAGATTTTAAATGACCCCAATGATTAAAAAAAAAAAAACTAATTATTCGTAAAGCTAAAAAATATAACCCCTGTATTTCTATTTCTAACAAAAAAATGTATTTTACAAAAAAAAAACTAGGAAAAACTTAAGTGATCTTTGGTGACGACAATTAGTCTAAAAACTTAGTTTCGACTTGTAGGAATGTTTCTTTTAGAGTTTTTGATTTTTTTTTTTTAATTTAAGAGTCATAATCTCGTAAATTCAAACAAGATTTGATACTCTGAGAAAGTATGATATATAAGTATCAAGCACAAGATCATTTTTACCGTATTTTAGTCGATAAAGGTCAAACACAAATTTTAATTATATTAAGATAATTTTTACCATATTTTAATACTCAAGGATTTTGTATTAGAGATAACTGATTATAAAAAACTCAAAACTGTCTTAGACTTTAAAACTATGGCTTGTAAAAACTTTACTACCGAATTGACAGTACACCCACTCCTTTAATCTACAATTTCAGTGGCGTAGTGACAAATTCCCGAACCACCCACAACCAAAGACATGGGAATTCTTCAACCATTTACTGGGACCAAAAAATTGGCATGGGGCCCCTTAAGCCCACAAGCAGTTGCAGTCTTCGCAACCCCGTCGCTACTTCACTGTCCAAATCGACAGAACGATATAATGCAGCGCCACAGAGTCAAGTTTTGGCAATAGTTTGAGAAATTGAACGAAGAACAACGACGCGTAGTTACCTTCTATAATATATTGATCGCATGACAAGATTTGTTCTATTAAAGGTAGCTATCACGCATAGTCTTCATCAAATTTTCCAAACAAAAAAAACACATGCATAAAAGATTTTTATTTGCTAGGTTTCTCATAGTTTGAAAAATAAATTTTGTTCTAAAAGATTTAATAGATAAAGGGAGAATGCATCCCAGAACGCGAGCGATTAATTAACCGCTTCCTTATCATTTAAACTCTAGCTTTTTGTAGTCCACAAACATATTAAGCTAGAAATAAATCAACTGTCCGAGAAAGTACGCTTAGCTGGGATCCATGTGGAGTTTGATATCTCTCTCTGTTAAAGGGTCTAGACCCAAACAGGAAAAGAAACCTAGTTTGAAATTATAAACTGTCAAAATATAAGAGAAACTCTCCGTGGATCCCTGTTAGCCCTACTTCAACATTTAAGTTAAAAAAAAAAAAAACTATATATATATTTCTAGTTTAATGATTTGTCAATTTTTTAACTACTGACAGGTTGCATTCTACCTTTAAATGGAAAACGTTTGACACACATCCCTGTTTAATATTAATTTAACCAAGGACTTTATTAATTATGGACTAAAAATACTGTAAAAATATAACTGGGTTTATATATCATCTTTAGTCTCTCTGATCAGTTATTGTTATACAAGTCCTTAATTTATTCACGCAACGGCTACATTTGAACTAACAAAAAAAAATGACAAGAATTGGGACTGAAAAAAAAAAAAAAAAAAAAAAAAAACTATAATTTTCCCAGGTCAACGTATAAGCTCCTCTTTGTAATGTCCACGTAATATTTTTTTCTCCCCAAAAGCATTCGCGCCGTTATATAAATTTATTTATATAAATAGTCTTATCATCACTTCTTTCTTTATCTCTCCGTATCTTAAACTTGATTTAAAATAAAATCTTTTGTGCACCTTATTTTAAAACTATTGGTACCATTATTTTTTTTTTTTTTTCCTTTTTGAATCTTTGTATTTATGAAAAAATATGAATACGTCTGCGTAAAATCTTTTTAGTGTTTCTCGCGTCAAACAAAAATTGGTGGGACTATAGTGGGAAATATTAAGAGTTAAAAGATTTTAGGGATGAGGGCAAATTTTTGACCAAAAAATTATAACAACGATTAACAATGAGGCCTAATTCTTATGACACCTATTTGATTGCTAATGGCCAGATAATCAGAGATCCCGATTTTTTTTTTTTCTTCTTCTTCAGTTGTTCCCTCGAGTTTAATTACCATTCGTTGTACCCATTGAATTACTGCCTAAAATTTTCTTACTATACTGTACTTGCTGTTGCTCTTTCCATTCCCTCTTGACTTGCATACGTTTTAATTGTCCATCCCACACCAAATCCACTAAGCCACCCCTCTGGGCAATCTCAGATTTTACCCTTCCGGCAAAATCAACCGCACTTTCTCCTTCCTTCAGAGGTTTAAAGAAAAACATAAAAAATTACCACTTTCAAGCATTAAACTAACGCTTGATCAAAATCTTTAAGGCTCGTCTGGGGACAATAGGCAATTTAAATAATGATTTAGTCCTTGGTTTTTTAACTTTATTCTTCTTTACTATATACCTAAAGCTAACAAAATGTGTCTAGTTAATTTACAGTAATTACTTAGTTTAATAAAAGGGCATGACCTTAGTGAGAAAATGTTACTATGTCTTAGCTTTTGAATTTCGTAACCTAGCGGAATTTTTTTTTCAACATTGACGTGAAAATATTTCACGTAGGTAATGAAAAACTGTGTAATAGTGGAAATTAAATAGAGTCTATCATGTCTTTTTGATACAAAAGCATGTAAATATCAAAAATCAAATATTAAAAGTTTTCAAATGATAAAAATTTGCTGCCAATTAAAGAGTATCAAAATATTTCACCCTAGAGAGAGTTAAGACGCTGTTTGATTAGCTGAAAATTTGGACATATTTACTAGTTTGAAATGGAGTTAGGGTTACAAACTAAAATAGTAATTTTGTTAACTGAAAATTAAGGTGAAACCTTTAGGCAGTTTCAATCCGAATATAATGCTTTTTTTTCATACTACTAAGTTAAAATTCTCTCCTTTGTCTTCATGCTCCCTTTAAAATATAAAAATTTGGTTTGGTCATAGTAAATGTATCTTTCATACTCTGACATTGTCCGTGTCCCCAGTAGAGCCATAAAAAGTATGAAATTAAAATGGTACGATGTACCTCAATAGTCATGGCCGGTAAATACCAAACATCACAGACAATAGCCCAACTGGTCATCATCATTAAAAGATAGTGCATATAGCCTTGTTTGCTACTATTCCAGAATGGATCACCAAATCTTGGGTCGTACTTGACAAAAAAATAATGGTTTTCTCAGTTTTTGTTCTATATCCCTTAAAGGAAGAATGCAGCCCAAAAACAAGTAATTTTATATCGTTTCATTATCGTTGAAATCTACCTAAACTGCTAGCAAAAATAATTAACAAATATTAAGATAAAAATAAATTTTTAAAAACTTTCTTAAAAAGTAGGCTTAACAAGGATCCAAGGAGTCTTTGAAATCTTGTAGTTGAACAGTCACCAGCCAATTAAACACTATTTTCTGTAAAACGTTGCCAGGACTTTTAAACGGCGAGATTATAAATGTTCCGTGGATCCTTGCTATGCCTATTTTCCGTAGCTAAAAAATATTTCTAGCTTAATATTGGTTTGTAAATATTTTTTCCCTAGTGAATAAAGTCTATTTTAACTATAAGGAAATGATAGAAAATGTGTTATGCATCTTTCTCCCATTTCTACCCTACACTGAAATTCAAAACTAAAACTTCAGAATTTAAGTGTTAAAATGTCGCTTAGCTGCGAAAAAAATTTCTAATATTAATATTTTTGTGTAATAGACACCAAATTAAAAAGTGGTTCCATTTTTATCTCAGTTTCCCTTTAAATATTTGCCATTGGTGTAAAGTATTCAATACTAATATTTACTTTTATCGCAGCGGGGTAAATTTTACCCCCTACTTCGAAACTGCCCTTTTTGAACATCATTACGGAAGTATTGTTTATGCAAGTTCCTTCGGGAAATATTAAAATGGGTAGTTTGTCGGGATCTTCCACGTGATTTTTGAGCCTAATTTGTTTATGCGAGAAAAAAACGTCTGTTAACAACTTTCAGTAACATTTTTTTTCAACTACATTCACCTTTTAGCCACTAAAGCTCTGTCTTTCATTTCCGATCTCTCGAACCAAATGTGAGAAGTAGCTCGGGCTAGAGCTCTTTGAAGGACACCGAGAAAACCACCCTGACTTTGACCCACCTATTTGATTAAGCCCCAAAATTAACATACTTTCAAAAAATTACTTAAAGGGAGAATGAAGCTTGACAAATAATTCATTCTATTAATTCCTTTTAAGAAACAAATTTTTTATTTACAAGGATCCATGGAGTTTATAATATCACCGTTAAACAGTCCCGGGTCAATAACGTGACACGCAATCACTTTGTTCAACAGTAAAATGTTTCAAACTAGACTCAAAAGTTGACGGTTTGACAGAGATATTTCAAACTCTCCATGGATCCTTGTTAAGCCTTCTTTTAGAGTAAGATGAAAATGATTTCTGGCTTAACATGTATTTCTTTCTTTAATTAGTAGTGAAAAAGTTCCATTTAAGCGATAGAGAATCATCACTTGTCAAACTTAATTCTCCCTTTAAAAGTATATTTAGTAAACTTTTTTACCAAAGCGTAGGAATTGTCGCTGGATAAAATGACAACATCAATAGGAGATGTGTGATTGGCTACGCAAATACCCCCACCTTTGGCCATATTTTCTCTAAAGGTTTTGAGAAAATAATATTATCTCCACCCTTGCAACGATAAATGCGAATTAGATAGAAACCTTACACATTATGATACGTAACGACGGCTGATAAAGCTCTGGCAAGAATTCTAAAGCACATAACGCTGACTCGATGATAAAGCCATCGTTTTAACCTAATAAAACATTATCTCGAATAAATTACAAGATTAAAGGAAAAACTTTTGTAACTTTTTATATCGAGACGGAAACCTATCATGCTCTTAATTACTAGACATTTAAAGCATCGAATTTAAACATGCTTAGTTACCTAACACTTAATTCCGTTTAAGTTTTCAGGAAAACAGCGGTAAACAGCGGAGGTATAAAGGGTGTATAAAAGAGATTTGTCGGAAAAATATATTAGCCTGTTTGTTTTTTAGTAAAACCTTTGATAATGTTTTTTTAAACACCAAGGTTACTTATTACTGGTACTCAGATACTACTACCTAGATGATGGAATTTTATCTTTTAAGTATCAGTATCATTCGTACAAAAAAATGTGTCATAAGTTATAAGACTCAAAATTATCTAATGCCAGCTTCAAAAGCAAGGCGATAACCACTCGAATTTTATCTTACATTTCAGCCCATTTTACCAAGATTCCAACCCTATATGCCATGCCATATTCACCCTAATTCCAAGATATATCCCAAAGTTTGGGTCAAAATTGTTAAAGTATGTCACAAATTGCCATCTAAATTTAAAGTGAGAATGCAACCAGACAACAAGTGATTTACTTTTAAACATGTCTAGCGGTAAACAATGCAACCTATCATCGATAGAGTTTCATAAATCGCCTCACACACATCAAAGATGTTTTTGAAGCCTAAACACTGGTCATTTTGTTAAGACTGGGAGTTCCTAGTGCGACTTTTCTACTCCTATTCTTGGTCCAATTAATCCATTAGTTAAAAATTCACAATCAAATATCAGCTATAAATCAATTTTTAAATTACACAGAAAATAGGCTTAACAGGGATCCATGGAGAGATTGATATCTTGTGATTAACGAGACTCCCACCAATCAAGCAAGATTTTTTTCACAGTAACTAAACATTTCAATCTATGGTTAAGAGAAGCACACGTTTGTTCATTGGCTGAAGACTTTAACTTTGAGATATCAAACTTCCATTGATCTCTGCTAAGCCAACTTTACAACTTAATAAATATTTCTGACTTAATATTAATTAGAAGATTAAGGCATATTTAAGAGAGTACTTCATAAAAAAAAACAAAAAAAAAAACACTTGTTTATAGGCTGCATTCTCCCTTTAATGAGTTTTATTTTAAATGATATTAAAAATATGTAGTGTCATATTAAACTCGCTTTCATATAATTAATCCCTTACAAAATATACTTAAAATGTAACAATGTAAATGGTAATATATAATTACCGTGATTCGGGGACAAAACCAACTATGCCGGTGCAAAATATCATCCAACCTACTCCGAACACCGTCAAGGACACTCTAAAAGTACATATACATCATGAATAATATGTCAAACTCTTTATGATAAAAAACATTAGCCCTTTGAACTGCAAGTAAATTTTTGCATTCGGGACTTAAAACCAAGGGAAAAAAAATCCACAAACCTCAATGGCATTAGAATAAAATAACGTATGATGCATCCAATACCCCATAGTATCGTTAGTCTCATACTTTTAACAGTACAAAAAAGAAATGCGATGGTGAGAAAAAAAAAACAACAAACAATAAGAATTAAGTGGCAATAATGTCGTAACCCCAGATGGTAAAAACCATAATACCTGCTATTCAGTACCTTATATAATGATAATTCTTATTCGTTCTGGTTAAAAGATTCCACGAAGGTAGTTCTAGAAATGTTTTGTTATAAATTAATTGGTACGAGGGAAAAAGTATTTTATTTTTTATGATTAATACCTTCAGCCGCAAATCGCTGAGTAACTTCATCTTCAATTATGGCCTTACAATAAAATAAGAGGTTAATAAGATTTGACACAAAAGGAGGAAACTAAGAAACAAAAGTGTGTACACACTTCTACACCGGCTTTAAGAAAATCCATGGCATCATCTAAGCGAAATTCTTGTTGTAGAGTGTTATAAGACCTATTGCGAGGTATTGGACCATGTTTATCTAGCTGTGGTAGGAGTTTGGGAGCTTCTCTGCTGATAACTTTCAAATTTTAGACGAAATTTAATGAGAACTTTGAAATATTTAGGGTGTTACCAATTTATTAGGTTCATTTGCAAGATGAAAATTATGATTTTATATGGCTTAATATTCAGTAGCATTGGTTTATATCAGAAAGAGGTTCGCATACAATAACCTCTATCAGCTGGAACTTTATTGATAGTTTAAGTTAGGATAAAAAATAAATCATAAACCAGAACCATTTTAATATTTGAATTTGAATTTATGAGACGGTATTCTAAATAGGTTCTTAATCTTTGAAAACTGTACCATTTGGTTTGGAACAACACCTTTACAAATTAAGTTCAATCTTTTAAGTGTTTTCTACTCTTTACTATTATAAAATGGTTCTTTATCTGTCACTGATATTTTTAGCAAATTTGGACTCAAATCTTATCTTGCACGTGGACCATTTTTTAAATACTCAATAAAAATATACCAGAAGTTTTCTTTCTCCTGATATCATTTTCCTCAGTGACTTCTGACGAAAGATCTTCATAGTCTATATCCCTTTTTAATCTTTCCTCCGCTTTTGCAATTCGCTCTTTTCCAAACTTTAAAATAATTCATATTTAAAATATGATAAAACAATGCCAAGCTTGACTGCTCTTTCTTAAATATAATGGGAGTAAAACTTCCCAAATTGTTTCCTTATACGTAGGTATTATTCTTCATTTCCAAACATACTACCAAAACCCCTTATCAACAAATCAAGTTAAACCTGGAATTTGCATTAGTAAAATAACGGAATAAACATAGTTATAACCTATAACTTCGCAGCCATCCAGAAGAAAAAAATGCTGCAGATTCAGCGTTTAAAAACTGATATTTATGGAGAGATAAGAATTCAAGGCTAACAAATTGCATTGCATGCAATCTATGCTGTATGTTTTAACACCACTTTTTCCTTAATTTTTAAATTTCCTTCTTTCTCAAGCATGAAAAGTATTACTTAAAAAAAGTGCTTTGACAGCTAATTTAAAATTATTTGATAAGAATCTGATTGCTTGAATTGGTTCTAATCATTACATTTTCAGCACAGTCTTGTCTAAGAGGTTATTTTTTTCGAGTGCTTTATCGTTGTAATAAAATTAATAAAAGTTTAGTTCAGTGCATGAAGAAAAATGCACTTTTTGTCTCCAGTAGATAATAGATACCTAAAGCCACGTTAGTCTAGGGAAAACTCTGAAATTGAAAGCGTGATAATGGCAGTAGTAGTTGAAAATTAGACATAGGAAACTTTAACATAAAATAGCTGGCCTTGGTGATGTTAGGTCACCACCATCACCAACATGACTGCCTAATTAATAATTTGACATGGCATTGTGTTCAAATAATATACTTTTAAAATTATGTAGTTTTACCAAATGTAGAGTTTTACAAGAAAAATTATGCTAACATGCATAAAATTATAAAAAATTTTGTAAACATTAACGAAAGAAAGTTCAGATTTGAAACAAAACAAAAGCAGATTCAATAATGCCAATAAATTTAATAAAATTAATGAAGCTGTAAACTATTAAAAACTCATTTTATGTCAAATTTACGAATAGCTTATTCTGAAAAAATTGGGTCAAGAACTCACAATGCTTATCGAAAAATTACAAATTTAAAATTGTATCATTGACAGTACTTCCTTAAGCAATCGTTCTTCGTTTCTCAATACTGAGAGCCTACCTAGTACCTAGTCAAGTGGCATGGGAGGTACCAAGGCTTAACGTTCAACTTGAGAGTTCACAATTTTTACAATGAATGATAGTCTTACCTCAAATACTTCAAGTAAATATTCAATATATTTCTTCCTTACTCCTAATTCCTTACCTAAAGCGGCTAAAACTAATACAAATGTTAAAAAACCGACAAAAAGAAACGCTATTATACAAGCCAGACAAATCATGACTTTGCCTATCGAGGATCCAATCTAAACTAATGACGAAATGTTTTAAGTGGAGCGGAAAAAGTGCGCAAAAGTCAAAGGCCATCAGACAAATCCCGCCAGATGCCACTCTTACCTAGTCTTCGTCCAATCAAAACAAAGCCCGCTAAAATTTAAAGTTCTTACAGGAGTGTGCTTTTACATTAAGCCTATTTAAATCGTAAACAAAACTTTCTTCGAATGTTAATTTTTATTTTCTTTTTCATCAAAACGCCTTAATCTTCACAACCTTTATCAACCCGAATCATTCTAACGTAAAAACAGTTCAAGCTAATAAAGACAAATAATATTTGAAAGTGATTGCCCCTTTTTTAGAAAGGCAAAAAGTGCGCTAACAAAAGTAAAATTACCGGTAGATAAAATCTTTCCCCGCAGAGAGTTAAACAAAAATTATAAAACTGTGTTTAAACAAATCATTTTTAGTACTGGCGCCGTAATATTAAATAAATAGCCTATGATCCAATTCCCATCATTATCCCTATATTTACACAGTTATTTAAAGTTAAACATTTAATAGATTTACAATAAAAAATTTATAGGAAGGCACAGTGCTTAAAACAAAGGGGAAGGTTTTGTTGTTTTTGTTTAAATAAATGTGGTGGAGGCAAAGACTAGAAATAAGATTAACGAAAAAATGTTCAACATATAAGAGAGTTAAAGTTAGTTTTGAATATAGTTATTTAAATCTATATTAAGGTTTATTTTGAAAGTAAAAAGAATTATATCTATTCTTTATTATTGTAGTGAAAAAATAAATTTTTAATTAAGATTATTTTTCTTAAAGCTAGCAAATTTATGATCTCAAATAGAACTCTATCTTATAATAAAGTCACTTTTTAGTTATCCGTAATATCACAATCTATCGTAAAATTTTCACCATTTTTGTCACGTTTAATATTTTTTTTTCTTAAACAATATATAATTTGTTATTTTTACTTAAATTTTATTTATACTATTATTTTTGAGTGAGAATAACTATATTTTGGCATATAATACGAGAGAGAAGAGTTAAAGCCAAGATACTATTATCGTCATTTGTTTCAATTCTGAGCGACGCATCAATTGTCCTTGTAACCAACCATTTTTGGAAACTTATTTAAAACACAGACGGAACAAAGATTCAAATATATCAAAACTAACTTATCAATTGACTTTAACTCCTCTTTTTTTTATGTCAGTTAATATTATTTATTGTAGTAATTGGTCAACAAAGGGGCAATGGAAAGAATCTATAAGTTAGCAACATATATAGAGGCTCTGGTGACTAGAAAGTACAATCATTTTTGTTTCAAGATACGCTTATTAAAAGGAATTGTTTTTTCTTTCATTTTTGTATCATTTTGTATTATACCTTTGACCGCTTTTCAATTTCCGTTTGGAGCACGGACATTTCTTGTTTAAGGGAATTTAAACAAGCTTGTAGGTTGCTTAATGGTCTAAAATAATAGAAAATGTATCGTCACAAGTATCAAAATAATAAAACTGGATAAAATTGTTTTACCTGCACTCTGGCTTAGCCATGCTTTGTTTCAAAAGATTATTAATAAAGGATTCATCATAAGGCGCGGGAGATTCTGGAATTTGTATATTTAACCCAGCTTTCGAAGCACTAGCGCTGTTTTCTATTATTTGCGACCGAAGACTCTGTTATAAATAGTTTTATGAATCTAAAGGACGTTAAAAAATTGTAAGAAAACGTTTTCGCGTACTTTGGCAATTCCTATGCTTGATCTTAGTGCCCCTTTTAGTTCAGAAACGCTACTCTGCAGGGCAAATTTTTCTTTCCTAACAGAATTTAATTCATCCTTAATTTTTGTCAACTCTTCCTCCGTAGTCTGAAAAAGCATTAATATAATTCAGTTACCCCCTTTTATCATTTATTATTATTAATAAAGCCTAAATTACTTTTAACTGCTTATTAGTATTTTCTTTCTCATTTTTGCATCTTTCTTCGACAACTTCAAGCTGCTTTTTCAAACAAGACAACTCCTGATTCTTTTCTTTCAGATGCCAGCTCAATGCCTGCAATACGAACAATATTTAGGTCAATAAAAATAACCCAAAAACTACAGAGATCGCACCTTCATTTGCTCGGCTAAAGCGGGATCTCTACCCTGCACATCTTTTAATTCATCACCCAAGAGTTTAATCTGTAGCGTATTTTGTTTAACAATATTTTGTTGATGCAATAAGTCGCCTTGAATACGCAACTTTTCTTCCAAAACTTTTTCTAAATCTTCCCTCGAATTTTGTAAAGCAGTTTTCAGGTTTTCAATCTCGTGGGTGGCTTGGTTCAACCTGGTCTGTTGAGTTGACATTTCAT
This sequence comes from Odiellus spinosus, assembly GCA_963920705.1. Classification (NCBI taxonomy): domain Eukaryota; kingdom Metazoa; phylum Arthropoda; class Arachnida; order Opiliones; family Phalangiidae; genus Odiellus; species Odiellus spinosus. Next base: position 16,035,555 of record OY987227.1, on the reverse strand, counting down.
GCTTCAAACGTTTGACTTCCCTCTTCTCTTGAAATATCTGATAACGCAGATCTTTGGCCACCGATTTCTCTTTTTGTAGACTGTCCTCAAAGGTCTTCGTTTTGTCTTCTAAATCAGAAATGGTTTTGTTCTTTCGTTTATTCAAATCTTCCATTTGTTTATCCATGGAAGCTACTTTGGCATCTTTCTCCGTCAAACTACTTTCCAGATACTCTACTTGTAGCTTTACGCTATCGAAACTGCCAGTAATTCCTTTCAACTGACCATTCTCCTTTTCCAAGTTCAAAATAGTTTTACGAATCTCTTCCAATTGTATTTCCTTTTCTTCGCAGTTAAGGCACGGTTGGGTAGACATTTTCTCCAAATATTCTGATCGCTCCTTATATTTTTGCATCATTTTTTCAACGTCGGTTAAAGAAGAGTCTTCGTCTATCATTCTAACTTCAGTTTGAACTGAAACCGAGCAATTAGAGAATGATAAATGTCCATTGGCTTCCGTTAAGTTGCTTTTTGCTAGTACTAAGGATTTTCGTTTGGATTCCTTCATGACTTCCTTGAGTTTACGAGTTAAAACTTTGATATTGGATTCGTAAGCTCTAATTTTATTACGATACAAGACTTCGTTAGTTTCCATTAGAGATTGTAGTTTATAAACTTCCGGTTCATAACTTTGTATCCTATCCCTAGTTATTTCAGGGGTTTCATAGATTACAGTCTGGGTTGAGTTTGAAACAGAAGGGACTCTAGCCTTATCTTCTTTAAATTTTGACAACAGAGATTGATTTTCATTTTCTAATTTCCGGTTTGTTTTTCCAGCATCCAAAAGATCATTTTTAAGCATAGTAATTACTTTATTTAAGTCAGATATTTGTTTATTCAAATCATCAATGTAAACATCCGAGCTTTCAATATTTTTCGATGATTGTTCTTGAAAGGAAAGTTTTTGGTGTAAAAGTTGCTTTTCTAATAATTGTAAAGACTCCTCTAGTTTGATATTTTCATTCGTCAAATGTTCCAGCCTGGCTCCCTTGTTGAGCAATTCCGTTCTCATTTGCTTGAAGTTATTTTCCAAACTGCACAAGTTTTCCTGAACGACTTTCAAAGCCTCATTAACTTCGTGTTTTTCGGAATTAGCCCCAGCCAGAGCAATTTCTTTCGCAGTTTTCTCTCGTTTGATCTCAGCCAAAGCTTGGCTTTCTCGTTTTAGTTGCATCTCTAAAAGGGCTAACATTTTCTCATTATTCTTCTTATCTTCAGCCAACTTATTATTTTGAATATCGTTTTCAGTTAGTTTTTGCTTCAGTAAAACCAAATGGGTAGATAAACTTCCATTTTCAGATTCTAGCATTTGGCAAGTTTTCTTCATATCTTTATTTTCTTTAAGAAGCGTATTGTAGTTGAATTCCAACTCCGAAACTTTTAATTTTAAATTGGTCATTTTGCTTCGCTCCTCTTCAATTTTTTTCATTCGAGTTGAGATTAATTCTTCAGCATTACCCTTATCCTTTTCAATTTGTGTGAAAAGGGCTTCTCTTTCCAGCATATCAGCCTCTATATTTTCCAAATGTTTCATTAACATTTCTTTTTCCTTAACAGTTTTAGCTCTACATTCATGAAGTTCTTGACTTAACCTGGTAACCTCGGACCTTGACTGCTCTATAACTACAAAAGCTTTGGCGTATTCAGACTGTAAATTGATAAGCTCGCGGTGCAAGTCATTTTTGTTCTCTTGAGATGCGTGTAGTTGACTAATGTACCACTCTTTCGATTTTTGAAGAGTCAACTTTTCAGACTTCAAACTAGAGATGTCATTCTGAAGTTGAATCTTGTCATTTAGAAGAGTTTGCGATTCAACATGCAATTCAGCAATCTTTCTCTTCAGTCCTTGAATAGCTCCATCTTTGGCTTCTAAATCAACTTTATTTTCTTCCAAAGAAACAGATAACTTTTCCCCTTGTATTTCAGTCGTTGCCAAATCTTCCTTCAGAGATTTTATTTCATTAACTTTGGAGTCAATTACTCCTTGATATTCCCCTAGAACGTCTTTCCACTGTTGATATTCTTTGGCTAAGGTTTTCAATTCCTTCGCTAAAGTTTCTTTTTCTTGATTGGAGGTTTCTACATCAACTGTTAAAGAAGATACTCTGGCTTCCAGCGAGCTTACCAATGCTTGGAGACGGAACTTCTCTTTGGTGACATTTTCTAATTCTAACTTTAAGGCATTCGCTTGTTCTTCCAAATTGGTTTTTTGTCGGAGGACTTCGAAATGAGCTTTTTTCTCCTCTGATTCAATATCGAGAGATTTGGTTTTTGGCTCCGGTTCTTCGCAAACCAAGGGTGGAGGGGTCCCGCTAGTTTGAGTGCCTCTGTGTTGTGTAGTCTTGGGTGATGGGGTACTTTTGTATTGATAGGTATTATGTTTCACGTAATTTGCATAGGGATAAGCCTCATTAGGCACTTTAACAAGCATTTGTTTCACTTGATGCATCTCATCTTCGATACCGCTCGCGTTTGAAAAGTTTGATTCTGTTTCAAAAGCGTCTGAATAGTTGGAAATGGTATCGAAGCTGTCATACTTCATTTGGCTATAGTTGGAAGACCACATTTCTGAGGAATTGACGCCACTTTTGGCCTTACGGTTTCTTTCTACTTCTAAATTATTTAAAATATCAATATCTTCTCTTTGAGTGGTGCTTTTGTGCGTTCCTACTATTTGCATTTTATCATTGGTAAGCAAAAGGAAGCTCTTGCGATTTGAGCTGAAAGATGATCGACTCGAAGACGACGAAGCGGAATCAATGCTATTTACCCGTTGAACTTCTCTGCCAGTTTGGTTTTTATCAGAAGCATTACTGGTTAATGAAGAGTTACTATTTGAATTATCACGAAAATTAATATTCTCCTTTTCAATGGTAGCCGTTATGATTTGAGGAGAGGAAGATTTTTTATTATTTGTCAATGATAAATGAACTTGTTTTGGCACAGTGGCAGGCCGCATCCCTGTATTGTACCGTAATGGTGAGAATCATTTCACAAGAATAAATAAAATAATTTCTACTCTACCAATAAAACTCTGTTGAAGAGCCAAGCCTTGGGAAGAGGCAGCCATGGATTTCAATGGAGATGGTGGGTTTAAACTAGAGTCTGATGTGGATTCGGTAGATTTTAAGGAACTGGTGGGAGTGTCGCTTCTCGATTCGAGTAACGTCAAATTTGCCTTTTCAACAATGTCAGGGCAATTACGATTCATGAAAAATGCAACCTTAACAAGCCAGTGTTGTAATTAAAAAAAAAATACAGAAAAACTTAGTAATATTAACGTACTGGAAAAGAAATAGTTGGATAAGACGAATTAGCCGGTGATTCATAGCTAAATAATTGATTATCCAGCTCTATTGGATCATTTTTACTTGACCCATCAACCAATCCTTCGTCTTTAGCACCATTATGCATATTATCTTCCCTGACTACTTCATCCAAAATGGGATAAGTGTCATTATCTGGGGTAGGGGAGATAAAAACTCAATACAAAAATGCTGAAAAGTCTTTATCTAATAAAATTTAAATCTTACTCTCTATATCGCAACCTTTAGGTCCGCTATCCTGATTTTGATTAGACCTAGGTCTAAAATCAGTGTGGGGATCAATAACATTATTCAAGTAATCGGATGATTGATCTTTTAACGGGTCAACTTCTACAGGCACCTTGTCAAACGTTAAACGCAAAGCCATTTTTTAAGAACATGCAAGTGGATTTCTGGTTGACAAAAATAAATAAAAAAGGATTGCAAATTGGATTAAGATTATAGCTTTGATTCCTTAACCATATAAATATCTAGTACTAAAAATTATAGTTCAAAAAAGCTTTCACAAATTTGGAAATTTTGGAATAAAATAAGGAAGCCTTGGTCATTTTCAATTATATTCTATAAGATTGCTTGGTAATAATTACCTTTCTTATTTTTATATTATTACTGGCGTAAGTGATAAAGTATTTATGTTTCATTAAAATAAATGTTTTTTAACCAAAGTTCAACATAAAACATCCCGACATTAGGTACAAGTACAACAACACGATAATACTTTACACGTATTCTCTATTTTGTGAGCCATCTTGGATAGTTTTGGTCTTTTGGATTACATGGGAGGGCGGGTACAAGTAGTTTCAACAAGTCGCCCCGTATCCAGACAGACTGCAGACACTCCTTTACTCTAGGGTTGTGTTCACACCATGGATCGCGTAACCTTTATTTTCCCCCAAGATTGGAAATTTCCAAAGAAAAAAATGCCTTAAAACCATGAAATCACTTGAGATGGTTAGTAACTCGGTTCATTAAAGCTTTGATATACAAAAAAATAGATTACAACCCCCACCCAATATAAATATTTTTCTAGTTATTTCAAATTGAAAATGTTCGAGATAAAACTGCAGGAGGCCTATCAAATTACAAATGTTTTTCACAAACTCCTGATTAAATTATGAGATCAAGGATATTTGGATTAAATACGCAAGATATGTGCTTCTCGAAAATCGAAGGCGCCAGTCAATGATCTTTACTATTGTAAAACTTTACTTTCAGTCGGTTTAAACTGGAACTATTGATCTTGGACCCGAAGTTACAAAACCAAACACTTTCCTTTACGAAAAAAAAAAAAAAAAAACTCGTTTCCGAGAAAACGAGCGAGCGGCCCCATTCCCCCATTTAAAAGATAAAGTCGCGGACTATTAGGTGTGTCTCCATCAAGAAAAGTTATTGAAGTTTTAGCATCTTCTTTAAAAAACACAATCTCTTAATTTATAACATGGGGAGTTCGGGCTCAAAGGAGAGCCAAGAAAACCTTTTCAAAACTCGTTCCCCCACAACAGCGTCAATGCCAACCATCCTGGAAGAAGGTGATGGTACTCTTGTGGATGATACTCTAGAAGAGGAGGTATTACCAACATTCAATAGATTATTAACCCGCGAAAATTTAAACCACGATTCTTGATAGGAATTGTTCTACTCGTACAAAGTGGACTCTTTCAGCGGGGTCCTGAGTCATAGCAGCAGATACAACGTTACTTTAGCGGGATCGCAGGTAATTAAAGTGGAAACAGTAAATAAGCAAAAGAGCCAACCATTAATAGCGTAACATATTAGTTGCAGAAAAACAAGATTAAAGTCACTGGAACTCAGGTCAGCAATGTCAATTACCCCAAAACCAAGAGGAGACTTTCCATTAAGGAAGCCCAAAGTAAGTTTTCAGAGTTAGCCAATTTAGAGGGACTCAAGCTACTGCGACCTTTTTTTTGTAAAAACGTCACTATGTTGTCATATAAACCGGATTGAAGTAACTTCGTTCATTGTCAAGCAACGCCACAGTGACGTTTTTCAAACTTAGTCCACCGCCTTAACTTGAGTTCCTATAACCACGTAGTATCTTGCAATAATTTTCTCGTTAACCCGCCCACCCAGGATTCGAATCAACGAAGAAGAGTTTGAAAATACTCTACGCCTCGGAGGATACTTGGATGATCCCTTTGCAATGGCTTCCAAACACCCGTCTCGAACCCGAGGAATACTTTGTCGATTTGGAACTAGAAGAAATGAATCGCAACGGAATTTTGATTCGAAAATGCAAGACATCTTTGGAAGAGATCCTGAGTATTGATAAGAGCACCGGCGTTGCCCCTAAAAGGATTCTGGTTAGAGGCGAAGCAGGTTTCGGTAAAAGCACCTTATGTACCAAGATTGCGTACGACTGGGCCATCGAAAAACGAGGAAACATCGCCTCAAAATTTGAATTGACGATCATGTACCGTCTAAGGGATTTAACCGAAGGAATAAACCTAGAGGAAGAATTGCTGGAATTTTGCAGGAATAATACTTCCTTATCTTCTGAAACCTTAATGTTGAAAGCCGAAAATATTTTGCTCATACTGGATGGATATGACGAAGCCAGCGACGAACAACGGCTCATGGTCATTGACATCTTGGGTCTAAATAATGGAAGCACGGATTCCATATTTCGGCAGTCTACCATACTTGTGACGACAAGACCAAGTGAGAATCCCAACTTCATACGTTTGTTCCAGAGACACGCGCGCATTACAGGGATGTCCGAGAACAACCGGAAAAGTTTGGTCAAGAAGTTGATGAAATACGACGTTAGAAAGTCGCGTCGCGTCCTGGACAGCTTGTCGAAATTCGATTCATCCTTCTTGCAAGATCTGTCTCCTTTTGTACTATATCTTATTTGCTACTTGCACGACGAACGGGAAGAGGATGGGACGCTAGACACTCCTTTCAAGTTATTGGAAGCCGTTACCAATTTCTTGGGTAAACGTTGCAACGAACGTGAACAGCTTGGCATGGGCGATGAAGAAATGACGGAAACCTTCCATCAATTGGGTCGATTCTTTTTCGAGAGTTTAAAAACGACCAAAATGATGTACTCCAAAGAGGAAATTGCGGAAGTATTCCGGAACGAAAATCAACGACGCCTAGTCGAGAAGAGTGGCTTGTTGAAAACGCCTGCCACTTTCAAAGACGATTACACCAAATACTTGGAACCCATACACAAACTCTTCGTCGACTATTTGTCAGCGTTTTACTTGAACAATCATTTCACCAACAAATGTGGCAACCCGACTCAAAAACTAAGTTTCATAAGCAGCGTCATACGCAAATTCGGAGCCCGTTTCCGAGTTATGAGCCCCAGTGCCGCTGAAATCTTCTTGATCGTCGATACGTGGGTTTCAGACATAGAATTTGTGGTAAAATTTGGCCACATGGGGCGGGAACAACTGAAGTGCTTGTCCAACGGAGTCTTCGCCTTTACGTCGGAACTGCGTAGCTTGAAAATGTGGGAGGGCATCAATGGATCGGTCGGAGGAGGCACTGTGGCTATAGAGTTCAGAAAAATGGAGGAAGATAGAGGATTTCCAGAAGCTGGCGACATTATACCATATTGGATAAGAGGCAGGGAGTTTGTCGCCACGGTCATGGACAAAATGGTTCATCAAGATTTCGCTTCCATCACTTTCTGGCAAGATAACTTCAAGAGAGATGAAACCAAATCTACTAGCTTGGAATTCGAGTACTGGGAAGACGATAGCATATTATGGTCCTCAACTTTGTTGTTCTCGATTCAATTCAACCCCGAGACAACGACTAACATCGAACCAAAGGGATCCTTAATGTTTCGGAAATTGACTTTGGCCATGAATCTGACGAATTTAAAAAAGGATTACGATTGGTGCAAACGTTTCACGGCTTTCACTTTGCGCTGTTCTAGGGACATGCCGGCGGTTGGCGAGAAGGTCGAGTCTGGAAAGTTCCTTCACGCTCTGATAGCGACCCTAGAATCTTGCAAGTACTATAAGTGGTGTCGGTTCGACATCACCCCTAAAAACTTCGATAGAGCTTTCGCTTTAGATTGCCTGATTAAGCGAGCTAGGATTAAACTTAATCTATTGCAAGGGAAACCCATGAATGAAATTATCAGGGTCGCTAGGTTTCAAGAGAGAAAGGAAGCCTTTTGTCAGAAGTTGGACTTTGATTTTTACGAGGATGATGGACAGTTATTGTTCTTAGTTGTTAAAAATTAATACCGAAATAAATATTTCGTTTCATACGTATCATATGCAATGCGGAGCTTGTATCTTGAAATAAAATGCGTAACTGCAATACCTTCAGAAGCGTACATATTGGGTCAAATGGTGAACAATATTAGAGCTTCAAATTGTAAAAAACACTTTGTTTAATAAAATTAGGAAAAAAAAAAAAAAAAAAACTCCAAATAACAAAGCCTTTTTGGCACAAATTTGTAAACATATTTTATCCTATCGAACTCAAATGAGTTGTAATGTTAATTCGTCTACCAAGTACAAATTACTATAATTTTGAATAAAAACTTAACTTTCACGTATATTAATTTCAACCGATTAAATTTTGAGTATATGATTTGTTAAAAGTTACCAATACTAAAAAAGTAGGCCAATTCAATATAAAATAAATCACAGGTAAAAAATGAGTAGGATAATGGATAAATAATTTTTTTTGGCATAAATATATCTCAAATACGTTTTGTATAAAAACAACTATTATGGAAGAATACTTGGAAGCGCGACTAGAATCTCTACTACTCTTAAATACTTAAAAATGAAATATTCTTGTAAATAAAGCTGAATTACATCAAACCAAGACTCAAAATACACAAAAGTTTTCGTTTGATTATGTTTTTAAAGGAAATATAATTCTTTTTGTACCTCTCCGCAACGTTTTTAGCTTTTTTTTTTTCAAATCTAATTTCTAATATATATTTTTCTTTTTCACTATTCTAAATACTTTGAAGACCACCAGCTTTTGCGTTTACACTTAAGGTATTTTTGTGTATTTCTATAATTATAATAACCCCCTTTTCCCTTCCCCAATATATGATTTTATAATACGATTTAAAATTAAAATCATCAGCACAATTCTAACCCTTAATTTAGCAAAAAATTAAGTCAGAAGTTGTTTTTATAAATCTTTCGAGGCCTCTTAAGACCTTTTTTTAGAATGGTAAGATAATTAACTGTAAAAATCAACGTTATAACAATTTTGTAGTACTTTTTTGTTATTTTAAAAATGTGGATTATTTAAAAATGACCTCCCTATTTTTGTGTTTCGCTCTTGGGAGGGTTTATTTCTTTGGTAAAAAAAAAAGTAAAAGCTCTATTTTCTACGGCTAAAACACGACATTATATTTTCTCTTTCTACTACCAAAATTTAAAACAATTTTTATATAATTTAATTGCTTAGTTTTTTTTTCTTATAAGGCTGTGGCTACCAAATATTCTAACAGCTTGTGCACGAAGCTGCGCGGGTGAAAAATAGGAAAAGTGTATGTGGCAGTTTTTATACAGTATAATTTTTTTTAGATTTTGGTTTTCCTTTTTTTTTTCTTGTTCTAAAAACTACCCAGTTTCGTAATGTTTGCGTTATTTTTCATGATGATTAAGCGCATCACTGCGACAAATTGAGACGATCACCTCTTGAATTTGCTCTATCAAGAGTGAATTTATACTATTTTAATAATCTTGATTACCAGTAAGGATTTAGCAGAGAAACGATCAAAAAATCACTGTTAATGAACTACTTGAATAGTCTATCAAATTTTCTATTGTAAATTTGTTAAAGGGCTAGGAACTAGTTTTATTGATAAGGAGTTGTAAATTATCAATTATGTTATCAAAATCTTCCATTACCGAGATATTGTAATAGATTTAATTGTTGAGGTCACGGTAAATAACGTCTAAATCTGCCCATAACATATAAAGTTTCAAAGAAGATTAAAGTTTGTGATGTCAGCTTTATCTAAATTATTTGTAAGATTGGAAACAATTATTTTGAGATCAAGAAAATGTGTTTAATATTAATATCAAGGGCCTTTCTTTCTCGGTTTAAAGTTTTAAAGATTCTTCACGTTAAAAAAATTTGACTTTGATCATTTCTCTGATCAAGGCAAGGCTAATAAGATGTCGATATTCACCTTAAATAAGGAGGCGGGGGTGGTAAACCTCCTGGTCGTAACGTACTGGAGCGACTTTCGTACCTACATTATTAATGGTTAATTCTAGTTAAGTGGCTTAGGAGCTAGGTTACTGATAAGAAGGTTTAATTTCTAGTATAAGTATAACTAAACAATGGAAGTGTACCCGGAAGTAGTCGTTTTAGGCAAAGTGGATGAAGGGCTGCCAGTTCTAGAACGTGCAGTCAACGAATTGGAAGAACCTCCTATAGGACTGGGAGTACAGGCTTGTGGAAGACTAATTTCTGCTGCAGGGGGTCGTCTCTCCTCCGATCGGTTAGACACCGAGGTTCTTAATTGAGCAACGGTGCCTCCCGTTCCTCTCTGTATTGAATTGTAAGTGCTCAACTGAACACTGCCACAAATTATTACGTATAAAGAATTACGCAACTTTCAAAAAATTTGATATCCCTTCCTAAATAAGTCTGTTTATCTTACCAAGTTGTTCCTTTATTCAAATTTTCCCTTTATGGATCATAGCCAGAAATATTTAACGATAATTAGATAAGAAAAAACTTTTAAAGTGATAGAGACACTTAAAATTTCAGTTGATAAATTGGCCCAAAAAAGCAGAACAATTATCAATAAAGGGAGGGTGTAAAGGAAATTCATTTTTAATCCATTCTACTTTAAAAAATATTCAGATTTCAGCATTCAATAAAAAGGAGAACTTTCGACTAATCGAAAGATTCCCCACCTTTGCCATCATAAAGTATTCTCAACAAGCGCTGTTGCATGCTCGATTGTTCGCGTGAAAATAATCATGAACAAGATTTAGCACAATTAAAAGAGCGTGTATTTTATTAAGCCAAAGGTGGGGCTTCTCTTGATTAGTAGGAGGTTCTTTTTTTAATTGAATGGCAAAAATAAGATTTCCAATTTTTTGTACATTTCAGAGGCACTTCCTTAATGTTTCACTGCGCAAATCATGTCTTATTCTTAGAAGCAGAACCTTCCCATTAGCAAATATTTTTACCACAAGAAAACTGTGTCTCTATCACTTAATTTTATTGGAGAGTAAACTTACGGCCTGACACTATGGCAACAGAAGGCGCAGCTAAGCCCCGTTAGGAGGACCAAAACGAGAACAAGAGGGACAACTATAGAAACAATAAAATCCTGCAAGAAATCTCTACGAGGAATACGAGAAGTTGGAAGATGAAATTTGAATTTTTCCTCCTCCCTTAATAATATTGTGGTTGATGAGCCATCCAATTTTCTTCCATCATTCAATTTACCCCGATAATAAGATATCTTGAAAGGAAAGAACGCGGGGAAGAGCTTCAGAATAAAGAGTTACAAAAAAGTAAACATCAAACCCTACCAATCTAAAACTACACCAATCGGAAAGAAAATCCCTTCTCCTGAACAAATGCTCAGCAGCCGTGCGAATGTAATCCTTCGGGCACGGATAACGTTTACGTAAAGGCATAACTTCTCTTTCTAAATCCAACAGATCCTGAGTAAAATTATCAGTAGCTCCGACTCTCACCACAACCCTTGAATACGTTAGCATACATTATTTTACAATCGTGGAATTTTTTAACATCAAACAAATATGAAATTCAAACTGACCCCTCTTTGTCTCTAGGGTTTAAAGGCTTTCTTCCACCAACATCTACAGCCGATGCGACCATCGTGACATACACGCTTTCACTCTTTTTCCATAAATGATCTTTGAATATGTCTTCAATTTGTCTCAATCGACTTCCTTCGAACAAATCCTCCACATTCAAATTTAGAAGCTTCATTTCGGCTTGAAATTTGGCTTCTCCTAAGACGTAACATTATCATATTTTAAACTCTCCAAAGGAAGAGGGGGAAGGTATGAATATATTCTATGAAACTGACTTCCTCGATGCTGAACTTGAAAATTTATAATATGCCTGGAAGTTTCGTATGTTCTTTTGTTCAATGCTATAATCTAAAATGGACGTAATCACTGGTCAATAAATTTAAACTCTTCAAATATATGAATAAATTGTACTTCTATATTAACATCTCCCGGTTCTTCGGGAGCCCCGTATAAAAATGCTTGGTCCGAACCATTCGGATGGCGATAATGCATCCATTTTGGCAAATCAGGCATATTTAGCAGGGATGCTCTATACTCCACCAAATCCTCTTTAATACAACAATTTACCATTAAGAACTTGAAAGAAAACACAACAAACTATAAAATACCTTCTCCAAAATCAAACGAACTACGACTAATTGGCAAGTAAAATGCTTGAGTTGTATAAACTACGTGAGATCCATTTACGAGAAAAGGGCCAACTGTAATAATTGGGTAATTAAAAACTAATTGCTATTATTAAAATCCTTGTGGAGTAGTCTAAGCGTTCTGGTGAGTGGAATAAATTTCTCAGTTAAGCCAGAGTTACACTACAATGTGGCTAATAAATTATGCATTAGAATATTATGAAGACCCTTTTTTTAAGGCCCAGACTCTCCGCTGGACTGTGGTAGTGAGAGGGAGAAGAGGAGAGATAAATAATGTACTGTGCAAACCTGAGAAAAAGGAGGCCAACGAAAAAACAAATGATATTAACGTCGCGAATGTCATGATATTTTCGGTGATAAGGCGACTTTTCTTCTTTCGGCAAACGTTTTAGACGTTTCTTATTTTCCAAACTTTCACATATTTATAAAAAAATAAACTAAAATAAAAACTACACGGTGAATATACTTAAGACAAAGAGAGGTTTCTCTCTTTTAGGCCCGGAATTCGTCCCGGCGAGCCGTAACGGAGGCTCTCTGCCGCTCTCTCTCTCGCGTCTTGAAGAATCCCTTATCAATAAAACGCAGCACCTGTAATGGTATCCCACCCCCCTCCCCTTTGCTATGCGGCGAAAAGGACCTCTCTCAGGCCACCGCGACTTACGATTTTATCATACCCTTTCTATATTTAGGGGGGAAAGCCCCTTTTTGCTGGGGTAGCTTGCGTATTACGTTCAAAAGCTAAATACAAAAATCGAGTTAAAACATATCAATATAAGATTTTTTATTACAGCCATATTTAAATTTTATTCGAGATATACTTATCCCAAAATTAAACTTATATTCCAATTCGCGTTCCAGTATTTATTATAACAACGAGAGAATCAGAGAGAGAAGAAAATATTAAATTGGGGGTTTTACGGTATAGCTTCTGCTGGGTTTACTGATAATATAAATTTCGATGGGTGACAACCGTTTAGCGCCAATTTTACTCGCTTTAACGCCCATATAGGATTACACGATATAATTTAACGTTTGCTAATATAATTCCCGAGGAAAAATGGATTTAGAGACGTATAGAAACGCTCTCTTTCAACAACAAGACGTCAAGCATAAACCTATAACTGCACCCACGGTTTTTTTTAAGGCAAAAACGTCTACGACCAGCAGAAACTTGAGAAAAACGTATTTGACATTTTAAAATTCTCATAGAGTGCTTAACCTTACATAACCAAAATTAACCTATCCCCAGCCTATGGGATTTTAAAATGGAGATTTGACAGTTTAAAACACGTTTTTTACACACTTCCGCTGCTTGAAGATTTTTTCAAGCATTTTTTCTGAACTCCGCAGGTCCTAGCTGTTTAGAGGGGGGTCTGAATATCGTAATTTACCCCAGCTCCAAACCATGGTCGGACTGAAAAGTATTCTTACATCTAGTAGTAATATTTGCTGGATCTTAGTGGTTAGAGTTTTTATAACTGTATTTCTGAGCAATATGGATATATGCCTATATTTTATTCGTCTCAATATAACTATAATAAAATACCACCTAATAAACTATTGGTAAATACTCAATCACAAAGTAGAAGTCTCGACTTCTACATAATGGCTCCTAGGTTATATTTGTAGCTGCGGTTATTTCCTTCAGTATTCTCTTACAGTTTGAATGTATAGATATAGTGAATACTGTAATCTCAAGTATTATATTCCTTAGTACTCTTTCCTCATCTTTTGTATGAGCATAATTAGACCGCCCAAAATCCTCCTACATACACCATCGCGTCGCCATCAACGTTTTACATCAACGTTTGAGCTAAGCCTAACCGATGTAAACCTTTACTTCTTTCGGCCGATTTCGCCCATAAAAGCGAGACCCCAAATGAAATCTTGACTTACATGAGTAATGATCATCATGTTAATCCATCTTGTGTTATCCAAGTTTATTAAATTATCACACAAAAGAAAATTTAACACCACTGGTAAGAAAAAGCCGATCACGAACTTTACGAGTGCCCCGACGCGCGTTGTTATTTTTGGTCATTGGGTGTGAAATTAGTCACTTCGCTTGAGAAATCAGCGTGATTTGCCCCTATACAGTGGTAAGAAAAAATAGTGCGCCAAAAAATTAAGTTTAAAACTTTTTAACCCATCAAAATCAACAATATTTTTATTAAATAACACTTTTTGCACAATAAAAGTGATTTAATTAATAATTTTGAACAAAAGAATTAATGAAATGGTAACGATGTGAGTTCGTCCAAATACTAAGAATTCTTTCCATAATAGCAAGATTCTTGATATTTTGAGATGTACATCATTAGGAAGAGGGCGGTGTTACGTCATTTTTCAAAGCAAATTAGAGAAATTCGGCAATTGTGAAAAATATATTCACATCGTTAATTTAATAATGTAAGAAAGGATACACAAATACATAGAGCAGTATAATTCTTGTTATAACATTGGAGGCGAAACTAAAAATAAGTTAAATAAAACAAAAGAAGGTTAACCTTCTTTAGACCGTCGTGGAAAGCATAAAAGCGTAAAATCAGTCGTTAAAATGACGAAGAAAAAGTATCAAACTTTTCCCTGCGAGACTAACTTTTCCATTTATATCCCATTTTATGTGCCGTATTTATTTATGCAAATTAAACTTATAAAGGGAATCGGAGCCATGGAAATCCGCTCTTAAACGATTACTGTAAAATCGCGGTCAGTGAATTTGAAAATCCTTTCAGATACCCCATAAGCTAAACATGATTTTGATACGGGGTTAGGTTTAAATAATAATAAAACTTAACAAACCAAAAAGAAAACTATAAAAAGACTGGATGGTTTTAAAAAAAAATCAGTTTCAAGTTCAAGTTTGTTGGATTACTATCGACATTCCTCTGTTTTCCTTCGTCGCAAAAGAAGTCATGTCTATTTCAAGGACTCGTGGGCTATCATGGATCAGGATAGTACTTATAGTGTCCGTTTTCTGTTGTATCATCTCGAATTTCCCTACGTCTGACGCCTTTATCGGTTTCGGAAGCGGACCATCGGTCAGCGTCACCTTCACGAAAGGCTTAGGAGGGACGAACGTCCAAAGTGGATTTGGAGGGGGTGGAGGAGGAGGACACAGTTACTTTAAGAAAATGATGTATGGCACTTGTTGCGCCAAAGCCATTCTTAAACAACCCATCCTTTTATCAATTCTCAAACCTCACGTTATCGGCAATCTCTTGAAGTTCAAGCTAAAACTGGTCGTCAAAGGATTGGCCAAATCAGCGATTGGAATTCCTCTCACGATTCCATTGTTGTCTAAAGCGGGACCCATTAGGATTACGTTCACTTAATTGGAGATAACCAATGACGCTCAACAAAGATTTATAGGTAAAGTTTAAACTTTTAATTCTGCATGGAACAATTACGTGACTGCTGATACACCTAGAACATACTTTGTAGTGAACTATGGGATTGTGACTTATTAAGTTTGTGAAATGAACCTAATATACATTTTTTTTTAATATAATTTCAGTTCCTTTCGCGTTTAATCAAATCATCATGCATGGATCATCATCGTTAATATAAAACCTAGGCATTTTGTACGATAAAGGAATTGTGTTATGTAGTTTTGCCAATAAAGTTTTAATAATTTATCAATAAATGTTCATGATTTTCAGCAACCGTGAATTTATTCATTTCGAAATTAATATATTCATGATTGAATGAATCATGTGCAAGAATATAGTGCAAGCTTGAAAAATAAAAAAATGTAAAAGTAAAGTTCTTGGGTTTACCACGCGGGCTGATACATCCTAGGGATTGATCCCTCTGAAGCTTTGAATACACTACAGAGATTACGTAACTGACATTATCAAAGGCTGTAATCGCATAGTCGGTGTACAGATTTTACGAAAGTTGTTAACTACTCAGCCCCACCCAAATTTATTCTATGGGAAGATAGTGGCTTATGTTATGTTCTTCACATAGAATTCCTCCTTTTTGAAAGAGGATCAGCGGAATTTTTAGCTATTATTCTATTTGTCGAAAGAATTATCCGTATTTTGGCGCACACTTAATTTATGTTTTAATCATAAATTAATTCTTAAAATGGTACTCCTGTTCATGGTGAGTTCCTATATTGTCAAAGGTCTGCCGGATTGTTACACAATATTTAGACTCATAGGGGGAAAAAGTAGTCTGGACAACTTCCCTTGAAAAGGAGTAAAAAAATTGTTACAAAACAACAAGTCAGAAGCGTCCAATTTGCCTTATTGCGTTTTAAAAATACTTCGACTAAAGAGGTCAAAGTATTTAAATTAAATCAGAAGACTTCCCAATCGAATTTTAATTCGAACCACTTCTACGTGTTTAGAAAGAAATTTTATATATAAATAAACATTACTAGACATAATATGATATTTTAAACCCCAAAATCTGAATAATTTAATCAAAGTGCGAATTATAGCCATATAAAGCGTATGAAAATAATATTGTTTTCTTTCCCTATGTATTTTCTAATCCGCTGAACCGTGATAAGCGATAGAGCGACTAAGAGGACATAATAAAAAGATTACAGGATAAACGATTTATTTTCTAACGCCTTCACGATTAAAGAGCCTAAGAGAGCGGACTTGGTATAAAAGTGTTGTTTAAATGAGCCGGTATTAACTGCATGGCGGGGGAAAAGCTCCTTATAAACGGGCCTAAGTGCCCAATTATCGATCATTAAAATCGGGGCGAAACCCCTTCCGGAATTAGGCTTAATGTCTTTCGCCTGCCGCGGCCCTAAAGCTTCGCTTCTTTCTTTGTTTTTATATACCCAGTTGAAGAACTTACCGAAAAAGAAAGAAAAATTATCACACATCATTATTTAATGGAACAAAAGCTTTTAATTAAAACCACATAAAGAAGGGTGGAACTTTTTTCGACAAAAAAGTCATTTTTCTATTTAGATATGTATACGCATTATTTCATTGTTAAAGTAATGATCAACCGAAATAAAGATGTTTTTAATAGATTCTGTCGTTAATTAATACTTTTTTCGGATCTGGCAAGCTTTAACTGTCAGATTAAAAATATCTTAATATATTATACGTATTATTTTATTTATCTCTATGATATTATTACTCAAAACGGAAGATGAGTAATCACGGTGTTATTTGGTAGTAAAGTTTTGAGCAATCAGGCGCTTCAGGATATAAGGTTTCACTTTCAACCTCCCTTTAAATTAAGGCTCTTTGTTAGAAGAAGAATTATTCCTTGAAACGCTTTGAATATCAGCTTCCGGAGTGCTCTTGGTAGAACTTGAGGCCGAGGTTGTACTGGGTTTACTAGTTGTTGTTGAAGATGTAGATATTGTCGTATTTGCGGTAGATGTCGATTCAGTCGAAGAACTGGTACTCTCGCTCTCAGGCTCTGGAGTTATGGTTGTGGTTGTAAAAAACCGAGAAGCGATCTCCAATATAGCGGCGAGGGTACTACTCGGAGTGTTACTCGAAGTAGAACTCTCGGTCTCTATTGTATTGTCCTGGATCGATCTGGGTGACGGAAAGGACCAAGATGTATTGAAAACGGGTGTGTATCTGGTTTGTGTCGGTGTAACGGCGAACGCTAAGACGGGCGGGGCCGATGTTTGGACCGGGAAGTCACTGGGAAAGCCTGGTCGGTTGCTAATAATACGAGGTTTATTTGACTCCCGATGGTTGAGCATCATAGTTAATACAGCTTGGGCGACCGGATCGTGAGCGGAACTTCCGGAAGGCATAATCATCATCATTTGACCGTTTGGAGTGTGAGAAGCGACGGCCCAAGAACCACCAACCCTAATGGGAACTGCCGAATGTTGTTGAGGATTGTAGACATTTGCAAAAAGAGGATTCACTTGCTGAGGAGTGTAGGCATTCGCCTGTTGAGGACTGAACGCACTCGTCTGTTGAGGACTGTACGCATTCGCCAGTTGCGGAATGTAAGCATTAGTATGCTGGGAATTGTAGTTATTCTGAGGGTTGTAAGTATTTGTTTGTTGGGGAATGTAGGCATTCGTCTGCTGGTAACCTTGATAATTAGTCCTATCCGGTCTCCGAATCAAACCATTAGAGGTGGTCGATGCTAATGCGGATGCTACGTTCCTCAAGACATTTCCTGTATGACCTGTAAATTTAGGGGTTATAAACGTACCAGGAGTCCAGGACGTTGTAAAGCGAATACCCATTTAGGTCATTTACCCTTAAATTACAGGTTTTAAATATTTACGGAAAAAGTGACTTGAAGCCAATTAAGATCAGTATGGAAAGATTACCTTGAGCCGCTATAACGTAATAAGTTAATAACCGAGCGACTATCAAATATTCATACCCATAAATGCTCTTTTAAAATCCGATCAGGAATATTATTTAGAAGAGTTTTACGCGGGGTTTTAGAATAAAAACCAAATTTAAAGTATAAATAAACGATTTTATTGCAATTTAAAAACAAATGCTTTAGTTTTGAATTTAGTTTTGCTTGATTATTTTATCGTTGCCTGTCCCGAGTACTATATTCCCCGATACGTATAGGTTGAAAAGGTGTAACGAGCTGACCTTGTCCTAATTGTTCCGCAGCGGCGAGTAACGCGGCTTGACTTCCGGTGGCGGGCATCGTATTTGACGCACTCTGTACGTTGACAGTCATTGGTCCTGAAATGCTGGGTAAACCGACTTGTCTTCCGCTTGTAGAAGGATTCCCTGACGTTTGTACATTGATAGTTAAGCTTCCACTACCCATTTGTTTACCACTAGTGTCTCCGGAACTAGCGGTTGAGCCACTCATTTGCTTCCCACTTCCTCCTCCGGAAACTTGAGGCGCGGTTCCTGATGTTTGGGTTCCAGTCTCCTTTTCCGTCATCGGCATAGACATAGTCTTGGTCGCGGGAGCCATCTGTTTAGCACCCGCCAACTTTCCGACTAGACCCACTACGGTCATGATGACTTTTTGCAACAATCCTTTCTTCAACATGACCAAATCGGTCAAAAAATTGGGTTTCATGATGACGATTTGAACTTTAGGTTCGGGTTTCTTCTTGCCAAGACCTATGCTGAAACTTATGCCCCGTTTGGTTCTGGTATTGCGGACATTGACTCGGTCGTCCGGTAATTCTGGTAGGTGTAAGGCGACGTTAGGGTTAGGAAAGGCGCCCAAAAAGGCGGTTAAGCTGATTACCATAATCTGCAAAATATATTTTTATTTCCACAAAGTATTTATATTAATAGTAATTTCTGGAGCGAAACAAAGATGTAGCGCTACATATACATTAATTTTAAAAGGGGAAAATAATGAAAGAATGAAATTGAGAAAGGGTGAAAATAATAACAATAATAATAATAGATAAAGAGACCTGGCAGCGAGTGCATTTCTTTATGGATTATAGAGAGTTAGCTGTCATCACTCTATTCGTCTCGAATTGTTACCCAAAGAAAGGTTTTTAGAATTTTAAATGAGATTTTTCTTTATATAGATCGTATACATTTTCATTCGGAACAGTTTATATTATTGAATTTATATTGAAAGTTATCCTCGTGAAATATAAGGGTTCACGCATCTGACTTTTTAAACGAAACCTCTTCGAATCGAAATAGACAGTTGGAAAAAGTCAATACATTTTTTACTCTCGTTGTATTTCTATAACCTAGATCTAAATGACGTTTTCTTCGTGACTAGAGATCATAAAGCTACACTTATAAAATATATTATATCACTTATCCTATCTTTCAAACCGAAATAATTATTTAATGTAATAAAGGAAAATAAATATATCTCAATTTGGAGTCATAGCCTAAAATAATATTCTATTTTACTTGACAAGAGAAAGTACAAACTTGTATTGATTAAAAACTCTTAATTCGAACGTTTATTGGAACTATATAAATACATAAAGAAGAAAAGTTTTACAGAACTTGAAACCTCTTTGTTTAATGTTCAACTTAAGGTAAGTAGAAACCAGTCTTAGAAACGTATACAACTAATTAAAGCCAAGGATTAAACGCAATAGAAAACGATTTTCACTAGTTCTTAAGGGGTGTTCTCTAATCTTCCCACACAATCAGTGTACACTATAATTAGCCTGTAGCTCTTGACTGAACATTCTAATGTGATTACGTAACTGAGTACGTATTTAGCATTACCAAACGTTGTGATCAGTTGCGTAATCGGTTTATAGATTTTATTGAAGTACTTAACCCATGGCGTGCAAGCACCCATTTAAAGCATATCCTTCAAGAAGATTTCAAAACCCTTACTGAAGCGACTTTCACACTAGAGACTTTGAAACAGTTTTGGAAAGTTTAAATAGTAAAATGTTGGGGTCTATTGTTGAGATCCTTTGTCAAAACAAATTGGTTCTTGGGGTCACGGTAGTTAAGCAACGTGACTTGTTAAGTTGTTAATTGAAACTGGTTCCGAAGTTAAGTGTATTTGAATCTAAAATCTAGTTAGCACGCTGGATTTTAAAAAGAAAATCTAGTAGGGATGGATAAAATCTAGTAAAGATAAAAACACGAAAAGCCGTCATGATGGGGCCATACTGTGAGAAAGTCTAGTAGGGATCGATACACGAAAGCCAGCATGATGGGGCTATAGATTCAAAAAACCTTTTTTGAATAATTAAAAATAGAGTTAATAGCTAGAAAAGTTGATTTAAACGATATCTGAACGGTTTCTAAGTGTCTAGTGTGAATGTAACTTAAATAAGTTCTACTACCACTCTTTTGCTTATATAACAGTTTATTTATATTATCAAGATTTACTCAAGAATATGATTGATAGTTACACTAAAAATGTCCGTCTCTTGAGCAAGGAACTTGTCTTGGGTGAGGTTTCAAGTTCGCCTTGACCTGACTACGTTTTTACCCTACCAGAATAGCTTTTGAACCCTATCTTATCAATGCCCCTGGGAGTGATGTTCATTGATAAAA
This sequence comes from Odiellus spinosus, assembly GCA_963920705.1. Lineage (NCBI taxonomy): Eukaryota > Metazoa > Arthropoda > Arachnida > Opiliones > Phalangiidae > Odiellus > Odiellus spinosus. The sequence continues at coordinate 16,014,844 of OY987227.1, read as the reverse complement.
AAAAGCTTGTGTATTATTGATGTTAAATTTAAACTGGCTGTATACGTTTGAAGAAGAAATTCCTATCATTTAAACCATTTTAAAACTATAATAAATTGCTTGCCTATTCGAAGTCATCACTATTTGAAATATTATTTTTAAAAGCGTCCGGAATGGGTAAAAAAAAGTATAATACGGGCCAAAACAAACTCAAAACTTACCCAAAGTCTCATGTTTATCTTATTTACAAGAAGAAATCTCTATGGAAAAAACAAATTCTGGCTATACGTAAGACATAAAAATGTACTGTCGAGGAGAAAGCGAAGTTAAATTTAAATTTCGAAAAACAATGGCCCACGCGTTTTATAAACCTTTTTTTTTAAATTCGAACGTAAATTATTTGCGCAACAAATAAAACAGATCGCGTTTTATTTAATATTCGCCAAGAAGGTAAAGATACCATAAGAATATATTAGTTTTATAAATTAAACATTCCTTTCTTCTCATTGGATTAGAAGTTTTGGCGAGCAATATTTCCTTAACGCGGGTTGGTTAAAAATTTTAGAAAGTTTTTAAATAATAAGCCACGTTCTAAAATCTGACCTAATAACTATTTTTATTTTCCTAAAGACCGAATTTATTCATATCGAAAGTTGAAAGACACTTTAAAGAGTGAAAGTCGTCGTATATCGCGTAATTGTCAAAATCAAATCGTTAAATGATTTTAAAACATTTAAAGAAGGATTTATTTAATCCGTTTGAGCCGATATATGAATTTATGATTTCAACGTTTAGAAAGGCTTAATCCTTCCGTAACCCGTCATCGTTATAATATAAACAGGTGTCTTTATATCTTCGTAAGTGCTGAAATCTAAAATTTATACCGACAATATTTACGTAATGTTTAAAATTTCTAGATTTTGACAGAAAACTATCATCAGTTGAATGGGAGTGGTACTCTTTGGTATACTTTAAGTTATCAGTCTTCCCTGAGAACCAAGACCATTTCCCAGCCTTCCTACTCGCTGTCAAGTAAGGTTGTACCTCGATTAGGGAAAAGGGTATAATATTCCGAGTAAAAGGCGTCGAGCCGGAAACTGATATTATTAGCGATTATTACGGAGAATGAGTTCCTAAGGATTATAATATCATAGAGCTTGTCTATCTAATAATATTAATTATACGAAGCTTTGATAAATGGTCATCAAAAGAGCAACCGTACCACCTTGGTAGCTAGCTATATAGTCGTTAAAACCGAAAGAGTTAAATGAACTCGATAATCGGAACGTATAATAAGACCATAATTAGAATTTATTAAAGCCTATAGGTGATATTGAAGGCGTAACAAGGCGTTACGAGTACGGAATTCTCAAATATGTTACGTCAGTTTCTCGCCTTTATGTCTTTCGCGTATAGGGAGGCGGCAAGAGAAACCTTGAAACGTCAGAGGTTTATATCTCTCACCTCTGTACCAACTCCATAGCGCGGGAGTTATGGCATTTGCTGTAGACCTCCCTAATTTCGACACAACAAAAAAAGGAAATTGTTGCTCCCAGAAGGAGATAATACTAGAAGGGGTTCTGTGTATCTACAGAAAGCCGAAATTTGCATACGAGTCTGACCAACTTCGATGTATCGTTGCTTTCCTAGTGTGTAGACCGAGCCAAACCCGAAGAGTAGTACGAAAAGGTAGTTACTTAATTTTGAGATAATTTCCCAGCCTTTTCTGATCCCCTTTATCTCTATTCTCCCTTTAAGAAAGCTGCTAGTCACCAATAGCATCATTTTGCTTACCTACACAACTGACTGTTCTTGTATGCAAGCGTAAAGGTCCGTTTACAAAAGAGCGGCAAGCTTAAGCGTAAGCCGATGCATGGAACAATAACAAGAGGAGGCATAGGTTCCAAAATCTCATTTTTAAACGATGTATGAACCTATGCCTCCTGTTATTATTGCTCCATGCATCAGATTACGCTTCAGCTTTCCACTCTTTTGTAAATGGGCCTTAACACACCCGAGTGTATAGTAAAAGCTCTTAAAATGGTACTATATTTCAAAAATTTCGACTATAATAATAATAATTATGATTTAACTTTATCGTGGTTGCATAAAGTAGACGTGTATATTGTGTCTGAAAGCTAAAATCTCACAAAGTACGAATTTAGATTAATTCCCACGCGGCTGACGTTTGCTACGGTTTGACGCAAAGTGTCAAAGTTGAGTCATCAGTTCGTTTAAATTCAAAAACAGTATGTGGGTTGCCGCAGTCGGAAGTTAGCCCACGCTCGAGAAACAAGAAAGTAAATCGAAAAACCACAAAGATTCTTTATTAACTCCGCTTGTTTATTTGAGATCACTATTTACGACTTTGGCATTGTTTTCATTTATAAGATTACACATTAAACAAACAAAAAAACACGAAAAAATTACATTAAAAATACGATATGGAACGATTATACTTTGAACAAAAAATAAACGCTCAGCGTTTCAAAATCATTACGCAGTGATCATTAAAAACGTAATTAAAAATGTAGGTGGGGTATTTTAGAACGAAGTTTTCGCGATGATTTACATAAATTAAAGATTACGGACCAGTCTCGTGAGAGACCGTGGAAAGATTCTCGACCTTTTGGTCAGCCATCACCTTCTCGAAAGCCTGTTACTATCGGTGGCCGAATGGGAAACGCATTGGGCGTGTCTGTCGCAGGTCAAACCAAAATTGCAGGGGCAAAATAGGGTGTACAAAGGTCCAGTTTTCAAGACGGCTCCATTGGGGTAGGCCAAAGTACGATTGAAAGGAGCGTTGTATTCTGGACTTCGACAGTAATCCTGATCATTTCCCAAGGCGCGGCAAGTGGGTATGCTATATCTTTGCATTCCTAATCGAGAAATCAATTGAAAACCATTTGAATACAAAACGGTTTGAAATTTCACTAAACTTATACGCTGGTCTCATTAAGAAAGTTGGTTTCGATAAAATTTAGCAAGCGTGGCAAACCCAAGATGATTTAGGAACTTTGTAATGTAACAAATGACTTAAATTTGAATTTGATTAAGAAAGAAGAAGTTGAGAATTCTAAATTTGGAAGTTACCGTCAATTAAAAGGGTGGGAGGGAACATTCAGTTTTAAATTTATTCCACGAATCGTTTGGATCGCTTTGTCAACGATCCGAGACTAATCGTTTTGCCAGGCCACTCACGAAAATAAAAAATAAAATAGTACAGGTCTATTCGAATTAACCCTCTCACTTTCAACAATGCTTTAAAATGGGAACTTCGCTCAAGACGATTAAAACTATCAGACAAGATTGATTTAAATTAAACTATTTTTATTGTATTCGTTTTCGTAGCAAAAGGGATAAAGCTATGGCGAATGAATACGCAATCTTAAACCTAATCGGAAAAAGTAGTACTTTCTAACTCCACTAATTGATCTTGTTCAAAGAGGACACTTCACTTCAACCATTAAGCTTCGTGGAAATAAAAAGTGACAGTCTAAGCCTATAGTTTATAACTAATTTAATCGATATACTACTTCAGTTCAAGAAGGGTTAGAAAGATGGGAAAAACTAAGGCGCTTTGATACACAATTTTAAACCCAATAGGACAAAAAGTAGTATTTGTCAACTTTCCTTGAGAAAGGGGTCTACAGTCAATTTCAATTGGAACTAGCAGCGTGTTCTATATTTTCTTAATTTAGAAATAAATGGATCACGTAGCTTTGTATTCGGTGTATAATTAACCGTAGTTCATAATTTAAAAGTGAATTAATCAGTCAAACAAAATCGGAAGCTGTTTTTTTCTTATGGCCATTCAGCTTCATTTTGGGACAAATGCAGAAATAAATTGATCAACGGAAGACCATATGGCGGACAATTAAGTGAAACATGTTGACGATTAGGATATATATATATAGACAAAGAGAAATATGTAGACAAAGAGAAATATGTAGACAAAGAGAAATATCTAGACAATTAAAGAGAAATGCCTAGGCAAGTGAAATAAGTTGTTACTATTCTAAAAAGGGAATATAATTACCAAGAACGCAACATTCGCCAGGTCCGCAATCTTCAGATTTCAAACATTCAGCGAAAGAGTTCTATAGACATTAAGACAATTGATTAAATTGAAACTACATTTCCGATATCAAAAATTTAGTAAGAGAAATTGAATAATACCTGGCTGGCTGGAGCTGCCATGACGACAACCGCGGACAACAAAACCACAAAAAGTCCTTTCGTAACGAAATGCATTTTAAATTCTAATAAAAAAAAAAAAAAAAAAAAAATGCGATGTGAACAAAAATACTTTGAGAAACAAATTCTCCGGAGAAGAAAAACGAATGCTTTAGCTCGAAATCCTGGAATGAAGAAGAGTAGAAAACGGAAAAAGAGATATTCCTTTTTTCCCCCCAATGTCTCGAGGGTCGCTGCGATGGGGAAAGTATTTTAGGAAACCTCCCATCTTTAGATCTATCCAGTTGATGGGGTCAACTCCTCCTCCTTATTTCTCCATTCTACGTTCGACCCCTAAAATCCCACTCCAAGGCTACGCGCGTGTAGAGCCAAGGGGTTAAACCCTGGGCTACAAAAAACCCTGGTTTTTAAACCACGCGGGGACCTTGCTCGTTGGATTTACCGAATATTTTAGGTTTTACTTTTTCAACGGAATTGCGGGGGAGGTCTATAGGTTACTTTTGTTCAAAAGGGAGCTCAATGAAATGAGAAAATCAGGGGGCCGAATGATACGTTATGTTAAAACTCGCAAAGAAAAAAGTAGTCGCTCTTACTCCCGACATTGGAATGATAGAATCGAAAGTAGGTACTATAACTTGTAATACACGTTGTTTTTGAAGGACCCAAGAAGTTCATGGAGAAACATTATTTACTTTATCACTCCTGTTCAAGATAGCCAAACTACTTTTAATCCAGATGATGGTTAACCCGTCGTATTAATCCGCCTGAACTTCGCAGCTAGCTTTCAGACTCATCGTGAACTCTTGTAACTTGTTGGAAATGCAAACCTAAGCCTAAACGGATTCTAGCTATTGATTGAATTGTACATTCATCAGGCACTTGCAATTATGAATGTGATACAAATGGGAAGGTTGGATGCGGATTTTGTAATTAAAGCAAACCCCCAAAAAAAAAAAAAAACTGCAGCTCTAACGGATTTCAACAGCAGTTTTTAAAGGTCTTTATTTTGTAATAATGACCAACATCTGCAAAATACAGTAGAGCAAGTGCGTCTTTAGGGACTGAACTACCCTTCCCAGAAGTGATTGAAATTCAAAAGGATTTTAAACAACGTATTATCGATCCATGGAAGCCAACAAAAAAGAAAAATTTATCGATGTTCTTTCGGATTTCTAATATAAAAACATTATGTCCAACCTTATCTCAAAAACCGAAATTTAATTAAAATTGTAGGAGGTTCAAAAAACAGATATTTGATTAAAAATTGGGTATCGTACATATACAGGAAAGGTTCAAAAGGTAATTGAGAAACGTAGTGATTTTTTTACGAAACTGTCAGTGATAATCTGCGAATGTTGTTACAAAACTTGTCAAAAACGTTTTCTCGAAAATATTTTTGCGTAGGTGCGAGCTATGTTTCATTTCACCTCCGCCTACCATAGTTGGGTCTCTCTAAAACCTTTGAACGGTAATTGGCCAAATTTTCATTGCCAAACAATTTAAAAAATTCAAGGAAGCGTGCGTACTTCGTAGTTAGCAAAAAGAAGAAGAAAAAAAAAAAAAAAAAAAAAAAAAAAAAAAACACGCACGAAGATTTATATAAGAAATGAAACAAGCTTGGAACGATTATGGGATCAAAGAGTTAGCTACACGATTTTTAGGTCTAATAATTTGCCAAATTATTAAATGATTTAAACTTTAGATAATTCTTTGTTCAACTTATATTATTAAATGAGACAATTTTGGGAGCCATAACCTAATTACCCCCGAAATTCATTAGATGTCGGCTTCACCCCAAGCGCTGAAGCGCAACAGAAGACTTTTACAAGCGTGTTGTCGGACTCAAAAATGATTTACTAAATCTTGCCTCGAAAAATTGTTAGAAAAATAATATGTTGAACAATTAGAATTTAACAAGATTAAGAAAATAATAAAAATTATAAAATTAATGAAAATTAACTACAAATTTATTCTACTCCCTATAGGAGCACCGGATAATTTATTCGGTTTATCGTGTCGATCAAGTTTGGTTAAATTTGCAACAAAAAATCCATTTACTAACCCTTTAATAACACGGTTACCAACGGGTGGAAAGAAAGGAAACGAGTAGAGCTTCAGAGTCAAGGAAAACTGAAAGTGAAAGTAGTAAGCGAGGAGCTTCGCGCTTTTGATCTTTATATCCCATCGTTCGACCTTGGGAGAAAAAACTCAAACCTTTTCTTTTCCTCATCAATTAAGCAAGCGTTTTTTCTCCATCCCGGACGTTTATCATAATCAAAAATTATGTTGCGCGTAATAAGAATAAAACTATAAGCCGACAAATTAATGAACGACAAAAACTCGATAAAAATTTAGTATCCTGTTTCAACTAGAAATGGGTAAAAGCTGCGGTGGTTTGATAAATTAATGCGAATTTAATATCCGATAAAAACATGAAAATAAATTTGACCTAAATAACTCTTTGATATATGAGTTTAAAGTTTAATTTTTCTAAGCCTTTGCAGATGAGGTCAAGAGTATTTGCAGCTCCCTGCATTGGTGTACAAGAGTCTACGAAATGATAACGATAATACTTTATTGTAATGTCAATTTATATTTTGATAATAAATTAAGAATTGGTTTACTATGCTATTTATTTGCATAATATAACATTAAAATAGTTCTACCACTATAGCAAATTTGGGCTTATTTAGCCTCCCCCCCCCCCCCCCAAAGGCCAAGAGTTCATGTTTCCCGATAATGGTGATATCAACACATTAATTAGAATTCTGAACGTACAAGGGACCCATCCCTATGGTAAGATCTCCATATTCTCGGTATCTCCCTTTTTAAACCCCCTTTAAAGTCGCCTTCTTGGCTTCTTTTCTAGAACTTAGCAGAGGACTTTGACCATAACAAACAGCACAATCAAAGCTGGGCTGTGTGCGTAAGAGCATTTTGAAGGGACAAATTTCATAGCATATATTTGGCATAATGGTAAATGATGAGGCGGACTGATACTCCAAATTAAACCTAGTAAAGAAGAAAATAGTCCATGCCAATTCCAACTGAACAATATAACAGCCTTATGAGAATGGATTTTCGTCAAATTTCTATTCAAAGGCGGTTTGCATGAACTATTTTATTTCTTACGAGTGTTAGTAACTTTAGTAACGCATCTTAACCTTCGCTAGAATTGAAAACAACCCGTTGAAACGAATTATACAACTTATGCTTAGTTTTCGGACACGCTTGGAATCATAAATTTTCTACTCTTTCGGCATTTCGCATTCGATTTTCATCAAATAAAAAATATTCGAGCTAAAGACATTTTCGTTTTTATTTATATATAAAACTAAAATATCAATAATTCGATTTGACTTACATTTTTTTGTTGGGATTGGAACCACGAATGCTACGCACACGAATCTCCAGAGAATCAGAAAAATAAAAAAATCGATTCGATATTTCCGAAAAATCGTAAAAAATAAGAAGACTTTTGAAGGATCAAAAGTTAGTTTCTAAGTTTCTGACTGGTTCTGGATGTAAAAATGGTCTACGCTGAAACGTACTAAGCTTGTATTTGAAATGTTTTTCAGTAACTCGCGCGCTTTTATGAGATGTTCTTTTTTTTGCCCCCTAAAGTCTACAACCGACGTCACTATCTCATCCGGCCAATCAGAGGGCGGGGAAATGACAGGACCGGTGATGATGCGACTGACGCCAACAAAACGAAAAGATACTTTTTTGTGTAGAACAACCCCCTTTTCCCCTTATTTTTGAAAAAATTCAAAATTGTAGTAGGCAGATGCGAAAGAATGGCAGCAGAAGAATAGAATACACCTGACTGCCTTAAGAATATTCACTGGGAGATTGCAAAGAAAGGAACGTGTTCTTTAAACTTTAAAGGGAAATACTAGTAATAAAAAATTTTAAACCATATTTAAAGGGCAAGAACACCCTTAAATTATTTGAATCCACGGTAAAACATTTGGGGGACGCCATGCCCTTCATTCCCTTCTGAACACAGCCTAGCTTTGACAGTACAATTTGTTATGGTCAGCGTCGTCTGCTGAGCTAGAAAAGAAGGCGACTTTAAATAGATCCATTTTAGTCTCACCTATTGGGACGGGGAGTGGATTTAGGATGTTTTCTTCGAAAAAGGTTTTTAATTATTGAAATGACGTCCCCCACATTTTTCCGCGGAGCCATGAACCTCTACTTATATACTGTAGAGGAACCCACGTCGATGGCGCCAAAATTTCCGGCTCTGCAGTTACACTGAACTATTTGTTTAGCTTCTACGTGTCTTATGTGTGATTTTATTTCCAAGCAAAATCCTACTGCGGCTACTATTTTGTAGAGTATAATTTATCCATGGCGGAACATTATGACAGACATATCAAAAAGTTATTCGAGACCCTGAAACGTCAGAAAAACTAGTTCTCTTTCTAAGGTTAGATTTTAAGAATTAGTAAACTTAAAATAGTGATATTTGGCCTTTAAACAAATTCGAAGAAATCTCTATTTCGGAGATAGTAAATATCTTTGTACGTATTGCAACTTCCTAAATGAAAGACGTAGTACAGCCCGGGGTTATTTTGAAGATAGGGCAATTAAATCTGGGAAAACCCTGTTATATCGGTTGTAAAACCGAGCGAAAATATCACCTTCAAAGAGTGATATTATTACTAAAGAATTTTTTCAATTTCTTCTCTAAACTTGAAAAAAAAAAAAAAAAAAATGCTTTCTCTTCTGTATCTTGTAAAACGGTGAAACCCCCGCTTTTCTGAGCGGGTTTTATGATTTTATCAAGGCAAATATTTGACTATGTTTTGACTTTTGGTAAAGCTACTAGAGCTAAAGGCCGTATTACAAAATATCGTCGATATGAAATTCCGGAAGGATAAGAAAAAAATTCAAAGTGTATCGTTTTCTTGATTCTTCAAGAAATATATTAAAATATACATATGTAAAAAAAAATTGAGAATCGGAACAAATATTTCAGACATTTCAAACTTTGGGAGAATGGGAGACTACCCTTTTTTATAGATGACCCCTACCCCTTTTGCCGGGGATTTAAACGAGGTCGGAAACTAGGCCTATTTTTTGAAGAAAACGTGATTTCTTGTTCATAACGCGACATAAAAAGGGGTAGCACTTAAAGGGAAAGTGAAATCTAAAAGTGAATTTTTTAAATGAATTTCACAACTAAGTTCATATTCACTTTTATCCACATCGCCTAAAATAACTATAAGACAAAGTGTCTTTGACCAATAGTCGGAATTTCAGTCAATCAAATTTAACTATCTCCCTATAGTTGTGAAGCCTAAATAAAAATGTATTTAAAGTAAGACGCATGGCTGAGTTTTGATATTTATTTAAAAGATGAGCGTAGAATATGAAGAATTTTTGTTTGAGTTTAACGTGCCTTTATCAATCTACGAATAATTTAAATTCAAAATTGTTAAACCAAATTAACAAAATCCAAAGCTGCTAAGCCTAATTTATGTAATTAAATGACTTTAGTTTTTAGTTTGTTTACGTATCTTCATACGCAAGTATAGTAATTATAAGCTTTATTAAAAATATAGGAAGTTGCTAAGCTTAAACTTAACAATCAAGAATCCTATAGTGAACTTGATTTTAGGTCTATTTTAGTTTCACTTTCCCTTGAAATTGAGGTTTTAAAATCTAAATTACTCGGGCGGTCAGAAAATCTGAGCTTTTCTTATACGTGGGTGCAATTTGATGCCCTTTTCGTGATCAAAATATTCACCTCGAAAGATTTCGAGCGTGGGGCCCCTTACTTTATCCGGAGCTTTTATCCTTTTACGACATTTCGAAAAAAAAAAGGTCAATAACATCCAGAAATATCGTCGATCTTCCCAATTTTTCCATACATAAATTAAGGGGCCCATCTTCTAAAGAACGAGCAAAATTTATTAAATCTCCCCCGATCCAGTTTAAAGATTAAATGTAATTCTGACGGACAAACTATGTAAGGAAGTTCTTTGAACAATCTCGAACGGGGAGTCTTGTTTCTTATAGATCTTAATTAAAGGGAAACTTGGAGCTAAAAATGGAACAAGTTTTGAATTTATTTACGGAATCAAGATGGAAAAAAATGTATTCGAGAATTTTTCGGAGTTTTTAGACACATTTTCGGTGCTTAAATTAAGTTGTAAAGTTTAGAAAAATTAAAAATAAAAAAAACCAAAAAAAAATTAAATAAATTTCGACCAATCATATTAAAGCTGTTCCATTTTTGGCTCAAAAGTTTCCCTTTAAATTTGAGTAGTATTTTTGGAAATATGCTTAATAAAGGATTCAAAATCTATATACATGCGCGATGGCAAAAAATTATCGGGACAATAAAGATATTTTATAATCGCCATCTTCGAAACCAATTTTAATAAAAAATTCTCCGAAATATTACGTCATCACTATGGTCGGATAGTTATTATAGAGACTACAGTTTAATCTCGCGCGTTCTGACACGTGATAGTTTGCTTTCGCGCCGTCTTTTTCGTGAAAATAATTAATCCAGAGAATCTTAATATGGTTAATTACGTTCCTGAATCAAACTACTTGATCAATCGGAAAATAAATCTATATATTTTTCCAATTTCTTAAAACCGAGTCGACCCAATTTTGAATGTGGCTTTCTAATAGTATTTAAAAATCTAATCATTCGAAAAATAAAATGGTGACAGCCTCACTTTAATGCATTTGTATGTCGTCCTAAATAAAATTATTACAATTAACCCTAAAATATTTTGCAAGATTCCTCACGATTGCAATGAGTTTCAGTTTAATACATGCATAATTTTAATTAGAGTTGAGATAAGCTTAGCAATAGTTTCAGTAGAGCCTTAGGTTTTATTTTTTTTTGGCGAATTACATCCCAGATTTATTCAAGGGGCCCTTATGGGACTAATTAATTATGGCAAAACACAATCAAAAGAGGCCATGGTAATATGGAATACACAAAACAATATCCCGGAAACATAAGTTGATATTATAAAAAAAAAAGTCACTGTCCTCTAATATTACAAATGTGTTTTGTAGAAAAGGCATTTAAGTCTATTTCCCTCAACAAATTGGAATATTATCGATTGATTATTTTCATTGAAAAAACTAAATTTGATGCTAAGCATTCCTATTTTCAAAATCCTATACGTATTGGGTAACTAAGCCTGCTCAAAAATCAGATATTTGGTTGATACTTAACAACCTAAGCCTATTTTGAAACACAAAATTTAAAAAAGGCATTTATATGCCTATATAAAAGCCAATATTGACTGATATGCCTATTTAAGATGACGATATTGAGCGAAAAACCGATTTGAAACTCATTTAAAATGGCAAAGTTGTGGGAGATACTCATTTAAAATGAAGATATTAAATGCAGGACCCATTTAAAATGAAGATATTAAATGCAGGACCCATTTAAAATGAAGATATTAAATGCAGGACCCATTTAAAATGAAGATATTAAATGCAGGAACCATTTAAAATGAAGATATTAAATGCAGGGCCCATTTAAAATGAAAATATTACATGCAGGGCCCATTTAAAATGAAAATTTTAAATGCAGGGCCCATTTAAAATGAAAATTTTAAATGCAGGGCCCATTTAAAATGAAAATATTAAATGCAGGGCCCATTTAAAATGAAAATATTAAATGCAGGGCCCATTTAAAATGAAAATATTAAATGCAGGGCCCATTTAAAATGAAAATATTAAATGCAGGGCCCATTTAAAATGAAAATATTAAATGCAATGTCCATTTAAAATGAAAATATTAAATGCAGGACCCATTTAAAATGAAAATATTAAATGCAGGGCCCATTTAAAATGAAAATATTAAATGCAGGGCCCATTTAAAATGAAAATATTAAATGCAGGGCCCATTTAAAATGAAAATATTAAATGCAGGACCCATTTAAAATGAAAATATTAAATGCAGGGCCCATTTAAAATGAAAATATTAAATGCAGGGCCCATTTAAAATGAAAATATTAAATGCAGGACCCATTTAAAGTGAAGATATTAAATGCAGGACCCATTTAAAGTGAAGATATTAAATGCAGGACCCATTTAAAGTGAAGATATTAAATGCAGGACCCATTTAAAGTGAAGATATTAAATGCAGGACCCATTTAAAGTGAAGATATTAAATGCAGGACCCATTTAAAGTGAAGATATTAAATGCAGGACCCATTTAAAGTGAAGATATTAAATGCAGGACCCATTTAAAGTGAAGATATTAAATGCAGGACCCATTTAAAGTGAAGATATTAAATGCAGGACCCATTTAAAGTGAAGATATTAAATGCAGGACCCATTTAAAGTGAAGATATTAAATGCAGGGCCCATTTAAAGTGAAGATATTAAATGCAGGGCCCATTTAAAGTGAACATATTAAATGCAGGGCCCATTTAAAGTGAACATATTAAATGCAGGGCCCATTTAAAGTGAACATATTAAATGCAGGGCTCATTTAAAGTGAACATATTAAATGCAGGGCCCATTTAAAGTGAACATATTAAATGCAGGGTCCATTTAAAGTGAACATATTAAATGCAGGGTCCATTTAAAGTGAACATATTAAATGCAGGGCCCATTTAAAGTGAACATATTAAATGCAGGGTCCATTTAAAGTGAACATATTAAATGCAGGGTCCATTTAAAGTGAACATATTAAATGCAGGGTCCATTTAAAGTGAACATATTAAATGCAGGGCCCATTTAAAGTGAAGATGTTAAATGTAGGACCAATTTAAAATGAGTTTTAAATCTAAACCTATTAAAAATTTTACTCTTTTAAACATATTTAAAATAAACAAATTTGATGCTCAATCTTTTTTCTAATAGAAGGTGGGAGTGATGGGGGTCAAAAGTCACAAATCCCTTCGCAGCTTAAAAAAAAAAAAAAAAAAAAAAAAAAAGTTGAAGAGTCAGGTGAAATTAATGAAAGCAAAGGAAAGGAAATGTCCTCAATTGGAATTACGCCTTAAAAACCTTGACACCAAATTTACCAGGACATTTCCTACATTTCATCTTCCATGTTCTTCTATTTTATCTCTTGGAAAAAATACTCAAGCAAATACGAAGAAATATAACGTATATAAAATAACCAAGTCAAGGATTAAACGTACCAGAGTGAAATATAGGCTTTGAAACAAGCTGATAATTTAATAAACAATATTTATAGCCCCCAGAAGGTGATGAATGCCTACATTTTTAACAATTACTTTTTTTTTTCATTTATACGAAATGTCTACACAAACGTCAGATTTTTAAATCTTGAAGGTTTTGTCAAAATCAGGTGGAATGGGTGTACCACTTTCTTTCGCCAAATAAATCATTTCCTCTGCAAAAAAATATATTTGGAATTGGTCAAGAACCAGGTCTTTCGAAAAACACCTCTCGCTAGGTTTGATTCAAAGTTATTCTCACCCTTAGCCTTCCTTAATTTTTCTTGGTATACTTTAGGTGCATTAAGTTCCTTCTGTTCGGCTTCATACGCTCTTAATCTGGCCTCTTTTTTACTCAATGAGCCTTTCATTTTTGAATAAAAATATTTTTTTTAAGAGCACAGTCTCTCCTGGCTTAATTCAGTTTAATATCAAAAGACTTACTGTATCTCATGGCGCCCCAAGCAATACCAGTTATAAGGAACCCCCATCTGCAAGCCTAAAGCATTGTATTACTTTTAATTAATAATTTTATAGTGTTTTCTTGGAAATTAATAAATGACCTTCATTAACCTTTGCTTTTAAAACAATCTTAAACAATCAAACTCCCCCCCCAAAAAAAAAAAAAAAAATTGTTTTACTTCAGAACAAACTTTCAATGCGTATTAAAAATTAACATAATTACGAATATAATTCGATATTTAGAGAAATTAAGCTTGCAAAGGTCAAATTTTAATCAAAAGTCGGCTCAATACAAAGACCAAGGCTTACTAAAAAACTTCTAATACATGCTAATGACAAACTTCTACCTAATATACCTTACTTCTAATAAAACACCCAACACTTACCAATTATTATATAACTTAAAACTAAGAGAAAATGAATAACAATTATTTAAAACATCCATACCCGAATGAAAGGAGAAACTCGAACAGGAGCAGCGAGTTCAGCCATTTTTCACTAATAAAATGTATTAAACGTGTACAGGGGGCGACACTAGTTGGACTAAAACTTGATCACCTCCGTTACTACATTTATATCGCGAGAGATATGGTTATTGGCCTTAGCTCAAAAACAAGTTGCTTAATCCCACTACAATGCTTCGATTATACGAAAAAAAAAATAAAATAAAAATGACGCATCATATTATTTATTAATAAAAAAGAATATAATATTATAATTTTATATTCTGATATTTATAATCAAATCAAACAGTCAAAATAGAAATATAGTGAGGAATATGAACATAAAATAAATCCTTTGTCATTTTAATTATTTCTACTTCTGCCCTTCATGTTTTTTTGGTGTTGTGATTCCTTCCCTTTCTACTTCATGATTTAGCCCTCTCGGACAGTACTCGTAGCAAAGTTTCTCCGCATTTTGTCTTACGTAATTTTCCACTTGTCTACGTGACAATCCCTTCAAAATACGGTTTTTTTAAATAGTCTATTTCACTTCGTTTGTTGTTAAGTGACATCACAGTGACCTTTTTCAAAATGAGTCGGGCGCTTGCAGGAGTTACTTTAAAGGGACTGTTTTACCACGGCGTATCAAAACGTGACATTGACGTCACACCTTTGACGAGTTTGGGGTTAAACTCGTCGTCAGAGTATCTTAAATTTGCTTACCCCCTGTTGGGGTGTGAATTTAGTGACAACAGGGGTGGATTAGGTGGCAATGATATGTGAGGTTTTTCAAAATAATGTACGGGGGCTCCGCCGGAAGATACAGTCCCTATAAATATTTATATCGAATATACTGTAAAATTATTACGTACTGAAGGTCCAGGCAAACCAGGCACACCAGGCATTCCAATGACTCCTCGTTCACCCTTAACTTTCCAAAATATCGGAATTTTAATTCAGTTCATTGAAACTATGAGAAAATTATATGTACCAGGATTGCACCTCCCAGTGCACATAAAATCTCGACCAGGCGTAAGATGGATTGGGTCATCGGGAAAACCAACGTCTCTTCTCGGCCTCTTGAAACTCGAACCCATAACGTTCCTCAATTCTTTTATTCAAAACCTAATTACTAACCCAACCCACAAAACTTATAAGTGATTAATTTACCCGGATAGCGTTTCAATAAAATCATTTCCAATTCTTTAATTTTCCTCAATTGTTGCGAAATCTCTTTAAGGACAGGATTATCTTCATTTACATCAGGAAGAAAGGACAAATTGGGAATACTTCTGGAAGAATCTTCGCCACTTTCCGTCGACTCGGAAGAATCGGGCCATAAATAAGCCTCCGAGATGACCAACACGGTGGACAATAACAAAATTATTACTATTTTATTAAACATATTCGGTAGCAAGAAGTTGAGCACCACTTCAACCTACGAAATTTTGTCAACAACTTTCGTGCCGACCAGAAGCGATACGCAAATTATCCTAAATCTTAATTTTTATCGGGTAATTCAATACCCAAAATTATCGAATAGTATATAACTTTAGATAAAAGTTTTCCGCGAAGAACTTAGATGAAAAACATCTATATTTTTTATCTTTAATTTAAAATAAAAGAAACTGATTTGTTTGGGTTAAAAACTAGAGCATACAAGTATAAATTGGGGCGAATCACTTGTCAAGTGTATCCTGATGAATATTACTTGCAACTAAGTGGAATCACGTGACTTGTTTTGGTCAAAACACAGGAGTAACTATCGTCTGGTGGTAATATGGATTCTTTAATAACTATCATCATGGTAATACAAAATCCTTGTTCGCATCAGATATACAACGAAGATGGGGGTAATAGGGATAACCATGTTAAAAAAGGGAAAATTTTAGACTCTCCGGAAGAGAAACTGAGCCACCAAAGCGGCTACAGGTGAACCAGAAGGAATTCCTGGGAAAGGGCCATCAGCGGCAGCGATGTCTATGTGCGAGTAACGCAATGGTGTTGAACTATCGTTTCCGTGCTGAATTAAAAATATACGATAGAGTTTAAATAAGTTTTAGAGTAAACCTGGATAAACCTTGAACTCTGACCTTATCGAGCCCAGAAGCTAAAATCATAAAGGCTGCAGGGAACTGATGTCCCCTGGGTGTTCTGGAGGATGGGGCGTTGTTACATTGCAACAAATCTTCGTATTCGGATTTTCCCTTTACAAAATTATAATCCTCCCTGCGCAATGTTGATATCTCAAACATGTCGCCTACAGAGTCACCAGCCTTTTGAATTTGTTCAGCCAACTTCTCCTTTCTGGCTGGACCATTATCCATGATTATCTTAATTTTTTACAAGTACACACATATAAAAGTAAGAAGTGGTACTAAAGATGATGAAAGGTCGCGGGTATTGAACAGTCTATGACTGTCCCGGACAACTGTGGTATTGCTCGAGTTTAAAAATGATTACCGAATATCCGCTACCAACTGTTAGGACGGCGTGTCCAGTTAAAGTTGCGATGGTGAAAAGATAAGGATTGGTTTCTTTCACAGCCTATATGTTGAAAGAAAGGTTGTCAAGGTTTTGTGTCGTGTGGGTAAGGCCCTGGGCCAGTTTTCAGAGTGTCCCCATAATTATTGAGAACCAGGATGCATTAAGACAAAAAAGTGGCCTACTTTTTCCTTCATCAAACATAACAGATCAGTCATTGCCATTCGGCCTTCGGCGTCCGTGTTTCCAACCCTAACCCTGACACCAGCCCGACTCGTGATAATTTCGTCAGAAACGTAACAGTCTAATAATTTTTCAAGTTTTAAGTTAAAGCTATCGGTATATCAACTTATACTTTATTGTACCTGATCCAACACTATTCCTGACCATGGCCATGCCGCCAATAACCTTGATTCCTTTTGGTTTTAGCTGGGCTAATGTCTAAAACATATAAAAAAATATATGTTGAGGAAATTATAACGCGAAATAATATAGTACTTGGAAGAATCCCGCAACAGCAGCTGCACCGCACTTGTCCCTATGCATACCAGCCATAACTCCACCTATAAGTATCAGACATTTCGATCAATAAACTGAATCGTAGCTAAAGTATACATCCAAGCGTTCAGAGCAAGAAATTTGAGGTTTAGAACGAGTTTCGATATTCAAACCTTACAGAAGCTCAAAACCGTTACGCTCAAATGCTTTGAACTCGACAACTAACCGGCTTTGATATCAGCTCCACCAGTGTCATACGTGACTCCCTTTCCAACCAATAAAAGCGTAGTATCGACAGGATCATCGGGTTCATATGTCAAGAGAATGACGCGACCTCGATGTCTTTCGACACCTTTGGCCGACCTATTGACGGCACCCAGAAGCGGGAATTCCTTATCAATGGTATTACCGTCATCAATAACGTCGACTTTAACAGCTGTGCCGCTGAAAATATCTTGAACATATTGGGCTACGTTGGGGGCGGCCATTCTCTCGGGATCTGAGCCACCGATATCTCGACATACTATTTTGCCACTTTCAATTCCTTGGGCTAATTTAAGAGTCAAATCAACGCTGGAAGATGGAAAGTTTGTGATGCCTAGGTCTTCGGCTTTGGTTTTTTTACTTGGGGAACTTTCTCTGACTTCCAAAGGCTAGAAAGAGTTTAATGGTTCGAGTGACCATCGCACCTTTGCCATTTTTTGGGAAGATAAAGGAGTATTTTCGTACCACATAGAGAGCGTGGAGGGCTCCGAGAATGGAAACAAGGTCAGCGTACTTGTAGTCAAGTAAACCTCCTGGTAAGGACAAAAGGGGTTTTCTACTACCAGAGGAAATAGCCCTGATGGAATCGAAAACCAACAATTAAAAGCAAATAATATGAAGAATAACTTCAGGATTAAACCCTATTCCCACACGCATATTTCATCTCGTTTATTTATATGGCCACGAAACTAGTCAGGATTGACCAGAGAGAGAGTAACCACTCTTCATTAAAGGGTACATCATAAAACATTTCACCGTATTTCAAATATTATTGCAATATTACACTGTGTTATATTGTTACAATTTGTAATATAATTTCTGTAAGATATAATTTACATAGCTACTATTATAATAATAGCGTAAGACATGAGATACAGACTTATCTAAGGTATCAGGCAACGAAGGTGTAATAGTGTAATAATTGGTTTGAACTAAGAGATAACCCTGACAATGAACCCATCTAGTCCTTTATCTACTATCTAAGATAAGACTAGCCCGGGTGGATCCACCCCTGTAATTTAAGAACTCATAGAAGTAAGGGTTCTTGGATAAGAGGATAATAAAATGGAACTTTATAGGCACCTTTTGATTCCAGCGTTGCTAGCGTCAAAAACTCGCCTAATATCATCGTAATCCCTTTCTAAGGGTCCAATCGGTGAATATATCTAACCAGTTAATAAAACTAGGCAATTAGTCATCAATAAATGACTTTGTAGAAAAAATATAGGCAAGAATAATATACCAATTTCTTGGAAGGTAAGTCAGGCACATAGTGTAGACTTATTTCTCGTTCGGCCGCGTCATCAATCTTATTAAAGGGATTATGCAAATGATAATCAGTCATTCAAGCAACGAATTACGAATTAGAAAAAATATTTAAATCGCAAGAAACATTATAGTAATAAGTATGACGCATAATGAAAGTCTTAAAAATACTATATCTGGGATAAAACTGTCATAGTCGTCCACGGTTTTGCCTAAACTCTGGAGTCATAACTAATGGCAATATTAACTGTTCATAGTCTGTAACATGGGTCTGAAAAAATATGATTTAAGACCGCCACAGCGTCATTATCTCTAAATATTCATGTTCCTGTCATTCTTGTCTGAGATCATTGGTTGAAATGAATAAACATGTTTCATAGTGAAAACTGGCAATAAAACCTTTTTTTAAACTGTCATACTTATTTGCGATAATGTTACTTATGATTACAATGACACGTACGTCTTTGTACTGTTGTAAAGGCTCAAGTAATTGGGAGAGAGATCCGGATAGATGCTCGGCCTTTATCGATGGTGCGATCAAAACCGTAGAGTCATGCCCCGAAGATTCGAAGGGGGATTTGACCAATGTCAAAGAACAAGACGGCACGCTATTGAAATATAGTTTAAAGTCATTAATTGAAAGATTTTTTGCCGTGTGATTTAATTTTAAGGACGAGATCACATTCCACAGCGTTTTACAGGGACGTCAAATAAAACTAGACACTTCTACGAACGCACGTCTACACAACGCGATTATCAGACATGTTGATTTTACGTATTTAAAAGAAGTTTAATTAAAGAAATACGCTTTAAATACGTAACTCACCATGTTAATAAATTAGATATAAAAGATTGATCTTACGTGCCGATTTTTTGGGCCATTTTGGAATAGTGCTTTGTTCCTGGAGTTTCCGCGCTATTTATGGATTCAAATAAGGGCCTAATCTTATCGTTGTTGTTAAGAATCTTTGAAAACCACTGGTTTGTGTCGTAGCTAGAGCTAATCTTTGCTCTACAATAGAAAACGCCCCTTTGAAACGTATATCCAGTAATTATATAGACAGGGCGATAGATAAATAACATATACTAAATCAAGAAAGCGGCTTATTCGCGATAAAATTAAAGAATTTTTTGGACTAGCAACCAGAATCGTTATAAAGAAAATAATTGAGATAAACAATTAAGATTTAGGACAAAAATTACATTTCTACTGGAGAGAATGAATTAGACAGCGCCGAATTTTGGGAAGACACGTAGACTGATTCTATAAAGCTCGATTTCTCTGGCACGTTTTACTGACAGACGCCGAAGCTGTCGACAAAGGCCTCCAGAGGAGGTCAATCAACCCGTTGCCCCAAGTCCCAGCCCAAATCCTCTGACCCCTCACCCCCCCCCCGCACGGCTTCATTCAAAATTTCAAGGTCAATATCGCAATTTTGAATAAACAACTTTTATCTAAGATTATGAAAAAGCAGACTATGATACCAAAGAACTAAACGATTCTTAAATATTAGTATAAAATACAAAGGTCTGAAATATTTTAGGGTAATTAAAGACGAGATGGAGTCTTCAAAATGAGACCATTTACCACAAATTAGGCCAAAAAAACACTAGGGTAATTTAATTTTTTAATTTGTGGCTTTCTTGGAGTTACAATTTGATATTTAAGAACGTACAATGCGAGACTGTTCTATCTCATCAAAACCATAGTGTCAGAAGTGAATAATACACAAAGTGAAGTATTATACACTTCTGATAATATATATAAAGGAAATCCAGACTTTTGTACGTGTTAAAAATTCAAACTGACTTTAATTATTTAATTTCAATTTGTTAGTCTTATTTTGAACTGATTTTGGTCTCATTTATCTAACTTTAAGTGGTCTCTTATTACACCCGAAAAAAAATATTTTTTTATTTAAATTAAGACTATAATTTAGCACTCAAAACATGCAATTTGAAAGGGAGTTCCTTAGATAACCTGATAAATACCTGCAATAGCTTCTGACGCTATTCTTCCCATCGCTTAATTTTTTGTCTTTCTTCGGTTTCGCTTCTTTGGAGCCCGTTTTTAAATGAAATAGAGACATTATCATTTAATTATTTAACGCGATCGATTTTACCATTCAATTTAATTAAATAGCAAATAAATCGAAAGAAACGCGGGATAAGTTGGGAAATCTAAATTTCTCGAAGTTTTAAAAACCGACTTTGAAGTCCACTTTGGCGCGCCTCGACAAATCAAGTAAAAATCGACAAATAAACGAACTATAAAAACTTAAATTTAATTTCCTGCTTAATAAAATAAAAGGTTTTGCAACAAATAAGGAAGAAATTACGAAAAGATTAACTCCGGCACAATATAGAAAATGACAGTGTTCTACAAAAGAAAGATTCGCACTAATTCCTTTCCAACTACTCGGAAAGATTAGCGAAACTTTCACCGTCGTTTAGAAGCGAAGCTTTCCAAGGTTTTGAGCCTATTTTACGTATGGAGCAGTGACTCTCGAAATTTTCATACTAATTTCCCCTGTAATAGGATCTGCCTCTGGCTGTTATATAGTATAATGCCAGAATATATTGTTGCAACAGTTCAAGTTATGGATATTTTTGATATTCATTAACAAAAGACCGTACGCCTTTTTTTCCGTTAGACGATATAAGTACTGTTTTTGGGAGAAAAAAAATAATACAGCTACACTTTGTTTGCTCAACCGTACTGTGACTCTTCTATGTAAAAAAAAAACCAGGGTTTGAAAATAATTACTAATCCAGTCTGACTAAACCACTTGGATTAAAAACCGGTTTAACTTAATCAAAATAATAAGACCAGAATGCTTCTTATACAATTTTATTGCTTCTTAATTAACTTTAATGCTTCTTAATTAATTGTAATGCTTCTTAATTAATTTTGAACACGTAGCAAAAAATTTGTTCCTGTTGGTTGGTCAATGTCGTCTTCTTATATGATCCGGCCTTCCCCATTGGCCCCTTGATTCCAAACAAAGTCCACCGTTTGCTCGTTTTAGAAGTTCTTCGTCTGGAGGGTAACTTTGACCAACCAAAAGGGAAGAAGGAATTTTACCAATGCAGATGGCTCATTAATAATTTTATAAATTTTTATTCACAAACATTAATCAATTTCATGATGTATTCTGACTAAACTAAAGGTTGATATAGGGGCTATCTGTAATTCCTTTTTTTGGTTGGTCTAGCCTTCATTTGGTTTCTGGACTCCAAAAACCAGACATACGACTTCAAAAACGAGCAAACACTCCTACGTAATCAATGGAAAGCTGGATCGTATAAGCAGATAACGTCCGTTAACCAACAAGAACTAAACTTTCTAGTGAATTTTTCTTATAGAGAAGATGGTTCTTTTACATTTTTTTGGGTAATTTGTTGGGAATTTTAACAGCCTTTTCGGGGAATTTTTAATCCGTTTTAAAAATCATAAATTATAATTAATTGTTCCAAATTATTTAACGCTTTCTGCTATTTCGTCTGGAGATTCATCTGGTAGTTTAGACTCTTTTGCGTGTTGTCTTCAATCTTCGGCGTACTGTACTTTCATTGCTTGGACCAGGTTCATCATTACTTGTCATGGCACCATCTCGTTGCCCCGCTGGAACTATTTCCTCTTCAAAAACTCTAATGATCGAATGGGCTGTATTTCTTCTTGGTCGTTTTCGTATAGTTTTTGTGCCGTATTCCGCGTACCAACGGACAAAAAGTAACACAACGCGAGTTATTGGACCTTCAAAGAGACAGTACAAAAGCGAGGCAATGACGATAAGTTCCATCCATTCCAAATAAACGGCGGTCTTCGTTAGCCCGGTTGTGATTGCGCGATTAATTGATCTGGGTAGCTTGTCAGTGGCAGTGCGTAGATGAACTCCCAACTCGAATAACAAGCTGGGACAAAGCAACCTCAGAGGTAGCCAAAATCTTAGTATAAAAATTGAGACCTAAAGATAGCGGTTTAATTATATAACTTTTATTGGATGGTGGAGTAATTGACCACAATTGTTACCGGATGTTGTACAATCGAAGTAAACACGTTACGCCCTCCGGGACGTCGTTTTCGGATTAAAATGTTTATTCCATATCCGGCAGTGAGGACTACAATCACCTTGCATATAACCAAGACCCCGTCGTACGCCAACCCTCTGGTAGATAGCCAGGCGGTTCTCCATGGTTCGAAATGATTAGGAGGTGAAGGATATATAAATTCCTCGAAGTGTCGCCGAAATATTTCAACCAATTTCATTTTCCAATAGGTTTATCACTTTAATTTGAATTAGACTCGTCAACGGATTTTGATAATTTGAAATAAGAGCCTATTTCTTTCTAAATTACGCGCTAATGTTTGCGCGAGCCATGATCAACTAATAAATGTTCTCGCACGTGGTTCAAATTCAATTATACCACGTGATACGTGACGTATTTAAGGTCATATTTTCTCTCAGTATACACAGAAATGAATAGCAACTATGACGTCACTGAACTCCAAATATAAGGACCATCGACCAATGTCATTGGTCGCTTGTCCTTATATAGGGAGTTCAGGATCGCCATGTATCCAACTAAGCCTATTTTCAGGGTAAGTTTTAAAATTATTTCTGGTTTAATATTTGATGGTAATTTTTTTACTGGTGAATTAGGGTTATTTAAACGATAATGAATCGAGAGAAGAAAAAAAATCACTTGTTGTTAGGATGCATTCTCCCTTTAAGGGAATATAGGGTATTTAATTTTCTTCACGGAAGATCACCATAATTTTAGGTAGGACCATGCATCCATTAGCCAGAGATCTGCAGTTACCCTGGTGGCAAACCTAGCAACTCCCTGTGTACTCCACAAAAGGGGGTGGTTATACTATTTTGTATAATTTAAGCCCTTTATATTATTTTTTCCCGTTCATTTATCCCTTCGTTACCCGGACACAAACTTACGTAATATAATAAGTTTTCCTCTTAAAGATTACTAAGCAATGATTATGAAGTACTGAACTGTTACAAGAATAATAATACATATGGTCTGGCCGCGGCTGACTCAACGGAGCACCGCTAATTTGGAATAATTTATATAAATCATCTTCTTATTGTTCGATTTATGACTTTATCTTGGCGTTAGAAGATTATTAGCATTAATATTTAAGTATGATGTATTCACTTTCATTTAGCAGGAAATAGGCTTAGCCTGGTAATGGGTTAAATGATGAATTTATTTATGCTAACTTTAATATAGCTCTGTATTAAGTATTCTAACTACATATTCACGGACGGTAGGGGTTTCGTACTTTTTCTCTCACTTTCTACCAAGGCATAATATTTTAATGTTTAAATTAGAAAAAAACTAACGTTGCCTAGCTAGAATTCCTTAAAGGAAATCTCTGTAATTTTAGGCATAAATAGCCATTAACCAGCACCAAAATTCACAGAGATCAACCAACTGTGAACCCCACTGAAAGACCGAGTTCGAGATTATCTTATGACACGATTATCCGTTAATATAATCATTTAAATTGACAATGCAGTTCTCACTTAGAGAGTCACAAATTTAATTTTGCCACAACACTTGTCATCTGCTGTTCTGCTTGGCTAATTTGCCTCTAACGATTCAGTAAGCCTATCTCCAACCAACATGAGATATATTCATGTTAATATAAATAAATTCATTCATTTCATTGTTAAACTTAAGTGTAGAGCCTAAATGGAGGCACACATATTATTGGCAAGATTAGGCGAAAACATAATATTAATAAATAGTACCCGAATGAGGACTAAATAAAGATTAACTAACAAGCTTTAAAAATATATAGTAACAATTCTATAGACTTCCTATGGCGGACAATGTTTTTGCGAGTTTAAGTTTTTTTATGGTAAAGGCATATACAAAATTTGAATATTATACAAGAAATAAACCAATACAATTTTACAAATAATTATCTTTAAAAAGTATGTAAATCTAAAAACAATAGCGGTAACTAAGGTTCAAATATCCCGCAACTATTTTGACAGCGATTTTGATTTTTACATCCGTTAGGTACCGCCACTTTCTTCAATCTAGATTTCCCGCTTATTTCCCCTTCCCCTATCATCACTATGTGGCAGACATTGTCACATTTCGCGGCTTTTGCCTTTAGAGGGCTTTAATTTTGACGATTTACATTTGACAGTGTAGCTAAAAATAATATAAAATAAGTAAATAATAATGCCGCCGAAGTTTCGATTTCAAGAAAGTGAAAAAGTTTTATGTTTTCACGGTCCATTACTCTACGAAGCGAAATGCATAAAATCTCAGGTGAAAGACAAGCAAGTGAAGTACTTTATCCATTATAGTGGTTGGAATAAAAATTGGGACGAATGGGTTCCCGAGAGCCGAGTATTAAAATACAACGACGCTAACTTACAAAAGCAGAAAGAGTTAGAAAAGGCACACATTAAAACCAAAAAGACGAAATCGGCCAAAGCCAAGAAAGAGCCGGCTGAAAAGGAAAGATCTTCAACTCCTTCGCAAGAAAAGGTTAAAAAGAAAGAGCCCGCAACGCCAATCACCACTGCTCCTCCAACACCAACAGTTACAACAACTACTGTCACAGCCACAGCCTCTACCAGCAAGGAAAGCGAAACTACTACGACCGAAAGCCAACAACGCAAGAAAAGAAACCGCTTAGATCCTCACGTTGAAAGCGAGGAATCTTTCCTAACTAGAGTCGAAATCAAGGTTAAAATTCCGGATGAACTTAAACCTTGGTTAGTTGATGATTGGGATATGGTCACGCACCAAAAGAAATTGGTTCAGTTACCGGCCAGAATGACTGTGGAGCAAATCTTGGCTGAATACGTTAAACAGAAAACTTCTGCCAAGACTATTTCCACCAATAAAGAAAGCGCAGTTATGGAAGTAACTAATGGCATTAAAGAGTATTTCAATGTGATGCTCGGGAGCCAACTACTCTACAAATTTGAAAGACCACAATACGCTGATTTATTAGTGGAACATCCAGAAACTCCCATGTCACGATTATACGGAGCAGTTCATTTACTCAGACTTTTTGTGAAATTGGGAGGAATGTTGGCTTACACTCCTTTGGATGAAAAAAATGTCCAACTACTCCTTAACCATATTCACGATTTCTTAAAGTATATGGCTCGAAATTCTTCGTTGTTTAGTTTAAGCGATTACGCTATCGCTCCCCCCGAATATCACCGTAAAGCTATTTAATTGGTCAGTCTGAACATTTTCTCTCTATATACCAGCATGAACTGAAATTTTCTACATTTAAAACAAAACCGTGAAAATTGTGGTGTTTAAACTGTAGTGTCAATAAAAAACTTCATATAAATCTGGAAATAATGAATATTTAGTTTTTTATACGAAAAAAAATACAATATTCAAACTATTTAGTAATTACAACTGTTTAAACATTGTTTTTAATTTATTCCTTAGCAATATTGATCCCATTTCAAGATTTCTTAACAACACCAACCATGGCTGGTCGGATAACTCGTTCGTGTAATTTGTATCCTAATTTGGAAACAACGGCTACTGTTCCAGGTTCTTTCTGGGGGTCTTCAATTTCAAAGAGGGCTTGATGTTCGTTTGGATTAAATTTGTATCCAATGGGATTGATTTGCGTAAGTCCGTGCCTCCTAAATACAGTCATGATCTGGGCTTCGGTCAATTTAAGACCTTCAAATAGCTGTTGCAAATGAGAGTTGCTGGGTGTAAGGGCCTCTTTGGGCACAGTATCAATAGCCATATTTAGAACATCTGCCACTTCCAAAAGATCTTTACAAAAACCCTGAATCCCAAATTGTTTCGCTTCTTCAACTTGCTTTCTCATACGTTGACGTACATTTTCGTTTTCAGCTAAGGCTCTTTTGTATTTGTCCTAAGAAATATTTACGTGTTTAAGTAAACATTTATATAGTCTCGGTAATTAATCATTATTACATCGATAGATTTAATATCTTCAATCAACTTTTTGTTTTCTTCCTCTAGCCCTGAAATTTTGCTTTGAATTTCTTGACCATTTGCTTCAGTGGTTTGCTCGCTAGCTGTGTTTGTATGACCAGTGGCGGTTGACAAGAAATTTAACCTTTCAAAAGGTTTTAATAGTAATTAGTCTTCAAAATCAATTTTAATATTTATAAACTATTTTTATGATGCAAGTAGTAAATTAGAAGTTAGCATGGTAGAAGATAAGGACGATGTAGAAGTGGAAAATAACCAAGGCTTAGTCATATTTATCTTACACTTTTCATTTTAACTTACAACACAAAAGCCTTGAATATCATTTAAAATTTAAAGCCTATCGTATTAAAAATGAATTCATACCTATTCATTCTACATGTTGATAAAACTGTAAGTGGAAATTTCGAGCGGCCTCCCACTAAAGATCGAAGGCACATGCTTAAAGTCGCCGACATTTCGATCTACTCTTTCGTGAGAAAAATTAGACGAAATGACGTCAAAGAACACAAGGAGTATAAGCTTTATAATTAGAGTCGAAAAGGCTATAAGAGACCCGGCAGAGGGAGTTACTTTAATAAGCTTACAAAAAAAAAAAAAAAAAAATTTAAAAAGGAAAATCCGTTTTAAAGTATAATAACATAATATGCTCTATAAAACCACTAAAATGTATATTATAATTTACTAAATATGATTTGAAACTTAGAAAACTGTTCTATAACTTAGAAAATGTTTTATTACCAGTTCTAAAACGCTATTCTAATTAAATCAGAAGAATTAATCGTTCTTTAAATTCTCTTTAACTTCTTTCCTAATAATATAAAATCCAAATAATTCTGACAGTAAAAAGCAGCAAGGATATATTTACACGGAAATGGCAAAACGCGTGCCAGAATGAGGGTCATTCTTGTATCCTTTCTTTTACACCCATATCCTATCTCCCTTGGGCGAATGTGCGAGGCAGAAACCGTTCTCCCTCCAGAGACCAGAACAACCCAACCCAATAAATCGTATTGGAAAATTCGATACCTATCATAATATAAATAGATTTTCAGAGTAAAAGCCTAGAAAACACTGGTAGCCCGAATGGAAAAATAGGCCAATCGATATAGCGTTTCGATTTCTAGGCCTATTTTCATCTCCTTGGGGAGAAAGTCAAGAGGAGAAGAGAGGGAGAGCCCGTGTACTGGGATACCGAGTTTGGTCGTCATGGCAACCATCGTTTTCCAATGGAGAAACCTAGGGATTAACGGAGGATAGCGCCTTGACTGACGCAAAATAAACCAACACGCGAGTCCAAGGTGCGAAAGAGAGCGAAAATTATGTTCGCTAAAGAGAAAACTATCTCTCTGCCTTTGTCGGCTTCTTTTTTACCAAATAATTTATCAGTTTTCATCGAAAACGAAATCCGAAAACACTACGCGATCACGCACCTCAATTCTGTGATAATTAGTACGGTGGAGAATCAAACGATACAGTACAAGGAGTTGCCTTGCCAGATATCAGGCTCCTCCAACTCCACCAACGTCATCTTACAAGTGAGTAATTGATATTTAAGCGTAGTTAACCAGTCTCTCCATGGTCTCTCCTAAGTGTTGCTCCCTTATTTGCTGGTTATTTATAGGCGAAATGGGTGACTGTCGGATCAAGAACTGTTTTAGTCGTTTGTTCTCAGAGAGGAATACAGATTTATGAATTTGATGGATCACTTTTTCTACATTGGCACGCTTTTAAAAATCAAGATAATGAAGAGTTGGATGGTATGACGTACTGATATGATGAATGCCCTCTTTGAAAGAAGCTTTCCTTCAGGGGCGTGCCAATGTTTTTAGGACAGCGGGGGCAAAACCATCCCACCCGCATATTAAAAAAAAAAGGTTGCGGAGGCAAAAAAACAAGAGTAATAAGAGAGAGGGGGCATTTGCCCCCGCGGTTGGCACGCCCCTGCTTTCCTTATAAACATGTGGATAGATAAATATTCTGAGGTGGTAATAATCAAAGCCATCGAAGGGACTAAGCAGTTATTGGCATTTGGTACTGCATATGTTGATATTTACACCAAATCTATGTGATTTCATTGATGTCATAAGACGATATAATCGATATTTTTGAGGTTTCTAAGTAAATGTAATGAAATGAAGAAAGGTTTTTAGATTTAAGTCTAAACTGAAGATATATTGAAACTGATATTTTGGTATAATTTTCAGAAACGTATGCCTTAGGAGTGGGAGTTCTTGGAGAGGAATTGCTATGCATTGGTAAATAAACTTGCTAAATTATATATTATATTTTTACAGTTGGTATCCAAATTAATTGCAGGTACGTATAGTGGAAGCATTTTAGTTTTTTCGGTGCCTAGCGATGGAGAAGTGGCATTTTCAGAAAAAGTGACTGGAGCCCATTCTATGCCCATAACCGACATATGCAACGAAACCAACATTTTAGCTACATCCGATTCGTCGGGCGTTATCTGCTTATGGACGAATAGTAACAACACACTAGAAAAGATGACCAGCATCGAAAGTTTTGGGTTAGAAAATGAAAAAACGAAATTGAAAAATTGACTCATAATTTTAAAAATTCCATAGATCGCCTTGTACGAGTTTATCCATTTATAAATCATCTCTAATAGCGGCGTACGGATCTGGTCACATACGACTATTTAACATCGAAACTGGACTTATTAGGGCCGAAGTTACGGCGCATGCTAAATGGATTACTGCAATTGACGTGGCACCGAGAACGGGTTTGGTAAATATTTTATTTTTATCACAGAATTTTAATGCAGAAGTATTTGTAAGAGTGGTAATTGTGACGATAACTATAACAATAAAAACAAATTTCTCGTAGCTACTTTCAGTGTCAGAAGATACATTTCTTCGCGTATGGGAACTGGGTGATGAAGAAGGAAATCCAGTGGTAAATCTACTTCTGTATATAGGATATATAAAACCTTAATTACTTTTCTCGAGTCGTCTGCTCACTTGTGTTTGATCTTTGCTTAAGTCATCTCATGATTTGTCACGTGATCAAATACTTTAATCACGTGATAACATATCAACAGTGTGCGTTTTTAGTAATATAGATTGACCGACGAACACCGCGAATTTTAATCACATGACCCAATTTCACGTGATTATGATAACTTTTCACATGGCCAAAGTATTAGCGGATATACAATTTGCAATTTTTTTACTACCCTACACTGTTTTTGAGTCGCACAAGGTTTACACGTTTAAAGAAATAAATTTCTGCGTGATCAAACTTAGCAGACAAGATTCGAAGTTGTTAAGATTAATTTTCTTGTATTACTGTATATGGTGCCTAATATTTCATTTTCTATCTAGATATCACACAAATTCAGCGAATGCGTTACTGACAGCCTTTTGTGCGGTGGAAAATTCGAAAACGAAGAAGGTGATCATATTTGCCTTTCGAGCTACGACAGTTCGGATCTGTTACGATATCACTTACTCAATTAAATCAATTCTAAACGAAAGAAATATATACTAAAGCAAAACAAAAAAGATAATGACGAAAACAATTTGCCTTCAACTTCAAAGTGACGAGGATTTTTTTTTTTTTCTGGCTATAGTTTTTGATGTTTTCTTAAGTTTAAAACGACGAAAGAATTGAAATATTACAATATCTGTGCAAATGGCCTTAAATACTATTAATTATTATAAAGATATTAAAAAAAACGAAATCTGAAGCCTCAAATAAAAACATATGCAATGTTGTTTTATATCACGAGTTTCAGATTTTTTCGCTAAGCCTAACTCACTCTCTAGATAAGCCTATTTCGAGTTCTTAGAGATCGTCTTTGGGTTTAATTTTTAAAGCTTTGATTAAATTCTGAACATTGGATCGTAGCTGCGAGAAATAATCATCTTCGTTATCCAATAACGCTTTCCCAGCGAAATCTTGGTCCAATTGTCTCAATTCTAAAAGATTGCTTTGAAATTCTTCGAAGCAATAGTCAACCAGAGCCAACATGGCCGAAACGACTTTCTCTTGGGCGTCGATATCGGATGATGCCAAAAATCGGGAAACTATTTTACAAAAACCATTTTGTACCAAAACGGCTCCCAAATTCAATCTATACCAAAGATAACGATTAAATGATTTTGCGCGAAGATTCAGAGATATAGCAAAGATTTGTCCATTACTTGTTGTATTGCCTCATCCTTTCCCTCTGAGTTTCATCACTAGGTTTGTTATATTTCGATGCCATTGTCTAAATTATTCCAAGAAAACGATTTAAAAATAATTTCTATCTTGTTTTCATTGGAATCATGCTAGAAATGTCTCTCAAAACCAAGTGTTACATAAAAAATACCTAATTAACGGACAATGTTTACCAAATAAGTCTAAAGCTTTCGAATAAATTATAGAGATTGTAATTTCTAGGAAAATCCGAAAATTTTAAGATAATTGTCTTAGTCTAACTCTAAAGCTCTAACATTCTAACCCTTTAGGTAATGCATGATTTAACACTAAAATATCTGTCTTCACTCCCTAGGCAAACCTTCATATCCCCATGGTATCCTATATACCACCAGTTAACAAGTTCTTGTTCCAATCTGAGTGCCAAAAGTGTGTATCTATAAATAATTATATACACTGCCCGCGACACTTGGTTGTGATGTTGCATTCCTCGCGAAGTATACCTGTTCAGTGATTAAATCTTGAACTAGATTGACGACTTTCATTTGAAGTTTTTGACTTTCCAAATCCCATTTATGATTTTTGAAAATGTCCGCGAACGTTGTAAAACCCCCGTTTTTCAATAAATGTTGTTGCGCCAAGGGAAACTGTCTGACAAGGCACGAAATGGCAAACATAGCCCTATTTCTAACCCCGGGTTCGGGGTCGTAAGACAACAGTCTCAATAGATGTCCCAAGACACTTTTCTCTAAGCAAGCGATTTGCACTTTGGGATTTCTGTTAAAAAGTATACTATTGTCGTAAATATTGTGGGGAAAAGGGGAAGATAAGGTCGAACAACGAACCCCTGCATGGCTGATCCAAGTGCGTAGGCTACCAACGAACGAATTTTTGCGTTGGTCGAATTCAAATCCGGTATCAACAGTTCTAAACCTTTCATTTTCACAAAATCTTGCGCAGCGTCGTACTGTTGACGAAAAGCATCAACAAACGCGTTTTATAATTCGTGCTCTTCACTAAACTAAAGCATTTTATCAGAAGATACAACTTATTGACTCCACAGACTTTTTGGTCACTTAACTAATACAAACACGATGTAACTAGTAGAATAAACTGGAATTGATTGACCAAGTTAAGTCAAAGTTGTATCGCCTGAATAGTTTGGTCATACCTGATGCACCACATATTCGATATTTTGTAAAATTTGCACTTTCTCACTATCTTTGGATTTAGGATAGTTTTCAAGCAAATCCTTCAGGATTTCACTCTCGGTCTTGACTTTGATCATGACTTCGTCAAAATCTTTCTTAATCTCGTCAATGTGCCTAAACTTTGCCTTCTATGAATGGTAACAAGGTCTCATTGTAAACACGCAAAACGTACTTGGTACTTGGAAGTACTTTAGGTCAACAAACTCCGGTTACGTATGGGTTGGTTGGGTTAATTAGTAACCCAATGCGCCTATACTCTACCTCAATGTATTAAAAAAACGGTTGTTGGTCTAACGCATCAATTTTCCAACTGTAACTTGAATTGTTACAGGTTCGTATGTCTAACTACTTCATCTTTTACCAAATTTAACTAATATAGAAGCTCTTGAAAAGTGCTACATCGAAAGTGTAACAATCTTAATCGTGAAACGCCCCTCAAAACCCAAAATTAGCATCATTAACCTCATCTTTTACAAACTGCTTAATCTCCTCTGGTTTGATGGATTTTAATGCTTCTTCTAGGTTTTCTATAGAATGGTATTGACGTCCATCGTCCCCATCCATTAACTTGGCCTCTTTGACGCCAGTTTGCAAATTCATACGTACATGGAGACCAGCAGGAATAGCTTGACCTGTTGGTTATTAAACCATCGAATCATTTATGAACTCTGATGTTGTTAAAGGCCTAGGATTACTTCTGCCTGTCACCCTGGAAACAAACTCACCCTCCAGGCTTTCTCTTGCCTTGCTACCCACAGGGTAAGCTCAGAAGGTGAGCCCACTTCCAGTGAAACAGGCAGGTTACAGGCAGAAGAAATCCTAGGCCTTTAATGATTTGTATTTTAGCCACTACCTGATTTGATAGTTTGCCATTCTTTAGAGGGTATAAACTTTTCGTGGTTAATTTCCTCGTCATTATCAGAGTCTACTTGCACAGACGCTTCGTCATTACTGTCATTGTCGGTAAGTATCAAGGCGGTATCCTTGTCCCCGGCCGCGAAACTTATGGCTAAGCAAATAGCTAAACACAGGAGATTCATAATTACAGTTTTCCTAATGATTCTCCGAGTATTCACCGATTATTTGAAACAATGATTGAATATTCTGTCCAATATTTCACCCGAAAAGAAAAAGATTTCATCATGTACACGTGTAACACGCGATCTTGACACGAAACTCAAGATGAATAGTGAGCAGACGACAACGAATACCGCGATTGGTTCAATCAACTAACCTAACAGAAACGAGTCAGCTTTTTGGCGGGAATTTCAGAGCGATATTTTCGCAAAAAACTAGCCACGTGGATACGAGGTAAAGTTTTAGCATGTAAACATTTAAAATTTTATGAAAAAAATATGTAGATGATTCATTAACAATAAAAATATTGGAAAACAATACGATTTCAATGTATAATATGGAAACAGCAAAGCGTTTTCAACGTAAATGAGGAAAAACTACTTTTCAAATTATAAAAACCCAATTTTTCAATTACAAATATAAAAAACCAGACTTCTCAAAATTAAATATGTATAAAAACTAGGCGTTTCAATATAAAATATGTAGAAAAACAAGTTTTTTAATATAAAATATGAAATTAACTGAATTTTCAATATAAAATAGGGAACTAGACTTTTAAAAAAAATTATTGAAAAACTAGACTTTCGTTATTAAAAATGTTTAACTAAATTTTTCAATTAAAAAGTTCAAATAAAATATGGAAAAACTAAACTTTTCAAAGGACAAAATGGAACCAATATTAATAAAACTGCTCAGAAAAGGGGAGATGTAAATCTTTAAAAATCGGAAATACTTTGCCCCTTTCAGACGTCAATGTCCCTCCCTAACATTCAGGTGGTTAAACAAAGAGGGTAATAATAGAGGAAGGGATAGCGATATTTTTGACAAACAAAAAAGGGGACCATTGTCAAGATAAGTAGGGACGACCGCCTCGTGAGAAAATAATCATTTCAAAGACGCCGTCCTTTAAAAGAATCGTGAGAAAAAAGTTACAAAGATGTTGGCCAAAGGGCACCTAACTATTTAGAGATTCCTACTAGCGTGGGTCACTGTCTTGGGGAGGGGTGGAGAATGTTGTTCATTCGTTTTAATGAGATGTCATAAACGTTCGGGGTCAAAATGTTGATGACGTAAGTATTATACGGGGTCAGACGTTATTAGACAAAAGATACCCCGCATCCATGAGAAAGATTCCGAGTGATGGCAGTGTACCGAAAAAACAAGAGCGATTTTTGACTGGTGTGCCACGACTCTGATTCGAAAAAAAATTATCTTCGGGCGTAAAAGGGAACCTGGCAATAGCTCGTTTCATCCCCAGAATTCTACAAGCAGATCTAATGAGATTTCGATGGAACGTTGTAGAAATTGTGGCGTTTCCAAGATGGGGTCCTTGGCTCCTCATTAAACTGGAAAGAACCCAATCTTAGTAACAAATGGATTTAAAATGCGTAAGGAGCTTTTTAGAGGATAAAGGATATTGTAAAATGAGACCTTCTAGTGTTTCTGAAGTTAGGGTCCTCCACATGGAACCAAGTTTTAATTAAATGCACATAATTCAAAGCGAGAACCCCATCTTGGAAATATCTTCACATCGAAGATGTACCGAAAAAATTAAATATCAGGAAATCTTTAATTCGAAGTACACCCAGTTTCAAGAGCTGCTACACTAACAATTGAATCCTCATTCTATCCACGAAGTAAAATGAAACCAAATGGCAAGGCATGAGATAGGTTTTCTCAATAACATTAACCAACCAAATTTATATCGTTTCTCTAACATTTCTCTATTCATCAATGCTCCTTGTACTAAACTTTCGTAAAGGATTCCTAGTTTTCCGCGAAGTTTTCTTACGTTGCAAACTCGTTTAGAAAATATGGTGGATCCCAAGCCCTAATACCTTTTTCTTTTTTTCTTCACAAAAGGCGTTTGGGTCGTAAAAGAATTAAGGCACCAGCTTGAGGGAGGGTCAAAAAGAAAACGAAAAAAGTTCCAAACTTTCGCCGCGAAAAAGAGCTACAGTTTGTTAAAAGAATCACCTAGAAGTTTCATTCGATACAAGTCTATCGGCTCCTAGTTATCCCGTATAATTGGAGAGCTACAACTAAAGGAACCATAGTTTTATCCCGGCTGCAATCTCAAAGAGTTTTTAGGTGGCGCATTTTCGTCTTTTGGGCATTATAAAATGTCTCATTACTGACCATCTTTCGGAAAAACTAGTGTCAGAAATCTTTTCAGATTTCAGCGAGTTTAAAGCCTTCAGCCGTCTCCATCTCTAAAGTAACGAAACTCCGGGTAATTGACGGGTTCTCAACCTTCTCCGAGTTGAAAATTAAAGACGGTTTACGTAGTAGGGGTGTACTGGGTAGAGAAACGAGATGGATGCCGAGATGATGGGGATACTTTTTTCTTTGGGGGTTTTTGTTGAAAAGAGATGAACATTTGAACAATAAAGGAGCGTATATATATACACACGTAGGATAGGAGAGGATAGAAGAATTGGTGGCGCGATATTTGGCCCGGGGAGTTTTAAAAACAAGGGTCTCTCCTCCCTGGGTCGTTCGTGAAAATCCTAGCGCAAAGGGATGGGAGTAAGACTTGGGAGTGGAAAAAGAAAATCTTTAGCAGCTACTGTTTGAGAGAGAAAAGGGCATTAGGAGGTGGCTCGGCTTCTTTCTTTTTATAACGTCTTGTTCCCCAAAATGATGACTATCTTTAAAAAGAGAAGGGACAACAAAGAGACACCGCGCGCGACTGCCCGCCAGGCTATTTAGAAAAAAAAAAAAAAAAAAAAAAAACTGGCCAGGATTGAAACCAAATTCGCTACGGAAGCCCCTAAACCTCCCCAAAAATAGTGACAATTTTTATAGGCCACCGTTGGAGAAATATCTGGGAGAAAACATTGTTTCTTCTTCGAAAGTAGTTTTCAAAACTGCTTTTTTCAACTGTGAGATTAAACATTATGTATTAATACGCCACAGATTTTGACTATACTTTTCAGATTTCATTCTAACAAAATTATGGTATAAGTAGAAAATAACAACAATTTAAGGCTATGATTTTTGATCAAGGTTCTAAACGGATATGGCGAGATCTCTTGGAATAGATTTTCAGGATGAGGCCCTATAGCTGCAGCTTTTTTAGCATGTAGGTACATCTGACACTGTCAAGAGAAGATATAAAATTGACTACTTATAGCGGACTACTTTCTTTTTATGATGTTTAACATTGTGCATTAATTCTACTCAAGTTTGCCCCTTTGAACAGCTTGTACTAACGGTAAAAGTACGCGCTATAGGCCGCCTAGTAAACTTCTCGCAAGCTTGCGAACCATCTCCCGCAAAAAATTGATTTTAAAAAACTTTCTACTTGCTTAAAGGGAAAATATGAGCCACGTGGGTTTGGGTTGAGAGTTTCTTCCTATCGAAAAACGCTCGCTTGTTGAAACTACGCTTCAGGAGTGATTTGGTCGGTCACACGACTACGTTTCCAGCTTTCACTGCCAAACATGTGTCCAGAAATTAAAGATTTCTACCCACCCCTTCTTCATTTATACTTGCCCTTAAGTAACACCATAATATACAGCTAAGCCGAACTCCTTCCTCATCATTTTCCACCTCCAATGAATGCGCCCACATTTTGGCGCGAAAAAAAAAGGTCTACAGAGAGTCGAAAGCAAAGTGGACGATATGTTTTGCACGGAATTGTACAAGTAGAAATGCAAGTTAGTGGAGAAGAAGCGAGTGTCAATCGTAACATTCCTAGGCAGGACTTAAACTATCTTTGAAAATTCTTTATTTTCCATTAATCAATACATTTCGGGCATGAGCGCAAGCATAAGGAAAGGGTATATAATGGTACATTTTTTTACTAGATAAGCCTATATGTCAAGGCAAAAATAAGATAGCGCTTGATATCAATTGAAACAGTCCATTCACAATGGAAGATATAAGAAATAAGAAAGAGTAAAAAACCATTTTAGTTCCTTTTAACGAAAATTCCGAAGAATGAAAGAAACCATTTCTTTTTTATCCTTCCCCAATTAGAGTACAATTAATTTTACGATCCTAAAATGCTAAAAAAAAAAAAACTCTTTTTACGGTAAAAGGGTAATATTTCACAACTCTTTTTATAAGTTTGGCATTTATGGCCCAACTCTTCCCTTCCTATAGACCGTTTTCCGCAAAGTTTTAAACCTTTTTTAGCCAAGCTGTCTATATACAAAGCTATAGATACAAAGGACCCCAAAAAACTACCTTCCTAACATGGAGTTTCTTTCGCTTCGAGCAAGTTCGAACCATTAGTTTTTTAACAATTGTACCATCGCTAGCACGATTGGTTAAGTGCCTGATATCCTCGAAGAAAGTCCTATATACCTCCCGTAAAGATTTTCCACAAAAGAAGGGTTTTTTTAGCCAAAAAAAGTGAAAGGGCCTTCGAGATTATATTCTAAACAATGCTAGGAACCGCACCAATAAAAAAAGGTTCACCAAAATTGGTACCAACAGTTTGTGTGTTCCTTTCACTACGTCACTGTCACGTAAGAGTACTGAGAAAGGTGAACCGACGCTTCTTACTTCCCTTTTACTACTCTAAAGTAATGCTGGCCATTCTGATATCGCCCTTTTCACCTATCACGCGTATTTCGCTTTTTTCGCGGAATTTTGACCCAGATTTTTCTCCACTGTTCAATAGCTCGAAGAGCCTTGATGCGAGGAAAGATGGCTTCTGGGAGAAAATATAGCCATCAACACCCCACAGCCTGCTCCCTAGATGCCTATACCAATAAACTTTATTGCCAATATATCACCCATTTGGGCTTTTCACTTTCTCAAGGAAAATAATGGACATTTTTACAAGCAAATAATAAAATAAAAATAAAATGAGGCCCATCCAATTAAAAACATTTCTCAACATTCGCAATTTCTCGCGTCAACGCTAACCAATATATTGCTTCAATCTTCGAAATTTACGAATTTTGGAAAAATATTCAAATAATGAAAAGAAACATGTTAATATGAAGGTTGTTGCGCAAGTACCCGCGTCTTTCAATATACTAAGTTTTAGATTCAAAAATTTCTAAATTAGGAATTAAGATTATGGTTCAAAAATTTCTAAATTAGGAATTAAGATTATGGTTCAACAATTTCTAAATTAGAACTTAGATTATCGTTCAAAAATTTCTAAATTAGAAATTAGATTATAGTTCAAAAATTTCTAAACTATAAATTAGATTATGGTTCAAAATTTATAAATTATAAATTAGATTATGGTTCAAAATTTCTAAATTATAAATTAGATTATGGTTCAAAATTTCTAAATTAGAACTTAGATTATGTTTCTAATTTCTAAATCAGAAATAACATTTAGATTCAAAATTTTCTAAATTAGAAAGTAGATTCAAAATTTTCTAAATTAGAAAGTAGATTCAAAATTTTCTAAATTAAAGTAGATTCAAAATTTTCTAAATTAAAAAGTAGATTCAAAATTTTCTAAATTAAAAAGTAGATTCAAAATTTTCTAAATTAAAAAGTAGATTCAAAATTTTCTAAATTAAAAAGTAGATTCAAAATTTTCTAAATTAAAAAGTAGATTCAAAATTTTCTAAATTAAAAAGTAGATTCAAAATTTTCTAAATTAGAAAGTAGATTCAAAATTTTCTAAATTAGAAAATAGATTCAAAATTTTCTAAATTAGAAAATAGATTCAAAATTTTCTAAATTAGAAAATAGATTCAAAATTTTCTAAATTAGAAAATAGATTCAAAATTTTCTAAATTAGAAAATAGATTCAAAATTTTCTAAATTAGAAAATAGATTCAAAATTTTCTAAATTAGAAAATAGATTCAAAATTTTCTAAATTAGAAAATAGATTCAAAATTTTCTAAATTAGAAAATAGATTCAAAATTTTCTAAATTAGAAAATAGATTCAAAATTTTCTAAATTAGAAAATAGATTCAAAATTTTCTAAATTAGAAAATAGATTCAAAATTTTCTAAATTAGAAAATAGATTCAAAATTTTCTAAATTAGAAAATAGATTCAAAAATTTCTAAATTAGAAAATAAATTTAAAAATTTACAAATTAGAAAATAGATAGATTTATAAATTTCTAAATTAGAAATACGATTTAGATTAATTCAATTTTCTAAATCGGTTTGAAATTAGAATAAAGATTAAGATTCAATCGACTAAATCGGTGTGAAATCTGAAAATTTTATAGTCAATATACTAAATTTTAAAACTAAAAATAAATAAAACTTTATTAATTATTCCAAATATTAAAATTATAGAATACTGGATTAAATTTTCAAATTATAAGATATTGGATTAAATTTCGAAATTTTCAAATTATAAATAAGATATTTTCAACCCTGCTAACACTCGTGCTAACACGATGAAAAGCTTTTTGAAGTAAATTTATATTTCACCATGATTAAAATTAAAAATAAATCTAGTTTCAATCAATAAACTTAATTATGAAATTCGGAAATATATCCAGACTCAATTTATTTAATTATGAAATTAGGAATTAAAATATTCAATTTCCTAAATAAATGGACGTTATTTCGCAACGAATATATTGAAGGTTGATTCAATTTAGGGGTAATAAATTAGGATAGGATTAAATGATTAAAAAATATGCATTCTAATAATTTAATATAGGTAGAGGCCAATATAAATGGAAATCGATCCGGTCATTGTTAGAGGCCTTTGCGAGGCTTGAATGAGATGGATAATCTTTGCGGGCTTCTATCTTTTCAATAGAGTTTAATCCGGAAATGAGAAACACAATATCGTTCCAAGTTGAGGCGAGGGAACATTAATATATGCTGAAGTTGGAAATATTTTAGAGCTTTAGAGCAGTCTTCGAAAAATACCCAAATTATGAAAAAATATTATTTTCCAAATCGAAAATTAAAATGGAAGATTATCCTCAAACTAAATTTGAAATAAATAGATAAAGGCGTCTAAAGTCTACCTGACAATAATTAACCTTAATAAAAATAATGATAATCTGGATTTTAAATTTTTGATTTAATGTTCATTTAATTTTAAAATTTGGTAATTTTTTGGTCCCCGTTTAAAAAGGGGGGTGTTTCATCTTATTGTACCATAAGTATCTTAGTAGTACTCTTTAATAGACTTTATCAGTCCATGAACGAAGAAATGATAAATCCGGGACATGACTCTAATCTGCTTGAGGGAATAAAATTCTCGGTCAGCCTTCGTACAGCGTGTGACGTCATATGACGTCACTTTGCTCCCAAAAACACCATAGCTTTGCCTGTACAGAACTGACCCTTGAAAACGCGTCATCACGCCACGATGATGACGTTTCTTTCAGTAGAGTCTGGAATCATCTCCTAGATTCATCGTGTCTTGGCCCATGAAAAGACCCTCTTACTGAGCTCTACTTTAATCTCAGCTCACAAGTGGTTCACAACATTTAATCACGGCATTTATAATTTATCAGCTTTAATAAAAACTATGTATTCAATCGTATGGTAAGTTCATTAAATTAAAAATTATTTTCCCACTTTTCGAAAATTTGTTTAAATTTTAACATTAAATTTTTATATTTAAATAAGAGATATTCTACGATCGCCATTACAGTTACGTAAGTGAGTTGGAAAAGTCGAATAACGGTTGCTTTAACGTGAGAAGGCAAGAAACTTACGTCACGCGTGACCTCTTATCATCGGGGTCTCAGAAAGGTTTGAGATTTTAATACAAATTTCGATAAACAAGACATTATCATGAAAGAATCAACCCTAAATGTGCTAAAAGCGTAGCATTATCGTATAGGTGGGCCTAAAAGATTCAATCTTCTTTCAAAAATCGATTTTTCTTTTTTCTCGCTCTAGAGGGTAAAGCTAGCGAAACATTTTTTCTTGGATGTCGAATTCTCATTAGCTAGGGATTGTAAAAGAAGAGCGAAAAGGAACCCTGATGCACAAGTCGGCAAATGTCTTTGTAGCCCAAACGCATTCCCTTCGGCGACAAGATGATGCGAGCCTAATAAAGGCCCTTCCCCCTGCTTTTCTAACTGGAAATAGATAAAAGAAGCCAAGCTGAACCCCCATACAATATAAAGGGGCAAGACCCCCAACGAAAGAATAAGGGAAAACTAAAGGCCTTCGCGGATTTGCACAAGAAGAAACGTTGGAGGTAGAAAAGACGCCAAGAAGAGAGCAAGAACAAGGGGTTGTCATTTTTGGAACGGTGGATTTTGATAAACGTTCGTACAACATTGAGAATTCCACACGTATAAAGCCCAGCAGAATTCTAAAGTCCATGCCAACTACAGAATTCAACTCTAAATACACATAAAATGCTATAGCAGTATACAGCCTTACACAGAATAAAAACATCAGTAGAGAACAGCATTCTTCGATGTTAAATCTTATGATAAGCAAAGATGAGGAGTACTGTATATATCAAAATCAAGAAATGATGTTCTCTAATCTTTATGCGGTTTAACATTGTGTATCAATCCGACTCAGCTTTTTTCATTACGCAAACTCTTCTTGAACGAAAAATAATACACCTGTTCAAGAGGTGTTTGCATTATGGGAAAATCTGTTACTGACTAATACACAATATTAAAACTGACTAGATATAAAAGAAGTTTATGCCTACTGAACACGAGTATATCTTTCCTTCAAAGACATTTTGACCTTGAAATTAGGTGACCTTGCGCTGTACATTAACAGCCTTAGAAAAGAACATCTTTCAAAGTCACTTACAGGGGTTTACTTTATGAATTGTATCCATTGTAAGATTGTAAAATTATGTACACACTTCATTTCAATAATACTGTATATTAAAATTTTTACATCTTTGGATTGATGC
The DNA here is from genome assembly GCA_963920705.1 of Odiellus spinosus. Lineage (NCBI taxonomy): Eukaryota > Metazoa > Arthropoda > Arachnida > Opiliones > Phalangiidae > Odiellus > Odiellus spinosus. The sequence goes on along the minus strand of OY987227.1, from coordinate 15,972,840 downwards.
GTTTTGAGGGAAATTCAAATGCCAAATGTGATAGAAAAGTGATTGACGATAAGTTTAAAATGTAGAATAAGTAATGTACTTTCGCGAAAGAAACTGCACGAAAGCAACCGTGCCACGTGCTGGAACGCGCGAAAATCAACTGTTGGTTCTATAATATTCACTCGATCATATTCTCGATCATATTGCTACTCTAATTCCATTTGAAACTCGTGAAAAATTCACGACAGCATCACTTTACAAGTGAATATATTGATAGAAATGTCTCCAAGTTTGTACCCACGGAAAACTAAGACTGATGATGGATATAGTACCATTATGGACAGGCCAGGGTGGTGTACGAGGCTCCAAGGTCATTCTCATTAAAGGCTTAAGAAAGTTATAGAGATCTTGAAGTATAGCAGATTCCATATATTTCCAGCAAAGAAAAGAAAGAAAAAAAAAGTCCATTTACTTTATACTATCTTGGGACAAGTAGATTTGGCACGTTTCAAAGGGTTGGAACTTTGAACTTTTGTTGAAAAGGAGCGTCACGGAGTCTACCATTCATCTTTTTATCGCTGAAACGCGCGCGTGCACTAGAGAATAGCAGGACCCCTGGTTTTTTTTCGTTAATTACCCCCGCGAAAGGGTTGGGACGTTTGATTTTTTTGGCAGGTACATTTCTTTTGAAATGGGGTCCAAATGGATGTTTTTAGGACAGGGGGTTATTTATAGGGGCGGCTCGGAGTACTTTCATGTTTATTTTACTTTGATAGAAAACCCAACCCTTTTTGCTAACGACACGCTAGAAGCTTTACCCCGTTTCGTTTTTAAAAATATCCTATTCTTTTCTTTATTCTTCTATTTTTGGATGAAAAATCAGAGAAAAAGATAAAAAGGTTTTTGAAATTTTAGAATGCTTACCCTATATATACAGGCCTAGGCTTATTCGGAGAAAATGTTTTGTATTTCAAGATAATTTTGATTTCAAGGTCATTCGCAAACTCAAAGAAACTTCGAGTTAATTGAGAGATCCATTTTTGAAATAGGCAAAGAATCTTTTTCAAAGGGAGGCAGCGGTCGAGAGTTGATATTTTAATCTCAGATACTTTTTTGGTTAATATAAAACAAATTATATAAACAGACTTATCAAATGGGTACGAATTATATGGAGATAAAATTTAAGCTCGATTAATAAACAAAATTACAAGTTTATTCAAACGGATAATGCGATGACAAAAATATCACGCTTCTTAAAAATCTATGTAGAATGAAATAAAATTATTTTATTTTAATCTAAATTGGAAGGAACCAACTAAATTACTACATTCTAACATCAAGATATCTATTTGGGTTAAAATCCACAAAGAAACTAGAGTTTCAAATGTTTCTTATCGGCGAATGAATAACTCGTATAACGTATCAATTTCCTATAACAATTATGTGTATTCGATTAACAAGAGCACTACTCCTTTGAGATATTTTCTCTGCAGGGCATTTTTGAATCCGCCTATTTAATTTTGGTAGCCTTTTTTATAATAGCTGATGTGATCGACCTTATAGTTTTTATTTAGGCTATCCAACTGTTCCAAATTATCAAGAGAAAAAACGCATTAGTTTAATCCTTTGGATATTAGTGTGTGCTGAAAATTTATACAAGCGCTTATCTACACCTACACTATAGCTAGTCATTCGCAACCTTAAAAGTGAATGATTTTCGTATTAAAAAGTATATTTTTATTAGGGATTTAAATCCATTCTTAAGTTATAAGCTACAGAAACGAAACCCACCAAATGAATCCATAGAAATGGTAACCATAGTGATGACTGAATTAAACCCACCAGCCTCCACTCTCCTATACATTACCAGCGCCCTTTCCTCGCATCGCGCCCTGAGTTAATGCTTATAACATTGACGTTATCGCTGGATATAGCTCGTAATGGAGTATCCCTAGAATCCTACAATGAATTTGCTCAGCTCGAAGCTTTAGCTCCCACCCAAGTCCCGCCTCAAGTCGACCAAGGCCTAAAGGGATTATTATACTACGCGGTGTTCAACTAAAGATTCCGATTAAAGAGATGTTAGGGGAAAGGGTGTTTCGAAGCCTTCGATATCCGCGTCAAGCAGGAGAGAAAAGAAATTCTCATAGAGAATTGGTTTGAGAATAAAAATTATTTTAAATAATATCGTTTTTTATAACTTGGCATACTTGAATATTTATCACATCAGGGATAAGTTTAATGAATTTAAATTCAATTTCACGTTTTAGTTAATGAGAGAGGCTAACATTATAATCAACTTTGAAAATTCGTTTCTTATTTAAGGACCAATCAAACATGTGTTTAATTCAAATAAAACTTCTTATTTAGGAAATACAAACCAACGATTTTCTTTTCACTTGACGCTATTCAGCCTCAATCGGTGGATAAAATTTAAACTTAAACCCGGAAACAAAACGGAATATAGAAACCATGCAGGACAGAGATGGTGAGCGCTTATAAATCTAACATCCTTTTGTACTTTAAATGGCATTCTACCTTCCTCGTTGGACGGACAATGAGGGAAGGGATGAAGAGAATTCCAATATAATGGGAGAAGAGGCTGAAGAGCGAGTTACGGAGCAAACTCGATCCCCCATCATACACCCCCGCATCTTCTCTCCTACATCAGGGATAGTTAGGAGGGATATACTGCGGGGAATTAGCTCTAATAATTAAACCTCCAAATTGGGAGTAGCTAGACTTAATTTTATCGAGTGCGGGCGGCGGCAGCAGGCACGAGAAGGATTCTCTCCGCTAACCGTAATGAGCTATATAAGCATTCTCATTTTATCCTCCTCCCTTATCCATCCCTCTTTCCTCTCCTCTAATGATCCCTCGTTTTCTCCGATTTAATTATATTACGCTCGTTAAAACGTCGTTGGAAAGTCCTCGCTATAGCTTTAAACACTGTACATTATACAATGCAATTCTATCTAGCTCACCAAAAAGGTATTATTATTTAAATATTTGTGATGAAAAAATAAAATTTGTTTTTCATATTGCGATTATCCTTGGGATGTATGAATGGATTATTATTTATTGGCTTTGAAGTTAATCGATATTTTATAATTTGATATGTATATATATATAGCTCTTCAAAAGAAGATTTGGTTACATATATGTTTTTAATTTCCGGTTTTTTGTTGAAGTTTTTTTATTTTATAATAATGTGATTAGGTTTTATCCTAAGCCTTATAAAATGTAGGCTTACGGTTTCACAATGTTAGTGAATTAAAGGGATACCGAAATAAAGACGAGTAATTATTTTTAATCAATTATAATCAAGCGTTAAAATATGCCTAAAAATCGAGGGGCTGACCACTCAATTTAATTTGTGTACACGCCTGTAGCTTTGACCGTACTGAAGTGCTTACGTAACTGACTACGCATTTAGTACTACCAAAGGCTGTAATCATTTCCGTAAGTGGTTAACCCCTCACTGAAACATATTACTAAAATATAATGAAATTGATTTTCAAATTAAAAACCATAATTTTTGTTTGAAATTGAATTAAATTAAAATTTTGGTCACTAAACTGATTCGGCGTTTGATAAAACTCGATTTCTACAGCGTGGTTTTCATTTTTTTATTCATCGTTTAATTTTAATCTCCCCGCACAGTAAATTTAACGATCCATTAAAATTGTATCATTATAACGTAATATAGTTTATAATTGGTCTATAAAGTTAAAACACTCTGGAAATAGAATTTGCCCATAACACGTGGCTAAATGAGGTCTATAACCCGTAGAGGGTCTTCGACCTTCTCTCATATCTCTAAAAGCGACCTGGAATATCCCTTAAAGGGACCATAATTCTGTAAATCGCTACCCATAAGTCACAACAGGTTACAACGAAGACTACAAGGCCCGTCGCGCACCGAATCCATAATAGCTATCTACCTCCTGTTAAACACTGCACTGAGTACAAAATCAGTTGCTCTTTATGCATCACCAAACGCTATGCAGAGTACAAAGCAACCGAACTTATGCACTACCGAAACTACGTCGTGAAACTACACTGGGTACAAAGCAATAGTACTATATGTACAAGCGAAAACAACATTATTAACAACAAATTATCTAACTATATATGCACTATTGATAACTAGAAATAGTACAGCACTACAGTTAATATAGTACAAATCAGTTGAACTATATGCACTGCCGAAACTAAACTGAATACTATGTTGTTGTACTTTTCTACGCACTACCCAAGTACAAAATCAGTTGTATATTTATATATACTTCCAAAAATTACACTGAGTACAAAGCAAACTGATTTTACAGCTGTTGCACTACCGAAAAAACCCAGTATTGATTTATGCATTAATGAAAACTAAATTGCACGAGTACAAATCGGCTGTACTTTATGCGTGTACAAACTAAAACTATAATAATGAGTACAAACTGATTTATGCGCTACCGGAAACGACACTCCACTACAAAATAGGCAGCTCTTTGTGAGCGTCGACACATTTTTGTAAATAGGTGTTAAGGGCTTTGGGCTTCATTAATTGCTTAACTGCCTATATCGGCCCCAAAGTTGTTCATACTGCAGTACTCCTCCACTGAGTGCAAAGCTCTACTGTAAACGCTTCAACAAATACAAGCCTTTCCATTTAAAAAGCTACAATTAAAGTAGAGTCCAAAATGGTTGATTTTGAAAACATTTAGAAACTATAGAAGAGGTGTGCAACTGGCCTAAGTGGTTCAAAATTTCGCTTTTACCCATCAAATTCGTATTGGCAAGGTATATAGCGTACGTATACCACCATGCACTTTACCAGTTCTTCGACTTTACGTTTTTATAGACATTACATTACAGGACCATCCATGCCGCTAGCTGAAAAACAAGCGTTTTTATGACTTTAATTTTTCTTTCATTCTAGCTAGGGACTTGAAAAATATTAGAGAAAGCCCTACAGGCACCTAGATGCGCTAAAGGTTACACCGCCTTACCGGTAAGCCATACGGATCCTAAACTCGGATATGTAGTTGAGTTTTTTGAACCAAGAGTCACTGAACTCACCAAAAGAAAAAAAAGGATGACCCCGCGGACAATATGAGTGTCCGAAAGGTTTTAGTACCGTTCTAACAGTAAAAGTATTTTGTCGATATATATTCAAGCCTTTTTATCTCGTGAAAGTACCAAACGGTAACAAAAAACCTTCTATTTTTATAGTTTTTACTAGCTGGGACATAAAAATATCAAGAAACCCGATTTCTTTGAGTTGTATATTGGTTGATTTTCGTAAAAAAAGGAGGATTCTAAAAATAGGTACGCTACAAAAGAATTGAAACCGTTTTATTTTTACTACTGTTCGTAACTTATCCGTAAAACGTCAATTTTAAAAAGGGATCTGCGAGCTCTGAGCATTCGTTTTATGTTTCGGAACAGAATTAAAGGGGCAGTAAAATATATTGTTATTTATCCTAAAAAAAATCCCAAGTTTCATAGGTAAACTAAATTTTGAATAATTTAAGATAATTATAAGCATTTTTTTAAATTAATATAATTATAAGCATTTTTAAAATAAATTAAGATAATTATAAGCAATTTTGAATAAATTAAGACAAATAAAGGCATCTACAAAATTTTAAACCTCTGCTGCGTTGACGCGGTTTTTAAGACAAAATATATAGATTTATTTTTTCCCGATGTAGTTGGTTAGATATGACGTAGTTTTGCTATGGAACGTAACTATAACGATATGGTTCATAAGAAAGGGATAGGACATATGGATTAAGTACTTTCACGAAAAAAACAGCGCAAATAAAACAGTATCACTTGCCAGAACTGGCGGTAATCAACCCGAAATCAATAAAAATCATTTAAAATTATGGTCTACTTTTGTTGAAAAAAATGACTCGCATATTTTTGACATTTACATTTTGAAGTTTCTTAAGTATCAACCCCGAGATATAAAATTTTAAATATGACATTTTAATAGTATGATAAACCTAGAAATATAATCCATAGGAATTAAAAATGGTGTCAACCCCACTTTAAATATATTCCATAAACCAAAAACTATAGATTAATTATGGTTTTAAAATTAAATTCAATCATGTCTCCCTACCTTTAGATACAGAATAGATCTTCTATGCTGTATTCAATGTTTTATACAGCAACAGTAACATTATCCCGCGGAAAAACTTGTTTACTTTGTTTTAAATTCGATTGTTTCCAAAAGTTATTTTCGATATAATAAAAGAATCCAAGAATTTCGATTTCAAATTTTGCTCGGTCGTACTTCGTCGCTTATATATCATAAAGAGTTATTAAAATTTGGGCGATTATCGTTCTTTTCCCCCAAACCCCTCGCTATATATATACCTCCCTTCGACGTATAAGCCTGACTTCTTGATATTTGATCCATAAATCCAAAACCAAGAGGAGGGAAAAGTTATTTCCTGTTGTTACCCACTTTCCCCTATTCCTCCTCCATCATACTCTATCTCTCTTCTCCCTTATCCCGGATCAAGAAACAATTTTCCATCATAGGCAGCAAAAAGAAGGAGAAAAAATAAAATAAAAAAGAACGGTATATCCAACGATGGCCTGAACTCAATTGTATAGGGTTTCATATGGATCCATCCACCTTCACCTCCCTCCCACACAACTTTCCTGATAATTCAATTTTCCCCAATGCTCGGCTCAAGTTTAACCTTATATAGTAGGCTCGTGGAGTCGTGGCTTTCATTACAGTATACAATTTCCCATTAAAATTTCACCAACGAAATGACATTTGACATAAAAAACGAACGATTAGAAGAAAAAAAAAATGTCAATAATCTTTTAAACAACATTCGTTGACCATGCTGTGATTAAACTTATAATAATATAAAAATAATTTACGAGACTACTATCTGCAACCTAAAGGCGCATTCGCAAAGGAGCGGAAATTTGAAGCGAAGCTGAAACCAAAAGCTGAAAGCGGTTTAAAAACTGCGTCGTCATTTTCGGAAAACAAGTTTTCGCATCTGAAAACACTTTGAATTTCCCGCTGAACATTTCACATAGAAGATTGTTTTGTTGCCGATGGACGGCAGAATGATTGCTTCACAAGCTATTTATGTAAATTTTAAAATGGCGGCTGTAGACAACCAGTTGTTATTACTTCTGTTGTTAAGAAAGAAATTATTACTTTTAAAAATGTTGAGAAGAAAACGAAACATAGCTAGAAAAAAACCGCCTAATTATTATGGTTTGAAGTTGATCTTCGAATCTCTGTCGTCTGCACGTTTTTTTCTCTTCGTCCGACCCCCTTATCGCTTTTTTTGATTGGATCTTTCATTCACGTGGTACGAAGCTGAAACTGAAAGATCAACTTCAGTTGATCTTGGCTGAAACCAAAAATTTCCCTGCTTTCAGGATCCGCTTTCAGAATCAGCTTGAAGAAACCAGATTTAGCCTATATGCGAAATGGTAAGCTAAAACTGGTTTTAGAATCCCGCTTTTAGTTTCAGTATTCAGTTTCCGCTTTCCGCTCCTTTGCGAATGCGCCTTTACAACAAGTGATTTTTTTATCGAGTCCTTGTTTAAATAGGTCTAGTCCAACAGTAAAAAAATTTACAAACAAATATTAAACTAGAAATAAATTTAAAACTTACCATCAAAATAGGCTTAGCTGGATTCTTGGAGATATACTGAACTCAACGTATAAGAACTAGCGACCAATGACACTGATCATGGAGATCATGCACTCCCCATATAAGAGCCATCGATCAATTTCATTGGTCGCTATAGACCTTATATGGGGAGTTCAGGTGATCTTGAATCCAGCTAAGCCTAATTTCCAGGCGAGTTTTAAATTTATTTCAAGTTTAATATTTGTTTTTAAATTTTTTTTAATGTTGGATTAGGCCTATTTAAACGATAAGGAAAAGATAAAAAATTCACTTGTTTTTAGGTTCCATTCTCCCTTTAAGTGAAACAGTTTATTAAATAAACATTTTTAGGAGAGCTTTCGGACTTACTAGTCCATTTTCAATCCCTTTCTAAACAGTTTAGCAGTCTCGTAAATTATTTTAATATTATTAAATATAAATTTCCAATACATTAAGAAAACAACTCTAATATATTGCTACATTGACTGGATTAAAAATTAATAGAGCAGTTAAGATAACGCAAGAATTAAAATGAAATTTCAATGGTATAAATATTGTAGAATGCTATAAAAAACATATAGCAATAAGTGTGCCACTTCTCATTGCTTAGTCTTTAAATATAAGGTAATTATGCAATGGAGTTTATTTAAACAAATTTTGCCTCTAAAGTAAACTTTGACTGAAGTCAGTAAATCGTAGCTGAAGGATTGCATGGTGCTGCGTGGTTTTAAATTTTCGTTTCATAATAAGCTAGCGCACGTCGCGGCTTAAACTTCATTAAAAGGGTAGGCAGTTTTATAGCGCGGGTAAACTAAAATTAAGGTCATACTACATCTTATCCCTTAATTCTTAAAAGTCCTTGGCCGTTTTCATTGAAGGGCAAGCCTCACAAAAATCAGGTCTCTTGGTTATATCAAGTTATTGAAATAGAACAACAAAATGCGACTCCAAAATCGGGCACTCCGATGACTAAAATCTGCCATTAATATAAAGAGTGCCCTATATAGTTAATCAACATTTAATTTTCCATTCCCCCTCGATTGAAGTGAGAGAAATAACGTCAGATGCGGATTAAGTAAAAAGTATAATGCTTTTAGAAATACCAAACCGGTCTGATAATTAGCAATTTCGATGGAACTAAGAGGGGAAAGCTCGCGCTTAAAGTTCTACTTCCATCTCACACTGTATTAGGGTATTTTGAATCCACACATGCGCATATGGGAGTAATGGATAACAGGATAATTCATCTTTTCGGGCCAAGTGCTGGCTTATTCAGATATTTCATAAGAGGAGTAATCTTATATTTTCCGACAAAAGATTTAGTAAATTTTTAAATTTAATAACTGTTTTAATTTTTGTACGCAGTCAGTTTGGATGCAAAGCTCTGAGTCCTACTGGAATATATTGCTAGCCACCAAATGGAAAATTTTTACGAGACCTTTCCTTTATCAAACTAAGGCAGATACCGTAGCCTTTTTCCTTTCATATAGTTATAATCAAACTCATTTCACTCGAACAAACCAAGAGGAAACTTCTCTTTACTAAAAGCACCGTTGTTAAAGATATCCATATAATTTCACCTTGAATTGACAGAACGTACAAAGCCGGGTTACGCGGCAGTATCTTTATAAATTTGTTTACTTGGAAATAAAGGTATGCCTTACCTCCGCGCGTGCTGAAAATAGAGGTGAAATTGAACTATATTACAAACGTGTTCATCAGGAGAAGTCTGCGCGTTTGTAGTATTCAGAAGATAATCCCCCTTTAATATACATTTCTTCACAAGTTCACTAAATATTAGTAAAATGACCTGCCTTATAAATAAAATTATTTTCCATACATATTGGTAAAATAACCTTCCCTAACTATATTAGTATAATGGTATTTAATAAATATAATTCCCTAACTATTACTAAAATTAACTTTCCCTAACTATTACTAAAATTAACTTTCCCTAACTATTACTAAAATTAACTTTCCCTAACTATTACTAAAATTAACTTTCCCTAACTATTACTAAAATTAACTTTCCCTAACTATTACTAAAATTAACTTTCCCTAACTATTACTAAAATTAACTTTCCCTAACTATTACTAAAATTAACTTTCCCTAATTATTACTAAACGTAGCCTTCCTTAACTAATACTAAAATTAAACCTTCCGTAACTATTACTAAAATTAAACCTTCCGTAACTATTACTAAAATTAAACCTTCCGTAACTATTACTAAAATTAAACCTTCCGTAACTATTACTAAAATTAAACCTTCCGTAACTATTACTAAAATTAAACCTTCCGTAACTATTACTAAAATTAAACCTTCCGTAACTATTACTAAAATTAAACCTTCCGTAACTATTACTAAAATTAACCTTCCGTAACTATTACTAAAATTAACCTTCCGTAACTATTACTAAAATTAACCTTCCTTAACTATTATTAAAATTAACATTCCCTAACTATTATTAAAATTAACATTCCCTAACTATTATTAAAATTAACATTCCCTAACTATTATTAAAATTAACCTTCCCTAATTATTATTAAAATAACCTTCTCTAACTATTATTAAAATAACCTTCTCTAACTATTATTAAAATAACCTTCTCTAACTATTATTAAAATAACCTTCTCTAACTATTATTAAAATAACCTTCTCTAAATATTATTAAAATAACCTTCTCTAACTATTATTAAAATAACCTTCTCTAACTATTATTAAAATAACCTTCTCTAACTATTATTAAAATAACCTTCTCTAACTTTTACAATCCCTTCAAAATCCATTCTCATTTTCCTTAAAATTCCATACTTTTCCTTCCAGGACACCAAATCTTTTAGAGAAACGAGTTATATTAGCCCATTCTTCTCCACAGTGACCTCTCAAACTGAAACCAACGAAAACCCCTCACTCCTATACACGTTTGTACACGCGCCAAAGTGATGACGAAGTAATGGGAGAAGAGGAACGGACTGCCAACCAATCAGAAGAGGTCCGATTTAGATACGCCTCCCATCATCCCCGGGTTTTACAACGAAATCACCGAGAAGAAACTCCTTTGAAGAGACCGAACGCTCCCAAACCTTCGGATTGGTTGAATAAGCCCTATAGCGCTTCCCAGGGTAGAATCCCAACCCAGGCAATATTCCCTCATCTCTAGGCCGTCTAGAGATAATAATACGAGGCCGAGAAGCGAACGGGTGTATCTTGAGTCCGAGCAAAAAAAAGGAGATACAAGGACAGAAACACGTGGATTCTCTTCGTTGACTTCGATCGAAGAACATCACAATTTTTAACCAGCTCTTCGGGAGAGAAAAAACTTGAACATTTTTTTAAAGATAAATACTGAGGCCAGTAATTAGTTCGGATGCAAGGCTTGCAAGGTTTACAAGCCAATAATAGTACGATGTTTTCGTTCCCATACTGTTCCCAATTCAACGGCGGTCGATCGTCGTCCGTTACCGGTTCGCCGGTCGGTTCTCCCAGTCCTCCGTTGACTTTATACGGACATCCTTACGCGGACACAACCCGTTACGGTTCAGCTTCGCCACCGACGTCTACGTCTTCGTTACCACTGTGTTTAAAAACTAACTATCATAACCACCAAAGAATGCCAACAGTTACGGCTTCAAATTTTCGAAAAAGTACGACGGGAAAATCTTCGTTTACGATCGAAGCCATTTTGGGTTTGCAATCGCGTCACAGCGACGACGATGACGACGAAAACACCATGGACCATAACGGAACGATTAATTCGTCATCTTCGAATCATCATCACCACAATTACCACGGTGTTGGTACTACAGGGATGGTACATTCTACGGTACCCCACGAAAGTCACGTTTATTACAACACGAAGTCGGAAGGAGGGGTGAGCGGTATAGTATCGTCGCATCTGTCGCAAGCGACTTCCGGAAGAAACGTAGCCACCGGAAATTACTTTAACGGTCACGGTGTACATGGAAGCCAAAATCAACAGCAGAATCAGTCTCGATTTCATCAGCAACATCATCATCAACATCATAGTCAGGGTGGTGGAAATTCCTCGCATCATCATCTTAGTCATCATCACTACGTGCCTGTTGTCGATCCTTACATCTGCACCAGTCAACAATTGTCGCCTCCTTGTTTGTCGCCCGATTCCACACGAAAAGGTCAGTTTTAAATTAAATTATAAGAGGTTAAAATCACCCAAAATTTATATCCTCTCTAATTTTTCGTGGGATATAGTTTTGAGTAATTTTGAACATTTTGGGCTGATTCTGTTTGACATTTTAGAGCATATATATTTGAGAGAATTTTTAGATAATTTTGAATAATTCTAGAAATTTTAAAATATGAGCTAATTAATTAAAACCCGGGACTTGGCGCGGAATGTGTGGTCAACGTATTTTGGTAGCCATTCTGGTATACCATCAGAATAGTTTTCACATTTACTGATTATATCTTACAATACAAGAAATTTTAAATCATTCCGATATTACGCAAACCAAAACTGTGTTATTTTCACTCCATGGTTTCAAGGCACGATTTATATCCGATTATGAAAACAATAAAAACTTTCCATAAAATTATAAACGGCCCTTGCAAAAATTATTCAAGCCCATTCGTATATATTCTAGATAATTTTTCATAAATATATAAACTATATATAGGTTTAATATTATGTATTAATCCGCCCTAACACTCGCAGCAATGAAAATTATTTTTGAACATTAAAAAATAAAAATAAAAAATTATTCGCGGCCCTAGAAAAAATTATCTTCGCTATTTTTAAAGGGATACTTAAACTATCAGTTAAAATTCAAGAAACTAAATTTATTTATCCTTAAACGCTTCTAAAAAACAACCATTTTAAAAACTCGAAGCCTAAATAAATGAAATTATTTAATTGTAATCAGTCAAGGAAGAGAACTTGAATTAAAATCGAATTATTATTACAGAGCTTAAAATAAAGAAAAATAATACTTATTAGAGCGTTTAAGTATCCCTTCAATAATGCGTGATACAAAATAGGGAATCAAAAATTCCAAAATTACAATAGGATGAGCAGCTCGAAATGATAACCGTTATAAATAAATTCATCACAGTTATAGGAGGGCCCTTCTTCAACCCCGCAACAGAAATCCCAGACTATCATATTGAAGCCTCTTTTTTATATAAAATTTTATATAGAACGTTATATACAATAACGTATGGGGAAAAGAATCTCTTTGACCCCCGTATATAACCTTTAACAGAACCACTTGACACGGGCGTTATTGAAAGCCTTCCTCTTTCCCGGCGCGCTCGTGACAAAAGACCCCATAGAAGCCCAAAAGCCGTCGGCTGTTTATCACAGACACCCCAGAGTAGTCCCCGATTAAAAAGGGAGCGACATTGTTCGCGGAGAAAGCGAGGGACCAGGGAGAGAGATGAGGGAACCCGAAATATTTCAGCCCGTGTAATTTTCTTTTTAATATATAATAACATTCAATCGAAAAGGAGGCGAAAGGCGGTTAACGTTTTATCTCTTTACTGTTGAACGTATTTCAACTATTGGGTTGTATTCGGAGGAAGAAAGAAAATGAATTGGGCGCTCGGAACTAGTATCGATAATTAGCTTAACAAGTTCAAGAAAAGTTGGATATGCTAACTTTTTTATCTAATTAGTTTTAATATTGTGTTTCACTTAATGTAAATTTCACTTGGAAATGTACAATTTGTTGGAGAGAAATTAGCAAATGGCGAAATTAAACACAATATTAAACCTCATGCAGGGATTAAAAGTAATTCTATTGAACGATATGGATCCGTTTCAATACATGAACGTACAAAAATAGGCCCTCTTCATATTAATACAACATCGTTTCTTAAAGGGAGAATGCAGCCCGATAATAGCTTCGTTCACGCTTTCGAAGGTAATAATTCGAATTATTGAGAAAATATCCCTTCAGTTTAGCCCAAATTTTCACACTTTGACCTTTTCATAACTGTTGAAATTCATAAAAATATTTCACACTTTGAAACCGTTTTAACCAACATTGAAAAGTCAAGGGTTCAACTGTAGAGATATTTTCTTAATAAACAGAATTATTACCTTTAAAAGTTGATTTGATCGTTCAAAACGGTTTTACAGTCTCTAGTGTGAACGCGACTATTATCAGTTTTGCAGTTTCAAATTTATGTGATTTTCTGAGACAGATCATTTATAAAAAGAAATATGTATAATATCACATGTTGTACGGCTGCATTCTCCCTTTAAGGATGTAGGAGACTATTTTTTTGTACACTCCACAGTGCACATTAGAAGCTTATCCAGGCAGTTCTCCTATATATAGACAGGGATTGTGTCGGTGTTTCTATAGCGAGTTCAATTGGCCTTACTCATCATCCTATTATTCCGCGGATGATGTCGAATCCCAGGAATTTTCATAGCAACAACCCCCTGGCGGGGTGAAAAGGGGGCATAAACTCCCGTTTTATTGTATAATCCGTTTTAAGGGACAGAAAGAGAGGGGGTGAGCGACCAAAAACATAGCTAATTGATTAGGAAAACGAGAGGAGGATAAATTGTATCGCGTAAGTCGACAAAGGGATAAAGAGAACATTTTCGACTAACTGAAGAAAAGCGTTACGAATATTTTACTGGTAGAGAAGTATAATGACGAATTTATGCAGCTATAGTATTAACGGTTACATACTTATAAAACCGTGTTCTATGGTAATTTTAGTTCCTTTCACGCTTGCAACTGATTAGAGTTGTATATAATAGCCAATTATTATTTTTACGCTGTATATTTAAGTCGCCTTAGCAATTTTTCATTGATTTAATTTGTGATAATTTTGGGTGTTATAAAAGATTGTTTGTCCTAATTATTTCAAATTAATTTGGACCCGAAATTATTTCAAAAATATAAGATAAAATTAAATTGAAAAGACTATTGAATTATAGTTAATCGAGTACCGATCAAAAATTCTATTAATTCATAGCGCCTGTAAAAGTGTTCCAGCCACTTCGCTTCAATGTTCAGGGAGAAGACTAACACATTGCACCTTCAAGCTAAATTTTGTGGGGGCTTTTTAACATTAGCATGCCTGTCTTTGTTTATAAGCTACGTTTAAAAAGTTATGTTATTAGAAATAATATTAAATTTATATGCGGATGACAGATAAATAAACTAAGGAAATGTTAATTGTTAACAAATATGTAAATTAATTTATATCTAAACAATTTTTCGTTTATTTCTCTTTTTCACAGATAAACCATCTCCTCTACGACGATCGTACCAATCTCAACATTCGCCCAACAGCAACGCCGATTCCGACCAATCATCTTCGACAACGGGAAGCCAACACCGTTTAACGCCGAAAATGACCCCTAACGGGAGTATCGGAGGTCAACATTCGCCCATCAGTAGCGCTAAATCGAAGCGCGTTCGAACCATTTTCACTCCGGAACAACTAGAAAGGTTGGAACGAGAATTCGAGAGACAACAGTACATGGTCGGCCCCGAAAGACTCTACTTAGCCTCGGCCTTGCAACTCTCCGAAGCTCAAGTCAAAGTATGGTTTCAAAATCGTCGGATTAAATGGAGAAAACAACATTTGGAAATGCAACAAGCGCGATTGGCCAAATTTAGAGGTTCGGATAGCGAAGAATCTCAAATTACCACGGAAGAAGTCATACCGGACGTGTAAAATTGTTAAAAATCACTATTTTAACGAACATTTGCGTTTTAATATTATCAATGAAGGCTTTAATTTTAATTATTTTTAATTTAAAACCCCCCGTCCGATTGTATATATATATTTAATTTTATTACGAGAAAAAAATCAGAAATCTTGGAGATCAACGTGTAATTGAAACCCGTATCCTAATACGCGTCGAACGATTGTTATTAAGCCTAGCTAATTTTAGTTAATTAAAAATACTCTAGTCAAAACTTGTAAATAATTTAAGACCAATTGTAACAAAAGTGACGCGCGCTTTCTTCGTCTGTTTTTAAAATTGTACATATTTTTGGGCTCCTCGAAAAAAAGAATTAAAAATTTGAATTTTTGTAGAAAAATTCTTTTCATTTCTTAATTAAGCTTATAAACTTTAAAACCTCAAAATTTCAAATATTCGCGAGCAATTCATTTGGGTATATTATTATACACTGCGGAGATAAGGGTTCCATACCTTATAATGAACAACATCAAAGAGAATCGGGCTTAGCTTATTAAAAGGATTTTAAAATTACATTCCAACCCGAAATAATTTCCCCAAATTCGGAGAAGAGTTACTCTTCGTATATTACGCTATACTATACTGTATATTCGGAAAAATAGTTTCGACGGAGTGAAATTCAGAACATAAAATAATTAAGTTTTAAGAAAAGCTGCAGGCGTATAGTTCGTTATTTACGCTATTTAGGTTATATAATTAAATTATTTTAGTCCTTATAAGGCCTCTTTTTTAAAGAGAGCATGACTTAACAGGGCTGTGGATTTTTATTAGAACTCATGATTCGATGCAAAGTGAATGTTTACTATTTATAATTAGGCCTATATTATAATCATTAAATACTTTCGAAATAATCTTTCTGGAAATGATAAAAAAATGTTTTTTTCAGCGAAATTTCCAAATCAAATCATTTGTTGGAGTCAAATTTCCAAATCAAAATTTGGTTGGAGTCAAATAACTGTTGAAGCCAAATATCTAAATCAAATAATTTGTTGGATTCAAATCGATTCAAAAAAATGGTTTCCCGTTCACACCACTACAATTAAAGGTTTTGAATCAAAATAAAATAATTGTTGGAATCAAATAATTTGTTGGATTCAAATCGATAAAAAAAAAAATGGTTTCCCCGTTCAAACTACTCCATTTAAGTTTTTGAATAGAAATCAAATAATTGTTGGAATCTAATTTCCAAATCAAATAATTGTTGGAGTGAAATTTCCAAATCAAATAATTTGTTGGATTCAAATCGATTTAATCGACACCAAGGCCTAGTATGAACGCACCTTATAGGATATTGTAAATGGATAGCTGATGATTCGCGTTTTAAGAGAAGTTACAATATTTTTTACTATATTTAACAAACGTTCAAGTTAAATAAAATTAGTTTCGTAAAATTAAATTATTTTTAAATGAATGATTTTTTTCCGTTATAAAAGAGAAATTATGTGTTTTGATTTACATACCACTATATATAGGAAATAAAAATAACTAATTAATGTAAGGCTAAGTTAGTAATTACTAATTATAAAATCAACCTGTTTTATTATATACTTCATGCTCCCTTTAATGGTTACATTCAATTCATCACGGGGGGGGGGGATCTTCCACCAGATACTTTGAATGGTGGTAATGTTCTCTGACCTCTTAGTTGAAAACACCCTATAAAAGCTCTTTAGATAACTTGAAAAGAAGCCATTTTTGGTGCAAAACTGTCCGAGCTATAGTCGTAATTAGTCCCCGAGAGAATCGATCCTATCAATCTTGGAAAAAGCATTTTGTTCAAGATATTTCCGATCGAAAGAAACAGCGTGCGGTTTTCGATAAACAGTCTCGAGGGTCCGATCTCAAGATGGAACGGATATAGTTCCACAACACACGCATGCATGCATGGGAGAATAATCCCGAAAATATATACCAAAAGTTCACTATACGCCTCCGCGCATTGCCAAAAACGGACGATAATGATCCAATTTATCGTCACAAACTAAACGATTGGAGTCCAGCGCAGTCAATTCCAAGAATAGAAGAAAAGAAATCTCATAAACGAGGGCAAAATAGGCTTCACTAAATATAAAGCCCCGTGGTAAAAGGTTTATTGCAAATGGGACGAGACCCTATACTTGATCATACTCGTATTTCTTTTGTGTAATATCGCGACGGGAGCCCATTAGGACCCGGTATTATAGGCCTATCAAGCAAAATAAAGGAATATCAGGCTCTTTAATACAGTTTAACCAAGATTGTTTATAGCCAAGAATATTGCGATCAAGATATATAAACAGTAAATCAAGCATATTACGAAATATAATATGTTTCATCGTAAAGTTAGTTTGTAATATAACGTAGCCCATTTTTACGAGTTCTATGCCCGTTTATCAAAGGGGTTTTAATTCGAGTTCTTTGCCCTCCCCCCCACTTTCCATAATAAAAACTTACATGTAATATTAAGAGTAGGGACGCTAATGCTAGCAGTGTCATGAGCGCTAGCATAAGTTAATTACTAGCTCGTAAGTTTCCCTGGGAAACATTAATTTCTAGACAATGGCAGAGCTCAAACTAAAATCCTAAAATAAAAATGTATAATTTACTTATTATTTAGCAAAGTTCGTGAACTTCGTGGCGCTGTATTTCGAAATAAATTGTGCTCACAATCCTTAGAAAACTTTCCGGGAATAAATTAGTTATTTGCTAGAATTCTTTCTTTCATTTGAAGAATGCTCAGAATATGGAGATATTTCCTAGAATTACTGAAAATAAGTTATATACTTTACTGACCAATTTTCAATTTTAAGGCGTTTTAGATTCCTTGAAATAAAATAGGGTATTTTTGGTTTTTTTAGGGAATTGATTGCAATGGGAGATGTATGCGATATTCAAGCTATCAATAATTTCGGGGGTATGCATTCTTCAGAGCCGAGGTGGAATTTTGAAAATGAGGAAGGCAAGGCTCTTAATTACCATAAATCGCGTAAGTAATTATAGTTTTCTTGATAAAAACATTATTTAGATTACGTTATCAACAACATTATAAGGGTATGTTAAGTTTAAGTAACCAACAAATAAATAAATAATTAATACATATCTTCTCAGCATGTCCATTTGGCTGACAATCAGTAATCATATACGTGATAGCAAACACCATGCATGGAAGGAAAACATGACCGATATAGGAAATAGGTTTCAAGACTAATACAAAATGAAATTTCCAAAATTGCAAAAGAATTAGAAAGAACATTATATAGAAGAGAAGAAAGCCCAATATTATCAGAGATAATGGATCTATAAAAGAGATAACTCAGCGAAAACAATATATATAAAGAGATAAAAAAGATTCAGACGATCCGAAAAGAAAGAGAGACAATATAACATCGAGAAAAGCTAAAAAGCAAGAATTTGGTCCAGAGACTAGACGGAATCCAGAGCGCTATGACAAAGTAATACTATTATTTATCCCTTAACAACCTCCTCCTTCGTGTTTATAGTCTGTCTCATCTGAAGAATTCAGTATATAGAAGAAAGATTTGTTCATCCAAAATGAAAGTCTTTTTATGGGTCATTTTTCTCTTCAGAGAAGGAAATGAATTCATAGATTTTATGGGGAGGTGGAATTTTACACCACATTTTTTTTTTTTTTTTTCTTCTTCAATAAATGTATTCTTCAATACGAAAAATGGTATATATAGGTTGAAATTTAAAGTCTTTTGATTTATTTTAACTGTTTATAATTAATGTACTTTCTTTTTTAATAGTGATCAAAGCGTTTGAGAACCAGGTAACTTAAGAGTTTTAGCCTCCAAAAATGATAAACGTCGTCTGCTTAAGCTAAGACTATTAACAATAGACACCTATCTTAACGGTAAACAATGTCAAAAGGAGTAACTACTGTTCGAAACTGTTTCTGCTTTTAATCACGCGTAAACATGTTAATTACTCTAAGCAATATTTAAAACTCTTCGTGATAATAATAAATACGAATTTATTTGATATCTGCTAAAGCGCTTTTGTTACGTGATATGGTAAAATTCTCTTATAAAGATATATCTCTACGTTATTCGTACGGTTCCTCAATCTATAATAATAATGTTATCGCGGAATCCTCAAGTTGGAACAAGTCTAGATTGAATTCTGGCAACGTCGGCAAGAACGCAAAAATCGAAAGACCCAGCCGGCTTACTGGCACGGGGATTGAAATAATATAATATTATTTCATATGTATTGAGATAGAAGCAAAGATTACTAGCCGAAACTTGTATACGTATAGAAATTGTCATACGCCAGATTAGGACCCACCAAAATAGGGGAACCAGCTAGTGGCCGCCACCCAGAGAAAAACGACGATGGAGGAAAAGGCAAAATGTTATTGTAGGCTGACTGCCGCGTTAGGGAAAGCCGACATATCAGGGGGAAGGAATCCGGAGAAAAAGAAGAGAGTGGAGAGAAAACGGAGGGAGGAGTTCCAGATCGGAGAAGCTGCTATATGGAACGAGGAGGAAGAGAGAGAGAGAGAACCGCCCGAAACGCCGCGGCTCGTAATTGCATTCCTGTCATACCAACGTCGTGCGGCGAAACGGACAGTTTAGACACACATGGACTAAAAGGGAGGAGAAAGTGAGGAAAGGGGGATAGAGTGAGCTCCCCCCCTCAGGGGGAAAACGTATTACGATTCACCAGCCAGAAGCTCAACATCCTCCTCGTCCCACATTCTGGGCTGCACCCTTCATCCTATAAGATGTCTTTTAAAGCTTTTCACTTAAGTCTTATATAAGAATATCGTCCCCACAACGGTTCAGTTTTTTTAGCTTCCCCCCCTTCTTCCTGCCTCTAACAATCCCTAGTTTGTTCGAGAAGAGTTAGGGTATGAACAGAAACGGGGAAAGATGAATATATAGTGTTTGGATGGATATGATATCGATGATTCAACTTAATAACTTAAAAATGATGTTAATTTAATTATATTGAACCTATAATTAAAGCTGAATGATTTTTTCTTATTAAGAAAAAAAAAAAAAAAAAATTAAATTTTGAGAAATGTCGATTATTTTATTTTTAATAAATATACACGCTATAAGTTGCTGAGTTTGAAATTTTCCTCAAAACTGTATTTTGGGTGAAATAAATTCAAGGGGGAGCAGATTTATACTCAGTTACTCGGTGGCAACCCTGACCTTATGTTAATTTCCAAATTTTCTGACCCTTTCGGCCAATTTCCAAACTCCCTGACGTTTTGGACCAATTTCCCTAACCTTTAGGGCTAATTTTCAAATTCCCTGACCTTTTAGGCTAATTTTCAAATTCCCTGACCTTTTGGGCTAATTTTCAAATTACCTGACTTTCTGGGTTAATTCCCCTGACCTTTTTGGGTTAATTCCCCTGACCTTTTTGGGTTAATTCCCCTGACCTTTTTGGGTTAATTCCCCTGACCTTTTTGGGTTAATTCCCCTGACCTTTTTGGGTTAATTCCCCTGACCTTTTTGGGTTAATTCCCCTGACCTTTTTGGGTTAATTCCCCTGACCTTTTTGGGTTAATTCCCCTGACCTTTTTGGGTTAATTCCCCTGACCTTTTTGGGTTAATTCCCCTGACCTTTTTGGGTTAATTCCCCTGACCTTTTTGGGTTAATTCCCCTGACCTTTTTGGGTTAATTCCCCTGACCTTTTTGGGTTAATTCCCCTGACCTTTTTGGGTTAATTCCCCTGACCTTTTTGGGTTAATTCCCCTGACCTTTTTGGGTTAATTCCCCTGACCTTTTTGGGCCAATTTCCAAATTCCCTGACCTTTCAAAGTTTTCCAGATCGTGTACTAACCATCATAGAAATAATGTAGTATGCGAAAGAAAGCGAAAATAACTGTAAGTTACTAGGTTTTCTTTGCAAAACTTTTAACCAGTCAAACCTTAAGCCTAAACCCTTCATTCACCAGCTTGTATCGTACAGGAAGCTTATTTTTTATGCCCTATATATATACGTTTACCCTTATAGCTAAGAGCTACCCTCCCATTATTACTTGATGGTTATAAATCGGCTTAGATGAGACCAGGAAAAAAAACGGAGAATGAGCTAAATTACGGTACAAACAGAGGATTTTCTTATTTGGTGCCTTCATCCCCGAAAGAATGAAGCTTTTTAAAGAGTTTTAGGAGGTTCGAAGGGGGCCAAGGAATGAGATTATTTGACGTTTAGTTTGGGCAGGATCCTCTTCTCTTGTTTTTTTAGGGTCTAAGTAGAAAAAAAAATGTTTCCCAAAATGAGAAGACTCATTACAAAGAACGGAACGAACCCTTCATCTCAATTATCTTGATGTTTTAACAGTTTTATCCAAGGGTATGTTCTTAACTTCTTCTACGAGGGAAAGAAGGATACGAAAATTGACCCTTTGACGTCAAGGCTGCAGCGTGGGGGGATAAGCCTTATTTTATTTTAATAAAAGTTATTTTGGCGTGGCGATTAACAACCAAATTCTTTAACACGACCATCGGCCTTAATCTAACGCTCAAACATATAGAAATGGAATATTTTAAAAATTAACAGGACTTTTTTCTTACAAGGGTTGCAAGCTATGTGTGAAAAATGAACCCATTGATATCACCTAACTTGGCACTTTTAAAACTTTAAAAACATAAAAAAATGTAATATTTTTGTCTAATCAATTTTGTACATTTTAGCTTAAGTCACACTAGCATTTCTTAATCGATTTGAAACGGTAAAATCAAATCGATGTTCAAATCGCCAAGAATCGTTTCAAGCGTCCATCGTTCACACATTATCTATACAAATCGATTTATTGTTGTGGAAACCGAGATGAAACTGGTTCACGTGACAGTTTCGAGAAATCAAATCAAATAGATTTAAGAAAAGACGGTTTCTCGTTCACACAACTCTAGCGAAACGTTTTGAAACGGTTTAAATCGATCCCAGGCCTAATATGAACGCAGCTTATATGTAGTCTGAGACACGAGACGATGACGTACATGTCATAAGTAACTTTTTGTAGGTGTGGAGCCAATTTTACGATTAAAGAATTTTAAGGTAAAGGGTTAGTTTCACACTATCACAAAGGTTGGGAAAAAATAAATCGAGCGAGCAAATTATTTCAAAATTAAAATTTTGTAAAGTTAAATAGTTAATTAAAGTAAAATTAGCTAATTTTACATTTAGTGAAATAGTTACTGCAGATCACATACAAGCATACCATGGGAAACTGGCAATTCTTACAAAAATATTTATTTAAAAAAATATATTTACTAGACTGAAAAATGGAAAACACGTGGATTAACTCAATATATTCAAAATTACTCAATATATCAAAAATTACTCATTTCAAAATGGTCACAATAGTTTTTCATTAGAAAGTATAATCAATTTCAATCTTGGAATGAATCTATTGTCCTAAATACAACCGGTTTTCAACGTTGTAATAACTAAATTTATGGCCACCACAGAGATAAGAATTGCCACGCACGTAACCAAAGCTATGCCTCAAAATGACCGCAATATGATCAACCTCTTTCTTCGTGAACAACACAATCGAGTCATAAAACGGCAAAAAACCTTTGATTTCTATGCTACATAGGGAAAGACAGATCTATCAAGTTCGATTCAGTTTTTGCGGTCAATACAGGAGGAATAAAAATTAACGCACTACATATTCAAGTCCATCGAATATCGTCGATATAATAGTCCCATATAAGGGATAACGCTGGTTATATTTTCGACATTTTTACTATCAGGGGCTGACCCACGGCCATGGGCAAGAGTATAAATAAGTAATACAATTCTAAAAGAAAATAAATTCTTAGAGAGGTCTTCATCTCTTTACATTTATATTGCCCAATTTACGACACGCGGTGTACACCCATGCCCATCTAGAATACTTCGAAAAGATAGACCTCTCAAAAGATTCTCGGACATTTTCCCACAGTCCCAAACAATAAGCATCTATTGCCGTATTTCAAAAACCCCTCGCTACCGATTATAACATAAAATTTCGAAACAAACTTAGAAAACCGCAGTTTTAAACATCTTTCCGCGTACAGCCTTTACGTGGGGATAACGTGACACAAAGGTTAAAAGTCCCCCAAACGCTGAAACCCCCTCCGTAAAGGTCAAGTACAATGTAGTATAAAAAATATCATTTTTGGATTTCCAATTTTTGGGCTAGGCTATTGACGAGATAGTGTAGACATTTAACTCCTTAACTGTTACACGGAAGATAATTAAAAAGGTAAGACAATTAGTTTCAAATTTAGGCAATTCAGTGAAATTAGAGTGGTAGAAAATTTAAGTCAATAAACAAATATATGAAATTAAAATAACTGAGCGGCCATCAGGAGGGGAGCCATGGATTAAAAACCGCTTCCATGGGAAGCGGTTTATTAATAAATGATAGAACAATTAAAATGTGGGAACTAAACTTCGTTAAAAGTTTAGGGGCTCCTTATTTTAGGATTATTTTAAAGGTAATTAAAGGGAGAATCCCATCGTTTACTAATATTCTTAGACTGATTAATTCGAAAGGACAATGTTTTAAATCATGACGACATCATTTTATTTTTAATTGTGTAACTTATCTATTTTTGGGCCGATTTTGGCGTAACCGGTCTTATTTAAAAGCTTTCACCGTAATCTATCCAAATCTGACGTCATCTTATATCTCATATTTCGCTAGACTTAGCCTTTATGGAGAATTCATGATAATACACGCAAAACTACGCGCTCTCTCTCTCACTTTTACAAGCGAGTGCCTCCCTCCTCTTTCTTAAACTAAAATATACGATCCCGTTGTAAAACGATTATCAAATCTTTCTTTTTTTTTTGAACTGGCGACAAAGATTTTATTCTCGCGCGGAGGGGTACCGCGTTATCGAAGGGTGGTCAAATTTCAGAAAGAATTTGTTCCGGAGCTAGCTAAAAACTCGTCGATAGCGAAAGCCCAATAAGGTACCGAGCTACAGGGGTAGAGGTTTCTTTCCCTGGGAGGTCTAGCGGGCCACCCGGGGTAAAAAAGGAAAATATATCTTTTTCTGGGCCTAGAATCGCGTGTTCGAATCGGAAATAAATATAAAATTGGTATGACCGCCAATTTGGACCCTTTTAAAAGTCGACACAAAGTTCTTTTTTTTCGTTGTTGGATAAAATGCCGCCTTTTTTAAGGCCTACCCCCTATAAATATATTGAACAGCGGGTGTTATACCCTCTATTCGAGAAGACGGGATAATAATGGGACAGTTTGACGTTCAATTAGTCGATCAGTAGGTCTCTCCATCTTTGATCGAATATTTGATACAGGGTGTAAAAAGGATCAAGTTACAAATTTATTGGAAAACTAGCAAAACCCCTTGAAAAATTACTTGTCCACTTATTACACAATCAAACAAATATCCGATAAATAATATTTAAAATTGTTAAATATATATGTAATATATTAAGATATAAAAATAGCCCTATAGAAACAACAAAAAGTTTTTTCCCCATACTGGTTGATCGAAGTCGTCTTGAGATATGCCACCCACTCACCATTAGAAAGAAGACTTTCCCTAGATAATTTTAAAACAATGAAATCCTGCTTCGCCACTAATATCCCGAAAATGACCCATATCTTAAAATAGCCGTAACGTTTCTCAACCATCATATAGCCATAAACCGATTGCACCATTAGGAAGAAGTCATTCCCCAGATAATTTTAAAATAATAAAATCCTGCCTCGCCACTCGTATAAGATGCCTCGCCACTAATAGAAATCGAGCAAAATTTCCAAAAATTGCCCATATCTTAAAATGGCCGTAACTTTTCTCTACAATCCCCTAGGCATAAAGCGATTGCACCATTAGAAAATACGCATTCCCTAGATTAATTTAAGATCATAAAATTATGTTTCGCCACTAGAAAAAGGTGTTTCGCCACTCGATGGAAATCGAGCAAGTCCAAAAAAAAAAATTTTTCCTCCTCATTTTTTTTCAAAGTATTTGGTTACTATTTTCACTACAATTAAGGCAAACTTTAGGTATCAGCCCAGAAACTGCAATAAATCGGTTTATGAAGAGATGTGTATAGATGGCGCTTCAAACCATTCCGAGAGATTTAAATATTGGTTTAATTTTATCGAATAAAATCGATTGAGATAGGCTATATTTATTTTAAATTGATTCAGACTGTCTCGTATATTAATTTAATATTATAAGAGTGTAAGAGAGAGCATTAGAAAATTTTGCAAGTGTTCATCATTGTATAATATAGGTTTCGATACACCCTGTACTGCGTATGGAAAATTCGTCCGAATAAATCCGGAAGTGAAAGTATCTAGTTAAACGTTTTGAATGAAGCTTCAAAGGGTACTACAATAGAGGTTTCAGTTTGATCCCCATGGGAAAATTTCATCGGAGAGATTCCTACTCCATTCAATGATGGAAGGACGAACCAGTAAAAGACTTCACGTACGTCACTGGTCTATTTGTCTGTAACTATACCAAGTGAAGTAATTTTACGACAGCTAAATAAAGAACGGATAAGTGAAACCAAGCTGCTTATTAGGACATTAGTGGACATTTATATTAAAAGTTATATTTTAAAAAAAGCCTGGGACTTTTTTTTCCCTTCCCAAGTTTTCATTCATTCTTAAAAAGCGATCATAGAAAGTTGTCAGTTTCTTTAAAAACGACATTATCGTTTTCTTTTTTATTCTTTTCATCCAATTCATTCTTTATGATTTATTAGGCTCATTTTCCGTAAAATCTTTTCATTCGATATTTATGGTTATTTCCACCCCCAAACTACAATACAATAGACGTATGATGAGGTACATAAGTTAAAAATATGAAGGATATTCCTAGGCTCTTTTTTTTTGTCATATTCCTTAAAAATGATTTTTACTGCCCAATGAATGAGGTCCTCTTGATGTTTTTTCGATATTTATGACCATGATCTGCCCACTAAATGACCATATTCTAAATCAGCGCGAATTTTCATAATGTATTAAGCTATAAGATTCTATATAATTTAAGCAACGAAGCTATGTATACGTTCTGAAAACCTAAATACATGCCACCATGATGCGCGAAATAGACTTTCTTCATGATCAACAGCAGTTTGCAATAACTACTCTTTAGATTTATGAGGTTAAACATTGTGTACTAATCCGCCTCAGTTCTCCCTGTTATGTAAATTTCTCTTGAACGTAAGTATTTTTCGTCACCAGAAAGTCCTACCTTTCGTTAGAAATAAACAACATCATATATTGGAAAAAAAAAATAATAATATGATCATAAATATTAAAATATAACCCATAAGCATGAGAAAAAATGGTGCCAGCCTCACTTTAAACTAAAGTTACTGATTTTGGGTTTTAGGCAAATTATATTTTCGAAGCTTATTAAATTAACAGATTTAGCAACGGTGGAGGAGTATCTAGAGGGTTTGACGCCCGGGGCGGTCTCTGAAATTTGCTGCCCCCTTCGCAAAAAGACCAGTAAAATAAAAGTCACCTTAACGCCCCCCCCCAGATACGCCAGTGTTCGCAATTTACGCTAAATTTTGAGATTTCGCGATCTATGTTCTAATCACGTGACCTCCTGGTTTATCCCTATAATCCCTTCCATTTAACACGTGGCCGCCCATATTGTCTATTTGTTTTTCAGGTGTATTGCATATTGTGCGATATTTTTTTACACATTTCGCGATTGGTTTTTATACATTTCGCGATTGGTTTTTACACATTTCGCGATTGGTTTTTACACATTTCGCGATTGGTTTTTACACATTTCGCGATTGGTTTTTACACATTTCGCGATTGGTTTTTACACATTTCGCGATTGGTTTTTACACATTTCGCGATTGGTTTTTACACATTTCGCGATTGGTTTTTACACATTTCGCGATTGGTTTTTACACATTTCGCGATTGGTTTTTACACATTTCGCGATTGGTTTTTACACATTTCGCGATTGGTTTTTACACATTTCGCGATTGGTTTTTACACATTTCGCGATTGGTTTTTACACATTTCGCGATTGGTTTTTACACATTTCGCGATTGGTTTTTACACATTTCGCGATTGGTTTTTACACATTTCGCGATTGGTTTTTACACATTTCGCGATTGGTTTTTACACATTTCGCGATTGGTTTTTACACATTTCGCGATTGGTTTTTACACATTTCGCGATTGGTTTTTACACATTTCGCGATTGGTTTTTACACATTTCGCGATTGGTTTTTACACATTTCGCGATTGGTTTTTACACATTTCGCGATTGGTTTTTACACATTTCGCGATTGGTTTTTACACATTTCGCGATTGGTTTTTACACATTTCGCGATTGGTTTTTACACATTTCGCGATTGGTTTTTACACATTTCGCGATTGGTTTTTACACATTTCGCGATTGGTTTTTACACATTTCGCGATTGGTTTTTACACATTTCGCGATTGGTTTTTACACATTTCGCGATTGGTTTTTACACATTTCGCGATTGGTTTTTACACATTTCGCGATTGGTTTTTACACATTTCGCGATTGGTTTTTACACATTTCGCGATTGGTTTTTACACATTTCGCGATTGGTTTTAAAACATTTCGCGATTGGTTTTAAAACATTTCGCGATTGGTTTTAAAACATTTCGCGATTGGTTTTAAAACATTTCGCGATTGGTTTTAAAACATATGTGGTGAATCGAGTTGAATTTACTCATTTTACATATGTCGGTAATGCTTTTGTTTAACAGGGCAGTTGTATTTTTAACCTTTATTAATGAAAATTGTAGAACTCAAGCTATTATAGAAGTTTCCTATGTTCTTTAAACCATTGGCTAATAATTTAAACCGTTGATAGATAAAAAGGTCAAAAAGTAAAACTGCCATGTTCAGGAAATTCGTTCAAAATAATATTGACGAACCATTGGTTCAATATATGCAATAACACTTCAAAAATGTAGGATTTGGAGTACAGCGTATAATTCGGCATAATTATTAATAATAATATTTATTTCACTACTACGTAGCAGGCAACGACCGATGCATAGCTTATAATATGCGGTTGACAATACAGAGTACGCATAAATTTTAATTGTTACATGATTGTAATGATACGAAATATAGAAGATAATTTTGTAAATTTTGCCAGGAAAGTGTGCGTTAATGAAAGTTTTCAACTTCAGATCGTAACAGCCCTAATTTGGCTTCATCAAACCGAAAGCAACGCTGTACTCCATTTGGGATATCACGAGAACAATAATAATCATTCAAAAGCTTTAGAAATAACCAAATAATTCTTGTACATACAGAGCAACTTTGTTATATCTAAAGAATACAGAGCAGTTATACGACAAATTAACAGCAATTCCTTATTAGGACCCCAAAATGGTTACATTTCATTCATGAAAAAATACTAAAAATTATGGGTTCTCGTGATATCAAGCAAATTAAAACTTTGACTCACCCAAAGCCACACAGATGAGCAGTTAGTAGAAATATCCAATAGTGTAACAGTTTATAATCCAGTATGAAACACACGGTAGAGTTAGAATTTCACGAAAAATAGTCACCAAAGGGTATGTCCGACCCTAAGCCTAATTACTTAATTAACAGGTTATAATCCAGTAATCCACGGTAGAGTTCGAATTTCACGTATAATAGGCCCCAAAAGGTATGTCCGACACTAAGCCTAATCAGGATAATCTTCGGAAAGCATGAGACTTTACTGACCTTCGTTGACCTTTCACTCACGACGTTGAAATATTAACTTTGTCAATTTTGAATGATAGATGAAAGCCGACTTTTTAATTAATAATATTACATATGATTGAGCTGATTAGGTTCATTAATTCGCAAATAGTTCTCGGATAAAACAATAGAACGAGGGCTAGCTCACCTTGCTGTTTCGAGTCGACTGCCTCTCCGCAAGCCGGTAAAAAACAAAGACTAAATAATAGTACTTGAACCACAATACTAGACCATTAACATGAAGCAACGCCTCCTATAATTTAAATTTAATACAGGAGGCGTTGCATGAAATAATGGCAAGAACTCATCTAAGTGCATAAATTCTTTCTTGTTATATGTTATGTAAACTTGGGGCCATGTTTTTTCTATTAGATTTTATTTCTACGATATACGAAACTGGTATTAAATAATAAATAAGCAGGTTTCACTATTAAATGTAAAAAAAGGATGTATATAATGTAAAACAATATACACGTGTTTTTGATTTTGCAGTCCCATGCTCATTCGCCACATTTCGGAAAAATAATTTAGCCTTGGCGCCATCTCTCGCTACGATTTTGAAACATTGACCTTTCACCTCTTGGAAATTCCGGTTCAGCGTGGGATTTGAAATTGTTTCTATTTGCTTAGGTTATGATTAAAATATTATTTACAAGAAGTAATTATATTCTGAATTTATATTGGTAAAGGTATAACTTAAAATAATTTTATCCTTACAGTTTTTTCATTTCAAAGTTTACGACTATTAAGACTACAAGAAGAATCTCAATCGCCCATACTTACTAAACTAAACATCTTGGAACCCTTTACCGACAGAATTAATAAAATGAGTGTTGTGGTAGCGAACCCAGATGTGGAATCAAAAGAACTTGACGACGAGGCATCCGATTTAAGTGCTAAGAGATCAGCTGAAATCGAAACACCCACAATACCCAAAAAACTAAAGTTAGATGGCGAAGATGATTGCAAAACTATAAATGACGCTGATCAAACTGTTAAGAAAGAAAGAATAAAACTAAGAAAATCAGCAATTTTATTAGGATTTTGTGGAAAGGGATATTACGGAATGCAAAAGTAATACCAAACTTCCAAAATTTAAATTGAAATACATTTAAACATACCATTTTACTATCCAGAAATCCGGGTGTCACGACTATTGAAGATGAACTATTAAAAGCCTTGATAGCGGCTAAATTAATCCAACCAGAACACAAAGACACTCCTCAGGATATTTCATTTCAGCGGGCTGCTAGAACTGATAAAGGAGTTTCCGCAGTTAGACAAGTTGTGTCTTTAAAGTTACCTCAAAAAGATGATTATACCCAAGATGTCAAAATTATGAATGAAAATCTTCCGAAAGAGATTAGGATATTTGGTATATCAATGAGCGTATCATTTCCTTTTTAAGAAAATAGAATTAAAATGTAACATCAATTCCCACAGGAATCAAAAGAACCACTAAAGGTTTCAACTCGAAAAACAACTGTGATTTCAGAACCTATTCTTACTTGACACCTTCTTTCGCATTTGCCCCAGAGAGTATTTCCAATCCTGATGAATCTTATAGGATATCAGGTTCAAAACTAAATAAATTAAGGTCATTAATTAGTTTTAATCTTGATTTCCTTTTAATCAGAGGAACAACTTAAAGCTGTTAACGATTTTCTTGCAAAATTCAAAGGGACTCATAATTACCATAACTTCACAGCGGGAAGGTTGTTATTATTATTCCAGTACTATCTAAAATTATATTCTAATAAAATTACCTAATCTCATTAGAAAATCCACCGACGCTAGTTGCAATCGTTATATGGTAACGATAGAGTGCGGTCAACCTTTCATTAAAGACGATATTGAATTCGTTCGCCTGACATTCAAAGGTCAAAGCTTTATGCTACATCAAATAAGAAAAATGACGGGATTATGCATCGCAATCATGAGAGGAGTTGCCAAAATTGAAACATTAACAAAAACATGGGCTTCGGAAAGAGTTAAACCAAATTTTTAAATTTTCAAAGTTTAACGTTGATCAATGAAGTACGAAACTTTAATTTATTTTTTACTTACAGATTGATATTCCAATCGCTCCAGGTTTAGGTTTAATGCTGGAGTTTGTTCATTATCATTCCTATGATAAAATCTACGGCGGAGATGGATTCCACGAGAAGTTGGATTGGTCGGAATACGAAGTAGATTATTTAAATATCATAAACTTCAGGCTGTAAAATTAAATTATATTCTACTTAGGATAAAATTAATGAATTTTCATCAGAATACATCATTCCTACCATCGTGAAGGAAGAGAAAGAAACCAAATCGTATCCTTTTACTTCTTACGTTCTTAGCTTTAAGACTCCACTGTAGAATAATAAATTTCCTTAATTAATTAACCAGAATGTTGAAATGGATGGAAATGCTTCCGTTACATTCATACGATGTAAGAGTACAAGGAGAAAATCCTAAACTAGAAAAAGAAGATGCTGTTGAAGAAGATTAGCAGTAAAAAAATTATGCTAGTGTATAACAATTTTACAGAACATTTTACCAAAAAAAAAAAAATTTTGGTATAAAATATTGTGTCTTGTGTGTTATTTAGTTGTAGCAGAAGTCTATAAAAATGCTTTTTGGGGAAAGTTTCTAACTCGAGTTTAAATGAATCCTGGTAACACCAAAAGTCCATCACTTTATTCCATGAAAGTAAACAACACCATACTATCAGAAAAGGTAAATGTACTAGCCAATCACTTGTCTGGCTAGAGTGATTTGGACTCTTTGTTGATATTTTGCGTCAGGAGAGAGGGATGGCTATATTACCTTCCCCAACTCCCCAAGAGTGGCGCTTCCGATTTCACTATTTACACCATCTGTGGCCGCTAGTGTCTCGAATCAGAATCTGCCGGTATATTCCTGACCTTTGCTGATAGTATTAAGCTACGGGGTGTTGTTTACTTTTATGGAATAAACTGATAGATTTTTGGTATCATCAATAAGGAGTAAACTCTAAATCCCAAAATCTCTACCTAAAATAACTTAAGTCTCAAAATATTTCGAATCCCATACACAAAAATAATAAGTGTCTGATCCTTAGAATAATTCTACGTTTTCAGGTGGGATAACAAAGCAAATAGTCAGGGTTGTTTACGTGTAGTTTATACATTCCCTTTGAACATTGCTGCTAGGGGCATGGCATACCAATCAAACATAAGTGGAATTACTAAATAGGCCTTTTAATAGCAAATGTAGATAAGATCCCTTGTTGCCTTTCAAATTTTCAGATTTTTGTACCACTTTTTGGCAAAATTAATCTAATTAAGAGTTAATTGTGTTAGATAAATTAAAAACACTCAAAACCCCCAGAATAAAATGTGCTAAATTTATTTGTTTTTTTTTCTTCGTATTTTCTTATCACTGCCACCGAGCAATGCGGAAAAAAAATCTTTTCTTTTCACACAAAAATGACATGAATTTTTAAATGAAGTTTTCAATTTTTTTTCATTTTTTTTTTTTTTTTCAAATTTTTAGTTTTTTTTAAACATGACAACAGGGACATGCTACTTGTAATTTTTTTTTTTTTTTTTTTTTCAACCACTAAAATTGTATTTTTTTTCTTCATTAAATACCAGCTAAAAAAAGTCCCCCCATTTTTCTTAGGCCTTTTTTTAATGTTTTTAAAGGTTTTATTTTTCTTAGGTTTGGTTTTTTTTTTTTTTTTTTTTTTTTTTTTAGAATCTTTCTTTTTTATTTTTTTTTATACTTTTCCTTATAAGATGAGGTCAATTTTATATTTAATGTTCTTTTGGGCAAATATTTGCCTTAATTTTTATTTTTAAACCAAATGGGGTTGAACCTTTTCACTAGCGGTAACCAAATCCATTTCATTTAAGGCCTGAGCATTTTCTTTTTTTCTGGATAGAAGAACCAAATAAACATTAGGGTTTTTTTTTCATTATTTTAAAAAAAATTAAATGATTTTGGGTTTTTTTTTTTTTTTTTTAAAGAGTAAAAAGGGATCGAAGCGACAAAAAAAAAAAATCACATTCATACTAAGTGTGTTAAAAAATGAACTAAACCAATGGAGCGCGCTCTTTTTTTACGTTAATAAAAACAGCGATAACTTGTTTTGCGAAATAATGGAGAAGAAAACTTTGAGATGTTATTTTAATGTTAAACCTTGCATTTTTAAAATCATTCGATTTGATGCGACAAATATTTAAAACCGTAATAAAAAGTTTGAACTTTTGACTTAAAATTTAAAAATGGTTATATATTTACGTTTTTTTTTTGGAGGAAGCGCAATTACCTATACTTATTTTATGTATTTTGTATCTAACGATTCAAAGTTGTGTGCATTAATTAATTAAATTAAAATAGTTTGAATTGATTACCGCAATCTAGATTTTTGCCAAATTAGGTTAATTTTTAAATGTATTTATAGTTTATTTTTTATTTTTTGCCAGATATGATTATTTTTGAACACAATCTAGATTTTTGCGATATTTCTTTAATTTTTAAACGTATTAGTGGTGGTTTTTATTTGTCAAATACTGTTACTTTTTTAAACACATTCTTTCCGTTTTCTTGCCAAATTCAAGTAATTTTTAGACGTATTTTAAAATATAGGTTTTTTGCCAAATTTGGTAATGTTTTAAACTTATTCTTAAATCTACGGTTTTTTTCCATAATTTGGTTATTTTAATCATATTCTTAATTTTAGGTTTTTTTTTTGCCAAATTAGTTTTATTTTCAAACTTATTCTTAATCCTAGAATACTTTCTAGTTACATCTTTACGAAATTCGGTTAATTCAGTCAATTACTACACGTTCTAGGTTTTTGGCGGCCTTTTTTCTTGCCAAATTCAGTTTGAATCATTTAAAAAAAAAAAAATGAAATTTAAAACGTTCAAGTCGTATGACCATTCATTCGATTCACGCATTTCACAATCCAACGAAAAAAAAAAATTCTATCGGTCATTTTATTGTTTTTTATAATTTCCACTAAAATGTAAAAACATACTTTGAAGTCATTGAATTCTTAATTATTACTCGTTAGTAACGCGAAAAAAAATGACAAATGAAAAATTCAGGATGAATGATTATGGAATGATTCTATCACGAAGATATGTGGTTTTTTTTTTCACGTCTATTTTTTAATTTATATCCATTTGGTTTTTAATATTTAACGATCATAATCTTGCTTATATCAAGAAGTACTGTTCATTCATCGGGATTTAAGTTTAAAATTAGAACATTTTTGAATGCAAGTCATTTTTAAATTAAACCAAACTACAATTTTTTAACTCTTAGATGTCTGGTTTTATTTTGGGGGGTTTCGAGGCGAGTCTCTAGTTTTAGAAAACCAGACTCCTCATGCTCCCACTTTTATCCATTTAAAGTATAAAAGAGAGAAAAGTTGCCTCTCTTAATTTTAGCTTTTCCTATTTCGATAAGAATTTAAAATTTTTTTCAAAAACCGCATTTTAACGTTCAAAATTTCAAAGCAATTTGGATCCATGTATCCTTTTATGATTAGTATTAATTAGGCATATTAATTTGATCATTTTACGTTCTTTTAATTTATATCAAATAATGAAATACAAATTTATTCAACGTAAATTTCACAAAATGAAAAACACGGTAGAATTTGGTACTTCTATCAAATGAACCCAAAAATATTGTAAAAAAAATCCACACAGTTATCGAGAAAATAAAAACCACATTGTTTATCATCGTTAAATTTTAAAAAATTTCAAAAACCAAAAAAAATTCTTTAATGTCAATTTAATCTATTAAAATTAAATTTTATTTGACATTTAGTTTTTATATTTGAGAAAATTCCTGCCATTTGATCCTGCCCAATTTTTTATTTCCAAAAAAAAAAAAAAAAAAAAAGCTTCTTAATTGCTTAGTTTTTTATCTATACATCGTTTTTTGCCACGTTTTAACTTTGTTTCTCATTTAATAATTATTAGCGAAAAAGCCGAAAAGTAACGTTCACTCGTATTGGTTTAAAAAATATATTTAAAAGGTTTTTCAGTGGCTTACTCGTTTTTCTTTAAATTTTCTGAAGTTCAGCTACATCAAACCTACTAACGCCGCTAGTTTTTTTTAATGATTTTTCAAATCTGAGTTTCGTTTGTCAATGTTCGCAGAAACTTAATAAAGACGCGTTCAAACCTTCGTCATAAAAATAAACACTTAGTGGAAGTTTTGTCTTATGTTTTTTTATTTATTTTTATCCGATAGTAGGAGGGATTAATCCATGAGGGAGGACGTTTGTTTCGTTATTTATAAATGTTTTGTTATTTTTTTTCAATCTCTATTACGTTGTTGAACTGTAAATGAAAGTCATATTTTTTCCTTCGATAATTGGTTGGGGGGTGGTGGAGAGGAAGAAAACGTATCGTAATGGAGTACGCAATTAAAAAAAAAATTAAACTATGTCTTTTAATACTTTTCTCACATAACACACGCGCACATCCTCGGTCCGTTGGTTTTTTTTTTCGTTATTTCTTTAAAAATTATCAAAGTAAATAATTGGTTGGCAGCGTCGCTACAAATTATAGTAAAAATATTTAGGGAAGGTTGCGGGGAGGGAAGAAGATACACGATTAACGAGATAAATGACAGAATATTCGTAATCAAAATGAAAAACCCTATCACGAAACAAAAACAAATGATGGCACGATTTATGCGTAAAATAATTAATAAACATCCGCCAACAACGCAATTTGACTGCAAAATATTCCATTCATACAGTCCCTTTTTACTCAAATGAAAACTAAATTAAAAAAAAAAAAAATGTTGGAAGAAAAAAATATTTCCTATATTATTTTCAAATTTCCATATTCCGCAAAATCTTGTTTTATCCTTTTTTTTCAAAAATTGGGGGCTTTTTTTTCATCTCACATGGTTCTGGATTTTGTTTTAAATGTACAAAAAAATTTGTTTTGATTTAAAATTTCTTTTTTGTGGTGAAATGAACTGATATAGAAAAAAAAATTAAAAAGTATGAATACTAAAAAAATTTAACAAATGGGGGGAACAAATTAAGGATGTATTAACGAAGGTCGGGAGTCAGACGGGGTGGGGATTTTTAATCACTGATGATTTTTTTTTTTTTTTACGTTTAGGAGACAAAGAGGTAGAGATAGTTCACCAACCGCGCGATCAATGCACTTCCGAACTTTCGGGTTTAGGCTGCAAATGATTGGGAGTGTCCTGTAGAGTAGAGTGGGGTTGCGACCCGTGAGGTGGAGGGGGTGGCGGTGGGCCGATGGAGGAAGGAGGCGTTGGTAATGGCTCTAACGTGGTCGAATGAGGAACCCCCATTGGATTGTAGTTGTAGCCACCGCCGCCACCACCAGCTCCGTTCATACTTTCTCCGTAGGCTCCGCCCGCGCCTACAACTCCGCCTAGCGCCCCTCCGGCGCCACTCGCGCCTCCCACAAAGTACTCCTTGTTCACGCAATTTCGTAGAGAGTCGGGGATGCGCCCTACGATGGCTCGTCTAATTTCCGTGGCAGCCATTTCCCTGAGCTCCGTGCAACTGGCGTCGCTGTACCAGGCAGCGTGAGGCGTGCAAATAAGGTTCGGAGCGTCTTTTAAAGGACCTGACGTTTAAGAATTATTGAAATTTTAACCAAATATAAGCTTATCCAAAAAACGAAACGGGTGTTGCTATTCGTTTTTTTTTAAACTCACCGTTATTGTTACCCGAGAGGGCGTTGAAGGGTTCATTTTCGTGAACGTCCAACGCAGCTGACCTAATTCGGCCGTCCTTCAGCGCGGCGGCCAGCGCATTTTCGTCTACTAATCCTCCGCGCGCCGTGTTAACCAAGAAAGCTCCTACAGTGAGAGAGAAAAAAAATTCTAAGAGTCTTTCACCATCCTTTACGAGTCATGGTCTCGCTTAGTGGATGACCGCAATATAGGTACCTGGTCTCATTTGTTTAATGGTATACTCGTTTATGAGGTGGTGGTTATGTTCGTTTAGAGTGCAATGCAGCGAGACGCAATCGCTTTGGAAGAGCAGATCCTGGAGAGTGTAAACCCGGGTTAAACCCAGTGACTTTTCAATTCCATCTGGAAGATAAGGGTCGTAGAAGATAACGTTGAAACCGAAGGCTTTCGCGCGAAGAGCAACGGCTGTTCCTATTCGCCCTTTAAGAAGAAAAAATTCGTTAAAACGAATTTTATAAAGTTAAAATCACATGAGTCAAATTGTACGTACCTAGTCCTACAATTCCAAGGGTATCTCCTCTGATTCTCGCACAACCCTGAGCAGCATCCCGAACTTGTTCAGGGCCCTGAAATTTCTTCCCTTCCCTGACCATATTCGCTAACCAATACGTCCGCCGATATAAATTTAAGATGAGGCACAGCGTTGTGTCGGCAACTTCTTCAACACCATAGCCCGGAACATTGCATACAGCAATACCTTTACAGAAATATTAGTTTAGTACAAAATTAAAAATTTTCAACTCCATTATTTTCACGACACTGACCAACTTCTCCAGCGGCTTTAATGTCAATATTGTCTACGCCGGATCCAATTCTAACGATTATCCTTAAAGTTTTGAATTTTTCCAGATCTTCTTTCGTCAAAGTTATCGTGTGCCACATAAGAGCACCCACAGCTTCGTTTAAAACTTTTTCATGTATTTCTTGAGTAGACTGCGCGTCGCAAAACGCTACCGTGGCGACGTCTTTCAGGATGGGCATTTCCACGGAGCAGTCCCGCCCATCCAAAAGAGCCACCAAGGGACGCGTGTGCAGAGGGCCATTGGCAATGGGACCTCCTCTCGCTCCGACTATAAAGAGAAAGGGTTACTCTCGAATAAAAACATTAATAAGACTGAAAGTTACGTATAATCCCAACCCTGCCAATACTATCAAACACTAATAACCATGACAATAACTAGGACTGTTATTTGTCTTTGCAAATATTTGCATTAGCTCGCGTCAGTATACGTCAGTAACTGATCTTACTCGGGTTGTTGTCCATGCGAGGCCTTTTCATTGGCTTCTTCTTGTCCATAGGGGCTGTGGCTACACCCGTGGCTAGGGTTACTGCAGCCGCGGAAGGGTTGAAAAGGAGAGGATGACCGGTGGCAAGGGCTGCGGTGGCTGGCGTAGGTATTGCGCCGGATGTAGTCCACGAAGGAAGGTGAATGGATGAGGGGGATGGTGAGGACGTGGTGATGGAAGATGTGGGGAGAGGCAATGGGGGTGGTGCGGTTGATGAGGGGGACAAACGGACGAGACCAAAGCGCCCCTCTATCTTGAAAGGTGAAAGTTAAGGAACCCTCACGACCGATTTAGTTCAAGAATGACAAAAACCTCCACGAGGAGGTTAAGTGGTCTGCTGTTGAGAAATCTGAAAATATTAAAAAAAAACATTATCAGACTGTGGTACGTGCCAGGGAAATACATTAATTCCGAGAGAGGTTAAATTGCCCCAATTTCTTTGAATTATGTTTCACTTTCCCTTCAAAACAAAGTTTTCCCCGAAATATATTTCACTATCACTTTAAAATTAAAACTATATCCGCAATTTTTTAGCACCAATTATTTTTATACAAGATGAAATGGCACCAATTAAAATTATTTTAATTAATAATTGTTTAACTCATCTCCAGCCGTATTTAAGTATGGTAATATAACGTTAAAGGGAGCAAACAATCTAAAATCTATTAAGATTAAAATTCGCATTGATAGATGCTCGAAAAACCTGTACATTAAAATTTAATCGACACGAACTGGAATATAAAAAAATAACAAAATAACTTATGCTAGATGAAGAAAAAATACTTCCTGGTCTAAGAAATTTGTAGAGAAGGGAGGTGTAACGGTCGCGTTTCGGGTGAACGAAGCATTGTTTGTTTCAGGGGTATAAAAAAAAGTACTCAACTTACAGCGCAATAAAAGGGAGGGAAAACTGGCCAATCACGCGAATCTTTTTCTCAAAATCGTTCATGCAAGAGTGGCACAAAAATTTGCCTACCAAAATCTAACCCTACCCCCATTTCCTGTTCCTAAAAAGTATTATATCAAAAATAATATTGGGAGTTTCAATGCTCTTAAATTAAAAAAAACTGTTTACTTCTTTGAACCGAAAACCCACAAAAAACCAGTTTAATGCATTTAAGAAATGTGAAATTTAAATAAAAAGTATTGTTAATAATACGTACAATCCATAGTAAATCCTTTATAAATGGCGAAGAAAGGGTTGGGCATAAAATGGTGGAAATAATTAATCACCACGCGTCAAAATATATAATTCTGTCTTGGGACTAGAGTACTCGAAAAAGTGACGAAAAAAAAAAAAAAAAAAAAAAAAAAAAGCGGGGAAAACGTGTTATAAAATAGGCCTACAGGGCCAAATTCCAAGAGTTTTACTAAAATTTATCTCGTCCGCCGTTGCAAACAATCGAAAGAGATTATAATTCGGTAATATTTCTCGCCTCCCCCTTCGCGGGAAATGTGCAAATAATGATGATTAAGCGATGGAAAAATATGGCTGATTCCAGCTGAAATTGTAGGACTTAAATAAAATTCACTTATTCAACAAAATATACGTGAAATTCCACTCTTATCTTTACCGTATGTTTATGTAAAGCTATATTATTGAAATAATAGGGGTCGAAATACGAAACAAATGGTTTCATTTGAAAATAAAATAAAAAAAAGTTATTCATCTATCAGTGGGAAGAATAGTTTGTCTCGAAAGAGTCTGAGAGCCGACCCCATCCGGGGACGAAAAACATTTGAATTTTTAGGAAGTCCCCCCTTCTTTTTTTATAGGGTTTAACTTCAATGAAAAAAAATTCAGACTTCCAGAACTGTAGGCAATGATTGCGATAAACTAAAAGAAGGGAAGAAAGTGAGGGGACGAAAAACTCCTTAAAAAGTTGTTCAATCTGTGGTAATGCTTTTCGTTTAAAGAGGGGATGAAACTATGTTATATTTATTTCTCTAGCCTCGTTAGATTAAAATGGTCTAGTAATTAAAGGGAGAATGCAACCTAACAACATGTGATTATTTTATCGATTCCTTACCGTTTAAATAGGCCTAATCCAACAGTAAAGAACTAAAAACCATCAAAATAGGCTTAGCTAGAGTCATTGTGATCCTGAACTCCCTATATAAGGACTAGCGACCAATGACATTGATTGATGGGCTTTATATATGGGGAATACCGGATCTCCATGAATCCAGCTAAGCCTATTTTCCGTGTAAATTTTAAATAGATTTGTAGTTTAATATTTGTTTGCATTTTTTTTACTGGTGGATTAGGCCTATTTAAACGATAAAATCTATAGAAAAAGCATCTGTTGATAGGTTGCATTCTTCCTTTAAGGATATTGACTTGGTGTTATAAGAGTTTCTCCTAAAATGATCACTAAATATAACAGCTTTGTTAGGTCCATCTTTCAATATGAAAGTACAATCTGGCACCCTCATTTTGATGGAAATGTTACCCTTTTTGATTATTTTTTCCTTTACGTAAATTACCTTACTAGGCTTCTCCGAAAATGCGACTTATCTAGATTTATTGAATATGTTTAAGATTTTACAGTCGCATAATATTTTTTTTCTCTTTCTTACTAATGTCTCTTCTGGCAAAAGAGATATTACACCGTTAATACTAAAAAGGTGTGTCTGGATAATGAAATTCTCTCCGTTTCCCTCTCAAGTTTTGCCTTCTTTAATTTAAAAGGGTATTGTAGCTCTTACAGGGTTCATACAACTTTTGCGAAACCGATTTCGCTGAAATTTCCAGGTTTTTCCACAAAACTTTTCAGGTACAAGTCCAAACTACCTACTTCTGACAAAACGGAGTAATAACATTGAGACACAATGAAGTAGTTTTTAGTATATATAATGATATGCCCAAACCTCAAATTTCCCTTGATTTCACAAATATTTTTAAATTTCCCTGAATTCCACTAACATCTTTAAATTTCCAGGGATTTTCAGCTTTTAATTTATTTCCCTGAGATTTCCATGAATTAAAGGTTTGTATGAACTCTGGCTTCAAACATAAAAAATATATTTAAAATAACTCGTGTGTCTTAAAAATGGTGATACCGAGAGCTAGTAAGCTCCTACGACTCTAGCTCTTTTCAATAAACACTGGAACAAACAAAAATCCTCAAGCAATAAGACAATATTTTGGACAAACGAATTATGAGCCACTTTGCAAGTTTCTTCAACCATACTTTTAATTTAAACAAACGTTTTGAAATTATCAAATAAAATTTAATCGATTAAATTGATCTAAGCCCCGTATTGATAAAGCGAAACGTTTTATCCTCTCTTTGATATAAAAATTGAAGAAAAAAATATATATTTTGGGAAATACGCAACAGGCCTACTGAGTACGGAGAAATCACCAAGAAAATAAAAAATAAAAGCGTTGGAAGAAGTTAAGAGCTCAAGGCCAGGCTTTAGGGTAAAAAGTCTATCGAGGGTTGCTCTGGGGCAAAAGTTTTATTATCACGGTTAGATTAAACGCCATTTTATCTTGAAAGCACGGGGAATCTTACATAAGCTAGGAAGATTATTTAAAAAATCTGCGGGATTTATACGTACAAATTGGCCACATAGATTAAGATCGGATACATTGCCAAGAAAGACTGACGTAAGAATAGGCTTAAAAAAAACCGCCAAATATTTTTTCTCTCCCGTAACCCCGACTGACAAACGTCTGGGAGCGAGAAAAAAGGCGGGAAAGGCGCAACTTGGTGATAAATAAATAAAAAAAAAAGTAAACAAGTTGAAGATTCTAAGGAAAGGAAAGCTATTTAAGAGGAAAAGAAAACGCTACAAGTCCGTATCATTCGGAGATTTCACATTTTAGTATAATTAAGATTAGGTTTCGTAAGGCCATCGAACACTGACTTCTGAGACAAGTTTTAACTATCGTAATCCTTACTAGTCGTTCATAAGGTTTTTATAATCGTAAATTGACTAACCCTACAAGATTTTTCGCCGCCTCTGTATGTACAGTAGTTTTAAACGGATTAAACAATAAAAAAAATGTCTAAGGGTTCAAAAACATTCCGCAGGGGTCCAAAGAAAATGATGCCAGGATGGAGCGAGGCTAAGAGAAAGTCGAGAGAAGGAATAAAGATTAGAAAAGTGTACCAAGTTAACGAGATAAAAGGTTTCTATGACACAGGAAGAGACAAACAACTTAATTGTAGATTAAAATAATGATTCTTCTGACGATTTTTTGGTTATCTCATTTAAGGTTAAAACTATCACATCATGATATAGTTGAAATAATATTTAACTACTAATTATACTACGGTTCAATAGCAGCCAAATCAACACCATCTAATAGAAAAACTAAAAGGAAATTGTTTGGTAAAGAAAAATGTTAAAAAGGGTATATTGTGGGCCCCGGTCTGAGAAAGGCATGAACACAAATCGATAGGAAATTCAAAGCTTTTTCCAGTGACATATTCGTCAACCTTAACAACTGATAGAAAGTTTTTGAAAAAAACTCAAAAATGGAAATTTAGTATTTTTATCCATTGTTAAAACGTAAAAATATTTCAAGTAGGCTTCTCTATCTAACATTTATGTACGAAGGAAGATTGGAATACTATAATTGTCTAAATTCTTAATCTAATCGTTTAAATTTTAATCTTGGTTATCTCTAATTTTTACTTGATTCATAAATCCACTAATTTATAATTATTTCTATAATTATATGTACTTGGTTTTAATTTTTTTTTTTCGGTGTTGTCTGGTGACCACAACATAAAGGTTTTGGCCGTTTTGCCTCTGTGGTCGCCAACAATTTTGTTTGCAAAATAAATATTATTATTACTACAGTAGAAATGTTTCACGTGTCGTTGCATTTGACCGCGAATAAAAAACAGAAGGCAATGAACCATCTTTGAACCATTTTTTCATGAA
The DNA here is from genome assembly GCA_963920705.1 of Odiellus spinosus. Classification (NCBI taxonomy): domain Eukaryota; kingdom Metazoa; phylum Arthropoda; class Arachnida; order Opiliones; family Phalangiidae; genus Odiellus; species Odiellus spinosus. The sequence continues at coordinate 15,929,855 of OY987227.1, read as the reverse complement.
CTCACCGAATAAAGATGATAAATATATCAATAAAAAGAGAGCAAAATTTCCTACAAGACGATGTTAAACTCGAGGGTCTCGGGCTCTTACTTTGGGCCAAAATCAACTATGTTACTGGTCTTTTTTCAGCAAACCTTTCGATGCTTATTTTATCTTGTTAATGTTTAATTTTGAGCTAATTCGGTGAAAATACATAAATCCACAGACGTTGTGTTGTCTTAGGGTATTATAAACAAATTTAAAATACATCTATTTAACATAAACAGTAATGCCAGTGGAAATATGGGCAAAAAAAGGCTTAAAACCCGACGAGATTAAAATCATTATCTTAAGAAAAAGGTTTTATACGCGTGACATTTTTCGATATGAGGGCCTCTATCGTAATTTTACCCCTATATTAAAGGATCCACCTCTATACCACCCCCAAAAAATTCCTCCTTTCGATGGAATCCTCCATTTTAACCATTAAATAGGGTTTCCCCTCTATTAAAAAGCACAAAAAAAGTATTATAATGTTTATTCATGAAAATTTGGAAACGTTCCCATTAAACACTAGTCTTTCATCAGCCAAACATATTAACCCAACGGTTTTTTCTTTTATCTATCGGATAAAGGGAGTGTAAAATGTAAAACAAAAAAAAAAAAAAAACTATTGGTTTGTACTTTTACACAAAACCTATTCACTATGAGGTATTAATAATAAATAAAATATTAACGAGACTGCAGAAACCCCCTTTGGAAATAAGTATGAAAGAGTCAATAGTATAACGTCAAAACTAAAGCTGCGTTCATACTAGGCCTTGGAATCGATTTAAAACGTTTCAAAACGTTTCGCTGAACTCGCTAGAACGGGAAACCGTCTTTTCTCAATCGATTTGATTTGCTTTCTAGAAACTGCTTCGGGAACCAGTTTCATACCGATTTGGTTTCAACAAGAGATAGATGAAGCTAAAATAAATCGAAATATAAAGATAATGCGTGAACACGTGACGCTTAAAACGATTCCTTGCGATTTGGATATCGGTTTGATTTTACCGTTTCAAATCGATTAAGAAATGCTAGTGCGACTGTATATTAAATGGCACTGGACTTCCAAACCAGCTTTCGTTTTAACTTCGTGCCTCAGTTTCATACTGCCCCCAAAAGAGGGTGCTTATAAACTTCTGGTTGTACTGAAGATGGAAATAATTTCGCCTACCCTTCAAATAAGCAATTAAACCTAAAGAGCCTAATATAAACAAAACCCCTTTTAATGGAGAATACGTCCCGAGGGAATATATTGTAAAACTTTCTATCGAAACAATTATTTAGCAACAGCCAAAGTACCTCTTTTTTTTCCTCTCTGGTTATACACGGTCAGCACCTGTCTAATTTTGAGCTGATATAAGCAATATAATAACGCAGCACACGTTTACTGACAATTTTATATCACAAACGCTGATTACGTAAAAGTACGCCTAGTTGATAAGGTCCATTTCGACTAGAATTTTCGCTATATTCAAATAGGGCTAAAATATCAATTTTTAAAGGCAAATATCAGGCAAGATGATTAAAAATCAGGTTCTGACACGGGGAGGGACTAGGAGAAGATGATCAAAAAAAATTACACTGTTCCTGCGAAAATTCTTCTTATTTAAAAATGGCGCGAATTTGATATTTAAATATCTACGTGTTTATTTATGAATGATTAATTTCGCGCCATTTTGGAAATCTGCAATTTTTGGTTTAGAGTTTGTGACGAATTTTCACAGTAACTAAAATTCAGTGACGTCTTGGTTCAACCCCCTCTCTCAGGGATTAATTCGGCATAATTCAGAAATCGACGACGACTGAATAATTAAATTCTACGTCATCAAAACTTTGAATCTATAAATCTATATATTTTTTGGAATTTAAATTTTCAAGTTTTTTAAAAAAGCTTCAACCCAGAATATGACTTTTTAATACTAAAAATGCTATTAAATTTATCTTCGGAATTTTTAGAGACGTTTTTGGTGTTTAAATAATTAATTTCTGAAGTTTGATAAAATTTGAAAAAAGTAAGTATAAATTCGGGCCAATCATATTATTTCAGCCTTCAACAGCGCTTTCAATGCCATAACATTAAAAGAAGAGGCCTTGGTGGTCAAACGCTGGCCTATTCTTTAATATTAGGACATTACAAGCGCTGTTGAAAGTTGAAATAATATGATTGTCCCGAATTTATATTTAATTTTTTTTTCCCAAATTTTAGCAAACGTGTCTAAAAAATCCGAAAATAAATTCAAAAGCTGATCAATTTTTAGCTCCAAGTTTTCCTTTAAGATATTTTTCTTTAATATATCTGTAATACAGAAGGTTTTTAACCCCCCCCCCCCCTTAGTAACGACACTTAATACACAATATCCTACGTCTATTGTTTACTTATTGCGAAAACGAAGGGCGTATACGAATATAACGTTGTCTCTTATGCTAACATTTTTTTTTTTTATTTTCTTTCTTCTGTAGTCAAGTTTCTAGTCGATTGAAATTACATCTAACCTTTTAACTAGATAGTTTTTCAGTTCGTACAAAAGCATAGACTTCCAATATTATTGTACAATATCATTTATTATAATATAATAATAATAATGATATGTATGTAATGAAAACCGCGCTAGTTATACCAAGATGAATTAATAAATACAAGGAAAAAAGGGAAAGTAATAAAAAATATTATAGGATAATATCATCATAATGACTAGGTTATTTTGAGAAGAATATTTCCAGGAAATGTACCCAAAAGCTAAAACATAATTTCAACATTATCCGCGGTTTTATCTCATGAAGCTTAGAGATAATCCAACGCCTTTTTACCAAATTTAAGAGTTAAAATACGTTTATATTATTATAAGAATTAAGCGGTAACTGACGTAATATCCGGTAACCTTATTAGGAAAAGGCTTAGCCACTCTTTTAGGCCTAAATATTACGACTGATTATTACTTTATAATCAATGCGTGTTTAATAGTGTTCAAACGTTTTGGATTAAAAAATGAACGAATTGCTAAGAGAAATAAAGGTTTAAAGGGAAGCTAAAAATTGAACAGCTACTGAATTTATTTTCGGAATCATCATCCATTTAACGTTAAAATAGCAAAACAAAATATACTATTAAAAAATCAGTTAGACGTAATTTAAATAAAGATGACCTTTCACCTATATGGAATATAGAACCATGCATATTGTTACTTCGACATATTAAACTGAATTCGAGAGTGACGTCATCATATCTATTCTATCATTATTTAAATAAGCATCCTTAGAATCTTGCGAGATTTGAAAAGTTGTCTCTTAATAAAACATTACGACCCAGAATTATTATGCCTTCATAATAAAGTCGCGAGTTTTTCGTAAACAAGTATCCTCATTATTGTTTAGTAAAATAGTTTGAAACTTTTATAGCTTCATTTTGGTTAAATTACACCAATTATACCTTCTAAAGTAACTTCAAAAAATATTTTTGCACGATAAACAAGTTTTCAAGCATACACCGTCAGATTTAAAGTTTTAATTAAATAAAGCGTAGATGGGATTAAGAATGAAATCGTGAGTAAAAAACTGCTGTAAAACTTTTATTAGGTCACATTGCGCGAAAAAATTGGAAATAGAATTAAACCTATTCTTAAGAGACTTTCACAAGAGTCAATTTTTACTTCTAAACTAACAAATTCTTCCAATTTTTATGAACAGCCAATCATTATAGAGATTTGTTTGACGTCACATTTTATATCAACCCGATTTTTGTTTTCACGAACCTTTAATTTCAATTTGAAAAATATTTTCAGTCGCTTTCATTCACGCTTTCCATTCCAGTGTGACTGGAATCTAATCCATATCATATCTTAACAGTGTCGACGCTAGGGTTTTTAATTTTGGCAGTGAGAATGGGTTTAAACTGGACCAATTTTCAGAAATATCAGGGAAGTGAATCAAGTTGAGATTTCTTATTTTACATTTGGGTTACAATCCTTTGAAAATAGGCCTAACGAGGCTACAGATCATAAATCGAGAATTTATTTGCCATGGTGAATATAATTTATTATTTATTATTAATTAAAAAACGGATACTTCATGGCGGTTATTATAACTTTTTATTTGTCGGGAGCTTTCGGGCCGTGGTCCTTCGCTACAATTATTAACTTCTACAAATTAAAAAGCATGCCAGAATGTCGACGGGAAGGAGTTAAGATAAAATTGCCAAGTCTTTACTATTCAAACTGTTGCAAAGCTTGGGTGAAAAGATGCCTAGATATTGGGTCAGCATTTTTGGGTTAAATTTTGCCAACTTTACTATTTTTTATTCACAAGGTCTAACTAAATTTAAGATAAAACTGTCTCGTGTGAAAGATCCTTAGACTCTCGATCTTTCTCGGCGTCCAAAACATACATGGTCGTCCTCCTCCCTCATAACACCAACCATCACATCCGCCATTTCGTAAAAATAAAAGAAGAAAAATCTTTACAATTTTTAAAATTAGAAACGAGAGGAGAGATATTCGAGGGAGACCAAGAGGATGAGGGGGTGGAGAGAAGGAAAAGCTTAAAATTTCTGAGCGGAAGAGGAGAGACGCGATAGAATCAATTTGAAATTTCAGAGCGTACGAAACTATCGTGCCAAGTATCTCTTAGAAACTGAATCGTACTGATAAATGAAGGGATGTACTAGGTTTTAATGTAGTAAACGCTTTAAGTGACTAATGGTTACAGCAAGAAGAATAAAGTCGGATTCATTTAACGTAAGAGCGTGTCCAAAGTTAGATCTTCTATAATACGAGAAAGTAACAAAACAAACGGAAAAGATAAAGAGAAACTCGAACAAAGTCTCTAGCTTTTACAATTAATGCAATCTATGACTGTTTCTGAAATTCAGTTAAGAATTTACAGCGCTTACACAAGCCCGATTCGCTACAACAGTAGTAATAAGTTACAAGAATTTTCAGTGCCTACAAAGCGACGTTCCTTTTATAATCCTGATGATTTGTGAGGAGACACAGGGAAACATAGATTAGTATTCACTGTAAACCCCGACTGCTTCTAGCTATATCTCCAGGAATGAACTCTTTTAAAGGGAGCATCAATGTAAATAGTAATTCTTAAAATTTTATTTTGCCGAAACAAATTTGATTAACATTTATAAAGGGTCTGATTAACATTTATAAAGGGTCTGATTAACATTTATAAAGGGTCTGATTAACATTTATAAAGGGTCTGATTAAAATTTATAAAGGGTCATATTCAAATTATATCTTATTTTTACCCAAGTGTTTAGTTTCAATAATAAAATAATAGCACGAAGATTAGAACATTTCTATACAGGTGAGCAAGACCCACAACCAATTAAAGGGCCGTTTTTTTATATTTTCAAACTTATTCTAAATATAACAACATTTTTATTTAAAATTTAAAGGGCTAGTCCAGCCAAAATTTAGATGAGAGTTTTAAAAACCCTACTAAGCCTAACACGTCACTAGGACTTCATTCACGAAGTTCTATTGACTTTTGTAACTATCTAATAAACATAACGAGATCTAAAGGCCCGTTTACAAAAGAGCGGAAAGCTGAAGCGTAAGCCGATGCATGGAGCAATAACAACAGGAGGCATAGGTTCATACATCGTTTAAAAATGAGATTTTGGAAACTATGCCTCCTCTTGTTATTGCTCCATGCATCGGCTTACGCTTCAGCTTTCCGCTCTTTTGTAAACGGGCCTTTAGTCAGCGATTTAAAAGGCGTTTCGAGCCAAAATTTGAGGTAACTAAATAAAAACCATCAATCAATAAAGAAGTTTTATAAATCTTTCCTCTTTGCTAACCTTAAGCCTAACAATGTAATAAATATAATGAGATAGTTCGTATACGGTTTTAAAAGGCGATCCGGGTCTAATTTCACGATAAGTAATCAATTATCGCTTTCATTTTCATCCACCCTTGGACGTGGAAAGACAGTGAGAGACATTTGGCATTGTAAGAGCTTAGCTTATATCTCCAAATGAACCTAACTATAGGTAGAAACGAGGAGGGATCATTTTGGTCGAAACAGGGGGAATGGAGAGAGAATGTAAAGAGGCGAGGAATTGAAGGAATAAGACGAGCTAGCCAGAGCTAAGAGAAAGGATATATTTATATACTGTCATTCGAGACCCGTTCGCGATTAAGCGAAAACTGGGGCGAATTAATAGACAATGTTAAAAACATTAGAGAATAAAAATAGTTCTGGAAATTCTTCTCGAACAAGAGTAGAGAGTAATAACCATCGCTTGTTTGCAGCGAGTACAAATCTAAGAACATTTTATCTTTAAGATACGTTTATCAAAGAGTTAGACGGGACGTAGTTTAATAAATTAGGTAAACTGACACAGATTTCGAGTACCGCGACTTAAATTCCTTCATATCGATCGTGTAATTACAGAGAGACGGCTAAAACACAAGTTGAAATGAAACAGTACACAAGGCAAGGTCCATATATAGTTTATCCACCGACTTTTAAACAATACACAGAAATAAATTAAGCTTAGATAAGTGAAACCCTCTCTTTCCTTTCCCCGCCTTTGACCTTAACGCATCTTCTTAAATGGACAGACAATATAGTTAATAATATTAGCGGAGGTTGGAAATGAGAGTGTTTGGTCGCCCTAAATAAAGGAAAAAACAAATACAACTATTTTGGTCTATTACATTTACGCTATACACCTAAAGAGGTAGGAGGGAGAGAAAGCGTAATTAGGCCTTTACGCAATTTAAAAGAGAAGACCGGAAAGAAGGGTTAAAGGTCTAGTTCGGACCGCCCTTTATAAGACTATTTCCCGTTTTCACCTATACCTTCTGCCTATACCTATTTAATTGTTCATGAAAAAGGCGGGAATCATAGGCACAGTGACTATAAGGTTCGGGGAATCCTAGTTGTTGGTCAAAAAGGGCATGTCCCGTTTCCGGCGCTGAATAGCTGGATAACTCTGACGTCATAGCAACCGCGTGATGTTTCAAATTACGCCATTGCCTTTGGGGTCAATAGTCACTCACTCGATCCGTTTTGGCGCCGCTTGAATCAATGTACTTATAGTCCTGTATATATTGTCTTTTCGGTTAGAGTACCGTATAGGGTTTAAAATGATTTAGAGAAATCTTTGCCGATGACGTAACTAAAATTGATTTATTTAGTGAGAAAGAATCACTAAAATTTATAGCTTACGTTTTACTTCAAATAATTGATAATCGTAGAAATAAAATAGGGGGGGAAATCAGATCTGATAGTTTATTGCTCCCAAAATCGCCAGAGCTTTCGCTAGTTTTTAAACTTTTCTTGAATAAAGTAATAAACGCGAACAAGTTTTGAAATTCGTTTCAACCTAAGTTTGCACCGAGTGTAAGGTTTATTATATTTTACGTCTCGAAGACTAGAAGTTTAAAATCAAAATGGGTTGTAGGTTAGACACTAATAGACTATCAGCATTATAGGGCTTATCAGTGAAGCCATATTGAGCGATTTTGCAACTTCAGGCTTTGTAGTTACGAGATTATGCTTAAGAATTTCACGATTTACAAATACTAGGCAAGTACGGAATAAAAATTGAAATGATTTAAATATTTGTATATTTCGTGCTGCGATTTGTTTCTTAAATGAAATTGAGGGGACAAGCTTTCTTCAACATCCGAATACTCTCTCTAAAAATCAAGAAATCTCAAAGTCTTTGCTTCAAATCAAGATTAACCAACATAGATGAAAACGCGCTTAGATTTGAGGAAAACGCGCTTAGATTTGAGGAAAACGCCCTTAGATTTGATGAAACCGCGCTTTAGATTGATAATTAGCAGCCATAAGTGATTTGCCCCTCGGAGTTTCTTCTACGACGTCGCGTTGGGCTTCTCGGTCTTTCCTTGTTTATCATTAGTGGGGGCCGTTTTAAGGGCAAACAATCCAAGAAAATATTCGACAGCCTTCGGCATCAAAAGGAGGATTTAATAATTTTAAAATGAGCCACTTCCTACTTTTCTCAACAAGCCCACGGCCCACTCCCTGAATTATTTAAATTTGACTATCAGTAAGTATTCAAGATCTTTGAATTTGAAGTTTTCGTTTAATAAGACTAAGCACAATTAACAATATATTAATTGGATATATGATTAAATCACGTGGCCATGTAAAACACAGATATATGAAGTATTTAATTTAATACTTTCATACCTATACGCGGTAAATGTACAATAAAACTAGTTTCGAAAGAGGAAAAATTCAATATACAATTTCGTATACCGCATATTTCGTATTAGCCTTTTGTTTCAAATATAGAGCTTTCGTGCGGTAAGAGTAATTAGTTTCTGAATTTACATAGAATGTTGCGCAATTGACGTTTAAATTGAATGTGGATTTAGAACGTAGCGCCAAGAACCCTGGCTGTAGAAGGATCAGAATCGAGAAAGAGATAAAAGGGTGCTTCTTTTCCCTGGGGTTTATTTCAAGCCCCAAATCTTGCCCAAAAAAGCGAATACAATGACTTTTTTGGTCGGTAAATAAACTACAGCTGGTTTCCATCACCTGCCTTTGACTAAGTTCAAGAGAAATTTGTAAAATGAGAGAAGCTGGGGTGGTTTGATACCAAGGGACGTGCCAACATTATTAGGACAGTGGGGGCCACCATAACAAAGTAGAAATAGAGCTCACCGCCCCCCCCCCCTGGCACGTCCCTGTTTGACAAATTCATGACGTCATTGCCAACTCCTATTGAACACCAGTATAACCCCTTCTTGTAAACTTTCCCTGATATCTTACACCAATTTTAAAATTACCAAACCTTCCTCAAATAGTTTTTATCCAAATTTTTAAAACCCCCAACATTTCATTCGTGTACTAATTGCAGATATAATGAAAAGCCGATTGCTAAAGATATTCGTAAAATAAAAGATAACTCACCAACTACGAGTAATTAATCCTTGATGAAATTTCTAGTTGAATGATGAAAATTTAGTTTCCGTTTGTATCATGCGCACAACAAAGGTGTCTTTTGTTTCGTTAATTGTTAATTTATAATCCCCTTTGTTTGTTTTATTTTTGCGCGAATTTGTTTCGTTCGTTTCTCTTTGTTTTAAACGAAATCGTCAGAGGTTTAATTGGAAAATGACGTCAGGAGGCGATCGCCGGTGGGGCAACGGTGTAGCCGAACGACGGTCGTGTGGCGTACGAGAAACGGCTGGAACGGTGAGACGAACTGACCAAAGAGGTAGAAAAGTTGCTCGATGACGCGAACAGGACGAATTAGCGGTAGAAACGGCGAAAGTGCAGTCGCAATCGGCGGAGATCTTTGTGATAGGAGCGTTCTGGTGGGTCAAGCGGTCCAAAGTTTTCAAAGACGAGCACACGCTCAACATAGTGCGTTTCCTCCTAATATCAACGATAAATAAAAAAAGATTCACGTTGAAACTTTTATCCGAGTGACCACAAATATTTCAATTCAAATTTGTTCGAGGACTTTCTGGGTTTTTAAACGAATAGAGTTAATTATTTTACATTACCGTATCGTAATTAGACTATCATTAAACTTAAGGCGAGTTTTCAATCAAAATCAATCGAGCTTTTGGGTGAAATCAAAGATGAAGCCTAAATCAAGCTTTTTCGTTAAAATTAAACACGGTTGAAGTGTCAAAGAAGCGGATATCTGAATGAATTTGATATAAGCTTCTTTTGAAAAAAAGAAAGCAAAAGATTGAAAAACGTGATTGAAAACGAGGCTTACTATAGATTTCACAGGATAGCCAGTATATTCGGTTTATTACACAAAATTTCAGGACCCTGGCAACTTTAGAACGACCTTAACCCTGACTATTGTAGAACAAGGTTTGAACTAATTTCATGACATTTGATTTATCATGCCTTTCACGTTTTGTCATACGCATAACTTATGGTATTATGGAAATCATATTCCACAAAATCGAGCACAAACTATAGATTTTAATAAAAAAATACCGATATCGAATTTTAGGCTTAGGATAAAACTAAAACACGGTGGGAAACTAGTATAGCAAACTTGGGTATTCATCCGCCTCAGCTTTCGATATTTTGCCAACTCCTCTTGAAAACTGGAATGTACTTTATATGTACTCCTATTCAAGTGGATATGACGCTAGGTTGAATATTGCCTATCGATTTGCCTAAGATTCAAATTCATTAATTGCTTTAAGAGCAGTGAGCAAACTAGCGAAAACCTACTCAAAGAAGTTCCACTAACTTCTGTTGAACGTTTTGAATTCATTTCACCAATATTTGTCTAACTTTCAAATTTCATCGACTGAAAAAAACACTAACTTTCCATGTGTTCCCAGACCTTTCCAGCCAAAATTATCCAATTTTTAACCTTTTATATTATTTAAAAATAAACATTTCAGTAACAAGGTAATCCTTCCGCTTGTTACGTATGCTTATCCGAGTCACACCACATCTTTTCCGCAACTAAAGTTTTATTTCATGGCTTCATAAAATATATTCCCCGACTTTATTTAGTTTATTTTTAATCCCTAACTTTTCATTGATCAGTGGCAACTGTGCCGTAGTTTCGTCCGCACTTAATTGAGTATGTATTTAGCATTACCAAAGGTTGTAATCAGTTAATCGCGTAATCGGTGAACATCTTTTTACGGAGTTAAATGTATTACAGAGCATCAATTTGTACGAATTATCCGACTGTTATAAAACTGGGGGGAAAAGGAAGATCCACTAAGACCTAAATGTAAGCCAATTAGCATCATCTACTTTATCCCCGCACCTTTACCATTAACTCTAACTCTCAGCTCTAACAAATCGTACAGAATAACCTAGAAAGGTTGGCGGAACAATATCTAGTTCATTGTTTTTATTTTATATTCACTAATTCCACAACAAACGAAGTTTATATAAAACAAAGAATTTAACGGCGTTTAAAGTTTACAACGTTTTCAACAAACGAAGGAAGGTCCTTGGAATTTGATTTAGGCTTTATTTTAAACCTAATCAACTTTTATTAGGAGAAAGAGCCGAAGAGAGAGCAAAACTCTCATTTCCATAATACGTCTTTTATTTACAACAAGGGGTTAACTAAATTTACACTACTAGTATAAGGGTTTAAGTCCCTCAATCGAGGCATTAGACGCAACAGAGTGAAAGTCAGAGGGAAAATATGAACCACATTCCACTTTATTAGCTTTAAGTCGATAGACAGACTAGAAGGGAATGAGATCTGTAGGCCTTTGCCTTAACTCGTGCTTTTATCGCGACACCAAAGATTCAAAGGGAAACCGAAAAGGATATATTAATATAAAATATCGCCATCAATCTTTAATTAGGCTCCAATTGTACTTTTTAACTTCATCGACAAACGTTAAGTCAAGTACAAATTGAAGCCCCTAAGAATCTTGAAGGAGACTTAGATCAGCTCCTCCGTCGATCTAAGTTGGCCGTGGTGCTGAAGCGGGTCCAATAAATAAGCAGGCGATAAAGTAAACCTATCTCTTAAGGTTCTTTGGGGGTTCAATTTAACTAAACATAGAAATTAGGAATATTTCAACACACGTTTAACTTCGAAACAGTTTCGGGTTAGTATAAGATCTTATTACAAATCTGCGAGCTTTTTTCATTGCGTAAATCAGCGTTAAGCCTCTTGAGATGTTTCTTTAACTAATAGCTCTTTAAAAATCTCGTTAAAAATCTCAACAAGGAGTGATAAAGTGTCGAGTTGGGCATACTAAACCGAGTACTCCTGGTCCTGAAAGGTATTTACTCCGCGTGTCACATCTAAAAAGAACATTGTTAAAAACGTCTTAGCTACAAATCATATTTTGACAACTAAAATAGTAATTGATTTTAGTAGAAATTAACTTTTTCATCTTCACTTTATAGTTAAACTCGAGCTATTAAATAAAGTCCCCGAGACCGATTTCCGCCAAAGCGAAACTCTGATGTAGAGGACTGAAAAGAGAGGGATGCGACTAGATAAAGCTTGGCCTATAAGAAGCCGGTTCATTCGGAATTTGCTCAATAATAAATGGCAGGCTTATATTTAATGAACGCTTTACTTTGGCGAGCGAGTGTTAAATTATATAATTACCCAAAATGTCAAGAAATTGACGATATTATAATAAATTCTTTAAGATGTTTATCATTCTAGCATCTACTAAACACGTTCCTAACAAAATAATTACGACATTAGTTTATGTTTTGGCATAATATAATTAATAATAATAACACCAATACATTTTCTGAATCATAAGGAAACCATTTCAAAAAATTTATAGGAAAATATTAAATTTTAAAATCGATTTATAGGCAATTATAGGACTCTTATTTTAAAATTAAAGGGAAATATGGGAAAACTACAGGAAAAATTGTAATAGATCATTAATATCACCCCCTCCATATTTTTTAAAGATTTTTAGTGTCATCCGATTTAAAAACGGGAAAATGGTCGAATTACGGGAACTTTCACAACAAAATTATAATTAATTTTCAGAACCGTTAAAAAATTGATAAAAAATATTTTTATATGAAAATTTTAATTCAAGTGAGATGTCATTTAACGGGATTTTAGATTCTTGAAAAATTATATTTAATCGATTTAGACTGTTAAATTATAGCTAAAACATGATCAAAACACGCTAACGATTTTGTGGTCATTAACAGTTAATTATCAAAGTTACAAAATTAGGCTCGAAGTAATCAAACGCTGATGCCAACGAGAGTTCGACTTTGAAATGGCGCCTGAGAACTGAGATGTTTATTAGAAATAACTTGTTATAAGAGTCTAGTACTTATGCCTTTAAAAAAATACGTATTTATTCCGTGACTTTGATTAGTAAAACCACCGCTTTGTAATATTTTAACGCGCCTGTACTCCAATTTAGCGATTTTTCCCACACCTTAAAATTATAATAAACACTAAATTCATTTTTAAATATTGACTTTACAGTGCAATTACTTAAATTAAATTAAAAATATAGGGTGAAATTTTCAGCTCATAAAATCCATAAATCTGCCTGAACCTAGTAAACTGGTACTATAACTGAAAATGGAGGAGACTTAAATTGTGGCTCAGTTTTTGGCGCTCGCTTCCTCGCAGATTGCAAAATATGACACGATCACTTACAACATTAGTAATAGATTAGAGGGCTAATGCTTTGACAGTAGAGTAAATCGAGGGTGCGAATCGAGAGTAGAAGATGGAACGAAGCGCTTTCGGGCGAATTTACCCCTTTCCCTCAAACAACATTCGTCGGATTAATTCGGGCGCGCGGCCGCCCAGCCTTAATTAACGACTAAACAGTGGACGATGCCTTTTAATTTGAAATTCCTAAAATGACGAAAAGCGGGCAAAACCTTCTACGAAGAGTCGAGGAATGGAGGAACCGTTTCTCCTAATAAATTCGCCCTGCCCAGTTTCCTCCTCCTATCAGAGATAGACCGTAGACGTAGGTCCAAAGCGGAACTTTAAAGGCATAGTGAACACTTATTTATTTATTTAATTGACGGGAATTAAAATCCAGTGTATATACGAATTAAACCAAATGAATAAGGGAATTTAAGCGAGGGGAACGCAACTTATATGATGATCTTGGGATGATTGAATCGTGATTATATTTGATTAGGAATTAACATAACGTCCGTTTGAGTAAACATTAGTGAGTAGATTGAGTAGATTAAGTACGAAGTGATCTGCCACCAAATTTGCGATTTAGTATTAGTGTTGATAACCTTAACCAGGGACAAAAGCTACGGTCACACATTATCTTTATAAATCGATTTATTGTAGCTTCACCTATCGGTTGATGAAACCGAATCGCGAAGCTGCTTCGAGAAACCGAATCTAACTTATTTTTATTTTATTCGTAAAAAGTTTCAACAAATTCCTTTTCCTAAGTAAGATTTGAATTCTTAAAACCTCATCTTTATTTCGGAAATTTGAATTAATTTCGAGTATAAAAATCTAGTGCCAATAGCTTGAATAAGACATTAGACGCGTTCATACTAGGCCTTGGAATCTATTTAAACGGATTCAAAACGTTTCCCTAGAGTCGTGTGAACCGGGAAACTGTCTTTTCTGGAATCGATTTGATTCGATTTCTCGAAACTGCTTCGGGAACCAGTTTCATACCGATAGCTCCAATAAATGGATTTATCAAGATAATGCGTGAACACATGCCACTTAAAACGATTTCTGGCGATTTGAATATCGGTTGATTTTACCGTTTCAAATCGATTAAGAAATGCTAGTGTGAATGTAGCTTTAGAGTAACATTGGGTACTTTTTGAGCAAATAGTTGTAAGACGTTTAACAATCCCTTAAACCAAAATTTATGTACCGAGACTAGACCTTTAGGGAAAGGAGAACCTAAGAGAAGATTTCTGTCCGTCTTTCTCTCTCTCTCTTTCTGGCTAAAAACATATATAACAGGGAGAGAGCGGAGTTTACGTTTCAGTGCGTGATCGAGGTATACATAGTACGAAGGTGGAGGATGAGGGGTGAAAGGAAGAAGAGGATGATCGCGCGCGCCGCTTTGTGAGAGACCTCTCTCCGCGCTGCTGGTCGTAATAAGCGGGCCACCAATTCTGCAGACCTTCGAAAATTTTGATGGCGGCGGACATATTTGTTGCTAAACTAGGGGCTTCTCTCTTTTTTTGTTGTATCCACGGTCGCCAGCCTCCGGGACCAGAGAAAGAGCGGGAAAGAAGATACCCAAGATTCGTTCGCATTGAACGCGATTTGAATATTCCCTTTCCCGATAAATTCTCGATTTTTATTGGACGATGGCGATATAAAGCTGTTCTTTAGTCTAAAACCTCCAACAACCGACTTAATCATTCAGATCTCAAGAAAAATGGCACTAAAAATGAAGTGTACGGATACTATTCAACAGTTTGAGTATAACTCGAAAGCAGTTCACTCTCCTATCTAGATCGATTAAACTTATTGTGTAGACCCCTAGCTTCAGTGCAGTTAATACTTAAACTGATTAAGATAATTAATGATTATAAATTAAATTATTATCTCAGCGTTGATTTGAAACTCATAAGAACTGTCAAGCTTAATTATAATGGATAATATAGGAAAAAAAAAAGACATATTTCCAGGACTATTAACCCTTTCGTTTTAGTAGAGGGTTCAGATCAAAAAATTAAATAGCTTCTTTAAGAAAAATTTCGTGTTGTTTTGCGATAGAAATTAATTGAATTAACGGTACAATTACGTTGGAGATTTTCCAAAATATGCTATGGAGTTTTTAATCTGTGCCACCCTGTATATCACATTGAACTAATTTAAATACAGCAACCTTAGAAACGAAATAATGCGAACGCGCCAAAAATAATACTAAAAATTTCCTCCACATTCTGTAGCGCTTTTAGTATAATATATGTCTCTATATAACATTACATATAATGTATAATATCAAAAACAGGGGGAACAAACTTCAAACACTATCATCCCCTCCTATCCTGGAACTCAATCGAGTAACAGTAGGCCTAAAAGTGGGTGGAACGTACGCGATGCATGCTCCGTCGAGACTTACAAAAACGTCGTTCAACTTAATCGAATGAATTAAACAATGTTAGGGGAATGAGAAAACCACGGCTGAAAAAAGCAAAACTGACGATGCCTGCTACTCGATGCCTTGGATTGTTAAAAGTGGAACGGACTGGAACTAGGGAAAAGGTTTTTAGCAGGAAGGAGGGAGAGAGAGGGTAGAGAGTAGGGCGGCCGTTTCTGGAAAGAAGTCCGAAACACGACGAACCGAAAACCCACGAGGTGAACTTAGGAACGGTAGAACCAAGGGTAAAAGAGAGAAAGAGAGAGAATTTCATATAGAAACTTCTAAGCAACCGATCAGCTTCGAGAATCGAGAGAAGGAAAAAAAAATAAAATAAAAAAAACCGACGCTGACGCTCTCATACAAGGGGGTTCAACGAACTAGTATGAAACTTGGGATTTCACGCCCCCCCCCCTTTCATTTCTTGTGGAAAAATAAAAGAGAGATTCGCAATATCACCTCTTCCACCATTGAACAGCGTCTTCTCGTATCCATCTCGGAAGAATCCTAGCTAGGGTCCAACGTCTTTCCTCCCCAAAAACGGCTCTCTTCCTAAAAATGGCCTTCATCATTTTGGGTCGTCGAAAATTCGTTTATATCCCCTCTCTCGATCGCGAATCCGCGATCCTTCGCCTTGACTCTCAAATATCCCTCGCGAAAAGAGGGAGAAAACATTTGGATTGAAAATTTAACTGCAAAACATTTGACACGGGAGTTTAGTTAAGAGAGATACGCGGTTTTACGTAATGGTGTTAGCATTCAGCAATGATTAAAGGGAGAATGAAATGTAATAAAAGTTTAAAAGCTTTAGAGCTTTATATTTAGAAAGGAGCAAGCAATATTGTAATTGTAGTACAAGAGCGTAATAATATCCCTACGCGCAAGTTCGCTGTGACTTTAGTTCGTTTTACTATTAATAATAGCTTTGTCATCAAGTTTGTTAAATCGTTAATGTTATTAAAATTATATTCGTAGACTCGTAGAATTATTCGTTATACCTAAGTTACGGTCACACTTAATTCTTAATCGATTTAAAATGGTAAAATCAAATCGACAGGAATCGTTTTAAGCGTCACGTGTTCACACATCTTGAAATCGGATAGGTATAAAACTGGTTCCTGAAGCAGTTGCGAGAAATCGAATCAAATCGATTCGAGAAAAGACGGTTTCCCGTTCACACGACTTTGGCGAAACGTTTTAAATCGATTCCAAGACCTAGTATGAACTCGGCTCTAGTGTCTGATAGTAATTTTTACAATTGATATTTGGAGATAGATAAGTACCGAAATTTATGTAATTAATAATGATATTGACGAAGATAACCTATATATTAATTCTTGGCCTAGTTAGAAAAACAATAGAATCTTGCCAATATAATTTATAAACCACGGATTATTGCAATATTGAGGTCATAAACTCCGAGAAGAGATTCCCAGGGTTATTGATTAAACTTAAGATTATAAGCTGGCCACTTTCGATTCTTGGTTCTATTCTTAGGTACGTTGTGACGTATGGATTTATTTTACTCCCGTTCAAGACAAAGACAGTTTTCTCTCGTGTTTTATATTATTTAACAAATTTTAGAACTAAACGTATCGATTATATTTTTTTCATTATTCGAACGTCCTTGCGTCGTTGAAATATGACGTTATTTAATTTAAAGACAAATGCAATTAATATTATAATGAAACAGTGTTTAAAGCATTTAAAAGGAGAATGTAGCCAAATAAACAAGTGATTTTTATCGATTCTTTATCGTTTAAATAGCCTAATTAACCAGTAAAAAAATTACCAACCAATAATAAACTAGAAATAATGTTAAAACTTACCCTGAAAATAGGCTTAGCTGAATTCATGGAGATCCTGAATTTTTTCGCATTTATGAGTCAGCGACTAATCAAATCTTACATGAAGTCTCATGGAGATCTCGCCTTAACGACGGGCCTTTGTTCATAGGTCGAGAACCCTTCAACGCGAAGAAATTCAGGATCTCCATGAATCCAGCTAAGCCTATTTCCAGGGTAAGTTTTAAATTGATTTCTAGGTTCTACATATATTTTTTTACTGGTTGATTAGGCTGTATTCTCTATTTAATTGTGTCGAAACGCAATTTATTTGTTCAGTAGTTTCGATGTAACCGTACTTTTTAACGTCCTTGAAATTATTAAGAATGAACATTCCCCGTGAAGCATTTA
Source organism: Odiellus spinosus (assembly GCA_963920705.1). Taxonomy (NCBI): domain Eukaryota; kingdom Metazoa; phylum Arthropoda; class Arachnida; order Opiliones; family Phalangiidae; genus Odiellus; species Odiellus spinosus. The sequence continues at coordinate 15,912,097 of OY987227.1, read as the reverse complement.
AATTTTAATACTTTAGTCTGGGATATGTCTACTTTCTTAAATTGTTATGGTCCGGCTACTAAGGTCGACACCAAAATTGTACTGTTTTTCAATAAATATTTGTAATCCTAACAGAAAGAGGCCCGAGGAAGAGGCCGGCATAAAGGGATGCCCAAATTAAACGGCTGTAAAATTATTTAACCTCCATAATAATATTATATCTCGTTCAATTTCCGTTGTTCTTCTGAGAATCCTAATCACACACAAGCAAATATAGACGCTAAATAAATAATCAACACACGCTTCAACACACAAATAATTAATCATAAGCGTCGCGCATAAACCTTAAAATAAAATAAAAACACTGATTAACTTGGAATTAATAAAGTAATTAGTCGATGCAAATTTATTCCCACCTTCCCTTACCCAAACCAATATCCTAAAAAGCTTCTACTATATATTCATCTTCAAGGACCATCTTCAAAACTACTTTTAGTCCTATAAAGATTAATATAACGTATCAATCCGCCATGACTGTCGCGAGTTTGCAAATATTTACCGAAAAAAAAATTGTATGAAGAGTCGAATTGTACGTATTGTATTCGCCTGAGAATTCTCTTTGTTCGGATTAAAAAAAGAAAGAAAAAATATGTAAGAGGGAGGTGGTGGTTACTGTACTAATTAAAATACCAGGATCAAAGAAGAACGTTGGATGCTGTAAGGCAGGTTTAGCCAAAAACTAGGATGCTAATACCACCGGAAAAGAAATAGAGAATAAAAATAAAAAAAAAAAAAAAATATCGAAGAGGCTTCCAACAAAACTGAAGATTTAAAACCCAAGCGACGTTTGCTACAAAGAGAAAGTAATCGCAAAAAATCTCATAGTTTGTTCAAATTTAGTTCGTAAATTAGCGAAAGGTGTGGCGGAGGAATACACTATGTTAAACAGTATATAGGGATGATTACAGTAGGTTTCTTTACTATAAGGAAGGTTGTTTCAGAGCTCGCAACGTATTGCATAAACAGAGTGAAATTAACCATTCGTGGACAGACAATTATTGAATGATAGTCTGGGGAGTACCTGCCTGTGTTAATTTTATCGAGTTGGAATGCAAATTTCCGGTTTCATGCATGTGCAAAGACAAGATAATTACGTAACGCGCAACTTCCATACGAAGTAAAGATGGTTAAATATAAAGACACAGCCTTTTAGCGCGTATATTATATTCGCGAACATACCAGGAATGAAACGAACTACGTGGAAAAGTGTAGTAACAATAACTAAAGGCTTACCCTGGTTAAGCCTTTTTTGGTATTAAATAGCCCACCTTAAACAACGAAATGGAACTTCTCTTATTTTAAGGCAGACAATTCGTGGGAAGACGAAGTAAGCGAGTAGTTTTTCAACTTTACGGACTGGACTAGGAAACGACTCACTCTGTTACAGAGTCTTTCATTCCATTAATGGTTTAACCCTGTACAGTGTAAAAGCTTGTAATTAATCCCTTCCGCCATGTACAATTTCACCTTTCGCGTCTTTTCCTCGCATTTCTTTTTCTTTCGTTCACTCTTAGATAGAGGCAAACCCTGGGGTGCCCTGGGATGCGCTAGGACAACTCCCTTTTTTTAACAAGTCTCCTTTTTGGCGCAAACTCCCACCCATATATCCTTTTCTTTGAACACTTCTGCCAATGCGCCAAAACCATCTATCTACCTTCCTTCTCTCCTTAAGTTTTCCTCTTTTCCAATCTGCAGAAATATTTCTTCTATAAAACTTGTCACGGGTATGGAGCCTACTAGATGGAATTTTTTGGTTTTATTTCTTTTTATTTATCTTCTTAAACTTGGGTAAAAGTTGCGAAAGAACGATATAAAGGTAGTAATATTTTGCAAGAGAGACAGAGGGTTAAAGTATAAATTTAACTAAGAATACGTCATTGCTTTTCGAGATCTTATTACATACAGAGAAATTAAAATACGATATTTGGTATGATTTTTTTTTTTTCTTTTCTTTCTTTCGATAATAAGAATATTTTATACACGAGTTGGATTATTCTCCAATACAACCGGTTTGTGAATATTTAGATCCGCCAAAAAGAGTTATCTGAAAAACTAATGTTTAGCACTATTTAAATCACTCCGTGTTGGCTGAATTATTCTAGTAGATAATATTATTATTTTTTCATAAATTGTCCAAACTTAGCCTAGTCCAAACTTACACTTATTAACCCTAGAGCGATTATATTGCAGGCCTAATAAAACAAAATACTTAAACAGTTGCAAAGTGTGTTTCTTTAAGCCTAATTTTAATTTATTTAAGCCTAATTTTAAAATATATTTTCACATACCCTAGTCCTAAACGCAAAATATCTTTTTCATCGTTCGCTTTTCACCTAATTTGACGGATTTATTCAGACCTGATTTAATCTAATTTAAGTATCTCTAATAAGATTAAATGTTCTTTTTCTACCAAAGAACAAAAGCATTCTTCTAATTATTTCAGTTAGCTAACGGCTAGTGTTAGATCATTTTGATTCATTAGGAAGGACTCCCCTTTTTTATGGCCAAGTAAATGTAATATAAATAAGGTCGTTAAACCTCGCGTGCTTACGTTTAACCCGAATAAAACATCATTACAGGCAAGTTTCATTTGCCCTTTATAAATAGTAGAGCAAAGAGTTTAGATGGAGAGACATGACACGAAAGAAAGAACAAAAAAAAAAACTTTTTCCAGAGAAATCACGTTTTAACGTCGACCTCGAAAAGATATTCCTCCGCGAAACTATTCAGACAAGAAGATACCGGCGAAGCAAAGGAAAATTCAAACCCTAGATTTCCCTTCAAAATAAAAATGCAAGCCTTCGGAGACATCCCTGCGCGATCCACATTTTTGCCGCCAATGTTTACGCGTTGTTTTGAAGCCTTAGCATTTGGATAAAAGACTTTGGGCTACACCGGCGCTACATTGGTACAGAAAACGAGCGCGGAGGCAAAGAGTGACGAGTTTAGCTTAAAGGACAAGTATCTCGTTTAATTGAAAAGTTCTTGAAATAAAGAGATAAGAGAAATGGCATCTCTTTCTCACTAACTAGATAAACATTAATAAAAGCTTGGAAAGTATGTGAGAAAAATCGAGGAAATTTGCTTGTGACTCAAATTAATCATTAATATATTACTTCCAAAATAAATGTAAATTGATAAAATTAAATTTTATTTCCAAGGTGAATTAGTCGAAGGTTATACTCGAAAGTAGCTTTAAGAGTAGGATTGAGTCATCACGTGACTAAAGCACGTTAGAAGGTATATTAACTATTCTTTATATGATAACAAAATATGTCTATCGAAGATGTTGCTTCAAAATCATCCTTGTATTGCCCAAAATAATAATGTTTTAAAATCAGAACATTTAATTATTAAAATTAGTCCCAGATGGAAAATAACGAAGATTAAACCCCTTTCGTAAAATCTAGGTTTGCGATTACGTAATTGATTACAGCCTTTGATAAATACGTAATCAGTTTAGTGTAGTCAAAGCAACAGGCCTCAACGCCAATTGCGCATACAGGAAAATGATATAGTGATAATTATAATATGATTGCAATAAATAAATTCAAATCAACACACAACATCGCGTTTCTAAAACCAAAAATGACGCTATTCCTTTAGTAGAGGGGAGGAAATTGGGTTTGGGGAGAGTTTGAAAAAAATAAATAAAAAAAAAAAATAGAAAAGAGGAGATTGGAATCGAGAGAAGGAAACTTGGAAACAGGAAAACGAAGTGGACGATTTTAGGCCTAAAATGTTTCACCGAAGATCCCTCTCTCTCTACAGAATGGCAGCCAAGGCCGGGAACTCCAATAAGAGAGAATTTCGTTCAGAGAAAAGGAATGGAAACGCTGTATTTAAAGCCAAGTGAAGGGGGACGATAGAGCAACTAGAAGGAGGAGGATATTTTAAAATCCGCGTAGATAAAAAGAAAACAGAAAAACAAGAAAAAGGCGCCTGTTCTTACGCAATTCTTGAAATTATTTGATTGGCCTCTTGATATTAAAGAGTAGGATAAGTTACATCAGTATACATTATGGGCGTGAATTAACAATTATGCCTACATTGGCTTTAAAGAGACGTAATTTATAATATTATAATTAGCGCGATTGAAGGAAAATCGGAAGGTTTCGATAATGATTTAAATACGCGTAATTTCCTAGAATCTTTGAATTACAAATTCTATAATTATTAAAGCATCGTCTAAAGAGTATACCTTAACTTAATTTAAAGCCGAAATTTAGGCCAAGGAAATAATTTCTATTTAATTAAAAAAACAATGAACTTCCATAAATAAAGATTATTTTAAATTCAACGTGTCACAGTCACTTTGAACTCTTTATTTTAACATTAATAAAGATTATACCGTACGATAATGGCAAGTAAAATATTTTATAAACATCAGGTTTTAATTAAAACAAACTTTCCTCAAAATAATAAGATAATACTAACAATGTTCTTGGAAAAGGAAACAGACATAATCGTATTTGAAATTCCTAGAATTATTAAAATCACGATAGTAGACAGCATCATCGATTTTACAGTTCCGAGAGGGGGAGAGCATGAGAGAGAAAGAGAGCGAGAGAGTGAGACAGAGGGGTAATTTAGGATCCAATAGCGCACGCAGTTGAATTAGCATATTGTTTATTCGCCTATCTACCCCTACAACGTACGCGAGTTATTATAGCACCATGACAATAAAAAAGAAAAAAAGAAAATTGAAAGCGTTACCACGGAGAATTAACAATGGAGGTGAAATAAAGAATCGTTAAGGCCCATCATTTACTCGAAATATTACAGGTACAATCAGATGAAATTTTCAAGTTTTGGAAGTTAATTTCCCTGACTTTTCCAGGTTTTCCCAGACCATTTCTAAATTTTAATCTTTATTCTTACGAGAGAGCTCTTGGCAATTCCCACTTCCTTTATGACATAGTTTCCCAAGCACGGTCGATAGTTTACTCGAAATAAGAGAGAAATAAAATAATCTTTATAATAATTGCGTTGGATACAATCATAAAAAGTTCCTTGACACGTACCCAAAAATTTAATTTCTCCGACCAATTAGGCTCATTTTCAAATTCCCTGACCTTTTGGGGCAATTTTTAATTTCCTTGATTTTTCCCTGATCATTTGAGCCAATTTCCAAATTCCCCGACTTTTCCAGGTCGTGTACGAACCATGCGTAACAGTTAGCTGTCAATAGTCCACGCTATCTTATTATAACAATATCTGGCGTTCATAATCGTCCTCTAACGGCCAAATCAGTGGCAAAAGTATGAACTAACAAAACCACGTGCTTGGCTACATTTACTATAGCTAGATCCGCACGTGGTTTGGTTAGTGACGACTTTTGTCACTGTTTGCCGTTGGAGGAAGCTTATGAAAGCTTGGTTTTGTATTTATTCATCTTTATATATTAAGATAGGTGACCATCGATAATAGTCCCAGTAATCAGTCAATCCATGGAGAGAAGTAAATTTTCTGGTCAAACTAGTCTGGTTATTTTATTTCGGCTTTTTTTTTTTATGACAAAGACTAAAAAAAAGGAGTTAAGTCATTTTTCTTCGCGAAAAGCGCTTTAGGGAAAGACGCTTTCATCTGATAAAGCACTTCGTGTAGGAACTTTATAAGAGTTACATGGGAGTCAAGAGTGCTGAGGTTTATTGTCTCTATAGAATAACACCAAATAAGATAATGGGACCAGGGTTGTTTGGTTTAAATAACCGATTTTAGAAAACCTTCGATTTAAACCAATTGATATTATTTCGGAAAAATATTCAAATTCGGGTCTTATTATGAAAATTTTGTTTTATGTTCCGCGAAGCTATGATCTTTCTTTATATTTTTCCAGTGAAAAAATTTTATTAAATGTATTTAGAAAATAATGGTAGTCCTAATTTTAAATAGTAAACACTCATAAAGCCTCGAATTAGGTTGGATCAATATAGAAGTTAAAAGTAATTGTTGTATTTTTAAATTTATTTCGATTTTAAAATACGCAACCATAATTAGGGCGAGATTACTAATGTGTTGTTAATATGAATTAGTGCTGGGTGGATGAGAATTAGATTACTAGAAAAGGTAATCATCAAGATCCGGTAATTGGGCCCATAAAGCTCATTGAAGATTACTCTCTCTTGTCAGGCAACTTTTCTCTGTACAACGTTTGTGCGGTTTTAAACTTTTTCTTTTTACGTTTTTAGTTGCCTGTTGTAATTGAAAGCAATCGTTAAAGTAATCGCTAAAACTAATCGGGTAATCGATTACTTTACTTAGTAATTGTAATCGGTAATCGAACCTTTCCAAGTAATAGAATCCGCCCAGCACTAATTTGAATTCGACCCAAAGACATACGTCGAAGTACAAAGCGTTTTAGCCCCCTATTTTCGAAATTAAATACGTTGTCTTACAACCCTTTGTGTCCTTCTTCGAGATTACTAACGATCTGTCGTAATAGCGAGATTTACCTGTACTATATTAGATTACGGATGTATACATAGTTTTCGCTAAAAGGGGCTAAAAAATTCTATCCTTCTTACCCAGATTTCTTTACTTTATTACAAAGGTTGCCGGGAGCTTGTGAGCTTAGTTCAGAGCGGAACAGTTCCAAATCTGAACTACTCTGATATCCTTTCAGTTTGAGTTCACAAGTGGATGACAACAATGAAAACAATATACTGATTAAAGGGAGAATGCAAACTAACAACAATTGATTTTTTTATCCATTCCATATCGTTTAAATAGGCCTAATCCACCAGATCAAACAGATATTAAACTAGAAATTTAAATTTAAAACTTTCCTGGAAAATAGGCTTAGCTGGATTCATGTAGATCCTGAATTTCTTCGCATTGAGGGGTTAGCGACCAATGAGCAAATGCCCGTTCGTTAAGGCGAGATCTCCACGAGATTCTAAATAACATTAGATTGGTCGGTGACCCATCAATGTGAAGAAATTCAGAATCTCCGTGAATCCAGCTAAGCCTATTTTCCGGGTAAGTTTTAATTTTATTTACTGGTGGATTAGGCCTATTTAAACGATAAGGAACCAATAAAAACTGTTGTTGGGTTGCATTCTGACTTTTAGTGATTCTTTCGTAATGTTTTCCACAAATTATTTAATATTAATGAATGTGTAGACCAAATTGCGCGAGTGGGTAACGTGACCTTTGGTCATTTGCCACGTATAACAATTAGAGAACGCTCTAAATTTCTCTCCATTGTTGAATCCTCCTTGTCGAAGGGAAAAAGGTTGGGTGATTCTCTTTTTCCATATAGGAGAGAAGTCGTTAATTTATTACCACTAACTTAAAAAGGAGTTTCGCAGAGTTTTTGACGTAAATTAGGGGGAAATTCGAGAACGGCCAAAAAAAAAAAAAAAAAAAAAAAAAAAAAAGATTAAAAAAAACAAGTTACACAACTAAAACGAAGAGTATAGATAGAGAAGGATAGGTGAAAAGGGGGTGAAATGTAAGGGGGTTATGAATTTTTTATATTTTAAATGGATGGTGGATTATAATAATATAAAACTAAGTAGGGGAAGATAGGGGCACGAAAAAAGGTACGGGGCAAATTGTACAAAAAAAGAAAAGAACCGCTCGCAAAAATCGTTCCTCCGCGCTCATACAAAAATCGAATAACTTGCGTGCCAAAATATTGTAACTTTTTTATTAGGCAAGTGAAATTACTGAAATAACATTTTTTGGGAGTTGACGTTCACGACAAAGACCGAGTCTTAAGATAAATCCAATTAGGTTTAACCCGTGATAAGTAATTATATCTTAAAGTTCATCCCAGGGCGCCAAAAAAGACCCCGAAAATAAGGAACTATTTATCAGAAAAATAGATCAAATTGGGGACCAAAATTCTAATATTAGGTAACGATGAAAAACCAAATAAGATCTTTATAATTGTTGATTTATCCAAGTTCGTGACCTTCGCGGTGCCACCGTCAAAAATACATTTTGAATAAACAAATTCATACTATTTAGATATTCACCGGAAACATTAAAAATAGGGTACTTCAGTGACTAAATTACGATTTTAGGGACCCATAAAAAGAAAAAGAGGACTTTCAAGAATTTTAGAGACTCTGCTAGCCGATGAGACTGCGATTAAATTTAAAATACAAACCATTTTACAATTTGATTATAAAATTCAATACCACTAGCAAAATTATAATTATTCAAACAGAATAGTTTTTTGATTACATCGCCACGCCGCCCTATCGGTCGCTGTCGAAAACCTGTGTTGTTGAGTTTAAAAGCGTGGCTACACACAGGGATCAACACCTTAGCAGACGACAAAAGTATCAGGGCCTTTGCTATCCCTAGACTCGTTTCTAGTTTGATGAAACGCTGCCAAACAATTTGATCTTGAATACTTGAACTTGAAAATTATACTTTCATTGAAAGTAAGAAATCATAGAGATATTTCATAATTGCCCTTGTTTTTGGATCGATTTAATCTAAACGTTCGCGAATTTAGGCACACACTTTTAACAGAAAAAACCGCGGAGTACAAAATCTCATAAATACGTTAAATACTTAATAACTTAGTTACAATGTTTTAGCAGGCTGATGGGTAAAAGTGAGTTAGAGAAAGATGAAGGGGGAAAGGTGGGAAAAAGAGAAGCGTAGTGTTAAGAAGAAAAAAAATTATGAAAAAGCAGCCAGTGGAGTTTTTAAAATGGGTGTGGTTGATTTTTCCCCAACTACCCCATATACACGTAGACTACTACTGAAAGAGAAAGACCTATAGTCTAAAATACAGTTTAAGAATTCAGTACGCGTTAACCTATACTCAATTTGATCTCAAGGATTCAATCCCTTTTAGATAAAGGAGAGCGTAGATGGCCAAGATCTGAAAACGACAAAGTTTGGGAACGAACCCACGCATTGATTTCTTCGAGGGTATAGCGAAGACTTTTGGTCTCAACTCGAATTCGCAGCGTGTACAAACTTAATCTTCTTTTATCTCTATACAATTTGGTTCTTCGGACATGAAGCGAAGCCTGCCTTTATAAGCGCTAACATCTATGATTTCAAGAATTCCCTATCGGGATAAATAGTCTACATTCAGTCCTAATCATTCACGGTTATCAACTAAGGCTGATATTTCTATCTCTAATTTATAAGAAATAAAATCAAGTGATAAATGGGAGGCATGGTTTGAAGACATTGAAATCACGGACTGTATCTTACTAAAGCCATAAGGAGACTTTTTCTCTAGGTCGCGAGGCTTAGCTATTAAAGGAAGAAAGGGGGCACAACCGGGGAAACAAAGGCTACTTTTAGACTGTTTTATACCGGAATCGCCTGGGAAAAAAGATCGAGAAGAATATTAATACAAGGAAGGTTTCTCACGACGTCATATTCTTTCCATTAAACGTGAAAGGTTGCGGCCATTATTATTTTCAATTATATGGAACTTAACAATGATAGTCGCTGTAGTAACCACGAGGTACTGATCACTCCAAGTAATCGGTAATTACTATGATTGCGTAATTTGTATCAGTACAGATTTTATGAAAGTGAGTAGGCTTAACAGATCATATTCAGGAATTTTGTCTAAAGATTATTTACAGAACTAATAGTTTGATAAATCGAACGAAGAACAACCTTTGACAGAACAAATTTCCTCAGGTTACAAAAGAGGGATTAAAGTTAGCTTCACGAACACGTTAGATTTGCCAATCTCTTTATTGAATTTAAGTCAATTAGGGCAAATTCACGATTTGTCGATTTCGGCGAAGGTTTCGCGAAACAACAACTTTTAACCGTAGATTTTAAGCCAAAACGTAATTCTCTTTCGTCTCTCTCGCGTGATCATCGCGAGTTAACATTCCGAGTCTATTATTGGCGTAAAGGCCTTAGTCGTAAGTAGAGGCAGAAAAATACTGACGTGTACAAATCCATTAAAGGTGAAACTCCCACTTTGTATAATATATAACGATATCGTGAGGAGAAAAGGGACAGTTTCCAGACTAGAAATTAATATAAAACCTTCATATAATCCTCCCATTCGCGTTAAATATTCAAAAGTCGGAAAAAAATATTTTAAATACGCGAGTTAACTATTTGGAATTTTTACAAGAGACATGCTTATGAAAATGTATTTTCCAAATTCCTTATAAAAGAGGTATTCATTTTGCTTACAAATTTATGAAAGACGCTGGCGCAACCCGAACATGTCGGTAACTTCAGAAAAGTTAAATTTCGAGGACCAAACCCACTCACCCCTACAAAACTATTGTTAACTTAAATTTGTTTAAAAACGTTAATTTAATTACTCGTTAGAATACACGCACGTTGTAAAAGAATAATTATAAGAAAGTCGCTTTGTTTTCGTATAGTTAAATTAGAGTCTTTATGCGAATACTTTAGAGTCTAAAGGTGGGTTTTCATTGAAGCGATATTGAAAAAAATCGCTCGCGCATGGAGCAATCACAATAGGAGGCATATGTTCTTACATCGTTTAAAAATGTGTTTCTGGAACCTATGTATCCTATTGTTATTGCTCCATGCGCTAGCGATTTTTTTCAATATCGCTTCAATGAAAAACCACCTTTAACGCTAAATGGTTTAATCGATATTTAGCTTGAATCAAGGGGATTAGATCAATAGGTTAATGGTTTTATAAGTGTTCATATTATGACGGTCCCAACACACACAAAAAAAAAAAAAAAAAAAAAAAAAAAAAGATTTGAAATATTTACAAATTTTCGGGATTTGATATTTGGAAATGATTTGAAAGATTAGAATGTTTAAAATCTCCGACAGTACGAGATTTGTAGGAGTTTCGGACCTCTAGGTTTATAGGATAGTATTTTTTAACAATATTTAGTGAATCTTTCATAAGGTTCATCTCCGTTATTTTTTTTTTTTTTTTTTTTTGAATAAATTATTCTGATGTTCAAAACGAAGGGGCAGACACTCGCGAACTCAGATGTACAAAATGTTTGAACTCTTTGCACTACCAAAGCTGAACTCAGAGTTCATAAGAGTTCAAACTGAATGCACTGTCAAAGCTGAACACCTTCAGGTGTACAGGGAATTCAAGAGAGTATGACCCCTCGGTTCAAAAATAGGAGACATAAAATGACTTATACGATGTTAAAACTCAGAAAAGAAGGTACAATAAGGCTTCGTATCGTTAACGTCTACACCGAATGTTCTAATCTACGTAAGTTAATCTGAGTATAAAGTTTTATATTGATTTCACGATTTTGAAGAACAAGTTTCATTTGCATAACATGTTTTAGTAATTTCCAAATAAAGCAATAAAAACTATTATATCACACGCAGTTTATTATCGTCTAAAATGACGGTCTTAAGATATTTTGAATAAATGAATATTTAATATTAATTCTTGACAAAATTAAATTCCAACGTCACTACACACGCAAATCTAAAAAAATATCGAAAATAGCCTACTAAAACGGCGAAGGAAAACTGCCTTGTACGTCTACCATCATTAAGAATAATTTATTTTCCCTTTTCACAATGCAAGGCGGCACCCAAATATGGATAATTTAACCTTCCTATATCAGCCCAAAGAATTTCGCAAAAATATCCAAATAAACACATTTTCTAGGTCAAAGAGGAGGGATGGAAAAGTCGCTACAAATTGTCCAGAAAGAAAATCACCAACTATAAAATTTTATCACAAAAAACGAGATATTTCGTAAACCACGATAACAAAACTGTTGCTTAAAAAGAATTTATGGACGCAAGAAAAATTCGGTTGTTCGATTAGACTGTATTATTTTTATTGGGAAATGTAATTTTAAATTTGGAGGGCGGAATTAAGATATTCCTAGAAAATAAACCCCTCCCCCCAGACTATTTTGCCCAAATTGGCAGCGTTATTAACTTTATCTCATTGCCTTGTTTGTAAAGAGATTGTATCTTTGCATGGGTCTGACAAATCAAGATTGAACTGGCTAAATAATGGTGGTGATTTTTCAACTGAACTCTGTATCAGGTTCAAGGATGTCAGGAAATTTATCTACGAGATAAGCTTGATATCAGCATAAGCAAAGATCAATACAATAATTAAGCGCATACAGCGTGGAAAGATATATTCAGTTAGAATAAGGTTGAAATATCATTACCTAGGCCTCCGCTTATCTCTAATTAATTTAGAAAGCTATTTGATTGAGTAGCTTTATACGTGCTGTATATTTAAGGTATAATAAATTACGTATGAAGTTTCGAAGTATAGATTTCTTTACGCTGTACAGTTAGTTTGAAAAGATCCTACAAATTGTCTTTTTCTATTCAATGATTTCGCTTCCCCAATACTAGTTTAAAGTGATAGTATCACGTGTTATTATTATTTATTTTTAATTCGAACAGCAACGAAATGAAAACAGGGTTGCCACAGTTTTTTCAGATTCAAATTCCCTGACTTTTCCAGGTTTTCCCTGACCTTTTCCAGCGATTTTCCCTGACCGTTTCAGCTAATACTACCCAATTTTTAACCTTTTATTTTTTATATAATTGCGTTCGCCAAACTTCTTGCACTCATATCTTTGTTGTAATATATACAACTGACACGGTCAGCTTTAATCTTTTCTTCAGATAATGATTTTAATTTCCTGACTTCTTGAAAGATCTTTAAATTCGCTGACTTTTTTAAAATATCTTAAAATTCCCTGAGTTTTTAAAATATATTAAAATTCCCTGACTTTTCCCGGACCTTTTTGGTTCATTTTCAAATTCCCTGACTTTTCTATGTTTTCCTTGACCTGTGGCAACCCTAGAAAAGATCACAGTTCTGATTTTTGGCATGAAAAGCCCCGTTTTCAATCACGTTTTTCATTCAAGCTTCTGCTTTTCAAAGAGGAGCTTACATGAAATTCATTTAGATATCCGCATCTTTGAGTCACTTGAAGCCTAATAATGTTTGATTTAATCTTCAACTTTGATTTGACACCAAAAGTTCGATTCTTTTCCAAAAATTCTTGATTGAAAACGCGGCTTTAGCGATGCTAACACGTCATAAAATTGGGTACAATTAGGAAGTCGATTTTTGGCAAGTGAATCTTGTATCGTTAAAGTTACGCTCGTTAAAACCAAATATAATTTACGGAAAGATGACTAAAAAACGATTAAAATTAAAAGGTGCATATTTAATATAAACTATTACTACTCTACCACCGACATTTTACGTCATCGCGTAGCTATAATTGAACCAACAGTTTTTTTATCACCAGGAAATAATATCACAACCTTCTCTTGCCTCGAAATCATACACTGATTTCGTGAAAGGGCAATAGATGTAGTATTATTAAATGGGCTAAATACACAATCCTTTCTAAAGTCCACGGACAATATAGATTTTTATCCATGTCTTCTACTGTACAAATAGTTGGTGTTATAATAAAACATCACTTCGTCCCAAATGCAACATCTATTTAATGGCTATTGTTGTTGATTACAAAGTTCGCCAAAATATAGATAATCCTACGCTTTGACCCAACCTTGAAAAACAGACATCTTCAATAGAAACATGTGGTTTTCAACGGCTCTTTTTGCGGCTTCCAAGCCTCTAAGGTGAGATTTTAATAATGAAAGGTTAAAATGAGTGGGAAAACATGAGGTTTAGGTACCTTTATCCATGGAGCACCCTAGTTTATCTAGCCTAATTAATAATATAATTATGGTAAGTACCACAGATAAATAATTAATGATTTACTTATTCCAAAAAGCCATAATATGGAGATATAATTTCTTTAAATACAGAAACGTGCCTAAAATCATGTGGTACTACCCCTTCAAAGAAATTTAGAATAAATAAAACTATTTTCTTACATATACGATAAATTATATTATATCAATTCGCCTCAGCTTTTTCCCCATTTTGCCAACATACTTTGAAAAAGAATATATAGCTTTTTTGTTTTTCTCTCTCTCTCTCTTATTTCTAAACTAAGTTTATATATTTTTTGGGAATATGGTGCCATCCCCTAACCATTCCAGTACTCTCTTTCTCTCCCTCTCTCTTAATATAATCGCGCAGAGGGAACAAAATAAAAGTGTCTGCTTCTAGTTTTATTATTTTACACCTACCCTATTTCGAGAGTTTACGTTGCCCCGTGACGTAACTAACTTTTCCCTCTCTCAATCCATTCGAGCTTGTTTATCAGAAACTTCTTTTAAACCAATGAAATTTAATAGCGTGTATAACTACGTCTGACCTTTCGCTAGTTTGAAAACTAATCCCGAACAGAAGTAAAGTCGAAAAAGATTTCATCGAATACCAAACTAGAACAGTTAATTTTTCTTTCATTTATTTTCTTTAAGATATATTTGGAGCTGAGATGATTATTCGATGAAAACTCAGTAGTGTTTACGATCTTTGCAGCTTACTAACCTTCCTACAAATAATATTTCAGCTATCAAAAAAATAAAAATAAAAAAAGAATTCCTCGGCATATCGGGTTGGGGAGCCTATATACCGGTTTCCGTTCTCTCTTTATGCCTATAACAAATTTATTTTATTTTTATATTATATCTTATCCTCCCCACATAGTTTTAAAGGTTGGGTGTTGAAAGAAAATACAATACAATACAAATTATTCTACTATTAATGATTCTAAAAATAGCACTAATGATTTAAAATTAACATAAAAAGATATTTTTACGATTTGGAGAAGAATTTGAATTATAGTCTATTCAACTCGAAGTCGGCGAAATCGATAATGAACCGAAAAAGTCAGGAAATTAAATTTAAGCTGTAGAAAATGATTGTCGGTCAAAATCATAATTTCAACGTTGTATAATAAATATACCCATAACTTGTTATTGAAAATAATTTTGAGTAATAGAAGGTTAGAAATTAGATATAATTTCAGCTTAAAATGTTCGAGTTAATTTACTTTCCGCGTTTGTTAACATAAACACGAGTTCGTTTAACCCGGTTCGAAATTAAAAATGTCTTTTTAACCCTAATTAGAAGGCTCAAATAAAGGATATAAACAAACTATGTAATATTATTAAATAAATTAACGGTAGAGACTGATCTATTATTTACGTTAAAATTGCGTTCCACGGTTTCAGTACATGGAGTAGCAGTTTCTATATAGTTTTTGGCACAATACATCACTGGATCATACGTTGCCAGGAGTTCCGATATTCAAATCGTTAGGAATCGTTTTAAGCGTTACGCGTCCAATAAATCGATTTATTGTAGCTTCATCTATCGGTTGTTGAAACCGAATCGGTATGAAACTGGTTTCCGAAGCAGTTTCGAGAAATCGAATCAAATCGATTCGAAAAAAGATGGTTTCCCGTTCACACGACTCTGGCGAAACGTTTTGAATCGATTCCAAGGCCTAGTATGAACGCGGCTTAAGTGACGTTTAAAATGATTCCTGGCGATTTGAATATCGGTTTGATTTTACCGTTTCAAATCGATTAAGAAATTCTAGCGTGATCGTAGCTATTTTCAATATCGAACATGAAAACCCAACTCAAAAGTTTTAGTCTCCCTTTAAATTGACGAAGATTTCGAAGAAGAGTGAGCGATAGAAATCCGGTCGAAAGAAAAATAAAGAAAAACAGAATAATTACGTATGTACCTTAGAAGAAATCTTTCAAAATGTACGGGTATATTTTTTCTTATTATTATTTCCACATTTCTTAGGTACTAGCTGTATCAGGGGGTCGTATTTTGTCTTGGATAACGATCGAGGTTTTTAAAGAAAAGAAGAAAAAAGTTTCAAGAGATTTCAGCACGCAAAAAAAGGTTACAAACCACGTCAATATCAAAGCGTTGTATATTGGAAACTAACTAGATATATTAATACTAAGAAAAGGTAAGTGAAAAACCCAGTGTCGGTGGCAATGGCTTCCCAAGAAATTAATTTAAATATTAATTATCGAAGGCGTAGGCAAATGGGTGAAATTTTATTTATATATGGAAATATTTTCTCCAGTTATTGACTGGTCCCACTAATAAATGCCTGCTTTTATAGATTCCATTTAAGCCCAATTATTGGATAAGAATGTATATTATATTAGCCAGATATCTGTCAGGATCAATTTTACCTAATTTACGAGGTTAGGTATCATTTTAGTGCAGTTTAATTAAAGGGAAACTTGTAGCTAAAAATGGAACAGCTTCTGAATTTATTTTCGGAATCACCGTGGTGTTTAAATTAATTTCTGAAGTTTGACCAAATTTGAAAAAAAAATAAAAATAAGTTCGGGCCAATCATATTATTTCGGCCTTCAACAGCGCTTGTAATGTCTTAATATTAAAATAATGGCCGGCGTTTGATGCCTAAGATCTTGGGAGTCAAACGTCGACCTATTCTTTTAATGTTAGGACATTGAAAGCGCTGTTGAAGGCTGAAATAATATGATTGGCCCGAATTTATATTTACTTTTATTCAAATTTTACCTAAACTTTAAAAAATAATTTAAACACAAAAAAAAAAAAAAAAAAAAAATCTCAAATACGTTTTTTGGCATTGTGATTCAGAAAATAAATTCAAAAGCTGTTCCATTTTTAGCTCCAAGTTTCCATTTAAGCTTCTAAAAATCAAGAGATAATTTCAAACTACGCTAAGCCTATCTGTTGAATATCTAAACTATTCAGTCTAACCAAAACGTTTGTAAACGACAATTTCACTTATTTAATTATCTTTTTCATCCTACCTTCAAATAGTAAAGTAGTTCCCTAATTCTTACACTACGAATGAATTTAAATATTCATAAGAAATTACCAGAATACGGTTCTCTATCTCTTATATTTTGGTTTCCCAAAGATATTTAATAAGAAATGGGTAAGCTTAGTTTTCGAAGCGATGAAAATTGAAAATGAATCTTGACTTCGGTTAACGGACGACCTCTAGATTTCTAGTCGCTCGCGCTTTACGGTTTGGATATTATTATTGCGCCAAAAATAGATTATTAGAGAGCGCGGAGGAGAAAGGGGACTTAAAGCGACAAATGGGGAGAGAGGAAGGGAAGAAGAGCTCGAGGTAAAGGAGACGGCGCAGAAGGAAAGATAACTCGATGAAAACATAATCGAAAAGACTTATAATTCTAAATTCCTGTTAGCATAATTGAGCTTTAAATTTTTTTTTTTAAAGGGGGAAAAGATACCTAAGCCAGATTTATTCTCGGTTCAAATTATTTACCGCTAGATTGAGATTAAAGGGAAAACGAAATCTTAAAACAACACGTTCGTGTAAGAATTTTGGACTTTTGCTCAATTTGTATCTAGTGGCGAAGCATCCTTTTCGAGTGACGAGGTATAATTTTATGATTCTAAATTAATGAACGGAATGTCTACTTTCTAACGGTGCAATCAGATTTTGTTTAGGAGATAGTAGTGAAACGTTACGGCCATTTAATGATAGGGGTCATTTTGGACTTTTGCTCAATTTGTATCTAGTGGCGAGGCATAATTTCATGATTGGAAATTAATGAACTTAATGTATACTTTCTAACGGTGCTACGGCCATTTAAAGATAGGACATGACCTCAAGCCGTTTTTTTTTTTTTTTTTAATTTGATTGTGGAAATTTACGGATAAAGTCCAATAATATAGGATTTAATGGTACATTTTGTGAAATTATAGGGTCTCTTGTAGTTCTGCAAAACGTATGGTAACAATAAATAAAATTTTGGTTTCACTAGTCCTTTAAACGTGTTTAGGAACCTAATCATTTACCGCTAAAATATCAAGGAATAATATATTAACGATTAAAAAAATGGCAATTAATTTAAAATCAAGAATTCTTCGATGAGTCTACAAATATCAAAAATACTATATATTTCAATCGAAAACTAGGCTTAACATTAACTGGAAAACGTTTCATATTCCCTTTAAAAGAAAAAAAATAATAATTATCTATAACGGTGCAGTAAACAATTCTGTTGCGATAAGATAATAAAGAATAGACACAAAAGCTTCTACGAGGCGATTTTAGCTAAGCCTATTTTAAAAATTAACGAAAAAGGGTCTATAAAAATTCGAACCACCTCCACCCCTCCATCCACCCAAAAAGAAAACGCAAAGAAAAAAATTAAAGAAGTAAAATCTTTAAAAGACGCGAGGAAGTTGGGAGGAAAAATAGGGGGTGAGTTGTCAGAAAATATTCGCCATTACGCCACCAGAGATGGGAGAGCAGAAAGAACTGCACTCCCTAAGTTCGACTAATTAGTTTTAACGCTTAAAAAACCTTAACAGGATCGTTTTTCTAAGCTCCCACTTAACCCGCCCTTTTATACTTCCCCTAACATCATCCTATTGGCTTAAATATGTCGAACGGATAAAAGGACGTCTTGGAAATAAAGGAGAAACAAGGAGGAGGTGAGGGGGGTAGTGAAAGAATGGAAAGAAAAGGTAGTTAATGGATGATACCAACATAAACGATTCTTTTAAAAAACGAAGGGGGGGTCAGTCAGAAAGCGTCTAAAAGTCCGAATCATCCAGAGAATTCAAAAGAATCATCCAGAGAATTCAAAAGTAAACGAAGTATGAAGATATCTTTATCGTGACGAATTTATCTTTCAAAGGGAAAGTCGAACCATGGTACGAAATGACAAAGTTGTTAAAGGGAGATATTGACCGAGAAGCACGAAACTAACTCAAATGCAAATCCTTTGCAAAAAGAGTCATTTTACGAGTTATTAATGGCAGGAAAAAAGTAGTTTCTAAAATCTTACAAGAAGTTTAGAAATATAAATGGATTCAATAACGCATCTATGTATATAATTTATTATTCTATTATTATGGCAGTTGATTATAAGGTGACGACTGAAACCTTTATACAGGGGAGAAGTACAAGTTAATGTACAAGTGTTCAAAATTGAACAATGAAAGCGATTTCTTTCTAAATTGTAATAAAAACTACTCAATAGGAATATAGGCTTAACAAGGATCCATGATTTTGTTTGAAATCTGGCGCGTCTTTTATTCAATGGTCGGAGAAGGTTTAACGGTACGATTTCAAAACCTATCTGTATCCTTGTTAAGCCTACTTCTAAAGTTAAAAGCTTGATTTCTCATTCGAAAGAAAAATCATTTGTCGAACTTCATTCTCCCATTAAAGAAGATGACCCGGTTTAATGTAATCACAATAAAATCCTTGTATAAAGGTTTTATCCTCGATGCACCACATCCCAGAAAATATATTGCGTTGATTACATAGTTACGTACGACAAATGTTAATAAAATACTAGAGAAAATGCGAAAAATAATTAAAATGTAAAGTATTTTGTTCATCAATGACATATTTGGTAAGAAAATTATAATTTTTATAATTGTGGACCGATTTTGGCGTGACTTGTCTGCTTTTACAGCTCCTATTAAGCTCTATACTGAAATTCCTAATATCCAAACAAGATATTTGTTCTTTATTAAAAAGACGTAGAGGATAGCGTCAGCTCTTTACCGAAAGAAATCTAAAAGTGATTCCAAATTTCTGATTCAGAAGACGAGCGAGGAAAAAAAACGACGAAGCAAAAACAAAATTTTTCAAGAGACGAGAAATAAACCCCCCAAAAACTCTGGAATCGAAGCAACCCTCCTCCTATCTTCCTCTCCTCCTGTACTCCTAAAAAGAAGTAGGTATAGAAGTAGGAAAGAGGGTGACAGGGGAAGGAAGAATTTTCTCGGTAATAAAAAAAAAAAAAAAAAAAAATCTGAGGAAGAAAGAAAACTGAAGAAATAAGGAGAACGTTTGGGTGGTTGGGTGGAAGAGATACGAGTGTGTCATAATGAGGATACTGTATAAAGAAACAGCGTATCGCCCCGTTTCACTTAAGCTTTTAATAAGTTTGAGATAAAGTGAAGGAGAAGGTTAACGGGCGTGGAGAATTAACAGTGATAAAAGATCGCACTCTCACCACCTCGAGTTTTCAGCGAGATAATTTAAAAAGAAGTTGGAAGTTTTATTAATTAAAAAATATTTTAGATTTAAACTCTGTTCCGATTACAGTTTGATATCTTGACTAATTAAACCTCACTAAATTTTAAGTTTCAAAATGTAATCATTCAGAAGAGTTCCAATTTGATAATTTGTCTATTTCTTGCTAAGCCTATTTTATCCATTATTTTCTAAACGTATGTAATCCACCTCCAGTGTTTGAACAATCTCATTCCACACTTTGTTAAAGCCTAATTCTTGACAGACATCACTGAGAAATTTTCACGCTGCTTAAGTGGCGTCAAAATAATTTCTTCGGATAAATTTACCTAAGCCTAATTCGCGAGGAAATGTCAAATTTTAGTATTTGACAAAGAGTGTATTGGAAAATCAAAATGTCCGCCGTTTGTATAAGTCGAAAACAAAAAATACCGAGGTCAGCGTCAAGCGTCAGGTGACGAAATAAAATTTTAGAAATCAATCAATTTTGAACGTGTAGCGTTTACGAATTATTTCTAATTGAAAATAAGAGAAATCAATAACGCGACAGAATGTATACGTAGTTCAACTTATCTTTAAACCAAAATTACCTTCTTTTGTATTGCATTCTGAAAAGGAAATACAATTCGGGGACAAAATTCGCCTTGTTGCTAACGAAACTTGCGCGAAGAAGAGAGAAAGAGAGAAGGTGGAGGAAGGAAGGGTGGGAAAGGAGAATGGACGCCCGAGACTCTGTATATAGTCAGACCAAGCAACGGAAAAAGAAAGACACGCCATATATTGGGGCAGTGTGTAGGCAAAGGGTTTTTCTCCTCTTACTCTCTTCCACCAACCCCTCCACCCTCATCTCTCTTTCCCCAACTTTTTTTTCTCTTTTCGCCCAGAGAGCGCAAAAATGTCTGTGTATCGATTAGAAAAGGAGAGCAAGGCGACTCGCCTGTGGGGTCGAGAAAAAAAAAAGAAAAGAAAGAAAAAGATCCAGGCGAGTTTACGAGGCTCAGGCGATGACCAAAGACTACTCCTACTCCCTATTCCACCACCTCGACGCTAGTCTTCTCCGATTCCTTACTTCCCCTTCAAACTGTTCGAACCATTTTAGTTAACGTTATCGAGATAGATTTTAATATAGTTCCATCAACCTAAAGTTTATATTTCCCCCTAACATTGATTCGTTAACTGTCATAAGTCGAATGGATTGTACTTCGACGTATTCGACGGATAAGATTTAATACCAACAAACCTGTATACGTTTCTCTTAAGGGAAAATTTCTACGGTTGTTCTTACTCCCCCCTAATATCGTTTCATTAACTCGAACAAAACGGACCGAAACTCTCTAGCTTGATTTCTGTAGCCTATATCAAAAACTCCTCCAAAAACACACTGCCTTGACTCTGAAATTATTGATCAATCAAAAATACTGAATAGAGTGTAAGCCTACAAAGGTGTGGTTCTGATTCTCAAACTAACCAGGTTTTTATCCCCAAATTTCCCTAAGGTTTGTCTATTCGGATCTATTGGATGTTCGCATAACTTACGTATAAGGAAAGAAGTGATGGCGTAGATTTTTGCGCGGGATCATTTTGACTTCCAACCCTACTTTGCAACGCTTATAAAGTTAAGGTTTCGGCTTATGACCTTAGAGATTCGTAACGCTAATCAAACAGGGGGTGTATGGTTTAACTACGCTGCGAACTGCATTGAAATTAAAGAATGAAGGGGAAAAAAAGAAGAAAAAAAAAAAAAGAATTAGCGTCCGGCTATTCTGGCTATGGCGGCGGCCATCACTATTAGTTTCGTCTCATATGGAGAAATCGATAAATAATATAGCAAATGTTAATCCCTAGCGTGAAAATACAGCTTCCGAGATTTATGGATGTTTGATGGAATTGAGAGGAGGATAATACCTTTTTTGAATTTTTGGATTGGGATGTTATAAAGGCGCATATTCTGCCTGGCCTTCGGAGATAGGCATAGTCTGGATATATGGTTTCGATTTACTGACCATGATTTCCGAGATATTCCGAGATATATTAGGAATTCTTTTAATTACTAGATTTCTTATTAGGCAACAAATATCATAATATGATCACTTACAAGAAGTAATTTTACGAGCGCCAGTCTATTTTCGGAGTAAGTTTTAAATTCATTTTTAATATTTGTTTGTAAAAAAGTGTTTACGTGTGGATTAGGCTTATTTTTAAACGATAAGGAATTGATAAAAAATAACTTTAATAGTTAATGGGAACGTTTTTTTCCCCTGATATTTCAAGATGCCTTAAATGTTTTGAAGAACCCAAAATAAAAACTATTTGAATTGAGCAGATTGAGGTCGTACCAACTTAGTGAAGATCATGATCAAGTACTAGTTGTCATCGTTTTTGTTTTTAACATTCAAATTTCGAGATAGGTCTATTACAGATTTGTATTCCTGATATCCCAGTGTGGTATTCTCTTTAAAATTGAAATTTAGTTTAAATCTAATACTGTTGTTCAATTTCTAATATAATCCTCGAACAGAATTTTCAACCTCGTCGCATCTCACTGATGAAAAATATTTCCATCTTCGGATAAGATTTTTCACGAATTTCTCATCATGTTGACAAAAATCTCATTACATAGAAAGAGCGCACGATTTTTCTATCGATTGAGGCGTGTTTCACCAAGTCTAGGACCTGACATAAAATCGACCATTTGATAACATTGTTCGTTCATGCTAACATTCGTGATTTATTAACTCGTTAACCTTGGGATTAACCTTAAAGATATCATGAAGTAATGAATGAAGTTGTTCCTATTTGATAGTAAAGTATAATATCAAATTGTATTGAGGCATATACTTTAAAAATAAAAAAGAAAAGTAACTCGATAATAACTTTAAAAGGACAAATAAACCGGAAACGTTATTTTCTATTAATTCATTCGCGTTTAAATCGGTTAACACTTAAGTGAAAAAAAAAAATTTCCAAACAAATATTAAGCTATAAATCAATTTTTATCATACGATGGAAAATAGTCTGTACAAGCCTTTAGTTTTTGACTCCACCATAAACATTATGTAACTCAATACGTATTCAGAATAACTAAAGGCGGGAATCAGTTACGTAATTGCGTAATCGATGTAAGCAAAATATTAACCCCTGTACTGGGGCAGAGACGAGAACTATTATAAAATATTTTTGTCCCTGAAATCTAGGGCTACCAACGATGGACACCTATCTTTAATTGATAAACCTGAATGACAAAATCGCATTCATACGAGTCCTATAACGGCAAACAAATCAAATAGGTGTCTATTCTTAATATAATCCTAGCTGAAATAATATATTTCCAACTTTCATTGTAAAATAGTTTCAACTCGCGGATCCAAAACTTTCGTCTTTGATTTGTTTTTAAAAATCTTCCCATAGTATAAATAGGCCTAATCCACTATAGTAAAACTACAACTAAGCTAGAAATCAATTCTTAACTTACTCGGCTTAACACGGATCCTTGAGAAGCAGTTTTATATCTCGTCTTTAACGAGCGAAAGCGCTCGTCTCTTTAAGCCTAGTTTGAATCGTTTTACTGTCGAAATATTGAGCGCGTAACTCGCCGGAGACTCTTTAACGACGAGATAACGAACTCTCATTGGATCCGTGTTAAGCTTTCTTTCCGAGAGGTTAACCACTTCCCTAAATCTGTACACCGTAAAGAACTTGTATATACGTAGTCAATTACGTAATCACTTTGATACAGTCAAAGCTACAAGCTTGTATATCGATTCAGTGGACTGATCAACTCCTGGGTATTTGTTATATAATATCGAACCCTTATTGCTCGGTTCAATCTAGTACGTGTAATGTACCACATTCTTAAAACTTTCCCTCAGATATTAAAGGTTAACCGTACCACAGGTGCAAATTAGAAATTTCCAATCGATTGATGTTAGCCTCGAGGGTCGTGGACCAATTGGACTAAAAATCTATATTGTTTTAATTATACATACTGAACTTTTGTTAAAGTTTTGTATAAATGGATAATGAAACCGGAAAAAACAAGTGCTTTTTTATCATTTCCTTATCATTAATCAAATACTGAGTTAGAAACAAATTTGAAAGTAGGCTTAACACCCTCTTCAGATGAGGTATAATTAACCGAGGTTTAATCAGATTTAACCGAGGTTTATTGAACTATATAAGGCTATGTAAACCTTGATTAAATCTGAAAAAAACCGGCTAATTACGCCTCATCAGAAGAGGGTATAACACGGATCCATGGAGAGTTAAATCTAATCAATTTCGCGTGACTGGATGGAGGTACAGTTTCTTGCCATTTTTCAAGCACTTCACGAAAAGTTGTTATAAAATTATACTAGTTAATTTGGAATATTATAACAAAGAATCCACAGTAAGTTATTTGTTGCGCGATTTCATTATCCCTTAAAATAAACTCGTACGCAAACACGCAACAGATCTAAATCTAATTCTAATGATAAATACCTTATTAATTCGAAATTCCTTATACGGAGTCTTCCATATTTTTGGGCGTTGTCCCAAATTTGACCCAACTGACAACTAGAGATATATCTATAAATGTTATACTTAGAAAAAAAATAGAGCGGGCAAACTAGTTTCGAAACAATTGTACACAAAACAACATGTGTAATAAGTGCGTTACAATAAGGATTTTTTCACCCTAAATTATATTTTGCATAATAAACCTTACAGTTACAGCCTGGTAAAGCGTAATGGCGGTCGTGTACCCTTAAATATTTATTTATTCATTCACTTACTAAATATTTCATCTTATATTTAACAATTCAACGTCACTATCCCGACAAAAAAACCAGTTTTAACATCGCAATCAATTTACTATTATCTTCGCGAAAGATATCAACAATATTCAAGCTAATCATCGCAGTTAACTTTTATAAAAATTCTGAAAACCGGTACCGAGAATTATATTCCTCCATCTTATTAAACTCGACACGCAAATTATATTTTCAGGGCGGAGTTCCCTCTCTTTTCATTTATAAGTTTGAACAGTTGACCCCGTTTCGCGCCAAATAAACCGATTTTTATTTAAAAAATTCTCTACGCGATTTCTAGATATATATACATTCGAGAGAGAGAGAGAGAAGGCGAGTAGTTTACATCAATTTCAATTTTCAACGTGAATAAAGCTAGTTTATCCGTTAATTTTATTCTTCAGGAATAAAAGGAAGTCTTCCTTTTGGGCGAATTGCCAATTCAAGATGAAATAAACTACTTAGTTGACATACGTGGAAAAGCCTTCTCTCTCACTCGCTCTCTAGTTCTAGTAATCAAAACATTTGGATCAATATCACTGTTACGACGTTAAACTAACCCTCTCTTCCCACACCCCCTTAGTCTCCTCCAAACCCTGGTCCACCCCCGACTCTCTGAGCTCACCCTCTTTTCTATTGATGTAATTTTCTAGGAAGGGTGACCCAACAAGAGGAACTAAAACCCAGCGAGAGCAAATCTACAGTCTATGGAGAAGGTTATACTTAAGTTTCAACGAAACGTTTCATATCTATCGAAACGCGAAGCGGATTAATATACAATGTTAAAATGTGGTAATAATAAAAGTAGTATTAGAAAATTGATATTGAACAATAAGAGAAACTACAGGCAAGAAGGGTGGGATAGAATCGGACCAGAGAAAGGGGGTTAAAATAGACGCCGAACTCTTTTAAAAATTACGTAGAGTTTGCAGTACGTGATAACTTACGTTACCACCTATTTATATCGGAAATTGAACGTGTTAGAAATATACGCGTAACTTGTTCAGTAAGAGATGAAAATTCAAGCTGTTTTCAAAAGGAAACGAGAGGGAGATAGAGAAATTTTTAGCCTTTATTACGTTTTGGACGCCTTTAATGGCCATAACAAATCACTAAAAATAGGCGGGCCCTAAACTACCTAACTTATTTTGGCCTATTTTTAACATTTGGAGAATTTTCAATAGGCGTTTGCAATGAATCTGAATTTAGGCTTAGCTGAATAGAAGTAACTATAGCATAATGAATTGTCTAAAGTAATTATTGAAATTGACCCAAGTTAAATTAAACTAGAGGAAGCTGTGAAGGATTCATTTAATACACATTTTTAAAGTAAAATAATTAAAGTAGTTGCTCAGAGTCTGACCCATCTTAAACAGGACTATTAAGGGAGAATTAAGATTCCTTATTGTTAAAACAAAAATACAAACCAAATATTAAGCTAGAAATACAAATTTTAACTTACTCAGAAAGTAAGCTAGATATTAATCCTTGGAAATATCGATGTTAAACAGTCTCCGACCAATTACGAGAGAATGACGCCAAATATATTCCAACTTTAAGACGTTTTAAACTAGGCTTTAGAATCTGCGCTTTCAGAGACTAACGGATTTCAATCTTTACATCGATCCTTGTTAAATCAACTTTCTTAGTAAGTTTAATTTGATTTTGAACAAAATATTTGTTTTTTATTTATTTAAAACGATAATGAATCTATGGAAAATTACAGTCTACAATCTTCTTTTAATATTAACTTTGAGAGATTAGAAGTGGAGTCAAACAAAATGAGAGAATGTAATTATTCCTTATTCTGTTCAATGGTTGAACCCTCGTTAAATTAGGTTTCAGTAATTATTAAATTTAAGTGTTTTATTTTTATTACGTTATTATTTCGTTAAGTTGCAACTAACTGTGAATTACCGCGAAACTTTTGGTGAGTTAGATAATGATTTAACGTACATATTAAACTATCCAAATCAGTACCCCCCTTTTCAACGAAATTCTGGTCAGCATTCAGGTTTAAAGGTTTATTGGGTGTCGTGCCCGATGGTATACACTACTTTGAATTAGGGCGGATCCCTAGATAGCAGCTCGGTAAATGAAAATACAATAGATAGAGCAAATACACGTTGAGAGGCGTGTTCTAATCGAAAACGAAATATTGGAACATTAGGGAGCGCCTGGAATATTGTTTCAACTACTAGTTAGAAGAGATTTCAACATGTATGGAAAGTAATGAAATTCTGCGTTACGTCAAACATTTTTGTAACTAAGATGAGGTATAAAACTTAATTAGATATCAAAATTAGAAATTGTTGGGTATTATTTTATATAATTACGATTGACTGACTAAAAAGCTGACAATTAAGACGATAAATTTTAATTACATAATATATAATCAGATCTGTATAGAAAATAATGGTCACGATTTCGCTAGAGAGAAAACTTGTTTGATAAAAATCAGGATTTGATTTTTTTTGTTTATTTGCAAAAACTTCCGCACTGCCTTATTACCTTTGTAAGCTTTTGAATAACTAATTATTGGCAATTGTTACGCTTGCTTTGATACCTTAAAACGGAAGTTTATTAGCCTATCTGAACACGTAATCGCGGATATATAACGACAGATGTGCCTTTCAATTTCCATACCGGTAATATTACGTCGTTCACAAATAAGTTTCATTTGAAAAGGATATGTTCATCGCATTGTAATTCATGAGGCTAATTTTTTCGTCCATTTTCCGCATATCAAAGTTAAAACAGGGTGACCACTGAAAATTTGAAAATCCTGTATAGGAAATTTCTTTGCGACATATAGTAAAATATAAGAAGAATTTTATGTAAAATATAGGATAAAATAGGAAGAAATAAGTGTAAAATAAATGATAAAATACTAAAATTATTAATTAAAAGTAGTAACCATGTTTATTATTGCATCACAACTCTCGCCACCTGTTTAAAAATGGCATTAATATGATCCAATTGCTTAAATAGTATGGAATTTTACAGACTATTTTAACTGGAAAATGTACAGTTAAGCTAAAATAATCTTATCCAGCCACAGCTGACAGTATGATTTATAACTTTACCCTTAACTAGAGATTTTGAGTAGAAATATAGGAAATTATAGGAATTGCCATTAAATTATAGGAGAAAATAGGAAGGAGGTGAAAATATAGGAAATATAGGAAAAGTGGTCACCCTGTTAAAATTAAGCTCTCTAAATGTTTTAACATAACAATTATACCTCATTATAATGCATATTGAATTTCATTAGTTGATTAAATTTTAAATTTCGCTCGTAAAAATGTTTTTAAATGTTGTATGTTTAGATTGAACCGGACCTTCAGAGATTAAAATAAAATGGATTCAAAAAGCCAATCCATAGGTATTTGTGCAAGCTAATGTTACGTTTTGTTTGACCATAAAAGGATTTTAAATTTGGCAAATAGTCAAATAGGGTAGTAAAAGCACCTTATTTCAAAAAACATTAGCCTAAAAAAATTTTGCTTTAGTTCTAAGAAGGTAAAGGCAAACTTGGAGCTAAAAATGGAATAGTTATTGAATTTATTTTCGGAATTTTTTCACAATTGTTAGACGCAGTTTGGGTATTTAAATTAATTTCTAAAGTTTGGTTTTTAAATAAAAGTAAATATACATTCTGGCCAATCACATTATTGCCTAAAATTAAAAGAATAGGCCTGCGTTTGATGCCCAAGGTCTTAGACTAGGACATTAAAAGCACTGTTGGAGGCTGAAATAACATGATTGGCCCGAATTTTTAGCTCCAAGTTTCTCTTTAAGACTCCAGAATGTTAAAGATAGGCAGAATACTTTAAGCCTAGATCGGACTGTCTTCCCCCACCTAAAAACAACACATTTTTATATTACGAAGAATGGTTAAGATATTTTTAGGAAAATATTGTAAAGCGACATTGCGATAAAGTTCTTTGGTTTTTGTAAAAGTGTTTCAACCGTCTTACTATAATGTAAGACAGCAAAGCCCGCTTACAAGGTTCAGTAGTCTGAAATTCCTAGGAGAGAATAAGAATTCCTGATAATAACAATACCCTTGAAGGGGGATTTCGCTGCCGCGCATATTTGTGAGACGGAAGGAATACATTTACAGGGATTGACCTATTTTAGGCACTTTTTAGACCAAAAATCAAGGAATTTAACTTCGCCGTGGACGTTAGTGCCATGTCAGTTACAAAACAATATTTTTCCCAAAAACATTTATAGCCACTCTCCAAAAATTTTGTTTTTAGTTGTGGCCCCACTGAAGACAGTCTTCTCCCGGGATAAACTTGAAGTCAACGATTCTAAATTTTAAATCAAATTTTCACCAAAGTAATGGCATATTTTGTGAAAATAATGTATTTTTACTGTAATATTTTTCCAACTTAAAATAACTTTTGGTCAAACGAAACATTTGATCGGATTTCCACGTATCGTTCTTTGGTCATTTTTTGGGCCTCATTCAAAGAGCGAGAAAAATATTTTCATCTTATAGGGCACGATGAGAAGTTGGCGATAACATTTTTTCTAATATTTAAATTTTTTTTCTTGGAATATTTGAGAAATATTTAAAGATATATGATGGAAAATTCGGGCTCAATTAAAGGACCGGAACAGGAAACGAATTTAGTTACACCCTTCCTTCAAAGCACTAGGGGGCTGAAATTCAGAATTAGATTATAATCAATTACGTTTCATTTCACGAAAGACAAAGAGCACGGAAATCTCTCTCAAACTATGAACTCAAAACTCTGATAAAACAAAACACGAGGAAGAAATCTTACAGAATGTTCCACAGAAAGATACTCTTCCTAAAATTTTATAATTATATTTAAGGAAACTACATAAATATTGACAAAGCGAAGACCATGAAATTACGACAAGTATCCCTCTTGCCTTAAATAGAGAATGAAAAAAGGCAAAACGAAACTTTTTATTGCAAGATAATTTTAGTACCCTCAATCACAATCGAACCAATTAGGATTAAAACCAACCATCCAATCAGAGCAAGCTTTTATTGCTTTTAAATCCGCCAAGCCTAACTAAACACTCGTAAAACGGAAGATAAAACAAAATTTACAGGCAGGATAAAGTCTGTCAACAAAAAATGTTTCGTCGATTCTTTTTCAATAAAATAGACCTAATTCGCTCGTAAAAATAATTACAATACAATTTATTAAATTAAGTTGTTAAAATTCAACTTAGTCAGAAAGAAAAGTAATCTTAATACGAATCAATGGAGCGTTTGAAATCTCGCCGATAACCAATCTCCCGCCAAACACGTGAGAAACTGGAGTTTAAATTAGGCTTAACAGGAGAATGCAACTAGACAAGTTATTTTTTATCGATTCCTTGTCGTTTAAATAAGCCTAACCCACCAATAAAAAAATATGTATAAACAAATATTAAACTAGAAATAAATTTAAAACTTGCCCAGAAAATAGGCTTAGCTGGATTCATAAGAGCCATCGATCAATGTTATTGGTCGCTATGAGGAGTTCAGGATCTCCATGAATTAAGCTAAGCCTATTTTCTGTGTTTTAAATTTATTTATAGTTTAATATTTGTTTGTAAATTTTTTACTATTAAATTAGGCCTATTTAAACGATAAGGAAAACTGGTTAACTGAAATATTTCAAACTCTTCATGAATAAGTATTACGATTACTATCCAAGTTAAAATTAAAAAATGAACATTTAATTTAATATTCATTCGTAAAAACTTTTTCAAGCGAATTAGGCCTTTTTAACGATTAAATAAAGTAGTTCTTTTAAGGCTTCATTCTTCCTTTTAAACATAAAAATGCCCCAAAACATTCTTAAAGTGGTTATAACGGTACAAAAGATGCAACAAAACATCCGGCCCAAAGTATAAAAACAGGTTAAATGTAGCAAATTTCATCCTTATAAGCCTTCCTTTAAATTTAACTTTTTTTCCACCTATCCTGGGGGCAATGCTAAAAACAAACCAATAACGATACAACAAAAAGAGATATTCAAATATATATATAAAAATATTTTTAAACATTTCTTAGCAGCCGATGCGTGAAACGAAAGAGTGTGTGGGGAGGGGTTGTGGTTGTTGAAAAGAAGAACAAAAGATGACGTCATTAAACGAATACCAAGAGGAGACTAGAGTCTCGGTTCGCGCGCGCTGTGTGCCAAAAAGAAGGGGGGAAAAGCCGAGAGAAATGAGAGTGTGTGTGCTTGTGTAGTGCAGGGAAGCCAGGAAACTAGGAATTGTGGGAGGGAGGGGTGAAACAAAATTGGAGGCGAACTGGAGGGGGAGGGTTGCCAGAGGGTGGGTGGAGATGTAGCGGGAGTAAAATACGGACGAGAGAGAGAGAGAAAGAGCGGCGCGAGGAACGCCCCAGAGTCCGGTCTCTGATAAAAATGGTGACTCAATAAAATATTTCTCGTCTTCTCTCTACCCTCTCCCTCCCTCCCTTTTCCTCTTTTCCCGCCACTACCCGAAATTTTTGCCAAATAAAAATCATCGGCCGCGTCAAAAATGGAGCCCATCGCCGAATTCGCCAAAATACAAGGGGGGACTTGGGAGTAAAAATATTTAACGGATTACAAAATTTTTACGGACTATGAACAAAAACATGTGGGTATTTGCCATTCTTAAATGCGTTATGATTGTAGATTTCAATAATCCTTTAAATAAATACTGCCAGTGAATTTAACAGAGTATTAATTATAACGTTGTAAAGAATTAGTGTCAAATACCGCGATAACACGTAACATGGCGTTCCCTTAAAACTTGGAATAAAATTTGTTAACAATAAACGTAATCTTGTTCTTACACGCAACGAAATGAAATTGTGTCAATAAAATATTGGTCGGTGAAATAATCCGTTCTTTAAAACATGTTAGCCTAATTTACATATGTACGGCCTAAATCGTTTCATCATTATCCAGTCCTTATTTACTAAACTATCACATTTTCGACTAAATGTTAAAAGTTCTAATCGCAAACATAATACAAATATAGTTCATACAACACCGCAAACTCCGGTTGAAACAAATTACATTATCCAACCAGATAATTTGCATTTGATAAGGAAGCCTAATTTCTAGGGATTTTAAAAGAATCTTGGAGATATTTGAGCCCCTTGCGGAATTTCGCTAATTAAAATCTTACTTGGTCAAAAACGCTGCTATCTTTCTGTTTAGTAGGAATGGGGGGAGGGCGATAAAAATTAAAAGCGAGCAGCCATTGAAACCCTGTAAGAACAGCGGAAAATACAGAAGAGAAGATATAGTTGGGGGTTAGGGGGGAACAAACGGGAGATGAGATGATGTTTAAGGTTTAAAACGAAAAGAACGCTGCCGGTTTTAACTCCCCTAGTAACTTTTCTCTCTATCCCAAGCCTAAGTTTCCCCAACATATTTTTAGAATGCCGAATTTTTTTCAATTCCCGCCATTCCCCATCTTTCTTTCCCGCGTTTTTTTTTTTTTTGCCTGAAAAATCATAATATGGATAGCAAGGAGGTGGGTATATGGGAGGGG
The DNA here is from genome assembly GCA_963920705.1 of Odiellus spinosus. NCBI lineage: Eukaryota > Metazoa > Arthropoda > Arachnida > Opiliones > Phalangiidae > Odiellus > Odiellus spinosus. The sequence continues at coordinate 15,879,867 of OY987227.1, read as the reverse complement.
GAGGTCAGATTTAGGAGAAAAATACACGAAGGGGGGGGGGGAACGGGAGAAGAAACTAGTCTCAGTAGTCTGTCGCTTAGCTACGTTCGTTCGCCCTCGGGATGGGTTCAAGACCACAAACACCACCCCGATATGACTTTTTCGTCCCATCACGTTTATACGCTTACGAAAGCTATAGCCTCCCCCTTGCCCGAAGCCTGGAACTTTTGGCTTATATCTCGCACACGTGCAAAGAACTGCAGAAGAACAAAAATCTTCAGGCGCATTTTTATGGGGAAGAAACGAACAAAGGGGGTACGAAACCTAAATCCGGGGGACGAAATGAAGAATCGTTGATTTTTTTTTGTTAGTTTTGAAGCCAAAAAGGCATACTGGTTTTAGGCTAAAATCTTAATGAAACCCTTATTGTTTTATTACACTTTCATTAGAAATAAGTAGATAACGGTTAGGGCGTTTGTTGTAAACGTGGTTTTGTAAATCGCTTATTCTATAGAAATACGCTAATTTATGACGGGTATTAATCTATTAACATACGTAACGTGATTAACTCTCGAATTAACGAGCCATTGTTGTATCACCCATCCCCAAACTTTGCGTATATCATATTTTTGAATAATAAATATCTTTCACCAGCCTTACTCGAAATGTTATATTAAAAATCTTAAATTATTAACGGTAATCTCGATTTTGTACGCGGGTATGCTAGATATTCGATAAAGCCAATAATCGCGTTTTCAATCGGGGATAATCTTTAAAAGTAATAAACCCTTAAGCCTTGGCTAAACGATTTTGCATTTGCTAAACGATTTGAATAAGAAAATCAGATTCGCGTTAAAAGAGAGATATTTTACCTGGCAACGGCCGAAGGAAATCGTTGTCTTCGTCTGTGAAACCTCGGAATGTTTTTACGTAGCGACCCTACGTCGAGATTTAAAAATAAAATTTAACGAACTAGGCCTACGCGTCGAAGAGACAAACTCGACGAAGAAAAAAGAAGCCGCGGTTAGGCCGAGGCCTTGGAACGGGGATTTTCCTCGAGGAATTGACGGCGCGAGCCAAACAAAGGCAAACGGGCGCGCTTTTCTAGGCCTAAAACGATAATACCGATTTTGAACGCGGAAAAAAGCCCATAATCGCGTTTTCAATCGGGGATAATCTTCCAAAGTTATAAACCATTAACGATGTCCGCGCTCAACACACAAAACACGAGGAACGCTGAAAATACCTCGCTTTTTCTTCTCTCTCCTCTGGCGCGCGTCGCGTATTCGTAACAACACACGAAGTTGTCGGCGGAAAGCGTCCGAAAACTCCGCTAAACTAAGTTACGCGAAATCCTTTTTTCCTCGAGAAGTTAAAACAAAAGGTTTTTTTTTCCGAAATTCCCGGACCAAAAACGGGGATAGATTATAAGCGATTTATGGACGAATGAACGACGTCGCCCTGACTCGCGCTAACTAAAAACATATCCCTTTCCGACGCGCTGCTTCCACGGATTAATGGGAGATTCCGCTGGGACAGGTTATCTCTTCCGATTTCCACTTAAAATTATAAAGCGCCGACTACAGCATTTTTGTCCTCAACAATTATTGAGGCGCCGTCTTGCGGGAGTTTCTGTCAAAAACCTAGAAAACAGGCTCGGTAAAGGCGCCTCTATCGCCCGTACTGCGAAAAACGACGAATCAGGGCGGTTTACCTTCGATGTACGGGTGACAATACTTTTCCTGCAAGTTTACGGGGCCTCAGTAGAGTTTCTCTCTATTCCGACTTTGGACTGACAATGTTGGGCTATTCCATTTAAAATCTTAAGGGGTCTTTTACACGATCTTCCCAAAACCACGCCGAGACGTCAAAGAATCATTCTAATTAATAATTTAATTAACTTTAACGGGCTTGGCTGTTGTTTTCTGTGGTTAAACTATGTTTAGTGGTTGAATATTATATTAAAAAAAAATATAATAAAATAGGGAAAACGCATTATCCCCATTTAAATTTTTACTCTGAAAGCTTGTAGAAAGGTAAGGCAACTTTAGCTTTTTATTGAAGTAATTAAAATGTTAAGTTCCGTAATTTGGTATTTAACGGTGTAACATTCGAAACCAGATATAAACCAACCCAATTCGTTAAAATTTAATCGCTATTAAAAAATATTGCTATGCAAATTTCTTATGTATTTTAGCACACTGAACATCAAATATGTCTGATGTAAAAGCTTTGGAACACCCAACTTTAAAAGTATTTAAAAATTTGAATTACAAAGCGAATTTAAATAACACACGCGATACTCCATGCAATTAGGTTCCTTACGAGGTGTTGAATAAAAGATTTCGCTCAGCCCAGAAACAAGTTGATAGGGAAGTTTCTCACGTTCAATTGTCAACTAATGAATTGGAAAAAACTCTTCAAAAACGATCTCCTACTGTAGGAGAAATTCGAGCTATACTGGGTGGGATGGTTGAGAAACTAAATTTGTTGAAAAGAAAAGTAAGATTTGCGCCTAAAATTTGATAGGAAAGCTTACAATTTTGAACCTAATTAGGCCGATGAAAGCGTGATTGAAGAGCTAGAAGCCGCTTCCGTATGCAAACGTAGAGTAGAACATCTCAAAGAGCACTCTAGTCCGGCTAACGAAGGATCATCTTCAGTTTGGAAGAAGAAGAGGTTGGATAGGATGTTGGTCGAACATTTCTTGCGGTCTGGCTACTATAACACTGCTCTAAAACTGGCTAAGCACACCCAGATAGAGGTGAAATAAAATAAATACAGTTGTTGCTTTACTGAATAATCAAGGTAATATTATTCCACAGGATCTAACCAATATTGAGCTTTTCTCAATTTCAAAAGATGTGGAAGAGTCGCTGATGCAAAAAGATACCGTTAAATGTTTGAATTGGTGTTACGATAACAAATCCAAACTTAGGAAACTGAAAGTTAGAAGAACAAAAAATCTTTAAATTTTAGTCTATTTTCTTTTGATGAATCCTTGTAATATCAATTATCCACAGAGTTCTTTGGAGTTTAATCTTAGGCAACAAGAATTTATTGAATTAGTTCGCAATGATCGACGCATGGATGCGGTGAAGTACGTTGATACGTAACTGAAAGTGTAAATGAAAATTTTACCCTGTTATTCCATTGTATTAGGCACGCCAGAAAACACTTTGTCAACTTGGAAGAAGACCAACTGAAAGAAGTCCAACACGCGATGGGACTTTTGGCTTACCCAGTGACAACTACTCTTTCCCCTTATAAGGAATTACTTGACGAATGCCGCTGGATTTCTCTGGTTCAACAATTTAGGCAGGAAAACTTCAAACTCTATCAAATGAGCAACTTCTCAGTCTTTTCTGTGGTTCTCCAAGCCGGATTATCAGCCCTAAAAACTCCGTCCGTGCTAATATTACTTTTATTTTGTAAAGTTTAGGATGCGAGATTTTAATAAGCTTTAGTTTTAATTTCAGACAATGCTACAAGCCTGAAATTGAGCGTAATCCTGATTGCCCAGTTTGTAGCCCGACATTGAATGCTTTGGCTCAGAATCTTCCTTATGCGCATTGTTCCCAGTCTAGGCTAGTTTGCTCCATCAGTGGCCAAGCCTTAAATGAACATAATCATCCTATGGTTCTTCCTAATGGCTACATTTATGGAGAAGAGGTAAGGATATTTAGCCAAGGAAACCAAGACCTTAGCTGAGGGCACTGAAGTTATCAAAACTACAAAAAAAAACACTAAAGGCCCGTTTACAAAAGAGCGGAAAGCTGAAGCGTAAGCCGATGCATGGAGCAATAACAACAGGAGGCATAGGTTCATACATCGTTTAAAAATGAGATTTTGGAAACTATGCCTCCTCTTGTTATTGCTCCATGCATCGGCTTACGCTTCAGCTTTCCGCTCTTTTGTAAACGGGCCTTAAGAGTTTTTTTTTTTTTTAATCTTGCTCCCTTTTGTCTCAGATTTGCCCCTTAAAATTTTATAAACATATAAGTCTAACGTATTAACCTTCATTAACAGGCATTGAAACAAATGGTTTTGCATAATGGTAAAATAATGTGCCCAAGAACCAAGATGACTTACGATTTCAAAGATGCTGAGAAGGTATTCGTCATGTAAGAAAAACAGGAATGCTAGGAATTTATAAAAGTGGAACGAACGTAGCTTTTGAAATAACGAATTTAAATGTTTTCTCGTTTCATTACGTTTGTTTGATTATCGATGTACTTGTTCATTGTATATAAAAATGGCACCAATTACGGTTTAATTTGGTTATCAAACCATTTATAATTCTTTTGTTTTTTGTCTTTTGCCAAAAAAAAATGTAAATTTTTTGTTGTCCTCATTAAAACTTCTGAATTATGCACAAGTCTCATTTAAATATGGTTACCACAAATAATCAAATTCCCCTAACATTTCCAGGTTTCCCAGACTGTATTTGAGCATTTTCCTTGACCAAATTACTTATCCCTTCCGTGTTCCAACTTTTTTGCCTAAATTTTCATTCTTTCTTGACAAATTTTCAAATTCCCTGGCATTTTCAACCAATTTTCCTGACCTCTTTGGTGATATTTTGGATTCAATTTGTCAAACTACAATCTCCTACTTCTAGACTATTCCAGGTTTTTCTTATGCCAACCCTTTTATAAAACTTAAGACCAAAAAACGTACATTTTAAGGGGTTGAATATTACTATAATGGCGTCCCATATATACTTTTATTTCATTTCATCTTTCAAGCAATTACAAAAGCCCTTCTACGTATCACATTTTCTTCTCTTCACAATTTCTCCCAGTAAAAAGGCGTTTAAGGTATGCTGCGATTTAATAATAGCAAATTCTTTGTCCACCTGCGAACTAAAATGGTCTGTATAGCAATTCGTTTGAAGGCAAAAAATATAATTTAGATCTAAATAGTCTTGCAAGAAATGTTTATAAATTATTTTACTAAATTTTCTATAATTAAAAAAAAGGGGGCGAATTCTTAGAGGTTAAATTTCAAAGCGTTATGAATTTCTCGTAGCTGCGTTGCATTGACAATCAATGGGATTTCTGAAGACTCAAAACTACTCTTAGAATTACGGGGTATTCTAATACTTCCAACATTTTCGAGACCCATATCCATTGCGTTCCAATTCTGGTGAAAAGTAATAGACATTTTTAGACACTTAGTTAAAGAGAGAATACAACCCGACAAGTTATTTTCTATGGAATAAATTGGCAATAGAGAGACTATAAAAAAATTTAAAACAAATATTAAGCTTGAAATATATTTTTCATTTACACAGAAAGTAGGCTTAACAATAAACCATGAAGAGTTTAGTATGTAATAGTTAACGGGTCACTGATGAACTAGCAAAAAGCGTGCCTCTTTAAAACTTTTTACAGTTGGAATAAAGTGACCTGTTAACCACGAGATATCAAACAAAAGTCTCCATGGATTACTGTTAAGTGGCTTCATTTTAAGCCTACTGCCAGGTGAAATTAAAATTGATCTCTAGTTTAATATTGGATTAGGCTTATTTAAACCATAAGAAATCGATAGAAAATCACTTGTTACATTGTCCTTCTAAAGGGAGAATGAAAGCTGACAAATATCAAATTATTAATAAATTTTTAACTTACATTGAACGTAGACTTAACCAAAATCCATGAAGAGTTTAAAATCTTGCGTGTAAATAGCCTCCTAACTAAGCTTAAGAAGCGCTTTTGTTGGTAGGCTGGAGTCTGTTCATCCTTGAGATTTCAAACTCTCCTTGGATCCTTGTTAAGCCTACTTTCCAAGTTTTTAAGCTTAATATTTGTTTGTAATATTTTAATTAGGCCTATTTGATATTTCAAAAGATAAGGATTAATAGAAAATCACTAATTGTCAGACTTCAATCCCCTTTTAAAAGATAAGCTAATTAATTAAATGTCATAATTACTTTGGTGAAAGAAGGTGTGCAGAATTTTGTAAAATCAGCTTCAACTTCAGCTCCTAACTTCGAAGAAGCGACCAATTTAGCCACTTCTTGACTCAATTTTTCAGTTTCATTCTTCAAGCGAAGATAAATAGCCGTCTGTTCAGCCAAATGATTAACTGGGGCAGACATCTCGATCACTGGTTCAGTTCCGGGTTTTCTTTTAGTTAAATCTACAACAGTTGGGCAACAACATTGCGCGTAGAGTTCCTAGATATTGCAATATAATCAATTAAGTGAAATTATTTTTAAATTGCAATATGGAATTTTTTTTAAAAATAAATTAAAGTGGCAAAAACGTTTGATACTTTACATTCAAAAGATTAGAAGTTCTCTTGGCTAATCGACCAATATCAGTTGTTTCTGGATTCGCTGCGGAAAATGGATTGCAAATACCCAAACCAGTGGAACTCGCTAATCCTGTCGGTTTCTGTGGTAAATTTAATGGTTTCATGGAATCCATGCGATTCTGGAATAAAGCAATTGGTTTTTTTTAATTTTGAAGATATTAGTTTTAACATTTTAAGAGTGGATCCAGTTTGAAAAAAGTCACCTAACAATGAAATAATTTAAATCTGGTTTTAAAGGGATACTATTCTGGAAACAAGTTTTTTTAAATCAATTCTGACTTAAAATACATATAAAAACATTATTATAACTAGCAAAAAAGGTTTTTTTGGTTAAGTCTTAGTTAATTATGAAAGTCGTGAAGAGGATTTAGGCTTAGTGAATCCAGTTCATAATGACTTTGATAATTATATGTTAATTACCAAGAAACCGTCAGTGAGATTTGATAAGTTTCTTACGCATATTATAACTTTCTAAAAATCGATTACAAATAGTTAATAACTAAGTTACAGTGACGATTATCAAGAAATAACCATCTGCCACCCTTTAAATTTAGAAATTTCATTATTTACATCCATAAGACTGCATTTCAATCTGACGTTTTCATTTTTCAACTCTTTGAGGGCATTCCTTTGAGCTTTAAGTTGATCCATTAAGGATTCTGTCAACGCGTCCCTACCAACAGGTAACACAATTGGGGATGTAGAAACCGATAGTGGTGTTGAGCTACCGAGTAATGACGATCCTAAACTTGATCCCAACATCGAACTAGAAAGCTGAGGTGTTCCAGGGCTTGAAACTTAAAGAAAAAAAAAAATTCAACAATTATAATAAATTCTAAACTTGTAAGTTGAAACAAACCTCTGCCCTTTGTAGTAATTCCTTCTAAAGTCTTCTTGGACATCATGACTACCTTTTCCTTTAATTCTCCCTTTTCCAATTCCAAAGCATCAATATCGGCTTGCAATTGATCTAACGTAATCTCAAACTCCTTCTCCTTATTTTTCAGAAGCATTCTAGCTTCGTCCAACTGCCGTTGAATCCTCTCCACTCTCTCATCTCCATCCCGAACGGCTAGTTCCAACTTTTTCTCCGCCATCTCTTTTCTTACCTGGGTCTCGCTTAGTTCATCGCCCCTTAATTTCAAAGCTCTTTTGAGTTCCAAAAGATCACTTTCTCTAGATTCTAATTTGAAACGAAGTTGTTCCAGATCACGCGCTTCGCTTTTAACCGCTTGCGCTCGCAAGTGGACAGGAGCCGGAGTCTAAAGGGTAAATTTAATTTATTCACCAGGTTAAGGCAAAAATAACTAATATCCATTTACTCTGGTTTGTTTTCTAGCATCTTCGTCAAATTCTCCTTCTTGCATTGAACTGGAGAATTTATTCATGGTTTGTAGAGAAGCTTCCATCGATTGTTTCAATGATTCTGGCCCCTGATCATCATCGTCCTTTCCGTAAGCTCTGTCAGTAGCTTCGTGTAAAAGCTCCTTAAGCTTATCTGCTGAAAGAAGGGGTGGTCCAGTTCCTTCGGCTGTATTCATAGTAACTTGTTTAGTAGCTGAAGTTCTTAAACCAGCCGCTGATCTAGCGATCCTGGCTAAATCAGTTCCACAATCAACCAAATTTTCTTGTAACTAAGACGAAATTGGAGTTTAAACATTTATTTGAAGATAAATTAAAATACTGTACATGGCTTCCTAATACCTCTGTTGAAAAATTGAGTATAGTAGGGCCACCCTCTTGAGGTATACGACGCCTAATTTTTTTGACCAATTGATGAATATTATCAGATTTTAGCAAAAGATCTGCGATGAGTTTTCCAGTTTCAGTAGCTTTTGCATCAGGCTAAGAAAGGTAAGATTCCGTTTAAAATGAAATTGTAAAAATAGCTTAATTAGAAACAAATTACCGAAAGAAGAGTAATAACTGAATTAAAATCAGTTCGAACGGAGTCACAAGCTGCTCCGAGAAGTTTTGTATAATCCGAAAGAAGGTGAGTGCAATCGGGGGACTCTGAATATAAATGCACACTATTCAAACTTTGAAAGTAGGCCACAGATTTCTCCAAGTTATCTAACGGAACTGTCTCATCCAATTGATCTCTCTTTAATAAATCAACGTAGAAATCAACTGCTCTTTCTTGAATAGCGATTTCTGGATATAAGGTTCCCATTTTAGTGAAAAGGTCCACACTACACCTTGATAGAATGCTGAAAAGACAATAGTATTTTAACAAATTGGCCATTTCCTAAAACATATGGTTTTAACTTTTAATCGTTTTATGATATTTTCACCTGTTGAATTGATGCAATAAAGACTGCAACATGGATAAATCATACAGTAACCTCAAGGAATATGTATACTGATCTATATGGTGACTCTTCAAAACATTTTCTAGGGACATTTCATCCGGAGGCTTAAACTGAAGTTAAAAAAGTGCACGCGTGTATAGTTAAGTGACAAGATTTAAAATGACTGAGGATTAAAGGGGCTTACCCTTTGCTTAACTTGCCCAATTAAAATGTTGGCTTTTGCTACCATTCTGGGCACTAAAAGAAGAACTTGAATGGCGTCGTGATCACCTCCTCGAGCCAAGAAATTATCGGGCATAAACGAGCAAAGAAACCCGATATGTAAAACGGCTTGCTGCGACTCGAGCTTTCGGATTTCCATTTCTATGGTCTGCAATTATGTTTTTGCTAAATCAAGCTCATTTATTTTAGAAATGTCATATATTACCCTCGCAAAGGCTTTAGTCTCAGCAAATTTGACATTAAAATCAAACGGTTCAGCCGGCGTTGCCATTGCTACCCTGTCTGTCTCCTTTTGCATCTGCGTTCTAAGTTCTTGATTAGCTTCTTTAAGCTGTTCGGTCAATTCCCGATACTTTTGTATCGTTCCTTCGTAATCGGCTACCGCTTCTTGCAGCGCTTCAATTTTTCTAAAGCTCTGATGGTGAGAAATATTGTTAAAAATCGAGTTTCATTTTATTTAAGGTAAAAAATTTCCAGTATAACTTCTAAAACTTTCATGTTGGCCATATCGACTTCTTCCCTCAATTCGAGCTCAGTTTCTCGGGCACTTTCCTGGAGCTGGTCATTGATGTCTTGAAGTTTTTCCTAAATCAAAAAAGTTTAATTTAGTCTGAAACTTATCTTAGTCATTCAACGCTCTCTTACTAAATCTTCAACAATTTCTTGAAGTTCGCGATTATTCTCCTCCAAAGTTAAATTTCGATCAGTTAGATTTTCTACCATTTCTTCAGCTCCAAGAGCAGCATCAACCTGTTCTTTCAACTCAGAAATTTGTTTTTCATACTCCTCCACTTGAGTACTAAGCTTCTCTTTGGTACGACTCAACTCCAGGATCTCTGAACGTTGCTTATCCATTTCTTTCTGGGTCTTGACAAGTTCCTGTTTCTCACAAGCAGCCAAATCTCTCATTTTTACCAGAGCTTCTTTCAATCTTTCATTTTGTTGCTCTAACTGCTTGGCTTGCAAATTAGCTCCTACTCCCTCAGTTCCTAACAGTACCAAAAAGTGAATAAATAATATATAGTGTTTTGTAGAAGAAAAAGGGTCAAGAAATACCCTTTTCCGATATTTCGCTTCTCAATATTTCCAGGTCTAAAGTCAGCTCTTCGACTCTTTCTTTCATTTGTTCCAATTCAGTTTGTAAAACTTCGCATTTCTCTTCAGCCATTTCTTTATCTAAGGTGGCCATCTCAACAGTCTCAGCCAGATCACTCATTTCATCAGCGTGTATATCTCTCGCCTCAATGGCATCTTTGGCTTCCTAAAATGGAAATTATTCTCGTACAGATCTATTACTCTCACCTAAAAGTCAGATTCTAGGTTTACTTTTTTGGCTTGTGCAAGTTGTTTCTGAAGATCGGCTTGAGACTCCGTAATCTTACTCTTAAACTCTTGCATTTGTTGCAACTGGATCTTTGTTTTTTCCCATTCTTTGAGTTTACCCTTATCCTCAGCCCTCTTGATTTTGAGCGTTTCGAGTTTTTCCTGGAGATCCTTAACCTCCGCTTTGAGACATTCAATTTCTTCAGTGTTTTGATTTTGACTAAGTGATAGTACATTGAGAGGAGGAACTGGTTCAGGACTCGCTGGTGTTGCCAATTCGGGTGTGGTGAACTCTGGGCTCAATGGTTCAGTTTTGATAATCGTTGAAGGCTTAAGGAATCAATTTTAAATTTTGTTCAATGAGTAGAATTTGATTAATGTTATTTTCGAGTGATGCGTACCGGAGGCAAGAAAGAAGCGATAGGATTAGTGGCAGAACTGGGTGAAAATCTCAAGGAATGTCTTTTAGAAGGCTCTTCAACTAGAATAATTCATAGATCAGTGTTTCCTTCTCAATATTTTACACCTATAACTATATCTACCTTGCAAGATGGTTTTGCCTTCGAAAGAAGTTGTAAGTTTTTCGGTGAAACTTGTGGAAGCTGATGAGCTGATTGAAGACCTTTTTGAAAAAATATCTCCATCGTCGTCTAATATTTTGAGCTAGTTTTAATTAAATAATCATATTAAGTTTTTAACCATTTAAAATCTTAATCATTTTTCTTACTTGTGACTGGCGCACAAATATCCCGTGATTATCTTCGCATTGAAAATAGACCCTCCCTTGAACTGTGCCATTATTTTTACCCTTAGGATCATCTAGAATTACTCCGATCCATTTTCCAGATGAAAATAGTGTTGTGCCGGCATAAGCAACTTTTCCTTTAACATCTTTGCCAACCACTTCAACACGAGCTCCAATCCTCACAGGTTTCTCAGCCATGTTTTCAGTGCTTTTGCTTCTTGGACGTCCACCGCCTTAAAAAAATCCACAATGAATTTATACTAAATAAACTACTATGCTCAATAGAAGCGGTAATCAATACCATATGTTAACACTAATAAAACCAAAAATTATATATTGTACATTTTTACCGAACCAAAAAACATCTTCAATAAAAATCTATTAAATGGGACAAGACCCGTAACTATTTCTACAGACTTTGGGAGAACACCTTTAAAGACTTAAACCAATGGGAATTTTGTAATGAAAACTTGCATGCGTTGATTTGTATTTAAAGTAAAAAAATATCAAAATTCACAATCAGGGCTCTCGGAACAAAATCCTACCTGGATCATCCCCACGGTTGCCATGGGGTTTCTTTGAAGGCAATATTGAAAAAAATACTTTAGTGTTTGATTAAAAAAAATTAAAAATAGAACCATCATGAGAGCTTATTTTATAGGCAAATGGACTAAGAGCTTTTGATGATTAATTTCCCATTGGTAGTTAAATACTTAATGAAGTTTAATTACTTTATTTGATATGATAAATAGTCCTAGACTGAGTCCCACCCAATTTTGGCTTTTTCAAGAAGCCCCAGAAATTTTATATTTAGTTGTAATTTTGACTGTTAGAAATATTTAATTAACATGGATTTAAAACGGTAGATGAATTAATGGCACATTTGATATAATATAACATTACATTATTAATTTATTAATATCCAAATCAAATGTGAGAATTTTTAATTATTATTTTAAAAAAATCTGATCTGTCAAAACAAGCCAAGGCTTATCTCTTACCCTTCTATAAAAACTGCTTCGATTAGCGGCACTTTTCATTCGGCAGAGAAATTCAAATTAATCTTCCATTATATCACTTTAATTTATCCTAAAGCGACAGTTAATTATTTAAAAATATTTATATATTAAACTTTAAATTAAAACTGTGGTGTTGAACGGGCTGCGACTTTTGCAAGCACGAAAAATGGCCGAAATTAGTTTCGCCGCGTGAATATGTAGAGCGCTAAAAAGGTGAAAAGTGGCCAGAGTCAAATAAGGCGCGAAATTTGAACAGCCAAAAACGATGACCACTTTTAGATTCTCGTAAAGACGATATTAAGGATCAAAACACGCAAGAACTTAAATAACTGTATGAATTAAAAAGGTAACACTATATATCATTAAATATCACTAGAATTATAACACTTTTATTGAATAAAAACATTTTTTTTCTCTTGGTCAATTTGATTTAAAACGAATAATTACGAGATTAAACTTACTCAGCATATAATTAGATTCAAAAGTTCAAACGTTCACAAGCCATTAAAACTAAAACAACCCGGTGAAAAACCATAAACTTTTGACAAAACAAAGAAAAAACCAAATGCAGAGCAGGTGATTTTTTTTTTTTTTTTTTTTTTTTTTGGTTTCCAACGTTAACTTAATATTCTCTCTCTTTCGAGTCTCTAAATTAGGCCTAGTTATTGGAGTGAGTGAGTTTATGTGTACGATAGCTCCGTCTCGCGGTTAACAGGGGAAAAGCGTAAACGATTTTTTTTTTCGGGTTTCTTTTCCTTTTAAAAATAAACTGGAACTCGGCATTCCGTGAAGCGAAACAATTTTTAGTGTAAAACCAATTTCGGCGCGGTACTACTAATTCCGGGTAGAAAAGGAATTCTCTGTCAGTCGCGCGATTGTCGACATTAATGCCGCAACTATAATCATGTCGAGGATTAACACGAAAAACAACACGCGGTGGCATCTTGTCGGAGCTATCACCATCTTTGCATTCATCTGCGTCTGCACGGAAGCTGGCAAAAGTATGTTTTTCCATATTTATAGTTTTGAAAATAGAGTTAGTCGTTTTGGACCCGTTAGAAAAGAGGGAAAATAAAAGTTGTACAACTTCTCGTACTAAACACTATATGGTATAATTCTAAAAATAAAATATGTACGGAAGATAAAGCACTTATACAGGTAAATGATTAAATAGTTTGTTTAGGTTGGATTGGATTATTATTAACGATATATATCACTCATCCGAAAGAACCGTATATATTTGGTGTATTGGGTGAAAACGATTCGTAGGAGCAAACCATGCAATTAATAACTCTCCTATGTAATCACCGTAGAAGTACATCATTCTTGGGCTCTGGTACTTGATTTAAAGACAATTTTATGTCATCCTAAGATTTATACCATGATTTCCAGCTCTTTAAGATCTTGCTACTGAATTTTAAGATATTTAAATATTTTTAAAAGCTTTTAGGGCGAGACCACCAAAACAATCAAGTTTTAAAATATTATCCTTTACCGAATCAAATTAATTTACATATTTCGTCATTAGCTTTTGCTGGATAAAAAAACTATTTAGCAATTATAACCTTGAAAGAGACCTACTTTCCTTAGATAATGTTTCAATGAATAAAATAAGTAATTTCTAAAATTCCAAATGCATGTTAGTCTTAAAAAATAAATATATTTTGGCCACGAACAGACATACTACCAGGAACGGAAATAAGCACAGGACATTGGACATTGTCCGATAAATTTTGTAAATGTCCCATAACCTTTTTCATTTTCGAGTTTATATGTCCGATAGCTTTCCATTGGTGAAGCCCCCGGGGAGATACTGGACAATTGCCTAAAAAAAAAAAATAGTCTTATGGTTTCGCGCGGTCTCTCTCGTGAAAGTACATTATCTAGAAATTCCTACCTATCATTTTCAACTTATAATCGTGGTGAAAGCATCACTTAAATAAAATACGCCACTTCATGTTTTGTGGTCTACATTTAATTTATGAAAAAATTCAATTTATTTTTAATTTAAAGTAATGTACAGGTAACATGATAAAACGACCTTTAAATATGAATGTAATTAAAAATCATTAAATACGGGTTTTTAGGGGAGTAATAACAGTGGAGTAACACGTAGTTTACAACCAGTTTTAAAAATGTCAAATCTTGATAAACTTAAAGCCAAAAAAACATATATTACGATATCCATAATAAACATTTAACTAAAAAACAAAAAAACAAAAAAGCCACAGACAAGTGACAGGTGATTTAACTATGGCTGAGACTGTTGAGACACATACACACGAGGGTACTGAGGCGTTTTATATTCCTTAAAAATTTTGAAATGGAAAAACGAGTTTTCCATTTCGTATTTGCTAGAAGAAAAAAATTAAGATTTAAAATCTTAGACATTTGGTGCCGAAATCTTTTTCATAATAAAAAGTTCTTAAAATAGTCAAAATAATAATTCCCCCTTTCTTTTTATATATATGAAAAAAGAATTTGAATCATCGAATGAAACAAATTATTTGTAGATTGTTTTGGTACCCGGTACTAACAATACATTGTAGATAGAAATATAACCATCTACACTTAGTATTCATGAAATATGGAGTTTAACATTGTGTAGTAATTCGCCTCAGCTTTTTCTAGTTTGCAAATTCTTTGCGAACAAATGTATAAGAAACAAAAGTTTATTTACAGTTAATTCGACATATATGAGACAATGAAATTATGTTGGGGAAGGAGAAAAACTATGTAGGAGGGCTCCAAGATATCCACCCCCGCTAGCTTTGTATTCGTTGTGTCAAAAAAGTACCTTTCTATGAAAGAAAAAGCGATTGATCAACAGAAAGAAGCCGGATAATTTGTTTCGCATCATTTGACATAAGAAATCGGAAATTCACTGACCATTTCCTAGCTAGCCATCGAGGCTTTTGTTCGAAACTATGTAGCGAAAAATAAGAAAATGCCTTTTGCGGAAGTTTTTGTAAAAATACTGTACCAAAACAAAAGGGTTGAAAAAAAAAAAAAAAAAAAAAAAAATCTAGCTTTTACACAAATTAATTATATATAAAAAAAATTATGGGTCAAACTTCCAGAAATTTGGATTTTCTTTAAATTTTAAATTAAAACGATTAAAATGTTATGACGTGAAATTGTTCACCGAAACTTTCCTGTTGCCGGTAGTTTCCGATAAATTAAAGTCTAAATTTAATTGAAAAAGTGCGATTTGGATTATTTATATTGGTTAAATCAATTTATTAAGGGTTATGGTAGAAGTTTTGACTTTTCTACACAATAAATTGATGTGAAAAGGTGAAAATTTCTAAGATTCCATTTACGATTTTTAAAAATGGACTTGAATTATAATTAACTGATTCTAATGAGCGCCTGTAGGTATGTTCTATCCTCCATGAATGAATCTAACGATCAGGGTTCGAGGGGTCATAGGGTCACTGTATTTTAAAATGCTAAAGAAAAAGAGAATGCTTAAAGTTGCTAATTTTTGGTCTTCATCCGAAAAGAGGGAAAATAATTTCATATTGGTATAATTTTCGCGACTTGACAATAGTTCTAATACGTTCTTTAAGTGTTTTAAAAAGCGTTTCACAGTTTGTTGGAAGATAGAAGGCGTAGTGAAAAGACAGATAAAAGCATTATGTAAATAACTTTCCTTCGGATAAGCGTTTAACGGATATCTGTTTCTTGTAGTTCGATTAGAAAATCTGGTTTATCCGATTTAGAACCAGTTAAAATATTATCAGTTTTATATGTCCACTGAACAAGTCTGGTCGAAGTTAGGTCACTATTTATTTATTTGCCTACGAGAGACCTGTAATATTACGTCATCCCCATTGCGTGTTTTAGAATATAATTGTTATATTTAGTCAATTCCATCCGGAATTAACATCACCGGTAAAGATAAATCTACCCGTTATCTCTACGATTTCTTTATTTATAGTAACTGTAGCCTAGCTTTTTTCGTGCTGCCAATTCGAGTTGAAATTAACTACCTATTCCATATAAAATATTTTATGTCATTGATCTATATTACATTTATATTACTTCTAGACAGCTATAGCTTTGAAGAAATAGTTTTATTATTAAAAAATAAATTAATAACTGCGGGTAAAACGGTTAATAACAACGGTTGTCTTTGTATTTATATTATTATGTGGGTAAGGTTCAGTGTCGAAGTGAGTCAATGACCGTGATTTAAAAAAAATATATTTTTTAAATAAACAAAAAAAAATCTAGTTTTAATTTCCGCAGGGCCTGAACAGGCGTTATTCTTTTCCAAACACATCGTTCTAAAAATCTCTTATAATCCTTTAGGGTTATAGCGTTTAAACCTAATTTTTCTCCTCCTAAAAATCTCAATAAAAAGTTAGCCAGCGGCTAAGTTTAATAGCGTTTTAGGCCACACCTCCACCTACAACGGGGTGTGTGGGTAGGCTCTTATATTGTACGAGGGTGGAATAGTAGTAGTAGTATGTGGAAAAAAAGACGAAAAAAAAAATTCTAGACTGACAAAATTTTCGAACTAAAATAAAAAAAAATCCCAAAAACGAAAAATATTTCAATCTAAAAAAAAAAAAAGGACCAGTCCCACAAAAAAAATCTCAATACCCTCTCGAGGTGTGGCTTCTCTTATAGAGTTACCCATCTTGTAAGTCTTTTAAGTCTTACTATCTCGAACGAATAGAGGAATGGAGGATATTATAACGTCTAATTTAATCCGTTCGAAAATACTATATCAAATTATTCAAAGTTTATCCAACAGATTCATATTTTCGGGGTTAGGGCTAGACAGTTAAAAAATAAAAAAATTTGAATCATTTGGACCGATTATAAAACCATTATATTTAAATTAGTTCTGATTCATTTCAGCCTACCATATAAGGGTATTTTTACTCTCCTAACGATGCAAAAGTAAATTTACATAAATTATAGGGAATTTAGATAAATCGAATTAAGAACGAGTAGTTACCTTTAATACCATAAGTTAATATCATACTAAGTAACCGGTACCTCTATTCAGCTGTAGGGATCATCAGCTTTGAACTCACTTTCGACAATAAAAAAACTAATTGAAATAATATATTTAACTTTAATGATTATTTAAACAACCCTTAATGTTGGTTGTGCCGACATTAATTTTTCCAATTAGATAAACAAATCTGACCCATTTTAAAACCCGTATACTTCCAAGAATAACCCAATTACGGTAAAACTCTATTATTACTATTAATTTTCAAAACAATTTACCGCTTATTTTCTTAATTATTTAAATTAAAAAGTTAGAGAGACAAATGCATTATCTGTAAAATTCCGTTGAAATACTATATGATAATTTATAAGGATAAGAATTAAGAGTTTTTGTATAAACTTATATTTAAATCTACACTTAAGTTAGATGATAACACTAATTAATTTAGTATATAAAACAATACAATTAAGAGCAGGCAAAATAGTGAAAGCTGAGGCGTATTAATAATGGAGATATTTGAAGGAGATAATATGAGAAGAGACACACGTTGCATCTACCGTTCTTTTGGATCGAAAATTGTTTTGTTAAAGAGCTTAATAAATAGTTTATATTACCCAAATTTCCCAGCATTGCAAGGTTAAAGTTCAAATTATTTCGGGGTTGGCAAAACTGTCGGAACGGCATTAAGCATTTCCACATTTAGTGTGAGCTACATGCATGTTTGCAGGATAACTTAGCAAATATTATTATAATTTTGGAAAATGCAAGGGTATATATAAATTTAAGTATATATAGTAATAAATCAATTTAAGATCTCTATACCAGTTCTCAAAATTATATAGAATTTTAAAAGTATACAAACTAATTAAAGGGACCAAGAAACC
The DNA here is from genome assembly GCA_963920705.1 of Odiellus spinosus. Lineage (NCBI taxonomy): Eukaryota > Metazoa > Arthropoda > Arachnida > Opiliones > Phalangiidae > Odiellus > Odiellus spinosus. Next base: position 15,862,090 of record OY987227.1, on the reverse strand, counting down.
TGGACTCGATAATTTTCGAACTAAGGTTTCTAAGGTAGAAGATACCGTAAAAAAGTATAAAACAGCTATTTTGGTCATAAATGGACCTATGCCTACTTGGTGTCCAAAAGTGATTTACTAATAAAGGTAGTTTTTTTGTCATATAAATATAATTCAATAGCCAATCACGGAACCGGGTTAGTCGCGTGAGCTTAACGAGTTATCAAAAATCCACTTTGATCAGTTAATTTGTAGATATTTCATTATAAATAAACCATAACTATGTAATAAAATGACTTACCGATGCGAAAAATATATTATTGTAGTTATTACCGATAAAATAATTCACTTAAAGACTCGGAAAATAGATTTCTGGTTGATTTTACGCTAAGCCTAATTTCCGTTTCAAAGAAAAGAACTTGATTTTGGCGGGAACGATGCCATGGTTACACTCTGATTCAGGGCGCGAGAATCTTTAATTGGCTGAAAACTCGGTTTTAATGATGAGTGGCCATTGCATTATTTTGAAATTTAAATACTAAGATTTGTTTTTGAGTGGTAAATATTGATATTTCGAGACTAACATATAATTTGAGATTTGTTTCAAATGACCGGATCGAACTAAAATCATAAAGAATTAGCCACTTTGAAAACCGGTTTCCTGGTCCCTTTAAGCTCCCCTCGATCTCTCAAATTAAATCGAAAAGATAAAACGAAAGATACAAAACCCGAGTATTGTACGCGTTGAAATATCAAACATTCGAACTATATTTATATTCTTATGTGTATTTTATTAAATTTTTTATCCTCAATTAAAGAATATATTTTTTCCAATCATTGCCGGATTACGAGGAACAAAATTAATTTTAATTCCACGGAATTTCAAGTCATTTCCTAATTAAAAATTACATACATCCAGGGTTTTTTTACTTTGCAAAAATAGTAGTCCTATTTCCTATGGGAACGTAACGCTAACCATCTCTATATGCGTATATAAAGTCTTCAGTGACAACTCAAACACGTTTCAATACAATAATAATGGTAAAAAAAAAACTAAGAAAGTTTTTAAAGCAAACTTTCCTGATTTACTCATTATTTTGTTTTAAGAAAGTGTAAGTCTCATAATGATTTTAATTATATCAGCATGGAAACAAAACTTTAATTCTCTTATATGCCTATAATTACTAAATTTAAATTATAATGTTGTTACGAGTGCTTTCAAAAATTCATAAATCTAAAACTGAAATTATTTTTCAGATCATGATTCCATTAACTTAATTTAGTAATTCGTAGCTTCGAAAAAATGGTCCAACTTTGTCATAACTGGTTTAATTTTGAAGCTCTTATTAATAATAGAAGACAATAGACGCTGGAAAAATGATATTTTTTATCGATTTATACGGTTAAAACATTATCAAAACTCACCAAGGGTTTCGTGGGAATTCGCGTTGCGAAATTAAGCTCGAATAATTTAAGAATTATTTAAAAATGACTCAATAGCTGATGCCAAACAGAGCGTCAACCGAAATTTCCGAAAGAAAAGTCTGTTTTAATAAGCACGCGCCATTTTTTAATCGTTATTTCATTGGCTTAAGTTTCACCAGAAAATTACTTCGAAATGTTTATAGGCTTAGGGAGTCTAGTTCCGAACTTAAGTTCGGTTTTATTAAATGTAAATTACCGTGAAACCTTTGGTGAGTTAAAAAGAATTTGTTATCAGAGTCTAGTATACCTTTAAGTTATAATTGACTCTATTGTAACTAGACTCTTTCCGAGACTTGCTCTTCAAAAAAGAAAAGAAATTAGCTCATCTTTCGCGAATTATAATTATTACTCTCTCGCGATACGCTTCCATTTTTTACCTTTGCTAATTAATTAAGAATATACCGTATATTGAAACGCTTCATTAGACATAATAAATTAAGGGCCCCTACTTTCTACCAAAATTATTGGACTAAAGAAACGAATTGATCGTATAATTTATGTATGAACTTAAAAGAAATTAAAATTTATCTTTGAAGAAGAATTTTTTACAATCAATATAGTTTTTTGTCCACGCGGACTTCGAAGTCGGTCAACCGCTACATCGTAAAAGATTTTGTCAATTTTGAAAATTAAAAGTCTTCAGGATTCCTATCTGCCTGAAAATTTGGCCTTGAATATCTTTAATTGTAAATTTGATTTCCTTCAAAAAGTTTGCACTCATTTCAAAATGGGATAAAATTTATCGCAATTTAATGACCTTCATTTATCGAAATTTTATAATCATATAAACCTATTAAACCAATTAGAATCATTTAAAGGGAGAATACAACCCAAGAACAAGTGATCGGTTTAATTAGCCTAAACCACCAGTAAAACACTTTACAAACAAATATTAAACTAGAAATAAATTAAACACTTACCCGTAAAATAGGCTTAGCTGGATTCATGGAGATCCTGAATTTCTCTTCGTATTCATGGGTCAGCGACCAATAAGCAAAGGCCCGTCGTTAATGAGACTTAAACATTATAATTTGATTTGTCGCGAACAAATTCAATGAGAACAAATTCAGCATCTACATGAATCCAGCTAAGCCTATGTTCCGGGTTAAATTTATATTTAGTTTAATATTTGTTTGTAAAATATTTACTGGTGGATTAGGGCTATTTAAACGATAATGAATCGATAAAAAAGCACTTGTTAGTAGGTTGCATTCACCCTTTAAGACTTTACGAGGAAATGAAACTAAATTGAAAGAAAAAAAGTTGTCTATTATGACCTAGAAAAGGTTAAAGGGTTTGACCTTTGTTGAACCGTAGGTTATTATTAGCTATATAATAACGGTAATACGTACATTTATACCAACCGTGAGAAATAAAAAAGCTGATCTTAAAATGGATTTAAAATTGCGAAGAAATGAGTTTCGGTGGGTTTATATGGTACAAAGAGGTCATTTCAATGTTTAAAATAACATTACTAGACTCGATTTCAAGGGGAGTTGACACAGACTAAGTTTTTCTCAATGAAATATAATATTGCGTATCAATCCGCTTCAGCCTTTCCCTTTACTCCAAATTTTCTTGAACACGAATATCTCTGGTTAAAATCTGTTTAAGTTTTCAGAACCTACGGAGCAATGTTTAATTTAATTTTCAAGATTTGATTTCAATAGAGATAGAAGCCAATATAAGATTATTTGTACGGAAAACAAAAGTATTTCAAGTTCTGACTAAATGAATGATCATCGGGTCTACCTTTCAAGCATCTTTTGAATGAAATGTATTTTTATATATTATATATACAAATATAATTATTATGGTAGAATATTTTGCAAACTAACACAAACTAAGGCGAATTAATACACAATACAATACCTCATATGTTATAAAAATAGTTTTGTAAACTGATATTGAATATGGAAACTTCCAAAACCATATCTAACAAGATTATTACTTGAACCCAAGACTAACCCATAATTTGATGGATGTTTTTTTGGTTATAATAAACTAGCGAAAAGTGACATACTTGGATATGACTTGGATATTAAAATAAACAGTTACATATTCTGGTTACAAAGAAGTTTTGCAACTACAACAATTTTATTATTTTATAGAAGTTTGATATTGAACATCAGTTCCGCTTAGCTTAAGAAATTTAGAAAGAATCCATGGGTCACGAGATAAATTATTTATAACTACATTAACTATAATCTTTCTCATCGCTATAATCAATTCAAGTTTTCAACACTCCTAAAGCTAGGCTACTTTTACCTTCAAACAAACAAATAATAGAGTTAAAGGAAAGCCTAGTTTTGTACTTGCGTTCAATTCTAGATGGAAATGATCCAAGAAAATAAATAGCTTCGGTATAATAAGTCCAATTAAAGTGAGAATGACCGGGCTTTTTCATAAGCTTCTTAAAGAATTCGTGTAACATTTTCAGAAAGATTTAAATTGTATCATAAAAATAATTACAGTACAGTAAATCGCCATCTTCGAATTCTTCAAAACTACGTCATCACGTGGTTAATATACAGTTGATTCTCGAGGCGTTTTAACACGTGATACAATTGATTTCATCCCGTCTTTTGCGTGAAAGTACTTAACCCAGAAAGTTTTATCTTTCGTATGAAAATTAATTACGCTCCAAAGCTAAACTACGTCATATATCGAAAAATAAATTACCTATATATATTTTTGACATTTACATTTTGAAGTTTCTTAAAGGGAGAATGCAAACTAACAACAAGTTATTTTTATAGATTCCGTACCGTTTAAATAAGCCTAATTCAACAGTAAAAGAAATTAGAAACAAATATTAAACTAGAAATAAATTTAAAACTTGTCATTGGTCGTTAGTCCTTATATGGGGACTGAATCCAGCTAAGCCTATTTTGATGGTAAGGTTTTTACTGTTGGATTATTCCTATTTAAATGATAAGGAATCAATAAAAAAACCACCAGTTGTTAGGTTGCATTCTCCCTTTAAGAACGCCTCAACCCAGAGAGGGATAAAATTTTGAATATGGCGTTTTAAAAAAAACTAAAAATATAATCCATGTGCATACGAAAAAAATGGTGACAGCCTCACTTTAAAACCATAAAAACATTTCAAAAAATTAACATTGAAAGACTATATCAGAAATAAAATTAAATATAAAGGGCGTTTAGGGTCTGTAGTCACGGTCAAATAATTTATATAATATTATTATTTAACTTTTCATAAAATACAAAAAAAAAAAAAATGAAAATTTGAATATAATAACTATATTGCCACGGTTTTCTGTATAAAAATGGGCCATCTTTTCTAAGTATATAAGATTCTTAAAAAGAAACTCCTAACTTTTTCCTAGACAGTTTTCAAAACCGTAAACAAATAAATAAATTTATGGCCCACGCTATCCCCTTAATTTTAGAATTTTATAGAAAGAGAAATTTTTGAATTTTCCAAAAATATTCTATTTTTGGGTCTTTTTCATTAGGAATATTACGTCGTTACTTGACCCAAAAAGATAAAAAAGATCTTATGGGCCCGCGCTCGCCTACGGGGTACCTTAGAGTTATACAAGCATCATGAAGTAAAATAAAAAATAAAATAAAAATTAAAATAAAGTGAGAAAAAAAGATTTTCCCACTACCGCTGCACCTTATATAAAGTAAGGTTGAAAAAGTAAAAAAATAAAGTATTTTTTAATTATTTAATTTTAAATTAGGATCCCGAATCTCTAGTTAGTTAATGATAATAAGAATCATTGACTACACTAATAATAACAATTAACCAATCAGCGTTAACTAAAGTAAATAAAAACCATTGATCAGTGAGTGTCAACTAATAAAAACTATTGACAAATCAGTGTCAAACTCAACTATTAATAATCATTGACGAATCAGCATCAAACTTAACTAAAAATAACCATTGACCAATTAGCGTCAAACTAAACTAAAAATAACCAGTGACCAATCAGCGTCAAACCAACTAAAAAAAAACATTGAGCATAATAATTTTTGAACAATCAGCGTCAAACTCCACTAATAAGAATCAGTCCCCAATCAGCGTCAAATTCCACTAATAAGAACTATTGACCAATGAGCGTGAAACTTCACTAAAAATAATCATTGGCCAATCAGCGTCTAACTCCATTAATAATAGCCATCACCAATTAGAGTCAAAGTCCAATAACCAATCACCATCAAACTCCACAAATATATATATTTTTTTTACAATAATTAGTCACGTATAACATTTCCTTTCACCCTTCCTTTAAAAGAAAATAAATCATAATTTCAAAGTATGAGGTTATTACACTTGGTAATTTTTAAATTATTTAATAACTAGATTTGAATTTGTGGTTTGGGGATATTTATTCCGTATATAGGCATACTTCTAGTTAAGATATATATTTAGAATTGTATGGATTTTTCAGGGGGAAATATTGAAAATGATTATGAATATACAACTTTAATGACAGATGGAAATCTGATTTGTTGAAGTACGTAAAAAAAAACTCTTTTTTTTTTCGGAACATTAGTTGAGTCCTAAATGTGTAAAAGGAAATAGAGCCAAAGCAAGGGAAATTTTTTCCTAAAAATAACAAAAACCATAAGATCCGTTTGGGGGTTCTAGGTCGACAATACTTGATGGGGAATTTGGTGTTATGGGTTTTGATTTGATGATTACATTTTTAAAGGGAGAATGCAACCAAATAACAAGATATATATATATTGATTCCTTATCGTTTAAATAGGTCTAATCCACCAGTAAAAAAATTTACAAACAAATATTAAACTATAGAAATGAATTTAAAACTTACCCGGAAAATAAGCTTAGCGGGATTCATGGAGATCCTGAATTACATCTTTGTAAGATCTTGCGACCAATGAGCAAAGGCCCATCGTTCACGCGAGATCTCCACGATACTTACAATCGCATTTGATTGGTCGCTAACCTTTTACGCAGGAAATCAGGAAGATCCATTAATCCCGCTAAGCCTATTTTCCGGGTTCAGGGATTCATGGAGATCCTTAATTTCTTCGCATTGAAGGGTCATCGACCAATGAGCAAAGGTCCGTCATTTTGGCGAGGTCTCCATTACACTTCCAATAACATTCGATTGGTCGTTAACCCTTCAATGCGAAGAAATTCAGGATCTCCATTAGTCCAGCTAAACCTATTTTCCGGGTAAGTTTTAAATTGATTTATTGTTTAATATTTGTTTGTAATTTTTTTAAACTGGTGGATTAAGCCTATTTAAAGAATAATGAAATCACTTGCATTCTCCCTTTAACGAATATTTTAACCACTGATAAAATATTCTGAAAAATCTTTAGGGCATTCTAATTTGATTATCGCAAAAACAGCTCAATATTTTTCGGAGTTTTAAATGGTTTCGGGAAAAGGTTATTTTTGACACACGAGGGGCTAATCACTCCACGTAATCAGTGTACAAGCCTGTAACTTTGACTGTACATAATTGAATACCTATTTAGCATTGCCGAAGGCCGTAGTCAGTTACCCAATCACGTAGTCAGTATACAGATTTTACGGAAGTGGTTAACTCCTCGGTATAATCATAAGAGTAAAAACTGATAAATTATGTACGTTAGATTTAAATTAATTTAATCAAATTAAATCAAGAATAAATGGATATATTTTTAGGGTAAACTAAACGGATAAAAATATCCGTAACTGTTTTGAAACATTTCATAAGCCCTTTACAAAAGAATAGAAGGTAATATTTGAAAATAGGTTATCTTGTCTTAAGCTCGCCGCCTAAAAATTATACTCTTTACCTCTGTCTACCATTATCGTAATTATAAAAACAAATTTATTTCATAATGATTGTATCAAAACGGATACTGCTACAAGCTTCTAGATCTTCAGACAAAAACATCAACTTTTTTTAGTACACAAAGGGTTAATTTAAAATTAAAACCTTAAATTTCCGTTCATTTCATGTAAGAACAGCGGGCGAGCAGAATAAAAAAATAAATCCCTCACCTTGGTAGCTAATTTTCTAATTGACCGCCCGACCTACATAATTTTTTTACTATCTTCTTTTTTCAAAGTTTAAAGGTTCAGTCACACGCCAGGTTTTAAATCCAATTAAATTAAAAGAGGAGAATGGTTCAAGTGCAGTTAGAAATAATGTGGTAAATACGGCGGATTAATACATAATGTTAATCCTTATCAGTAATATGGAAGAAAAGTAGTCGCTAGGATACCCTGGGAGTATTATCATATGAGGGGGGAGTAAACGTCACACGCGGTATAACCAATGAACGGTTCCCGTTACTCCTTCACCCGTCCGTTGGTGGTTTTGGAATATTTTCCCTCCAAAATGGAAACTTTTTGACCCCCTCCCCCGGATACTACTGCCAGTTAAGTAGTTTTCACTTCTCATCCTCGATAATTTGAGTCTGTACCACGAGTACATATTATGCTAAGAAACCTTGACTTCCGTTTGTTAGTGCTCCATAGTTGCAAAAATATTTTTCCAATGGAAAACGGCATTAGACTCTGAAAGATACTACCCATTCCTGAGCCACACGATAAAAAGGCTAATGAGTGATATTTACGTGTTCATAAATAAATTCACGATGGTAGCATAGTGGTAGTGATGTGAAAGAGCCTTAAACCTAACATACTAATTCTAGTTCTACTAAACTAAATGTTTTTTTTATTATTATTTAAAAAAGCTCAAAGAAGCGTTAAGAAAATGGGCCTTTAGGCTGAACGTGAGGTTATAGTGGTGTTTTTTATGTAAGTTAGTTGGTAGTAGAAAATAACTCCTTTTTTAAAAAACCAATTATTACGTAAATACCGGTACATTTTCTGTTTATATTTTTTATATACTGGGTTGAAGGAAAGGTTGGTGGAAATATTCCTTTTCCTGAAATTAGGCTTAAATGGCATACTTCCAATACTGGTTCGCTTAAATTGAAACCATCGCATCTGTCTGGATACAATCATTTGAAACTTATATGGGCGTTTAGTGCCGTTGTCGACGTGACTAGTCAACCAATAAACGTAGGGCATCCCAACTGCTGGGCTCTATAGAGACCCATGATAAATTCGGTCCTCAAAATTGAGGAATTGACTGGTGTAATTGAAACCCACCCTGTAAACTCTTCCTTGCCTTCCCGTAATCGGTAGAAGTCTATTTACTTTATAGGGAGAATAAACAAGGTATTTTTTATCGATTACATATCATTTAAATAGGCCTAATCCACCAGTAAATATTTTATAAATAGGCTTAGCTGGATTCATGGAGATCCTGAATTTCTTCGCAAGAAGGGTCAGTTTCCAATCGAATGTTATTGGTAGTCTCATGGAGATCTCGCCTTAACGAGTCTTTAATAATTGATCGTTGACCCATCAATTTGAATAAATTCAGAATCTCCAGGAATCCAGCTAAGCCTATTTTCCGAGGTAAGTATTAAATTTATTTCTAGTTTTATATTTGTTTGTAATTTTTTTACTGTTAGATTAGGCCTACTTAAACGAAATGGAGTCGATAAAAAAAATCACTTGTTAGGTTGCATTCTCCCTTTTGAGTGAAAATTTCCATTTAATAATCATAAAATCAGCGTGATATTTCTAATGAAGGAGCGCGACATTGGATTTTTATGCCCTACATATATTTGAATTTGATAGCAGAAAACATTGGTAAATTTCACTTTAGAAAAAGGATTGCCAATAAAAGATTTTTTTCTCGGTTCGTTGATCTTATAAGGTCATATATATATATTTTTCATTATGATCTTATTGGTTAATTTGAAATAAAAATTGATTTGTCACTGCGAGGGTGGTCCAACTATAATACTTATTAAATTTCGAATTTTACCCCTACCTACTGCGTCGTTAAGGAAACATACAATTTTCAAAAATAAACGGGATTTTTTTTTTTTTTTCATATTTTGACCAATAATTTCCTATTTAAGACCTTATAGGCATGCCCTAGGTCATCTTCGTAATTTAGCGTATTTTTAACTTTCAAAAGTCCTTTAGATTAATTTTACTTTGACGTGACTTAATAATTAAAACAGATAAACAGATCCGCTTATTAATTTTCGTAAATGAAAAATATAATATTGTATATGACGTCCATAAAAATAAAAGAAATTATTACGAGTCAAGCCGTAATTTGGATAATAAATCTAACACTTAAGTTACACTTGGCTGCTCAAACAAAATAAGTTTTTTTTTTTTTTTTTTGTAAAATTAAAATATATATTTTTTTTAAAGTCGTACAGACGTTTGATTGCTTCAAATTATGAAGTCAGTATTAAATGGAGAATGCAACCTAACAACAAGTTTAAATAGGCCTAATTCACCAGTAAAAATTTTAAACAAGTATTAAACTAGAAATAAATTTAAAACTAACCCTGAAAATAGGCTTAGCTGGATTCATGGAGATCCTTAATTTATTCACATTGACGGGTCAGCGACCAATAAGTAAAGGCACGTCGTTAAGGCGAGATCTCCACGAGACTTATAATAAATTTCGATTGGTCGCTGACCCCTTCAATACGAACTAATTCAGGATATCCATGGATCTAGCTAAGCCTATTTTCCGGGTAAGTTTTAGATTTATTTTTAGTTTCATATTTGGACTATTTAAAAGATAAGGATTCGATAAACTTGTTGTTAGGTTGCATTCTCTCTTTAAACAAAAGAACTTGATTTAGATGATATTTGAATTCAAGTGTGTAAAAATGACTAAAACTCTTTTTATGACAAAGTTCAGATTTCTGGGGAAACTAGACAGATTCACACGGACACGCGAGAGTAAATAGCGAGCCACGAGTGCGAAAAAAATAATGTCTCAATTAGCCTTATTACCAAAATGTTACAATTCTAATAAAACCAAGGCATCAAGACATTATTTAAGGATAAGATCAAACGATCACTGCCAATTCTATATAAATATAATGATTGTTGTTCTGTTTATTAGTAGGTCAATAAGGAAAAATAAAGCTACAAATATTTTTGACACATTTTTTTCGTATAAATGTATGGTCATTACCGGTAAATTGTCGATGGTATATTCCCATTTGACAGAAGATGCTGCTCCAGGTATATTTTATCAACAATTCATCTATTTTTACGAATAAATTTCAAATCCCAACTCATTTATGCGTGGAACGATTAAGATTACTTAAAAGATTGACCGGAATATCCGACTGAAGGGACGATGAACAAGACAACCCAAATCTATCTTATAGTTAGGTTTTTTGAAATATGTTAGTTAGTCTAATATTTATTTAAATTTAATTGGTTAGCATAAATTAAAAATCATAATTTTTTTAATTAATATTAAATAATAATCTTATTTTGCGCAATTAAAATGTTTAATAAGGTACATTGTATTTTTGCAATAGGTTTTGTTAGCGATTGTAATTGCATGCCTCTAATTTAACCAAATTAAGTAAAAGTTTATTAACGGGTCTAGGAAATCTGGGCTCGAGAATTTCCTGTTAAACCTTTTTAGGGTAGAAATGGATAAAACATCCATTTTGGTACTAAATGAACCTCCTTGGTATCCAAATTTAATCATGGAACCGAGTTAATTACGTGAACTTAACGAGTTATCAAAAAAATGGAGGCCATTTAGACCTCTTAATTTCTAGATATTTAATTATAAACTATAAGTAACGACTTACCGGATCGAAATCGATATGATTACAGATAAAATAATCACTTTTATATTCGGAAAATATCTTACTGGTTGATTTTATGTTAAGCCTAATTCGGGAAAATCTAATGTGCGAAAATCTTATTTAATTGGCTGAAAAACTCAGTTTTTGCCATTGAATTGCTTGGATATTTTATTAGTTTTGAGATTGGTTCTTAATGATTTTTGAGTGGTAAATATTAAAATTTTGAACTAACATAAATTTGGAAATTGGTTCCGAATGATTTTGACATTTAGAAAACAGATTTCCTGGTAACTTTAAATATTTAACGGTGCTGAGAAATGTGTCACGAAATATAATCCTAGAAAATTAAATGAGTAGGTCATCTGTCCTTTAAAAATCTCCTAAAAATAAAGACGTTTGCTTGTTCACTAAACTGAAACGCGTGGATTGCCGTCCGTGTTCATTATCCCTTGAAACGGTTTCCGGTTTCATAAGTAATAAGATTATCGACTTTTCGAAATATTTGGCACTAAGGGACCCTTTATAAACGTTTAAGTGTTTTAAACGTTTCTCTGAACATTGAGTTTTCAGATATTAATTTTATTTATATTTTACCACAAATGGATTCATAAATTATATTTAGAGTGTAACATATTTTTACGGCGGATGCTTTCATTTAAATTTGATTGTAAATATGAAATAAAAATTACACAAACATGGGAATTTAGTTTATCACTGGCGCAATAACTTCATTTCGTCTGGTTTAGCTACTTAAATTACCCGAATGTATTTTACGTCTTCGGTATAACGGTTCAATTGTTCTTAGCGATTTTTTAGCTGATTATGTTTTTGTCAGGAAAAAGGTCTGTACAGGAACTTCAGGAAGTAACTTTGAAGGCCAACAAATGCACAAAAAATATCCCATCATTATAGACAGTTTGTGATTTTCAAGAAGTACTTTGTCATACAATTGACCTTAAATTTGATTACGTTTTGATTTAAAATTGTTGAATCTATTATGATGATTTTACCTCCTTGATGTTTAAGTAGGCCTAATCCATTAGTGAAAAAATTTACGAACAAATATTAAACTAGAAATAAATTTTAAACTTACCCGGAAAATAGGCTTAGCGGAATTAATGGAGATCCTGATTTCCTCGCGTATATCGTTAGCGACCAATCAAATGCGATTGTAAGTCTCGTGGAGATCTCGCGTGAACGACGGGCCTTTGCTCATTGGTCGCAAGATCTTACACGGAGGCAATTCAGGATCTCCATGAATCCCGAAGATAAGATCATTGAATATCTTTGCCTAGGGTTAGATGATGAGAAAGTAAAGCCTATGCTCCTGAGCTAGATGTAATCTTATATTATCAAAACTTTGGGGTCAATAGAGAAGAATAACCAAAAGGAATAACTTAATATTGTCTATATTATAAATTTAATGATTAAGAATTCCCAAACACCAAAAATACAGTATAATGGTCAAAATATATTCATATGACCTCGTATCCAAAAAGCCAGTACCATGACCGAATTCCAGACTAAGAAACTCATTTAAATGCAACCTTCCATCTTCCCTTTAACCCAATTTGTCCAATTATCTTTTGGCGAGGGGGATGGAGTGATAAATTTCGTCTGATTTGTGCCCCAAATTAAATTACGTAATCATTCAAATCAAGCATTAAAACGGACTGATCGAGTTTGCTCGATGTTCTTGTTAATTTTCCAATAAAACTTGTTTAAAAAAACCCATGAAACTCCAATCAATAAGAATTACAAATACAAAAGTATGCCAATCTATCGCTTTGGGGTCAGAATCTATAATATATTTAAGTTGTATTCAAGATTAGTTGAAACTGACTATTTTTTACCAATTAAGTTTAATATTGCGTATCAATCTGCCATAGCTTTTGTCATTTCGTCAAATCCTCTTGAAAAAATATCTCAAATACTCCAAAAAGCAGTTAGACTCGTTCGAAACATTAATTCCGACGAAAGTTCAACTGGGCTATCACGTTTTTAAACTTTCCAGATTTTTTTGATTTTTTTTTTTTAAGATTAAATTATACTGTTGAAAACTAAGTGTCGTAAACATTGGTATACCATTCAAAACATACATGGCCCTGCCTTTCAATTCTAGTAAATACTTAACTTAAAAAAACTATAGTGTTGAAATTACCCGGAAGAAATTGGAAAACAAAAACAGGAGCATCTCCAGGCACGTGACCCATACTTATTTTAAATGTCCGTTTTTGCAGAATTAAAAAAAAAAAATGCTTGAGCTAGAATTTCCTGTACCATTTTCTTTTATAATATTCATTAGGCCTAGTTTTTTTTTCTTCTTCTTTATACGAGTTTTAGTTTTCTGACAAAAAGTTTGTAATAATATATCTTAGAAGATGAGATCTCAAAAAAAAAAAAAAAAAAAAAAAAAAACTAATAACGCCTTATTTCTTATGCAACAATTTAAGCACGTTTTTTTTCTCTTTCTCTCTTAAAAGAAAATTTTAATTACTAAGCAACCACTTTGAGAAAGGAAACTTAAAAGTATTGTTTTGGGTTTAATATCGGATAGTTTTGATAGAAAGGAAGCTATTTTTTTATGGATTTAACCGTTTGTATAAAGAAATTACTTTTTATGTTACGATAATATATAATAATAATATAAGGAAAAGCTATTAATAGCTTATCTTTTGTAGCAAAATATTGTTAATAAGATAAAGTCTAGTCGGGGGAATAAAAAATAGCCAGTTTGAAATTTGAGCATGACTATTTACGGAAAACACTGATATCTGGGAGTTTTATTATGATTTTTTTTTTTTGGTGGGTACTAATAAACCAATTAACGTTGTAGAACGTCTAATTAATACGTATATAAATTACATTAAGAGCAAAAATAATTTAATACAAGCGTAGTTTAGCCTGCTTAGATGATTTAAATTTAAATTTTATTTTATAAGCTCCACTGAACGAAACTACAATTAAAACCCAGTGAGAGAATGCAACCCGGCAACAAAGTCGCATTCACACTAGATACTTTGAAACCACCTTTAATCCTTTTGGAAAGGTCAAAATGGGAAATTAAGGGTCAGCAGTAGAGCTCTTTTGTCAAAATAATGTAATTATTAGCTTTAAAAGCGGATTTTAATGGTTTGAAAACGTTTTCGAAGATGTTAGTGTGAACGTATCTTAATTGATTTACTATATAGATCCATTATTGTTTATTGTTTAAATAGGCCTAATCCACTTAAAATCTTATTGGTTATATTCAAAATATAATAGTAAGATCCAGATTAAAGGGAGAATGCAACCTAAAAACAAATGACTTTTTTATCGATTCCTTATCGTTTAAATATTCCTAATCCAACAGTAAAAAAATTAGAAACAAATATTAAACTAGAAAGAAATATAAAACTTACCATGAAAATAGGCTTAGCTGGATTCATGGAGATCACCTGATATCCCCATATAAAGACTAGCGAACAATGACACTGATCGATGGCTCTTATATGGGGAATGCAGGATCTCAATGATCAATTTCATTGGTCGCTAGTCCTTACACGGGGAGTTTAGGATATCTCCATAAATCCAGCTAAGCCTATTTTGATGGCAAGTTTTAAATTTATTTCTAGTATATGTTTGAATTTTTCTACTGTTAGATTATAAGGAATCGATAAAAAAAATCACTTGTTGTTAGGTTGCATTCTCCCTTTAAGCTTATTTAAATAAAATTACCAAAATCTACACTGGCATAAAATATTTTTAAAATTTTGAAACATAATACGGTTACTCCCTTATCAATCGCGATTAAAATACGGAACGAATATATTTCTAATCAGTGTTTTACTCCCAAATATTTCCTTATTAATGTTGTTTGTATCCGGAAGCTTCAAGAATTCTAACCATTTCCGAAACCTCTCCCTCCCTCGAATAAATTTCTAAAGAACTCAATAATTATTACACGATAATTTATTCTAACGGCGCGAAAACGTACGTGTATTTAATTTGTCATTATCTAGATCTTTTATGCGATTCATTTAGACCGGGACCTATGGCTGAAGATTATTACTAAAGAGTTTTAAATTAAGATTAGGCCATCAGGGGCTAGGCGTAATACACTCGTCCGCGTTGAAGGTTCAACGAGGCGTTTACCTTTTATTTTTAATCGAAAATAACGAAATTTACGGGTCACACTTCACTCGATACTGAAGCCAAAGTCTAGGAGAAACTCGCGATCCAAAGCGCGTTGTACCGAAGGATAAGTGATAAAAGAGTATCGCATTTAGGAAACAATTTCTTATCAATAACTTATGTTTGAAGGAAACTATAGCGGCAAAACAAGAGCCCCTGTATTAGAACAAGAAAAAACAGAAATCCGCCCAAAATTTCTTCACAAAAAATAAACCAAAAATCTCCATTCCGTGTCTTTGAAAGAAATGTACGCAATATTATATACAACATACCTTCTCTAGTATCTGAAATAAATACCCACATATCCTAATTCCTTTCTATTATTCCTTCAGAGACTCGAAAAAGTAGAACGCCCAGCTTTTAATTGACTTTTTTGTCAAACGTTTTTAGGCGTAAAGCCGCGAAGCAACAAAAGATGACAACCTTTCTCCTTATATATGAAAAACGGACACCCTTTTAATTGTGACTGATACCAGGTCAAGGGGAGTTGGGCAAATAGGCCATAGAACGATACTTTCTTGTTGTCATTATAATAAACAGATAACTTTCTAATACGGCCATTAGTTCTTTAGAGAGTAATATACATATCAACAACGCTAAACTAATACACGCCATAGAATTGAAACTAGAGAGATAGTGACGTCACGTACAAAACGTCTTATTATCCTGCCCTAAACCGTAAGTTACTAATTTATACTACTAATTGTGTTTTTCGTTTTTTACTATCTTATAGAACAAGGTCAGATTACTTACGAACTATCTTCGACCGACGCAAAAAGGTCTTCTACCGGAACCTCGAACGATGACATCGAAACTCCATCGGGGGCCAGGCAGGTACCATCGGGTTCCAATCCAGTTTTGCCCAAAGTAGCCTATCCCGGAGATCTCAGCGCGTTCTTCGGCGCTACTTCATCACCTTCGCCCAAAGTAGAAGAGACCACCGCGGTCAAACCACGTCCAGCTAGAAGGAGAAGCGGTGATGATGGAGAAACTCGTAACAGAAGTAACAATCAATATTTATAATCTACTTTAGACTAGAGACTAAAAATATATTATACAAAATGTCTATTTCTAGCTTACGGAGGAAGACGTGCCAGAGCCCGAAGGCCTTCCACTTCCTCATCTTCGTCACGTAGTTCCGCTACAACCTCGTCAGCAGCAACGAATCATCGTAGCGAAGACAATCCATACCTGGACACAGCTGCCAGTTCCGCGGTTGGGGTCAAGGTCATCAGTCAAAGTTTGCCGGGTTACAACGCCCCAGCGGGTGTTTCGGCGGCCAAATTTATGGAAACCGAAGCCGAATTGACGTATGAAGGAGCGGGTTTCTCGCGGGATGAACCAAAAGGCGGTTCCAAGGACAAAGAGTAAGAGTTTTGGTTCTGAACTATTGGGATATTTAGCGCTAATACTTTTAATTTCTTCGTTCAGGGATCCTCCGGAATCGAATCAAGCCACGGAAGAGCGACTAACATACGCGTCACCGCCGGAAAAGAGAGGATCCAATACTCACTCGACGGATAGAGTTAAATCGCATCATCAACCGCAACAATACCACGAAGAAACGGCCCATTCCGAAAAGATCAACACGGTGACTTCGATCCCTTTCCATCAACATTCGTTTTACACGGGAACCGCCCAAGAATCGTACGGTCAACGAGTGGTACAACAACCTTACCAGGGTTCGACCAAACCTTACCGACCAATGGTTGGCCAAGAATCGGCGATGGACTTTCAGTCTCCCTATTCACGAAATAATCTGATACCTTCTGGAAGTTCCAACATGGGCCGGGGTCCCGCCTCTCACTTCGGGATACCCATTCAAATCCCGCCCACCTACTCATTCTACCCAACTTTGGGCGCCAAGGGCTATTATGTCACGCAAGAATCAGCTCCAGGAACCTTCGTACAGACGGATAGGAGGCAAGACAGAGGAGCCGAGCAATTTGTTAAGTACAACGCGGTCCAAGATCACTTGTTCGCGCGAATCAAACGTGAAGCGACGAACGCCCCGTCACCAAAAATCAGAAAAACAAGCCCCAAGAAAAAAAACACTACGACAAAATCGGTGAAACTATCCTTGAAAAAATCTGTATTGGAAAAATACTCCGAATCCGATAACAAGAAGACGAACAAGACTTCGGCCACGGCAATTCCCAGTCACTTGTTGAAATTAAGCAAAAGCGACAGCAAGTTGCAACCGGAAGGATCCGAATTTATGCCTTCTTACGGATCGTATCCTTTCTTTGGCTCCGATGACGCGGGAATTAACATCGAATCGTCATCGGCAGGGCATTCGGGTTTCGGTTTGTACAACTTGAACGAAGAGTCCAGAGGTTCTCGTAGCGGGCACACTTACGGCGCTCGTCCTAGGAAAAGAGGAAGGGGTCATCGAGGTCCGGCCTATAGGGCGTCCGAAAGCAGGAGTTATGGTTACGGGCTCTTAGGAAGCGGAAATTTCGAAGTGGTTCGTGGAGGAATCTACTCGGATAACAGGCCCTCCGCTACGAGAGTTCCAATGCACCATGGGGCTGAATCGTACGGAGGCGGCGGCTACGATTACGACGACGTGGACGACGAACCTATCTTGGGATTCCAGGGTTACAACAATTTCGGGGCTTTACACAACGCACTGGCTTCAAAGAAACGAATTACATCCGTGGTACCGGCCGACAGACGGTCAGACTCGGACCATTCATCATCTTCTTCTCAACTCATCGAAACTAGCGTAGACTTGGACGCGATTGATTGATTCGTAGAAACGGGGGACGCGAATCAAAACAATCGCGGCCTGACATTAGTACAAGTACTTTGAAACCAATTCATCACGCCTTCCGGGTGTTAAGATTATTATTTTCGTTTATAAGGGCTCCGTTAATAGCCCGAAAGACTGAACAAATTAGATCTAAAACTACGCGATATAAGAGAGGTTCAACTTTTACGAGGTTGCCAAAGAAAGATACTGGAGGAGATACTCTAATACATTACGTCATTCACCGCAGTTAAAATCGAAAACACTTTACCCCAAAAAAAAGAAACCACTGATATATTACGAAGAATAAGGTAATAACAATAAGTACATGACCAAAAGAAGTTTGTAACTTGTTTTCTTTAATGAGCGTGAAACTTATGGAATGAGAAATAGTGCCTGTTGGTTTAGCGGAATCATAACCATAAGTTTATAATTTATCTTCTAAGGAACCTATATATTTTCTTCAAGATGTACAAGAACGTGTCCTGGCCAACGTACCATCATTTCAATACTAAACTTATTGTTATTTAGTTAACTTAAAAAGTTGTAGGAATCCGGATAAATTCATATTTAAAAACTTGCAAAAAAATCTTCAGTGGTAAAGCCAAAAAAGTGACGAATCATGGGAAGACCAGTACTTCTGTTTAACTTATTTGAATAAAAAGCTACTCGTTTTATTAAAGGGTTCCATCATCAACTTGCAAGCTGATGATAGTTACTGGTAATCAATTAAGTGCAGTTTGAGATTGTGAGGTTAATGTAGTAACGTTTAAGGATATATATATATATTTTAAATAAAATAATTTTTCGATTAACTCGAAAATTATAAAGTTTTTATTGAAATTGAATTGATTTGAAACTATTATTGCTTCTTCAGCAAACCGAGCAGGGCGTTGATCATAATCCCGACACCGTCGTGAATTTCATGGAACTTAGTAGTGTGGTACATAAATGCTGGTGTCGTGACTACCAAATTTTTTAGGTCAACAACGCATTCATTTACATTCTTATTAATGTGTTTGGACCCCCAACTTTTAGCAGCTTCAGCGGCTCCGGCGTATGGCCAGCTTCCAGACTCATCATCTGAGACAGTTATGTTTATTCGAAAATTAACGAATTTTAAAGTTTATAGAGCTCTATTGGAATTCGGAAGTCTGGCATAACTGCAAACCCATAAATAACTTACAACCAGATTAGAGGGAGTAACACTCTCATTACATAATTTTTTTTCTAATAAGGAATTTGCAGCACCCTTCTCTAATTCGAATAGTGAAATAATATCACGATGTGCCAATTTCGTATTCATAGGATGACATTCGATAAGGTCATTGGGGGGGGCCGAGTGTTACACCCCGATTTATGTGTCCAAAAATGTACCTTTATCATGCCCCAAAGTAATTTCCACTTTGGGAATTACCTTAGCTACGAGTGTTGGAGCAATGCAGCATAATCTGCAAAATAATGCCACGCATAAAATTCAGTATTCCTTAGAAGCAAAGGTGGTATGGGGACCTGGAAACTAGTTTAAAGGGAGTATAAAAGCTCTAGCTAAAAATTGAAGGTACAGCTTGATATTCCTGAAACTGTCTTACAAATGATCTCTAAAATCGGAGGAATTTACTTCAGAAAACAAGACGTCGCGCGTGTTGCGATTTTTTTTTTTTTTTTTTTTTTTTGGTTTATACTCCCTTTAAGAATAGTGCTCACCTCAAATACACAATTTACTGGTCACCATTCGAATTCTAGGCCCTTTTGAGAATTTATTACAGTAAATATCAAATTGCCTACATTGCATCTAGCAAGATCCTTAATTGTTTATTATTTAAAGGAAGAATGAAGCTCAGCAGAGTTTTTAGAAAATTTTGGAAGTTAATTTCCCTGACCATTTCTAAATAATACCATGGCATGAATTTATTCTATGAGCGAGTTGGCCATTTCCATTTTTATTTAACATACTTTGTCAATCAGGGTTGATGGCTTATTCAGAATATGAGAAAAAATTTAAGTCTTCAGGCAAATATTTTCAGTTTGAAATAATTACATTACAATAGGCCAACCAATCATAATATTCAATTTCTCTGACCATTTGGGCTCATTTTCAAATTCCCTAACCTTTGGGCCAATTTCCATATTCCATTACTTTTCCCTGGCCTTTTGAGCCAATTAATTAACTCCCCATCATTTCCAGGTTTTCAAGGTCGTGTGTGAAAAAAAAAATCACATGTTGCCAGACTTCATTTTCCCTTCAAGTGATTCAGCAGATTTAAGATATTGAATTCTAAAAGATTTTCCCACTAATACGATTCTATGTTACAGGATTTTTCCCCAGTGTTAGAGAAAATCAAGTGTTCAGTATAATATAGGATGGACAATTTAAAAAATCCTTAATTTTTCAGGATTTATTGGACATTTTAAGCCGTGCAATGATTTCAATTGGTGCTAGTCATTTTTTAATTTGAGTCGGAGCAACTATTCTTAAATATTAACAAGAAATTGCTTACGCAATAGGTTTCTTCGCAGAGTGAAAATCTTTGATAACTCTCTCCACTTCAGGTGTCACTTTGCAATTAGCGCCTTCAGTGGCAAAATTTGACCTATATGGAATTTACAAATAACATTTTTATGACTGAACCTTATTGGAAAGCAATCATCAAAATGTTATTTACAAATTCTTGGCAACCCCAAATCCACCCGGGAAGACAACAGCATCGCAAGTAGCCGAAGTCAGTTGGCTCAAAGGGTGTACTGTTCCCCTAGCAATACGTGCCGCTTCAACCAACACATTTCTATGTGGGTTAGGTATATTATATTACAGCAATGGTTTGAAGTATTCTTTAATCGTAAACATAACCTTTTTTCACTGATATTGGGTTCCCCCGTAATATGGTTGACTACGTGCATTTGATCAATATCAGGGGCATATATAACAGGTTCAGCACCACCTCTGGTTAAATGTATCAAGGTTCTGTTGTACAATGTGGTCAATGTTAAACAAATACTAACTGATCGATATAGGCCAAGTCAGAAAACTCAGAATACATACGAAGATGCTTCGTGAATTTCACTTCCATCATACACCCCACACCCAGATAAAACCTATTAATGGTATTTCACCCAATTATACTCCAATTACAAGGTTAAACGCATTATTGGTCTAATTATAGAAGAAAGTTTCTATAAAGGAAACACAAAATAAATAAACCAAGGCTTACCACAGCAACTTTCGGAGCTTGTAGCTGATAAGAAGATGAGGAAAGCGCTCGCCACACCATGTAGTTGACATTACCAAATTGAAGTTTGCTGGTTAATTTCAAAGCCATTGCCATATTTAATTACTAATTACCGATCAAGGTAAACCGAATCTAAGCCTAACTTTTGAACAATGAAACACGACTTTATAATCAGGGAGCAGAGTAACGTGCGGACGACAAACGAAATGTTCCTTTTTCCTTACGTTACTACGTAACGGTCGTTAACTTCAGAAGTTGAGACTGAGAGTACTGGAGATCCTGTCGCCATCTATCGGCATATATATGAACTTATACGCGCTTAGTACAAAGTGGTGGTCTGGGCATGGTAAAGGTTTTTATAAAGAGAACTAGTAGCTTCTTTGCGTCATATTTAGTTCTGATCAAGAGCAATTGGCCAAATGAGTACACTGTTGAAGTGAATTGATACAGAACATTAGACTTATAATAGAAAAATATTAGTTAGGGACGTCAAAAGTTATTTTTAAGTGGGTGGGTTGAACAAGTTGGTAAAGACCATATTATATGGGCTTCACTTACCCTAGGTCTGACGGTCGAAGCCACCGTGTCTCCCCCCTCCCGACATTCCTGGTCGCAAGGAGGTTTCCATGGTAGTTGTCAAGCGAGGGGTTGATCATCACTCACTCCAGATAATGGGTGTACAACTAGCTAGTAGCTTTGACAGTATTAAAATGACTTCAAAGGCTGTAGTCACTTAGTTGGGATTTTACACAAGTGACTCATGGATGTATAAAGAACTAACGTTCATGGATATTGCACTCCGAGAAAAACGCGTGAACAGAATGCGCCATGTTCACGCGCCATCTAGTAACGATGTTTGTCGTTAGACAGGAAGTGTACCATTACGTCACATTTGAAATTGAAAAACTGCAGAACGTGCAGACGACAATTTGTAAACAGGAAATCCGTTTCGCAAAAATTTCCCAAAAAGAGCCCCACTTCCGCCGTCGCTAGCGGACGAAATTACCCGAACTCGCGATCTACTGAAAATGCCTTACAGAAGGTACGAGTGCAATATCCATGAACGTTAGTTCTTTATACATCCATGAGTGACTAGCCCCTCATTGTCAAGAGTCATCTTGAACTCAAACTTATATCAATCGAGTGTAGTCATTTTAATACTGTCAAATTAAATAAAGTTAAAAAATTTTAATTTTTTTTTTTTTCATAATAATTTTTATAAAAAGGTTTTTATTTTTAGTATAAATTTGAAACAAATTATTATTTAATGTATGAACGAAATTGCAAGACCCACATAAATCGAGTTTATCATTAGAAATATAAATGCTTATATAAAAAAACTCTGTTGCAACCTTGGATGGGACCTAAATTCCTGTAGAAAAAACGGTATTCCAATCATAATTTAGGTCCCTTCTCAAGGCTGTAAGTAAGTATAGTTACAAACTTATAATTTAGTGTATAAATAATATATATCAACAATCTACAAAGATAGAAGCGTATTAAATAGAAAGAGTAGAAATAACCGTAAAATATCATGTGCAACAACTTTAAGGAAGCTAAGACAAAAATTTCACAACGTAATGGCCGATTGTCTCAGATGATTCTTTAAATTATGATGGATGGGGCTTTCGCTATAGTCTGTTCCTAGTTTTTCTAACCCATTCTTCAAAAACAAGAAAAAAACTCCTATTTTTCTAGATTTAAAATAATATTTCAAATATTTAAACTTTGGTTATTATTATCAGTTATAAATCTCATAGTTTTTCAAATATCTGAAGACTAGTATATGGATTATTTTAAATTTTAAAGTATTATCTTTTTTTTTTATCACTAAAATTGTAAAATCTCTTTCACTATGATTGGAGCAAAACCGGGTTTTAAATATTAGTCGTTGGTTTACTAGTCTTAAATTATAGTAATCAAAATTTTGATGAATTTACACTATCACTAATAATACTCAAGAAAACCAAAGTTTGATTAATTGTTTAATTACGCAACTAGCTGTCTTGTGTCTGAGTAAGACCACGAAAGGTCATCGTTAATTTGGCCGGAAACGGGATTTGGTAGGCTTTGCTCGCTGTGGATTGATTCAGTATCTCCATCTTCGGTTCTAGTTAATTTCTCACACCTTGCTCTATCTTCAACGATATACCATGAAGTCCATAAAAAGCAAACTCCTCCAATCACCAGGACGAAAACGGTTATGTATAAGGCGTATTGTAAACTTTGGTATAAGTTCAAAGGGGTCATAGGTTTATCCCCTCTTATGCGATCCGAAACAGCTCCAATGATATACGGACTAAAAGCGTCACCCAGTGCGTGGGAAAATAAAATCTGGAGGGCTTGTGCCATGGACCTAAAAATGGGGTTAAATAAAAATTTAAATTTTTTGTATAAATATAATCTTTTAGAGGTTCTGAAAGAAAAATTACCTTCTATTTGGAATGACTACATAAAGTAGCATATCTGCCACTAAAGCCCAATTAAAGCTTAGCAGCATTACGGAGAAAAATATAAGGGTCCAAGAAATGTCAGCATGACTGCTCGCAGTGAGGCAACCCAAAAACAGAAGAGGAACTCCTGTAATTAACCCAGCGGCGCAAACAAGGGGGTCAGCTGTACGTGTATATTTGGTTAGATATTGAGCTCCTAGTGATCCAAATAAAACTCCGGATATTCCAGCGAGGCAAGTTATGATTCCAAACTTAACGCCAACTGAGTCTTTATTGACTGAATGTCCAGAAACAGCGAGAGCATCAGCCATGTACGTTGGGGCCCACCAAGCCAAAGACCCAATAGCGAAAGCTACGCAAGTAGACCCGCAACTCGATAAAATGTAGGATTTATTTTTGGCCAAGTCCTTCAGATCTTCCTTCAAATTCGTTGGTCTTAAATGCATTGCTCCATCGGCTTCTCCTCTAGGGGGCTCTCGTACAAAAAGCACAGTGGCAAAAACCGCAATTATTCCGAGAATGGGAGTGACTCTCATGGACCAACGCCAATCTTGAAAGGCGACAGCAACTTCCGAGCCAACTATATAACCCATTCCACTGCCTACAGGGATTGCGAAGTAAAAACAGGCTAGCATTCTAGATCTCTGGGTTCCTTTGAAGAGATCCGCAATAATGGTGGGGGCTAAATTTTATTTCACAAAATTATGATAAATTTAACTAAGACTTCTTTCTCGTATGAGAGTGACTAGCATTTCAGGGTAAGCTTACCAATTGTAGAGTAACTGGCTTCTCCTATTCCAACCAAGGCGCGTAAAAAGAGGAAAAGGCCAAAGTATTCGGCTGGGATGAAAGAGCCTGTTAAAGTGGTTAGACACCAAAATGTGATACCACCAATCATAATAATTTTTCGATTGTAGCGATCTCCCAAATATCCAAAAACAGGAGCCATGATCATGAAACTCATAACGAAAGAGGTTTGAAGTAGACCCAACTTGGTGTTGTCATCTTCTAGCTTGTAAAATTCAGCCACTTGCTTCAACACTCCGGCTATTGTGTATCTATCACCGTAGTTGATTAAATTGATGAAACATAAAACAGCCAGGGTAATGTAGGCTCGGGTATCTTGGCTGAACATGGAGATTCTGAAGGGTGGAGATTCAATAGTTTGAGTAGTTTCCGCATAAGGATTGGCTTTGGTATCAATAGGAACTCCAGCCGGATCATCATCATCATAAAGTTCATTATAAGAATCCGCGTCTCTATCCAAGCTAACTGGCATTTCTGACAGCTTGACATCCACTGCTTCGCTTTTTTCGATTGCGAACATATGTTTATTGTGCGTTGTTCAAACTCCACTATCTTAGTTTACTCCTAGCACGAAAAATATACAGGAAATTTTCAACGAATAGCGTGCAATGACTCGACACACTACCACCATTGCTATCGACAATTTATCTACCCTCCACTTCGATTAAAACATTGAACAAAACAAACCACTACCTTAATAATCGAAAATCAAGGTACATGTAAATACACCCTTTATAGGCCTTGGCTAGGTTGATTGACTTGCTTCGCATAAACCGTTCTTCAACTTGTTTTCCAGTTGCAAAAGGTTTTCGACATTAAATTAAAGTTAATTCCTAAGCAAGCTTAAACTTTGATAAACGGCTTCAACCGTACTGATTGTTGTAATTACACTGAAAACTGCTTGTATGTAAACTCATCAACTACAACGAAAATTAAATAGCAGACAACAAACGCTGTATGCAGTGGCGGTTTTTGGAAAAACAGCGGGTCAAGCGCCCTTTTTTCAGTGAACCACAACAGCTTATGGGCCTATTTTGTCTGTCCGTCTAACGCCTGTCTCTTCTACAAAAAAGGATTTTCCGAAAATGGCAGCTTCGGACAAAAAGAGAAGGACCGTAGATTCCGGTCAAGCCGCTGCGGCCGTTCAAGCCGAAAACGACTCTTCCGAATCAGGAGAAGAAAGTGACGAAATGCAAGATGTTGAAAAGGTTCGATGAGTTTTATTTTCAATAGATTGATTAAAGTTTTCGGCTTCCTCGTGTCCAGTAAGCCTTGGTTAGCAATTCAACCCTTTTTCGATTGGCGACCAAGACCATGTGCCTTGTGACTGTCTACTTTTGGTGTTGATGGTCTCCTAGTAGAAGAGTTCTAGTTAATGTGTGAATAAAAAGAGTAGAAGCTAAATTACGCCGTCTTTCTTGGTCTTTCATTCTAGGAAGTACAAGTAGATTTCGAAGCGGTAACACCAACTGACAGTGATTTCGATGGTATAAAGCAATTGTTGCAACAGCTATTTCTCAAAGCCCATGTTAATCTATCAGAATTGACCGATCTTCTCATCAAGCAAAACTACGTTTGCAGCGTTGTTAAGGTAATTATTTATTGTAGCTTCATTTCTCCATTCAATATTTAAAGAATTTTTCTCTTTAAATATTAGCAAAGTGAGAGTCCCGAAGATGATGAAGAAATGGACACTGCAGATGAAGATTTTGGAGTAATATCCATCGTAAATTTAACTTCCAATAAAGTAAAGAAGTTTTTCACAGTAGAGAAGAATCAAAAAGGATTTGAATAATTATGAAAATTTTCCACTTAGGAAATGAACTGCATCAAACAAATCAAGTCAATGCTCTTGTCAAAATGTAAAGATAATGGGCCCAAGAATGTTGAGGAAAGGTTACAGGAACTAATTGGGGAGACAGCGACTTTCAATGTTGGTTTGCTCTTCAGCGAAAGGTTCATCAACATTCCTACCCAAATTGCTTTGCCTCTTTACGAAAGCCTCCATAAGGATATCAAAGCGGCTAAAGAGAAGGGAAAGCCTTTCCATTTTGACCATTACATCTTTATTTGCAAAGTTTACAAAGATGAGAAGAATGCTAGTACAGATTCCTTAATTTACGCGAATGCTGAAGAGGAGCTTTTGGCAGAAGTAAACAAAACTATTCAAACCATTATTAGCGTTCTTAATTAACGCCTTTTTTATTTATAGGAATCTGAGGTTCAATTTGATTACAGCGTAGCCCATGAAATTGATTCTGGATTGGGAGGCAGGTGGTCGGAAGATGATGAAACTTTGAAACCTTATCGTCGAGTTTTAGTTGTGCCCGCTAATAAATGGGAGACTTTGTTGGCGAAGCTAAGAGCTGAGTTGACCATCAAAACATAGTTCTTTAAAGGAACCAAAAGACTAATTAAAAATGAAAAAATTTATCACTTTTTGTTAAAGAATAAAAAACCAATTGATGAAACAATTATTTAGTGATATCTCATTTATGATGGAAAATGAAAAGAAACACAAATTACCTTTCTAAAATTTTGCACTATATAGATTTAAGAATTAAAATTGTTTCTCGGTAGATGGGAGAAGAAAAACTGAAATAAACCCTGTGTAGGTTAATTTCTACCAAATTTTAAATTAGTAGCACACAACGAAATTGTTTCCTTATTTTTCCCCGTAACTTAAATGTTAACGTGTTTGAGGAAAACTTTTCTATACATTTATATAATCTCGTGTAAAGACGCATTTGTACTTTTTTTAAAACTAACGAAAGTGAAACTAACCCAAACTCTCCCTTGACATAAAACTTGCGTTAATTGTTCCTTAATAATTAATTTAACTTCCAAATGATATTCAAGCGTTTATTTACACTTAAACGATTGTTAAACATATTTTGAAACAATCATTTTCCTAAATAGGATTCGTTGATGATAATTTTTTTTTTTTCATTTTTTATATTAATCTTATATACCAGTTGGAATAAATATTTTAACATTTCAAAAGTAAAAAAAGAATCATTCGCTTACTAAGTTATAGTACTCTTTAAATTTCAATGAAGTTCAAATTATTTTGATAGAGATTTCATATTTACAAATTGGATCATTTTACGCTGATTCGCAAAATTCTTGAATCTCTTGCTTCAATTCTTCCGCCGCACTCCCTACTAATTCGCAAAATCTAAGAGCTCCTTGATAATTACCAACGCTACATAAGTAACGGATATAATTGAGCAAAATAGACTTTTCAATCTCTGGTGCAAAGGAATGTTAAGGTTAATTTTAAATTGGGCGTTATTAATTCTAGCAAAGGCAGCGGACTCAGTTTCAAAAATGTTACTGCAACGTTGTCTAACAATGAACGTACTGTTCATTCAATCAGGTTTTTATGACTTCTCAGAAATGTTTATCCAAAAATCTATCACAATTCGCTAGCTCTGCTCTGAAGACTAGTTTAAAACGTTTTTTACTATCAGAATAAGGCTCGCGTGATTCGCAGGAGACAATTGGGTTAGATTATGCTTCCCATGGATCCCTGTTAAGCCTAAACCGGGTAAATTAAAAATATGGTTTTGGCTAAGTGTATTGTTTGTCGGGGTTGCATTTTCCCAGTAGGCTTAGCTGGCTAAAATCGCAACTTTATTAGTTCATTTTCGTTCATTATCCCTTTAACCAAGAAATGTAGCAGCCATATTTCTAAGATTACAACAAGGGATTGTATCAATTTTAAAGGATATCATTCGGCTCAGTTTTCAGTATAACACCAAACTCTTGGCAAGCTAATAAGAACATTGTGGCTCTTTCAACGTATCCCCAGTTATGAAGGCAAGTTAACACCTTCCAAAATTGGCCTTGAGAAAGCAGAACCAAAAGCGCTTTGTTCTGGAACAATATTTCCATTAATTTGAGTTATTTTCAAAGAAATATTGCAATTTTAATTACTTTTTGATTAATGTTGCTGGAACTTAAATGATCAACCCATCTTCTTAGAACTTCTAAACACTCTGTTTGGTCTAATGTCGACTGAAAATGAATTTTAAGTTTAATTTCTCTTAATTACGTAAGTTAAGTTATGAAATACTACTTTAGCGAGCCATAGGGCTTTATCCCACATAGTAGCGGCTTGTAAGTACCGACAGGCATCTGCCCCTTTCTCAATCAAGGATAGAAGTTGAACCCCTTCCGTAATTCGACTAGAGGCTATTAAATTGGTCGCGACAAGTTTAATGACTGATTGAGAAGGATTTGAAGACTTGACTGTGGCCACAAGACAAGCTCTCAGACAATCGGCGTAAAAGCCTTCTCCATTCGCTTCAGTCTCTAAAAGCAATTGAACCGCTCGATCCCATTGTCTAAGAAGCAATAGATTTTCAATGCAACGTTGGGTTTGCGAATAAGTTGACCTCTTGAAGTCATGAAGATATGTTCGGTCTAATTGCAATCGCTAGATTGTTTAATTTTTTTTTTTAATTAATAACTTTCTCATTTTTAAGATTAATTAATATGGGACCTGATAAGTTTCGTTCTCCATCAACACGTCGAAGGAAGTATCAAGAGGTGGATCTAAAAATGGTTCGGACTTCATTTGATCGGGTCTTATAGAATCAACGTCGTTATTTTCATTTTCATTTAATAAGTTAGTCTTTTCCGAATCTTTGGCCATTAAATAAATGTGACGTTTTAAATAGTGCAAAGCTATGGTCCAAAATTTGGCACTCTCCTCATCACCGAACAAACTGTGGTATTTTTATAGATATATTTTAGTAACTATATGCTCAATAATATTCATTTAACTGAATGAAATTACCGTGAAACTAAAAGACACCTCTCTGCAGTTCCAAAAGGACATCGAGAAAGATAATTTTTAATTTCTGGATCCAAGTTTTCGAGTTGGTTTTGAACAATTGCCAAATCATCTTCGATGAAACCAGTAATTATTACTGGCGAGTTTACATCAGAACTTTGACTAATAACGTCAAAATCACTCAAATCTGTTGCGCTATTAGCGAAACAGCTAGAAGCGGGTGTTTGTGATCCACTCATGGGTTGGTATTGCAACAACGATTTTAAATTAAAAGCTCCTTTGATACTCAGAATATGTGGACTAAATGGAACGTCGGATAAATAATATTCCGATAAGGGAGAAGTCCACGTCTTCATTTGAATATCGCAAATGCGAAGACATCCGTCCGAAGTACATAGAACTGGCCTTTCAGATCCAGCCCACGCCATATCCTGAATTTTTGGAATATCTTTCGGGACTCTAACTTGACTAATAAGTTGAGCCTAAGATTCAAATGATTTTACAAAACATTTTTATTATGATATGCTTTTTGAAATATTCAATATATGGGAGAAAACCCCAACATACCTCTTTAGCGTCCCATAAATCGGCTCCATCATTATAAAGCACGAAGATCTTCATATTACCCCTTCCCGGTGCAAATTTAATCTTTTTGACACATCCTCTGTGACTCTGAACTCGCCGGCAATTCTTCTTTTTTAGATTCCAGAAATTGAGATTTCCATCAACATCCCCTAGGATAATGTGGTCCATTTTCCAAGCTATGCAACTAATCATTCCCATGGAAGACTATACCAAGAATAGGTTAATAAACAATTATAACTATCAAGTCTTGATAGAATAATAAGTGTACTTTAATTACATCAGAGGGGATTCGACTGCCATCTCGAACCACATTTCCTTCAACCGAAAAGTGATAGAGCTGGCCATCAGTGTCTGTGAAGACAAAATGCTCCCTTGTCTTTTTTGATCTTAAATGTGAATTAAATCCGTAATTTAATATTCGCGAAGATGATATTGAAGGTGTGGATGCACACTGAAGTCTCTCAAGCAATTAGACTTGTATACGTTTCAAGCAAAATCATTGCACACTGAAAATGAAAAATCGCTTGGTTGAGATTTCACTGGCTCAATCTGCACGAAAAATCTGTTGTGGCGTCAGTATGCATCCACCTTAAATTCGTAATATATTACGTATTTAAACTATTGATGCTATCGCTTTGATCTCCAGAGACAGAGCTCTCGTCATTACTATCTTGTTGAGCTAGGGATCTTTTTATGTGCAGAGGTGACCATTCCTTGAGAAAAAGAGTACTGAGGTTAATTAGTTAATTAATACTCTTTAGTTGTTTGAAACATTTACCAAAGCTGTTATAGTTGCGAACGTCTTTGGCATCGTTCGCACTAAAGTTAAATTATTAAGATCCCATAACTCGAAAGGTTGATCTCGAAACGCTATGATGAAGTACTCTCTTTGACAAGAAACCCTGATCATGTTGATGGGCGACTCCTCGTTCCTCTCGGTTCTTAAAGACCTGGTTTTACCCGATTGAACATCGAGTAGCGCTAATTCGTTTTTGACAAGACCGGATGTATTGCTCTGGACATTGGGATGAGCGTAGGATAGAAGCGCTTGCAAACTGATCCATTCTATTCCTCTCGTAGATGAAGTGTGAATGCTAAATTCACTTTCAATAGTTCCAGTGGCCATATTGACAATTTGCAAACTTCCACTACCGTTTCCTAATAATTATAGTTCTTTGTAATCACGGTTCTCATAAGAAAGGGAGGAATGACTACAGTGAACAACTAACCAACAGCCATTAAAGGTTTATACACGGTCCAATTTTTAAAGGTGACTGGAGGACACATTCTGATGACGTGCGGCGATGCAGTCAAACCTGACATGTACCCCACCAGTAAAAACTGCAAGCCTATTGTTTTTTTTCGGTGCTGGTTGTAATAAGAAACTGAGGTGGCAGGAGGGGATGTAGGTATGGATTCCGTTCCAAGTTCATCTCGATCGTAAACAGGCATTGGTATCCTAAAAAAAATTAAATATCATCAAAATATGACTATTTTTTAAATTGTAATCTATACCTGTCGGCCAAAGTTATTTTGGGAGATTTGAGACTACACGGAAAAGGAACCATGCGAGAATGTCCTAAAGTTGAAGCTGATAGTATTTTGTCATTGCTAAATTCATCTAAGCATTCAGTTCCTGAAGATTTATTATTATCCTGATTTGAATTTTTGAAGCTTTCAGCAACAGATGACGCAATCTTTAGGTAAAAATTTAAAAATAGTTTTAAACCAGATTCCGAAAAGATCTTAATTGTAAAAGTACCTGTTGTTGGTTAACCAAATCAAGAACCAAGATACGCCCGTCATTCATCATCAGCGCAATTTGACATTCAGTTGATGGGCAAACCACCATGCCCACTACTTTGGAATGTTTTGTGTGTCTTAAAGGTTCCGATTGACACTGAGTTTCATAAGAAACCTCCAAAAGAGAATCTAAGGACAGTGAACTAACCGAAGCCGCATCTAAATAATAATTTTCGTCAAGCTTATAAAAATTTGCTTAAAGGTTTCTGTATGTCAAACCTTCGGATGGTGACAAAGGAAGACTAGGATTTCCCTTTTGCCTAAGTCGCAAGCTGACACTTCCCGGTTCGTGCAAACAAACAAGTACATCCCTTTGATGACAAGAGTATAGTTGGACCAGAGGAAACCCATTACGTTCTAAACCCACGATACCCACCGTCTGATTTATTTCGAGATCCAATATCAGAATTTCTTTCGGGTACAATAAGAGTAAATGGTGCCTGTACGACTGATGATAGCAAAGCTGTAGGCATTCATTTAAGGCCACCCTCTCCTCCGTACTACTGCAAAGTTAAAACATTATGGCTAGTTTTAGGCTAATTAAAATCAATATTAACGAAATGACTAACTTATTCTTAAACTCAACGCCAATTAAAACTCTCATCCTTCTTGCCAACTGGCTGCTTCGGTGACCCGTTTTCCCCTTTTCTTCGCTGATATTGTTGATTCCCGTCACGTTTGGAGGTAGTTGCGCTCCAGACGCGATTGAATTCAGACCCAACATGCTGTTCGAAGAACTGATACCGGTAGACGAAGGGTTTGAAATATAAAATTTACGTCCTGAACTAGGTGGCATTTTGGTCAAATTAAAATCATCCATGAAGACAATACAATCGCTGGCCAAAACTAAAGGTTTAAAAGAGAAGAATAAAACCGAATCAAAGCAAAACAATAATTAAAGTTTCAAGTGAAATAAAGAATCCTTCAGAAGTGAAAACAAAAGGCGACGGTTGTCCCTTCTTACTTTTCTTCCATATCTATAATTATAATAAACAAAAACTCACAAGCGATATTATTTTGGCTGAATGGGTCAATAGAGAATGATTGTAGCGTCTCATTATAAGCTTTTTTCCACACTTTTGAACCAGTTTCCGTATTCCAAAGAATAATGGATCCAGGAGGGTGCAGTGATAACAAAAAAGGGTGACTGGAATCTGTTCCACTCATCCATTCCATATCTGATTCAAAATTTGAATTTTTGTTATTCTTATATTTCTCTTTCTCTAAAGACTAATTTTGAGAAGACTGTGTTCCGATTGAGTTGAATATATTTACCAGCAATTGGTTTACTTCCATCATTAAGAATGCAAGTACTGGCCGCCTGTTGCACATCCCAAATTACAATATTACCCGAAAGGTCTGCGGATGCTAATTTTAAAGAGTAAGGGGTTGAAAGATCGTGGTAGTAATCTTCTCGGCTCCATTTAATCTTGATTACATAATTTTCAAATTGTTCGCGATTAGAAAATAAATATTAAATTAGGATACAGGGTGTTAAAAATTAATTACATACTTTAATAATGTCTGTTTTGTGTTTTTCTAATGTTTGGTACACCTAGAGTTTTTGAACGAATATATTGTATTTAATTAAAACATTAGGATTATAATTAAATTTAAATTTGATTAATTATAGTCATACTTTCATATGTTTTGTGT
Source organism: Odiellus spinosus (assembly GCA_963920705.1). Lineage (NCBI taxonomy): Eukaryota > Metazoa > Arthropoda > Arachnida > Opiliones > Phalangiidae > Odiellus > Odiellus spinosus. The sequence goes on along the minus strand of OY987227.1, from coordinate 15,828,709 downwards.
TTACAATGATGACATGGTTATGACATCCATAAGCCAGAAAAGATTGCCAGCCCCTTTCAAATAACAATAATAAAAAATATTCTGTCTTCAACATTTCAAATTTAATATTTCAAGGATTTTAACTATACCAATCAATAGCTCCTTTGTTATGGGCGGTCAAGGTTCCAGGAATTAATCTCGCTGATATTTTTTGAATCACTGGTGAATTCGGCCCTTCTTCCGATATACTCTTGCCAAAAGACATGGCGATTAAATTTTATTTTAAATTTAATTAACATATACCGCTTCAAGTTTTGTTTTTCAAACTGTAATGAAACAATAAAACATGGTTGTTTTTATAATTTAACACGAATTAAATTTAATTTGGACACAATTACTGTTCGTGCTTTTCAAGTTTACCGTTTCCTTGATATATTAAATAAATTAACGAATTTTCGTAAGAATTCCGTGACTTCTCCGCTTTTTTCCGGCTTTTTCTAAAAGTAATTTATTTTATCTTTGCAATAAATTTAAAAGTAAAATGCCTTGTACTATTCTATTAACTTTCCTACTGGAAACAAAACGTTTTAAGCCAACTTTTAGATTTGTTAATATCTTTTAGACCAACAAATTGAAAATCCAAACTATCAATAGGTAGATTAAATATATAAAATGGGTTTTTGGGCTTGTTCAGCTTGTTAATTTAGTCAATTTTAGAGGAATCTTCACTGCAAAGAAATTGAGCATGCTATTATATTTATCTAAATTGTTCATTGAAATGATTATAGTGTGGCTGTCACGACTTTTTTCAAAGCCGTATTCTTTTTTTGGGTTTTTACCATCTATTAAAACCCCATATTCTAGATTTTAATCCTCTGAGCCCTCTGGGTGACTCGTTTTTAAGAAATTTCAAAATTAAAATGTCAAAACATACAGATTTAATTTCTTCCATGACGTGGAACTATTATGTAATGTAATTAACGATGAGTTTCAAATGAAAGGTGGAAGTTTCTGGATTAAGTACTTTCACGAAAAAGACCGCGTTAAAGTAAACATATCACGTGACAGAACGCGTGAAAATTAGCTATAGGCTCTATAATATCCACGTGACGTACGTAGAATTGCGGGAAAGTTTTGTTTTCAAAAATTGCGAAGATGGAGATCTAATAATTATTGTTAGTGTTGGATAATTATTGATATGCCATATATACTGAATCTTTTGTTGACGATATTTATGAAAATTCTAACTAAATTTCATTTAAAACTCTTGAAAAGTCCGTGACAGCCTCACTTTAGATCAAATTTGCGCCGTGTTCAGTGAGGAGATTATATTTAATTTAGTAAATTATATACGTTTCTGAATAAAGCTTTAAAAGCTCTTTTGCAGTTATTAAAGCCTTAGTAATTAATGTTACGAAAACTTGGTGTAAAAATGGGAATTTAATTGAGTCATAAACCTCGAATTGGTCAGATTAGACACCGAAACACAATTTAACTTGCAGAAGCTAGTGTCAAAGCCATTAAAACTTAATTTGAAAAAGCAAACACACTTTTTAAGATTGAAGAAAAAAGATAAAGAACTAATAACATCACTGCTATGAAACGGGCCCAAGGTTTAAGCAATCATTTCATTAATATTGAAAAAAAAAAAAAAAAAAAAAAAAAAAAAAAAAAAAAAAAAAAAAAAAAAAAAAGACTTAAGACAGTAAGAATAAATCCTCACAAACACGAAAACCACTCTTAGTTTAAATATATACCTTTCAATTTCCACCGGCAAACTACATTGCAAAATAAAAATTTAACTACTTCCCAAAGAAAGGCAGTTCTTTACCACGAAATTATGTTTCTCTTGAACTTAAAAATAAAAACATAGACTGATGGATATGTGGGTTGTATTAAGATCGCGTTTCTTGATGCAACATCAAAAGATTCCCGACATTTTACATCACGCAATCAAATTATAAATGCGTTAGGGAGATTTTAAGAACATTCGGGATGGGGTTTAAGCATAATGAGAAGTGTGCCACTCTAACTCTGTCTAGCTATATAACAAGTGCTAGTTTAAAGGAAAATTCCATATTAACATTTATATTTAAATCCGTTGGTAATTACTTAAAATGGTAATTACTTAAAAAACTTAGAGGGAAACTACGAGCTAAAAATGGAACAACTTTTAAATTCATTTTCAGAATCTGCACATATAACTTTTTAGGCGACATTTTAGGTTTGAATCCGAGTTAATCATATCAAGGAGGATCAGAGAAGGAGAGGAAATGTGGGGACGGCGCGGTTCCTACTGCGTCGGCCTAAACTCCCACTCTGGGAGAACGGGGGTAGAGACGTTTCGTGGTAAAATGTTGTCGCGTGGGTAAAACCATAGCCTCCTCGATCACGCGCTTCGGCTGCGCTCGCGCTATAGAAGCCTCGGCAAAGAAAAAAATTAACATGTGTTTGAGAGAATAAATAGGAAATTGAAACTCCCCCAAAAGACGGCGCGAAAAAGCACTAAAATGTAGGGGGGAAAAGTCGAGGGGAGAAACAAATTCTTGTCTAAAGTTTTAAATTTACGCTCCAGCTTCCTGATTTTTTAACCACATCTAATTAAGTATGTACGGATAATTTACAAATTAATTCCGAGCCTTTGAGAATTACAGATTTGGCGTTAATAATTGTTGAAACTAGCGAACCTATTATTTTTCTTTACTGACGGAGCTTTTTGCGGTTTTCACCTATTGCGCGGGGTTCTTTTTAAATCTAAAGCTTTGATCCATCAACACGGTATGTACCCATTTCGCCCAAAATATTTCGCCCAAAATGATCTATTCCCATTTCGCCCAAGGCATTTTTTGCCCAAAATTATCTATTCCCATTTCGCCCAATCCTACTTTGCCCAATCGCTTTATCATTTGGCCCTAAATTATCTCTTCCCATTTTGCCCAAAGTAAAAATTCCTTTTCTCAATTCGCCCAATCCCAATTTGCCCAATCGTTTTATCAGTTAGCCTAGAATTATCTATTCCCATTTCGCCCAACCCAAAAATTTCTCTTCCCTTTTCGCCTAAAACGATTAAAGCTTAAATCTTTTAAAATTTAAAGTCTTAGTAGGCCAAAAAAGTGACTTTTATTTAATTTAGGTTAGGTTAGGTTAGGTTGGGTTAGGTTAGGTTAGGTTAGGTTAGGTTGGGGGAAAAAAGTGGAAAAATGTGACTTGGGCAAAATGAGATTGGTCCAAATCACAATTGGGCGAAACGAGATTGGGCGAGAAGACATTAGGCCAAATGGGAATTGGGCCAAATGGGAATTGGGCCAAATGGGAATTGGGCCAACGGGAATTGGGCGAAAAGAAATTGGGCGAAAAGAAATTGGGCCAAATGGGATTTGGGCGAAAAGAAATTGGGCGAAATGGGAATTGGGCGAAATGAAATTGTGCGAAAAGAAACTGGGCGAAATGGGAATTGGGCGAAATGAAATTGGGCGGAAAAAAATTGGGCGAAATGGGGGTAGACCATTAACACAGGCACTGCAGTCACGCTGTAGATTTTATTTGATTTTTATGACAATATAGGCTTACTATTTTTCTCAAAAACAAGTGGTAAAAGTAATAAGGTTGCAATTGTGAGAATGGATAAGAGAGAGAAATTACTAAATTTTGAAGCCGGGTAATAGGCCTTATTATAAAATTATCTTGGAAACGAATAAAAGAACCGTTAAAAAGCACCCGTTTGTATTGAAGATGGTCCCTTTTTTCAAGGCTGGTACAAAGTGTAGGATTTTTCTATACTTTTTCCAGCCTTGAAACTAACAAAAAGAGCCGTTAAATAGAACCCGTTTATACGGAAGATGGGACATTTTTTCAAGGTTGAGACGTAGTCGAAATTTATGTTATCGTCTATTCGGGACAACTCTGTTTTCAAACCACTCTTCCCTGTTTCGGCGCGAAAATCTAAATACGGCGGTCTTCTCTTGTCTTTTCGTAGGATACAGTTGTCTAAAAATTTTGAGAGCTCTATGATGGGTATTTATTTCCTAGTAGTACATCACATTCTTGTACACTAACTTGTAAGAAATCCCTTAATATTTTCGTAAACAATAGCATTGTGGAATGAGAGTCCCCAAATAATTTGAGATTCTCTTTAAATTTAAAACATTCACCACCATCTTAACCTGTGATAATAGTAGTGGTATCAATATGTTGTAAAAAATATATTTATAAAACTATACCAATATAAGATTGCCCTGAACAACATTTTTTCCAACCTAGTTATTTAATCTAATCTAGGGTTGTAAGGCGAAATATTTCCCTAGCCAGATTTCGTAATTTTAGGGTGATAAATTTAAATTAAAAATTAATTATCAATTAATTATCAATGTAAGGTGGTAGCGTGTAAGTTGTGAAATTTTGGGAGAAGTTTTTTTGCCGTTTTCAAAACGCCATACATAGTTATTTAACTATAATGAGAGTAGATTAACACTAATCTATTATCATTATGGTTAAATACCTATGTATGGCATTTGGAAAATGGCAGGAAAACTTCTCTCCCAAAATTTCAAAACTTACCCGAGTTAATGATTGAAGCCCCAAATTGTACGCGGTAAAGCTTTGCACACGCTACAATCTTACGTTGATTTTAAATTTTTTACTTAAAAACTAATCACCCTAAAATTATGAAACCTGGTTAGGGAGATAAAATAAACTAATTTGCAAAACATGTAATTTAATTGTGGCTTTTAAAAATCATTAAAGACCTGAACAGGGCAAAACCCTTCAAATTTGGTCAGTTTCCCCCCTTTGAGGCGTGCATCAGTTTGGGGGAGTTTTGTAAATCTCGAGAATTCATTTATTCGCGATTTTCGGCCGATTGCCGGGGCTTCTATAGCGCGAGCGCAGCCGAAGCGCGTGATCGAGGAGGCTATGGTAAAACGAATCCTTTATGAGACGCGCTAGCTAGCGACCACGTGACAACAGTTTACCTCGAGAATTTCCTATCCCCCCTTTCCACCCGAGTGGGAGGTTTGGCTCTTCTCTCTCTAACTCAACGCAGCCCCATATTTCCTCTCCTTCTCAGATCCTCCTTGATCATATGATTGCGGCCTACAACAGCTCCCTGCTGGGGCTGTTTCCCTCACCAAACCTCCCCCTCGGAGGGATGACGGTATAGAACTAGATTTGAGTTCCCAGCCGCCATCGCATCAAAAGGTAGCTTTTGGGAGGGAAATAGAAGCCCCTATGAAAATTAATTGATTTCATTTACCTTCTAAAAGGAAAAAGTTTTAAGGGCGATTTTGTACTTTAACTACTAAGGGATCTCAAAGATAAAAATATTTAAACGGAATATTCCTTCAAAATTTTTTACTCAAAGATTCTAATCGTTTTATCGTACGATCGTAATCGCATGTGTAAAGCTGTTTCATCAATTCAAACTTTAAAGGGAAAATATGAGTTAAAATTAACTCCAATTTTGTTATTTATCTGAATCAATAATACAGATATCAGTCTTTTCTATATGGTCTTTGGATGCATACTACTAGGAATAAATATATGTGTATATAATTACTTCTACAACTCATTGTCTAGGAACTGTCATAAAAAAATTTAACAAATAATTGTCTCGTGATAAGTAATTACGATAGGCAAATAAAAAACTAGTCCTACAATTCAAACATTAAAATTTTAGGCTTCTAGGCTCTATTAGTAAAAAGATCACGTCTCTAAAGTTAATTTGAGATATTAGAGATCGAAATGGCGTGTTTTTTCGCTATCCTTTAATGTTGTCATAATTTAACAAACATCAAAACAGTACGAAAGTACTAATTATACGAAGACTATTCGTATATTTTAAATTTAAATTGTATTGAATATAAAGGGAAAGAAATTCTTATGATAATTCATTTCACACAATTTATAGATAGGAAATGTAGGTTAATTGTTTAAAGAAGGGCCACGATTATAAAATATAAAACCTTTAAAGAATATCATTGCGACTAAAGAAAAATTATCAATCCTTTAAAGGGAGAATGCAACCTAACAAGAAGTGATTTTTATCGATTCCTTATCGTTTAAATAGGCCTAATCCATCAGTAAAACAATTAACAAACAAATATTTAATATAAATAAATTTAAAACTTACCCGGAAAATAGGCTTAGCTGGATTCATGGAGATCCTGAATTTCTTTGCATTGATTGGTCAGCGACCATTCGAATGTTATTGGAAGACTCGTGGAGATCTCGCCTTAATGGCGAGTCGTTGCTCATTGGTCGCTAACTCATCAATGCGAAGAAATTCTGGATCTTCATTAATCCAGCTAAGCCTATTTTCCGGTTAAGTTTTAAACTTACTTATAGTGGATTAGGGTTATTAAAACGATAAGGAATCGATAATTTGTGAATTTTTTAGAGATAGTAAAATATAGGAGAATTTATGTAAAATAATAATAATAATTAAATGGGAAAAAATATATATAATAGTTATTTTATTACCTAATATAAAACGAATGCCTTTATCAAAGCAAATGTTTTTATTTAGAAAAGCCTTCAAAATACCATAGAAAATAGTCTCGTCACCGGTTCATGCTCGGTAATAACGATAACTACTGCTTAAATACTATGGCATTTTACAGACTATCTTAAGCTTAAGAGGAAAAAATGGTGTTGTAAACTTTCAAAAGTGGAAAATTTGGTTTCACTCTTCCTTTAATTTTAAATATGTACGTAAAAATCGAATGTATTTATAATTTTAACAAGAATGGAGCCATTTGATATTACGGTTCCATACGACTAATTATAAATACTAAGAAATTAAGTTAATTAACTCTATTCAGATTGTTCAATTATACGTTAACCTGAGTTGTAAAAGCGAATATAAAACTGAATGGTATTTAACTCTGAAAAAAATATGACAAAAATTGGTAACGTTTGTCTTAAGTGGTATCAAAAACTTAAAATTAACTCAAGCCTATCTTATAGTTTAAACTGTCAAGTCTAATTTCAATTCATATAAGATCTTATTCACAATGAACGAACATATAGTCCAAATAATTGGTCCTAATTTGGCGAAAATAAATAATCTTTACATTTTTATGAAAAATATTCGTCATTGGCCCGTGGATAAACATCAAAAGGTTTTTAAACATGATTTGCATAAATAACTAAAATAAACCTTGAATTTAAATTTTGAAACATTTTAGAGCGAAAGATGATTTGAGGGATTTAATTTTAAAGACATTAATTCATTAATAAAGTTAAGCCATCAAGTAAACTCACGAAGATATCATTAAATAAAAGCGGGAAATTCGTTTTTAGATAATTGACACCTTGCCAACACTGTTAGTGAGTTATTGGACAACTTTTGGTTGCTTTTGCAATACCGATATCTATTTCAGGGAAATAATTAAATGGAAATACGAATAAAGGATAATATAAGATTATTCTGGAGAATTATGATTCTTGTTCTATTCTTTCAACAATTATGGGTTTTCAGGTACATCTTCAAGATTTATAGGATATCGTATACGGCGGATTTTTCAAGTATTATAGTATTTTTAGTTTTATTTTTAAAGTGCTATGGTATTTTAAGGTTTTTTTCAAGAATTCCAGTATTTTTTGGGTTTATTTTAAAGAATTATAATATTTTTTGGGTTTATTTTAAAGAATTATAGTTTTTTTTGGGTTTATTTTAAAGAATTATTGTATATTTAGTATTATTTTCAAGAATTATAGTATATTAAGTATTATTTTCAAAAATTATAGTATATTAAGTATTATTTTAAAGAATTATAGTATATATAGTAATATTTTCAAGAATTATAGTATATTTAGTATTATTTTCAAGAATTTTAGTATATTTAGTATTATTTCAAGAATTATAGTATATTATGTATTATTTTCAAGAATTATAGTATATTTAGTATTATTTTCAAGAATTATAGTATATTTAGTATTATTTTCAAGAATTATAGCATATTTAGTATTATTTTCAAGAATTATAGTATATTTAGTATTATATTCAAGATTTACAGTATTTTTATATATATTTCTAGACTGTAGGTTATTTATTATGCGAATTGTTGGATCTCGTCCAAACCTATTGAAATAGGTGTAGTCAATTAAGTGCAGAAACAAATTTTCACTAAAAATGTCTATCTGAAAGGGTTGCTTCTAATTTACATCCGAGGAAAAATGTTAAAAAGTCAAAAAAGAATGGCTTACGATCACTCTCCCGGCTTTTTTTTTTTTAGAAGGATCAGACTATTAAATTTATTTCAATTGCCTTGTCCCTTACAACTTTAAAAGGGACCTAAACTCAAATTCAGGCCTTCCACTCAAAACGGCTCAATATTAATTAACAATAGTAACCGAAATTTCAAAAATAGAAACCAATCCGAGATAACATTAAATGAGTAATTTCCATCTCTTCTCTCAACACGAATAAAGGAGCCCTGAATTGGCGCGTTTTAAAATATATAAAGTCTACGAATTCTCAACTTTTTAGCTAAAGTCAGGTTACTTTTAATTACAACTGATGAGAACTTCTTAAAAGATTTACCCCTCTTTGGAATTTATTGAAAAATAGGACTATTTAATAACCAAACTGTAGTTTTGAGTGTTTTTGTGACTCCGAAAAAATAGCCCATTGGAAAACCGATGTTTCTATAAGAATGTCCGTCTCTTAGGCATATACAAAATTGTAAATGATTCATAACTCGACGCTTCTGATTTCGGTAAAACCCTCATAGATTGTCCCTTCTACACATATATGTACTCAAAACGAGATAACATTGGAAGGGAATTAACTCGAATAAATAAAAATATTAATATTAAAATAAAAGTGGCGAAAAGTTGACCTTTACGAAAAGACGCGCACGATTTTCAATCTAGTAGAACTACGAGTAAAAAAAGAAGATTAAAAAAAAACACCTAAAATCTTTCGAAGCATGATAGAATATCCGTCTTGGAAACGAAACGGATGCTGGAAAAATATCAGGAAAATAATTTAAAAGAAAAGTGAAAGGGTTTTCCCTAAAGGTCTCGCGTAAAAAGAAGAAAAGAAAAAAGATGGGAGAAATATAAAAAAACGATGAAATATAAATGAAATGGTTCATCAAACCATCAAATGTAAAAAATTAGAGTAATTAAGTGCGCGAAGGATGATTTGAGATGGGGGTAGGGTTAAGGATTTCAGAACCCAATAAGAAATATTGGTCTTCCGGCTTAACTCTTAGAAATTATTTAAATTTTGAGATATATAGAGTGTATATTTTAACAGAGAAATCACCGAATGAGCTTTAATACATTGAGATTGTCCTACTTTTGTAAAAGTTTTTACGCTTTTTGAATACTTTGAAAAATAAAATCTGTATCTTATCGAACCTGAGGCTGCAAAACTCTCCATCCCTTATTCCTCCCCAAAAGAAAAGTGAAACAAAAGGGGTGAACTATACTTTCATAAACGTCAGCTTCAAGGTAACCAACCACGAAAATTTAAATAACTTATAGGGAGGGTACTCGACCGATTGTAGGGGGAATAGCGCGCTTTCCAACGATGTCTTTCATAGCGTATCCAACAGATAAATTTTTTAAAGACCGTAGAAGAGGGGGGGGGGGCATGGGAGTAGTTGATGGAACAGACGGAGTGGGTGAGATTTTCCAGTAACTAAGCAACTCTTTGGGGGATGGCACCTATATATAAATGGCCGGTGGTCAACTAGAATCATCGGCATTTACCAGCCAGATAGCTCAAAGATGAGAGTCTCGGTAAGTAACTTAATCCTTTAGATATACTCAGAATGAAAGTAGAGCTCAATATAGGTTGAGAACTTGGCATGTATTGTAGAATAGTAGAAATTACACGTGTAGAAATTAAGCATGGTTAATGATATAATATAATATACATCTATAAGTATAACATTAATGAAAAATCAAGTCATGGTGTATTTCAAAGTACAGCATTATATCCATCAACCAACTTGTTTTTAGTCAAATTTTATCGCGATACTGGAAGAGATCCCTATAGCAAAATTTTGTATTTATCTAACGGCCGATGCTTAAAGGCCCTATCTGCTCTGAAATTTGCCCCTTTAAAATGCTCTGCCTTTATGTGCACATTCTAGCTTTGATTCTGCAGTTTGTTATGGTCAACGTCGTCTCTTAAGATAGCAAATAAGGCGACATTAAATAGGATTTAAAAATTGCAGATAGTCCCTTTAAGACTTGCATTCCGTAAAATCACAATATAACGGTTGAGTTTTAGCTACTTTCATTAATCCAGCTGCCATTATTGTAAGATTGCATTGGACGAGGCATTCTTTTCGAGTGGTCCATGTAAATTTTATTATTCCAAATTAATGAAAGGAATGTCTAATTTGTAACGTTGCAATCAGTTTTGGTCTAGGATATTGTAGTGAAAAGTTACCGCCATTTAAAAATAGGTGTTACTATCTTAAAGGGAATAGAACCTCCATAAATTTTAAATGCTAGGAAGTTTTTTGCCTAATTCTCTGAATTTTAAAGCTGGTTAGTGGTTCGTATTTTTGGGAAAATTATGAATTGTTAGCTACTAGCATATATCATCTGGAGATCGGTGGAACCGTTTTACAGGGTTCAATTCTGAATTAACCAAGAACTGGAGGGTTTAACATTATCATTTTAGTTCTGGTGGGGTATTAATGGTCTCAGAAAAAAAAGACTAAAAAAATCTTAAATATATTTTTTAATTGATTGTGGAAATTTAGGATTTTTATAGGACCATTTGTGAAATTATAGAATTATAGGACGTTATAGGAATTATGTGATTGGTCAATTTTAAATTATGCTAAGGTAGAAACAGGCAAATATTTTTGGTTACCTATTCCATTCTAGCTACGTGTATCTATTTATTACAGTGATTCACCCATTGACTAAGAAATTGAAAAAAGTGTCATACTTATATCTTTTGTTAATTTCTACTTGTGATAATATATGAATATATAAGAAATGAAGTTGTTAAGTTATATAGAGTTTAATTTTTAAGCTCAATCTAAAAAGGCTTTTGTCTTTCGCCTAGCGTAACTATGCGTAATAAAAAACTTCTCTTTACCCTTTCAGTTTATGTTGTTGATAGCGTTAGTTTGCGTCGTTCTGACCCACGCAGGTGGATACGGGGGCGGAGGAGGAGGATGGAGTGGCGGAGGGGGTCACGGAGGAGGAGGTAGAGGAGGAGGATTCTCTGGAGGCGGAGGAGGAAGAGGAGGTTACGGAGGAGGATCATTTGGAGGCGGCGGAAAAGGCATAGGAGGCGGAGGATATGGAGGAGGATCATTTGGAGGCGGCTCCTTTGGTGGAGGAAAAGGAGGTTTTGGAGGTGGTGGTCACGGAGGAGGGGGTAGAGGAGGTTTTGGAGGAGGATCATTTGGAGGGGGCGGAGGAAAAGGATTTGGAGGAGGAGGCGGCGGTCATGGTGGCTACGGAGGAGGATCGTTTGGCGGGGGCGGAGGAAAAGGATTTGGAGGAGGCGGCGGCCATGGTGGACATGGGGGCTACGGTGGAGGTTCGTTTGGAGGCGGCGCAGGAGGAAAAGGATTTGGAGGAGGTGGCGGCCATGGTGGACAAAGGGGCCACGGTGGAGGATCGTATGGAGGCGGCGCAGGAGGATTTGGAGGCGGCGCAGGAGGATTTGGAGGTGGAAAAGGAGGATTTGGAGGTGGAAAAGGAGGATTTGGAGGTGGAGGAGGAGGATTTGGAGGTGGAGGAGGATATGGAGGTGGAGGAGGATATGGAGGTGGAGGAGGATTTGGAAAGGGAGGAGGCAAAGGAGGATGGTAGTAGACAACTATCTTCAAGGGTGAGCCAAAGAAATTTTTCTTGACATTACTTAGTAACGATTCATTATTGATAGTTCTAACAAGGAAGATTAACAATGGAATTGGAATGAGCCGATTTTATGTCAAGAGTGATCGATGGTGGAAATTATTTTTATTTTTCGCCATGTGGACTACATGTGGGTAAACACACGTGAAAAACACGTGGGTAAAAACGCGCGATTTTTTAAAATAAACTTTTGAAAATTCTTATTTAAAGTAAGATCATGATTTCGTATTTTGTACAATAGTTTTCAAATTATAATAATGAAGGGAATTGATGTGTCTTTTAAAGGGAGAATGCACCCGTAATATTTGTTTGTAAGGTTTTTTACAGTTGGATTAGGTCTATTTAAACGATAAGGAATCTATAAAAAAATCACTTGTTGTTAGGTTGCATTCTCCCTTTAATGGATCCAAGAAGCTAAAATGTTACAAAAAAGTCAAGAAGATTTTTTTTTTAAGATGGCTCTTAGATACAGCAGAATTATTCCCTAAATTCTAGACTTAATTTTCAACGAAAAAACATTGAGGAAATATTTGAATTATACTTGAGCATTTTTTCTTCTCGACTTACCTTTTTTTTTTTTTTGTAATATTTTAGCTTCTACGATACATTTAAAGCCTTGTAACAATGATCAATTTGCTGCAATTTTATAATTTGAAAACTGTTATACAAAAATCGTCGAAATAATGATCTTAATTAAAAATCGTATGTGTTTTCCACATGATTTCACCCACGTGTAGTCCACACGGCTACCGACTTGGCGAAACTTTTTAATTTCTATTGGCACGTGATAAGACCACGTGCACATCAGTCAATCTTGTTGACATAAAAATTGTCTCATTCCTTGGTTCTAATTCGTGCTTTTTGTATTTTATAGACCTCTATAGCACAATCAAATAGACTGATTAAAACGTTCATCAAACAATCGCCAACTTCAGTTTGCAGTTTAATTATTGAGCTAATTGTAAAATTTCAAGAATAAAGAGATTTTTAAAGTTTTTAAATACTATGCGTACTTTGCTGCCTTATTTAAATAAAAACTCAAAGTACTCAACCAAGAATATAGAAAAAACTATTGTAGGTGTAAAATTGAAGTACAGGTTCATTGAACTATCTCTTCAAGTTAAAATTGCCAATTTGGTCTCTAGCAAGGGTGTAATAGAGTGAGTTCTAAATACTACATTGCCCTAGAGATTAAACTCAGAAAAAGAGGTAACATTATCATTCATTCAGTGCAAGACGACTTCATTATCGAATGCTGAAAACACACCACTTGCTTTATCTATTCTACGATGATTATTTTGAGCATTGTATATTCACTAATGGTAAGTATCAAACCTGCGGTGGGAATCTAATATCAAACTCTAGAGGTATTAAAATAACTCACAGCAAATATTACAGGTTCACTCGCAAAATTTTCTGAAGCTGAAATCTCAACCAATCTATGTCAACACCAAGCGGTGGATAGTAAAGTTTTAAAAAAAAAGAATGCTTCACGCAATCAAAAGAGTTCATCATTGTTGTTCTCTCTTGTGCTTTATTTTCCCAATGGAATAGAGAAAAGTGGCTCGTCAAGTGTAATATAAAATTTGTTCTTAGTGACTACTTTTGCTCTAGAGTACCCAGTAAAATTAGCTAGAATGGTACATAGACTCTGTACATAATTTCGCCTAAATGCAGAAAACAGCAATACTAAAACTTAAGTCGTTGACGCTATGTTATTTAAAATTTATGAGCAAATTGAGCAATACTACATTTACTCACACTCACTGAGTTGTGACAAATGAGACATAATACTTTTCATATTACCGTGAAGGATAAAATTCAGGGAAATAAAATCGCTTCATATAACATGAACAAATACCAAGAAGAAATATCAAAATTATGCAAAAAAATAAATAATCTTACCAGCTAAGCCTTGGTAGCTCCAAATTTTGATGAAGTTGATATCCAATGAAAATGCATTGAAAACCGGACAGATTTTATGCCTTTATCCAGAGCAATCTTTTAAATCACGATTAAATTAATATTTAGAGTATATACGTAAAAAAATAACGTTCAAAATAAATATAATTAGAGGCGAAACAACGTACGTCAACAAAATATAAACACCTACGCGACTAAATTAGCAGACAACGTACTACAATGCTGCCAGGGCCAGTTGGCATTTCACGGGGCTGAAAATAACACTAATTAAGCAATAGGTTTATGTCGCGGGAAATTCAAACTACAAAACTAAAGTAAAAGCTGCTTAATTGCTTTCAAAACTATTTTGTAATTATTTACCGTGTGTTTGTCCAATTTTATCTGAAAAGAATAGATTTTTTTCTTCACAAAACAAGTTGTCCAATTTCTCATCTTTTTTAAAATAAAACGAATTTTTTCAATTATTTTAATTTAATGAGAGTCTCATTCATTAAAATAATAAAAAATTAAGTTACCATGGTTAATAAATTTCATAGAAAAAGAAAGGGAAATATATTGTACAAAATTTAAATTCGCATACTTTGCAATTAAAAGTGTAAATTTTAAAATTAAACGTCCGAAATCTAAATATAAAACCAAACCAAACCATATACAACTCCACCTGTTCCAGGTGTAACGGTTAAAAAATCTATAAAAGGGGAAAGGGGAGGACTAAGCCTTTCCATACACGGGATATGTCATATACCTAATAATCCATTAAAATCGGCGCCCAAACTTCTGACTCAGATAGGCGAGGCGTCTACCTTTTTCATAGCCTTAATGCGTGACGCTTTGTATAAAATCGGTAAAATAATAACAGCAGGACTTTGGACGCTTTAATTCTCATCTTGCGTTATCATAACTCAGTAGTTGATCGTCCTATCAGCATTGCAAGAATCTAGCAAAGAAACTCTAAAGATTATGGAAACTTGATACTCAGATGGTGGTCGTAGTTTTATAAGGACTATAAAGGGGCCAGAGTTATAGAGGCCTTTAAAAAATAACTCATTTTGCCACTTTAGTTTTATTTTTAAATCTGCAGTCGTGCGTAGGTTGTTCTTATAATATTAATAGTTTTGTTAACTTTAATTAAAGAGTTTAAATTTTGCTAAAGGTTCACTTTTCAAGAAAAATGATGGATTTCGGAGATTATTTACCTAGTAGCTACGATGATCTGCTACAATTATATAAATTATATGTTGATAGAGTAAGTTTTGCTTTTTTTTGGTTTCTAGTATAGATAAGTTTACTTCCATGCTCAGTTTTCAGCACAACTATTAACATAAATAGATACTTATTAACAGAAGTATTATACACTTCTGTAATTACACTAAGCCGCGCTATTATTGTCTAATTTTATATAAACCTAACTGGAGTATAGGCTATTAAGTGTTGAAAGCTTTTGGGGTAATACGAATAATTATATCTAAAGTTTAAAAACTTAATTTAACAGTGTAGAGAATTGGAAGAAGACAATGCGAAAAAGGAAGAACTTATGGAGCGCATCAAATCGGGTATTTTAATTTATTTTTGGTTAATTTTGTTTTTAATTTTGGTTAATTTTGTTTTTAATTTTGGTTAATTTTGTTTTTAATTTTGGTTCATTTTGGATAATTTTGTAATTAATTTAATTTAATTTAGTTTCGCGAGCTGCTTGCAACGAATACTACGCCTTAAGAGCAAGACTGAATGCTGAAAGTGAAGCTTCTTCTCAAGTCATAAAAACGGCCTCAAAAGTAAAGATTTAAATTTTTAATGTTTTTGGATTGAAGCCTAAACTATAATTTTTACGTAGTGGTACAAAGAAAATCGAGTCCTGAAACGCCGATCAACGATCCTTATGCAAAAAGTGGCCCAGTTGCAAGCTTTTGATATAGGGGATATAGACACCCAGTCTGAACAGACAGATACAGATCAAGAAGAGGAGAGCGACAGCAATGATGATCCTTATAGAAGTATTTTTCTTTTTTTTATTGTTATTAAATACATTGTATGATTTTATATCAATTTATAGAGTTGATGGAAGAAATGGGAATGTTGAAAGACAAAATAGCCTTGTACGAAACGACAATACGAGATCTTGAAGAAGAAGTTCGATTATGGAAATCACAGGTAAGAAATCTTAAAACTTTGATTGAAAGGTCCTATAGTTAATTGTATTGTATCATGAATCAGTTTGACAGAGAAAGATTCGAACATATGGACACAGTACGGCAACTGGAGGCTGAGAAACTCACAAATAGTCAATTTAGAAGGGGTGAGGTTCAAACAACAACATTAAAACTAATTAATACTTAATGCAATTACGAAGTTTTATTTCAGTTTCAGCGTTGGCGGTCGAACAATATCAGAATTTAGAAGGGATGCTAGAAGTGGAAAGAAGGTTGAACATGGAAAGAAGCTTCAGTGAAGAAGTCTACGAAGAGGTAAAATTGAAAACGAGGAAGCTAAAATTTAATGTTAATTAAAGACAATTTAAAAAGATTGATCGTACTAATGTGGAAGTTTGCCCACTCTACGAACCAATGGACAAAATCAAATCTTGTAAACAACCAATCAAAGACAAGGATGAAATAGCCGTGTCAGCTTCCTTTATAAGAGAAAGTCCGACCAGACTTAAACAAGAAATGAATGCTTTAAAAGCAAAACACAAAGTCGAGGTAATAAGCGTATAAATATCACCTCCGTATTATAATGTTAATTTAAAAACTAAATTGGTAGATGACGGAACTAGAGAATAAATTAAAATTGGAAGCGGAGGATAAATTTCGACGGATTTGGCAATCCAAACTCGAAACTCTGGAAGCTTGCGTTGAAGAATCTGAAAAGAAAGTCCAATTAGCCGAAAAGAATTTATACGCGGCCAAAAACAAAAGTATGATAATCATTATAATTAGTATAGTTAAAGAGAAGTGGACATTAATCATTCAAAAACTCGTTGCTCACCTTTCGCGAAGACTTTTTGTTTTTTCAGACTATAGAGAACAAGGCGTCAAGGCCAACCATATTTTTAATAAATAAATAATACTATTTTATCTTATTATCCAGTTGTTGAATTAGAAAAAGAAAAGACCAAGGCTTGGAAAGGAGCTGTAATTACAATTCCTCCGCCTCCACCACCCCCTCCTCCACCGCCACTACAGCCCTTCAATCCCTTAAAGTAATTAATTAAAATAATTAATCTTGTTAAAAATATTTAAAGGATATTTTCATTTTTCGTTTCTGTAGATCGCTATTAGGCCTAATCAATTCGAATAAACGTGGCACATCCGATGACGAAAAGAAACCAGGCATAGAGAAGGAATTAATGATGCAACACCAGCTCATCGACGAAATGATGACTAAAATTAAAAGAGGGAATTTAAATCTCAAACCAGTCAAGCAGGTAAGATATTCGCAACTTTTGGATATAATTTTAAAATATTCGAATTAAAGAAAAAGCTTTACAATTATAGATAGTTTGGCTTAAATCCAAAATAAAACTATTTAAATAAAGTTTCCCTTTAAATAAATAATCAACATAAAATAATTCAACTCTTCTTTTCATCATCATTTTAATTAAAAATTATTTATTTTTAGGAATCATTAAGCAATGGTCATTCGGAACAAAATGCTTTTGACGAAATGCAGGAAATGTTGGTAAGAAAATAATTTCAATCGGCCCCTGTGCGGTAGCTTCACCATGGGCACCGAAGTGCAAGGGCTGGAACATTTCTACAGGCGCGTATAGGAAAATGCTAGTGTTCAATATCGCCTAAATGGCAGCTTTTCCGTTAACACAAAAGCGCTACGGTTGGAACATTTCTACAGGCGTTTATATTAAATACATAGGTTTATTTCACCATAAATTGTAGCTTCTCCTGAACGAGGAACAAATACTTTTTAAATTTCACGAGAAAAATAAATAAGCATAATTTAAATATTTTAAAAATATCGAAAACAAACCATCATAATCGTAATCGTAGAAGGTCGAACTTTATTGTTTAACTATTTTTAAATTATTTCCCGACTAGATTAGCGGGAAAATTAATCTCATATCGACATTTCAGGCATCTTAACTATTATAGCTCTTATATCTTGTACGTAAATGATAGAATATAGCGAAAGGGGTGATTCTTTTCTGTAAAACGATCAAAATCTCTTGTGGAAACGCGACTGTAGTGAGGCAATCTAATAGCTTTTCGCGGACCGACTAGGTCGGAGTATTTTTGTGTTTTATTTCATGTGGAAATATTTCTCTATCCACACCCTTTTGGGAACTAAAAAATATTTGTTGAACAGGGTACATTTCGATCTCGGCAAAATTCTTTACCGGGAGGAGTGGATTCAAAAACGCGAAGTGGACCCGAAAACGAACTTCTGGCCGTTTTGGCCCGAAGAAAACAAAGAACTGAAGGTGTAAACGGGAACGAAGCGTCACCCGATATTTCTCCAGCTAAAACGGGTCGAAGTTACACTGCCGATTCGGTTCTCTTAAAGAAATCTTCCCCTTTTCTAAATAATAAAGAAACGCCTAAACCCACAAATGGGGAAAAACCAATTGAAAAAGACAGGGAAGACGACTATGATGGCGAAAATATTTACGAAAAGATATAATAAACATTTTACACCCTAAAACAAAAAACAACTTCTAGGTCTAATTCCTATACTCTTAATTAATTCTTAACTTGGGGTAAATAAAATAAACAGAATTTAATATTTGCTAAGAAACAAGCACTGCATATAAAAGCTTAGTAATGTTCACAAACAAGACACCGTGAGTTTATATGAATTATAATCTCTCCGGGGTTGGTACCTCACAATCTGACCCGGCAAATGTCTGAGACATAGGCTAATTGTCTCGTCCCAAGTTAAATATCCATGGGCAAAATGAATAAATGATGTTGATCTGACGCTTCTTTCTTTAAAAACCTATTGACTTGTATATAATGCATATGGAAGAGGTGTAGCCTTAAAAATCAGAAATTAATTTCGGTCCAACAGAGCTGCCACAAAATATATATTTTAAATTCCTAGACTTTTCCAGGTTTCCCATGACCATATCTGAGCATTTTCCCTGTCCAAATGACTGTGTGCATCATTTTCTTACTTGGCATCATTTGGTACATACCCAAATAGCCTTCCCTATCCGACTATTTACCAAATAGAAACGGCCTAAATAATATTTTAGGAGTTTCGTACCTCCAAAACTACTTTTGACCAATCAATACACTTAATTTGCACCTAATAATAAAATCTAAATTTTAACTATAGCAGTATAGTTGGATAGTATTTGTTTATACCATCGTATATGTGAAAATAAAATAAATATCTGTATAAATGTATAATTTTGATACCAAATAAATGATAACAAAGAACTTTGTTTTGAAATAGTATATTTACAACGTTAAAAAATTCCTGAAATGCTGATAAACAACCTTTTTTTTTTATGAGGAACAGACAAGGAGAACTTTTTTTATCACCTTAAAAAAAACACCTGAAAAAAGGCCTAGAGGGAGATAGTTTGATTTTTTTTTTCATCATCTCATATAAAATTCCAATACACTCATTATAGCTGTGGTGAAAAATTTACCTTGTTTTAAGTTTGTTATTATTTTTATACTTTTTTCGTTTTTTTTTTTTTTTTGGTTTTCAATATTTAAATTTGCACACTTTTTTTTTCTCTAACGTCACTGATACGACTAAATATAACCAAAGAAACTTGGGATGGTTTTACGAATAACTACGCCTTGCATCTGTTTTAAAAATTTAACCTATGGAATGACATCCTTTTGAAAGTAATTAATAACGTAGCAATAATTAACTACCTATAATTAATTTTAAAACCTAGAGGGGAGAAAACAAAACTAACCCAAAAAAAAAAAACAAAAAAACATACACATCAATAGAAAACCGTAATAATAAGTTTTCTCTTATTCGTTTAGGCACAATGATGAGGAATTTATGTTTTAATCTTAGTTTTTATTATTATTATTTTTTTTTTTTTTTCCTTCCTCAAATAGCATCAAATACTGTTTTTAATTTTTTCCTATTTTTTTTTTTTTTTTTTATCGTAAAAACAAGTATTTTTGAAAATTTGATTCAAATGTTTTATGGTTTTTTTAGAAACCTTTTTTTGTTTTTGGTTTTATGGGTGATATGAGTCATAGTATCGTTGATTCGAGTTAAGGGGCCAAAATGGAAATTTAAATTTAACTTTCTTAATTAATAAAACTAATTCATTGTCAGTCCATCCAAAAAATGTTTTTTGGTATCCTTTTTTTACGTATTACTGATTAAAAATTAAGATTCGATCACAGCGTAGCTTTCAGAAATGTTAACCTTTTTTATCATTAATTTTTCTGTTTGGTTTTCTTTTAGGGGTGCTTTCGACAAAATCTTTCTCAGTGTGACTTTAATTTCACTTAATTTTTTAAATTAGAAAGACTTAACCTCGTGAAATGCCATGTTTTACAATTATAAATGCGTCTTCAATATTTTGATTTAAAAAAATAGTATAAATATAGTAACTAAATTTGGAAGATCTAGTTTCAAATTTGGAAAAATGTTTCTCAGAACAACTTAAAGGGAGAATGCAAGCCAACTACGAGTGATTTTCTTTCCATTCCTTTTTCATTACGATGTTAGAAGATTTAACATAGATCTATGGAGTTTCATCTCTCCAGGGGCGGGTTAGGGGAAGTTATGAACAAGGTCGAATTTCTGGATAGGCATTTGCGCTTTAAAACTGTTGGGGATTTTTTTCTCTCTCTCTAGAAAATTTTAAACCCCCTCTATAAGAGAGAGGAACGCTTCGTAATTGTACTGCCTTCGAACGAATGGGATATAGCATTAGCTGTAGATAAATTTAATATAGCAATACCTATCCACCAATAAGGAGCCTGGACATACAAAAGATTTTGAAAAAGTTTATATATGTATTACCACAAGTTTATAATCTTATGATATCACTTGGCATACGGGACATATTACTCTTTGATCTTAACTTCGATGAGATTGAGATTGCGTTCTTACTCTGTTAATAGGGAGAGGGCTAAATGTAAACCCACCCAGTATTCTTTTCTCACTTTCAAAGATCAAATGCCTTCACAGAGAGGTCTATGGGTCGTCCATTACTTTCCTTAATCCACCCGATATCTAACGAATCACTCGAGAAGCAGGCACTTTATTCTGACAGTAAATGTTTCAAACCAGGCTTCAAATGACTACTTTTGGAGTTGAGCTGGTTTCTCCTCTTTAAAGACTATCTGCTCTAGAATCTAGCCCTTGAAAATCTTCCCTTTTCAACAACCTAGCCTTAACTATACTATAAGTGTTTATGGCCAAAGTTGTCTGCTAAGCAAGAAAACTTTGAAGGGCTTTAAAGAAAGTAGCGGCTGCACACCAAATATGGTTTTCCAAAAGCAGGAACCAATGCGTTCTCATACTCTTATAAGCACCTCCCTTCCTGCTTTTGATAAGGTAAATCTACCTGCCGCTTGCTTTGAAAATAGTTTTTTTTGAAAATTTCTAAATACTAACCTAAAATATGATCAGTATTTTAATTAACTTTTAAGTTACAAGTTCTTATAACCAATTTTAAAGTACTTGGTTTTATTTGATGCCTGATTTTGTTTAGTAAAAACAAGTCCATTTTTCACGAGACTCGCCATTCAAATTTAACGATAACGTTTATAATTTGCGTGTCTTTGTTAATTTTGTTTTATGATTTTAGTTCTTTTTGTTTTTTTTTTTTAAATTGTAGCAAAAATATTCACCTTTAGACTTTTATATTTTTAGAAACAACTTGAAGATAAAACCTACAATATTTGCCACATCCTCTTGTAATAATTACTTGTTTGGTTTTGGTTTTAAAACAACGGACTACCATCCTAAAATCAACGCGAAAAGGACAAGACTATAAAAATTAAAAATAAATCACATTTAAGTAGAGCATTTTCATTAAAAATGCATAGTTTACGGTAATTAAAAACAATCTTTTTACAGCTTGAAAGCCAATTTACTTTCTATTAATAAGGCAATTAACAAAGAAAAAGCCCTGAATGCGTTATTTAGTTTTAAGGATGATAGTCTCGCTTCATAAATCTCTTTTTAGTTTTTTTTAACTTTCTTAAAGAAAAAAATCGTTAATTGAATCTAAAAACTTAGTAAAATTGTCAATATACGAGAAAGGAGCGAGCGGAGATTAAAAATAAAAACCCACAGACGCAAGCTCACTTTAAATCAATACCCTTGTGCTTTGGAACGTGGCGATATTTACATTTTTCCCCGTGTATACAACCACCCTGTCGCCAAAAAAAGCATTCGTCTCCATTCACTGGTCCCTTGAATTCGACTGTTGAGCCTTTAGGTTTAGTTTTGGCAACTGACCTACTCGATATGTATTGATTTCAGACACGGTATTAGACCCATTTTCAATTTCAAAACCTTTCCATTTTTTCCCGGTAAGATTGCAACTCGTATGCCTATCGTTTAAGGGATTTACTCACGTTTTTTTCTTGAGAACAGTGACTGTTGATTGGCCTATTCCGTGCTGATGATCGGGAAAGCGAATTTTCAAATTTTCTCCCAAAAATTCGAAACCCTTAATAATATACATTTGTTAATTCGATTCTAATGAAGATTTGAAAGCTCGAAAAATATACCTGAATTTCTTCCATCGCTCTACTAGCTGCTCGTGGATTTTTATAATTAACAAATGCGCATCTCCTATCTGGTAAAACTCTTATACTAACAACTTCCCCAAATCTGTTGGTAATAAAAGAAATTAGTATCTTGTAGTTTTTATTCATTTTTTATATAAAATTTAATTTAAAGTGATATTAGACTCTGATAAGTTATTTTTAATCTATTTGAAATGTTATAATATGCGTCAAAGTGTATCAAAACTTGTTAATTATCAAGGTCGCAAACTAGATTTGCTAAGTCTAAATCTATTTCAAAAAATTATAGATTGGATAAATTCTCGCGAAAACCGAGTTGCTGATGCCAATGAAATATCATATTAACCAATTTAACTCTAAAGCGCGTGCGATTTCTAACAAACATCTTTCAATTGAAAGAGGTCATTTCAAAGATGAAACTCTCTGATTGGCATGCGAAATTTGCCAATTCAGTCCTTTTGAAATAAACTGAAATTTCTTCAAGCCTTAATTTCGTAACTTTGATAATTAATAACAAAACCCTTTAGTTTTGATGTTCAAAGTCGATATCAATAAAAAACAACTTCCAAGTCTAGTATCCCTTTAAGGTATATCGTACTTTGCAAATAAAGCGCTAAGTGTTTTCTCCGTAGTTTCTTTCTTGACATTACCAACCCATAACGAAGTTTGTTTATGAGGATTCCTAGGACTATACATGATAGTAAGATAATTATCAAGTTTAATATTTAATATTATTAAGGAAACGATGAACTGGATAAGTTTGAACCAAGTTAAAAGCTTACTCCATTTTATCATCAGAGGCTTGAGCGGAATTTGACCTAGATTTGGAATAATACTCTTCCTGCTCGTCGTCCGAAACATAAATATCACTTGATTCGTCGCCATTCAAACTAGCTCTCCCAGCCACCATCGACGGAGTCACGCCATTAGCCGATCCGGCTCTCGAATTGGCGCGTAAGGAACTACTTTCAGCCACTAAGGCATTGACAGCCGCTTGAAGAGTGTCATATTTCTGGGCAGCAACTTCCGCTACTTGCCGAGAAAAACCCATTTCCATAATCCTTAAAGTACGAGCTTTGTACATTTCTTGATAAGCTTCCGCGCAATCTTTGTCTAATTTCGTAACTTCTTTAAAACACTCTTCAGCTTCCGCGAACCTCTTCTCGATCAAAATAAAATATTACCTCCGAGTTAGAAAGTTTTCTAAACACAATTGCCAAGATATCTTACCTGCAGACCAGCGAGTGCTCTTCCTTTCCTAAAATAACCTTTAGGCCAGTTAGGAGCTAATACGATAGCTCGATCGGCGTCTTTTAGAGCTCTTAAATAATTAATCTCACTTTTAACATCAATCTACATTCATTTATATTTCTCGAGAAGACACTTATTATTACCTATTATATTGATCCGTTCTATCGTAACAATAAGAACGATTTCCAAAATACCTAAAATCAGTTGGATCTAGCTTTATTGCTTCCGTGAATAAATCTATAGCAGCTTGGTATTCTGCCATCGCGGCCATCTGATTGCCTTTAACTAGATTAATATGGTTTTAAAAGGATTAGTTAAATATTACTTCGAAGAATCACCTTTAAATTACGTATCTTACTAGCTAATTGTCTACTCCGCAAAGTAACAGGGTCAATGTCTTCGACCTAAAAATAAAATATGTGCAGTTTTCAGTCGTTACTTTTAGTTGTAAATTTTTAATTTTCAACCTTGACATTCTGATTTTGAGCATTTCCATTCATAGTTGGAACTATGGGTTCGTTTCTCCTGAGCTTTTGAGCTATTACGTTAATCTTGGTTTTACCAGCTGCACCAGCTACGAACGCGCTAGTGGGATCAAGATGCTACAAACAATATTATAATTTAAAAATCTGTTCTTCTGAAAGTCGTTAGAAAATAATTACTTCTTCTTCAGATCCCGAAGACTGAGATTCTTTAATTTTCTGATCTTCATTTGATTTCTCAGATTCAGTCTAAAAAAATTTACAATTTAAAATCAAATACAATTTTGATTCGGAATTTGAAAGGTGGTCCGTACCTTTTTAGGGTCTTCATTCGTAGTCGAGACCTTCTCTTGTTTCTTTTTCTGTTTTCTCCTCTGTATTTAGAATCAATTACAATATTATTCAATTATTCTGGAATAATTGATCACCTTTTTTTTAGCTCTTCGTTTCTCAGCCTTCTTTTTCTCCTTTTCTTCTTCGGCTATTAATTCTTCAGCGTTTTTCAAAGCTTTCTATTTATATAAAGATATTTTTTTTCATTAAATTAATTAAATTGTTGATTACTCAATTAATTTTTTCGTACCTCTTTTGATTGCTTGTATTTATTGATTGTTCCTTGAAGAGAATGATGAATGAGCGTCTCGTATTTTGGAGTCACAACTTCGCAGTCCTCACTTCCAGAATCGTCGAAAGAGTCATTATAGTCACTATAATCGCTATCGTCCTCGTAATCATCTTCCGGACTAGCACCTGATCAAAAAAGATCAAAATACACTCAGTTTTTCAAACCAAGAAAGATAATCAATATCGATATAAGTACCCGAGCTTTTGAAGAACACTTGTTGAAATAATGACATCATTTCAGACTGTAAAAAAACGGAATTTAAGTAAAAATCTACTCACATTATTGCAAATTTTTACATTAATATACCATCGTTAGGTCATAAACTTTCTTTTCTTGGCTCGTTAATATTTTATAAGCGTGGCTTATATTTTTAAATTTCTATAGAAAAGAAATTCAAAGAGGTTTGTCAAATTCTTACTACCACTTCCTGACAATCTGAAATTTTAGGTAGTGGCAATGCGTAATAGTTAAAACATTAGCTAAGGGGGTGATAAACGAAGCGTCTATTTGCTAAATGCGGCAAAAAATATACGTTAAAGCGAAAAATACTAATGAAAGAGCTTTAATAAAAAGCGCTACTTAAGCACCTCTCATTTAGCACTGCCACTGTCTAGACAAACGGATGGAATTTTATAATCCGAAATGAATGTTTTAAATCTGAAATAAATCTCACGTACTTCATTGGAAAGTGCGGAGTAATTGTGTTTCTGAGGGTACCATTCCAAAGCTAATCTCTTATAGTTTCTTTCAATATCCCTTAACTTACAATCTGTAAAGTTTAATTAAGACTTAATCCTGAGTATTTACAACTAAATACGAACGGATACAGTTTTCTTATTAGTAGGTACAACGTAAGAACCAATCCCAGACCCAAAGGCATGCCCCAATCAGTCTGGAAGCCCCAAGGTGACAAATATTTGACTTTCAAGTGATAATAAATAATGAGATGGAATATCGAACATTGCGTTAAGAAACTAGACATTTACTGAACGTAATAATAGGCCTAACTTTGAAACGAAAGCGAAAATTAGGCGAAAAAACGATGGTCCAGACGCTTGAAAACCATTAAAACGATTAAATCCATTTAAAAGAAGCTTTGACCTAGGCCTAAGACCTTGGAATCATCTTTGCTCGGTTTCTCTATTACATTTACAATTTTACATACAGATACATACCGGGTGTTAACTCTAATATGGCATATGCTTCTTTTTTGGTAGTTCCCATTTTCGAAACGAAACCTAATTATTTTAATTTAAATACTCTAAGCTTAGAATATCTCCTAGTAACTATTTAAGAACTTTTAAAAAATATTCCAATTTAAAATAAATATACTCTGACAAGGATGAAACAAAAGCCTAGGCGAGTTTGACATGTTGCACCGTTACCTACGCTATTTTAGAAGGCCCGTGCGCGCTCTTTGGCGAGCGGCGACTTTAAGCTGAAAATATTACACAAGGCAGTCGGTAGATATCGCTCTTATGTCCCAAACTCCGGGGATCTTCCTTTAAGATGTTAAAGTTTAGGGGGTACATGAATAAAGTTTGGTTTACTAATTGAAAATTGAAAAAGGAAATTATTTTTTAATTTTTTGAGGAAATGAATTAAAAATAAAAAATAAAAACACTATAATTAATATTTAGGACAAATTTTCATTCAATAAATTGTTGAGATCAGGTTTTAATACTAAAATACCAAGTAGTATCACAATTTACTTAAAACAAATTTTTATCACAGTTAATTAACGTAAGTATTATCACAGTTAATTAACGTAAGTATTATCACAGTTAATTAACGTAAGTATTATCACAGTTAATTAACGTAAGTATTATCACAGTTAATTAACGTAAGTATTATCACAGTTAATTAACGTAAGTATTATCACAGTTAATTAACGTAAGTATTATCACAGTTAATTAACGTAAGTATTATCACAGTTAATTAACGTAAGTATTATCACAGTTAATTAACGTAAGTATTATCACAGTTAATTAACGTAAGTATTATCACAGTTAATTAACGTAAGTATTATCACAGTTAATTAACGTAAGTATTATCACAGTTAATTAACGTAAGTATTATCACAGTTAATTAACGTAAGTATTATCACAGTTAATTAACGTAAGTATTATCACAGTTAATTAACGTAAGTATTATCACAGTTAATTAACGTAAGTATTATCACAGTTAATTAACGTAAGTATTATCACAGTTAATTAACTTGCTTGAAACTGATTATTTGGACAGTACAAACATTATTTTGGAATTACTAATTTTAAACTTTTAAAACTTTAAAATTATTATAATAAAATAATAATCAAATGTGAACCTAAGCTTATGTCACAATATAGCTTGTCTATAAAACCATTAACTTCGCTAAAGTATCGTAGGTAACGGTAAAACTGTCTAGAGAATTATATTTTTGTGTTAATAGTTTATTCCATGCTTAATCTACTATAACTTGAGAAATCATCCCGCTTCCTGGCTGGATAACAGCCGACCACCGAGCAGACGAACCTAAAGTCACGTGACAATTTTCGGGACATAAACACACCCCCCGACGGCCAAACGGTGCGAATTAAACGGACCAGAAAAAAAAAAAAATTTTGGAGGAGCACGGGCCTTCTAAAATAGCGTAGGTAACGGTTGCACACGTAGATTTTTTTTTATTTTTTTTTTTTTTATTTTTGACACTTCCCCCAATAAATGGCTTCTAGAGGGCACAAGATACCGCGATGAGCGCCCGCGGCCTATAAAATTATTCCGCCTCGTGTTTTGATTAGTCTATGGTCGTCTAGCAATACTAGAAATATTTTTGAAACTGAAGGGTCGATCAACTTTCCTCATAAGGATATAATTGTAGGAAATAAAACGAGAAATTACCTTGTTTGGACTTCTGAGGCCGCTGAAGTTATGATAATATAGAGCAACCTTGTACGAATTACATTTTGGAAGGAATAAATTAAAATATTATTTTTCCTTGTGAAGTTTCACGTCTCGATATTATGGATTTGATAAAAATTTATTTTCTTAGAGAAACTCTTTCTCAAGAGATTCAAATGCAATTTTGTAAATTTGGAAGGGGTTTTCAGATTTTTGGAAGATATTCTAATATTTTTATTAAGGGATTTTGGCTATGTTCAATCTCTCGTCCTGATAAGGTCTATAGTTAAAAGTAAATTATAATTAATCAGTAAGGAACTTGAGAAACTTTTAATTTATTAGTATATATCCAACAAAAAATCTTTACAATAAATTGATAACCTTCTTCTTTGATAATTTTATTAACCATTTGCTTACCTAATCCAAAATGATAAATCCTACAAAATGCGTTTAACTTTACCGATATAAGCATAAGTTATAAACTTATGATATAAGTAGTTCAAACAAAATTCGCGTATCTCCGAAATGTCATCCCAGTCTAATAAAAAATTGAAAATTAAAATTAACTTCAAATGTTTCACGAAAAATGGTTGTAATAAGAGTTTCGTGTCATGGATGGAACGTAGTCTTTGTAAGTTGGCGTTGGAATATAAAGAGAAGGCGTTTTGTGATGTTGGTGGTGAAAATTATGTAAAAATAATGTCGAGGGTGCGGGTAATGACGAGGGCGTTATTCCTAATTGCGGAGTTAATAAGGACGGCACAGACGCGCTAGGCTTTTCTCTATCATTGCATAACGGAGAACACAAGCTCAAAATGTTTTTAGATTGTTTGTTCAATTCAGCTTTACCATCGGAATCTTTTTTAAATTTTGTTCGGCGATTTTGGAACCAAACTTTGACCTATTTGTTAATCGTACAATTAATGGAATACATTTTTACAATTTACGATTACGTCCTCGAGACATTAAAAGTCGTACTTGCGTTTCAGTTAATCCCAAAATTTTGGAAAGATTAGTCCTATCTTTTCCTACAACGTATCCGTGACAGCGTAAAAATTCTTGCTCTAACGCGTCGAGTTGGTATTGATTGAAGGAAGTTCGTGACCTGAGAGAAAACCAAGTGTTTTGTAATACAGGGGTAAATGCGTATTTTTAATTACATTACAAAAACAAGCCAGAATCCAAATGTCGGCATTTTGTAGGCCATAAGTCTATAACGTCTATAAACTTGTGGTTTGGTGCGTGATCCATGAAGTGGCGGGTGACTGTGTGAATAACAACTTGGTATAGGTGTGATGTAAAGCCGAGATCTGTGAAGGGACTAAGGAAGGAGTGGTTTGTGGATGTGCAAGAGAGGCAAGGAGTCCTATTATTTACAATGGAGGTCGAGGATATTGGAGATTAATAGAATACGGGCGGACTAGGATGAAGTTCACTAATAGGTGATGTGGTCTATATCTAATCTTTAGAGTACTAAAAACCCTGCTATCTGTATCAGGTGAATAAGGGAGAGAGCTGGTAGGATCTAACCTTCACGAGTATACGGGATAGGATAATGTCGCCGGTGTATTCTGGCCGATTTTAGTACATTACGCTTCTATAGAACTTCGGAGTAAATGGTCGTGCACTAAACAAAGTTAAATTAAGCTGAGTTCAGACCTTTTTGGTCGCTCCAAGTCCAGTCCTTTAGGGAAGAGAACCTTGCGTGTTTGTCCCTTAGAATCTGAAAATATACCAAAAATACCAAACGAAAATTATGAAATGAAACATCAAGGCAAAAATCAAAAGATCTCTATAGTTTAAAAAAAATTTCAAATTCAATACGCTATACCAACAGAGTAAACACAAAATCAACGAAGATTACTTCTTACTAGGAGCAGCAACCTACTAACGAATTGGGTTCGGCTCGAATTGGTCTATGGATCAAGACTGACTGATTGGAGGACGAATATAAAAGAAATTATAATTACACATATCTGTTAATCAAAATGTGTTTAAAACTTAATATAACCTTGATAAAAATCCCTATCTGTCTAATATTTTGGTTCTCACATTAATAAATCAAATCAGCGAAGTTCATTAGTAGTTCCAGAACATACGCTTGAATCTTGATCAAAAATGGGTTAGAACATGGTGGTAAAATTATTTTAATCCAGCATCAAGGCTCTATAGTTGTTGGTGGAGGTTATAATTGGATCGAAATGACGAAAGAGAATTTTGAACCTCGTTTATTAAGACTAAAACAGTAAAACTTAACTAACTTATCTCTCTTGTCAAAAGAAATATTAAAATTATCGAGAGAGATGTCAAAAAACATTAAGGTAAGTCATTTTAATCCTGGTGGTAGGGGGAGATAAGCAATACCCGCAGAACCCAGAACCACCGCGAAGTCCCGGACTTATGAAAGATAAGAAATAATACGTGAAACTAGAAACCAAACATTAGACCAAAATTTGGATCTTTGGTGGCGAGAATTGATTTTGAAAAAAAAAGCGTTGTTTGACAGCTTATGTACCTGTAATTAACCATTAATTTATTTATATACTTAAATTCACATTAAAACTATATGCTAAATGTTCTTGATTTAACATACAATTATTAAATGTATCAAATTTTAAGTATAGCAATTTTCTATAAATATTTCGATTTCATATTACTATAAAACAAATTTAATTGAAGGGATGTTAAAACAGATTTAACTCGATATGTTGTATTTTATTTAATTATCATTAAATTGAAAAATAAACTTAAATTGTTATGTTACACCAAGAGTCTAAAGATTAATCTAAAGCTTGGTAATAATCTAGGTTTAAAATTGTATTAAAAGTATGGAACGAAAAATATTTCTACTACCATATAACTCGATACAGTTACATTAGGGCGCGTTTTAAAACTAGATTTTTTTGCCAAGAATCTAGCTTTAAAAGAAAATATTAAAAGAAAATAAAACCAGAAGAAGTGTAAGAAAAACTTATTTGAAACTTCCAAAGCTCCATGTTAAAATCCAATATCGGCTGGGTCGCTGGGATAGGTTTAATTAGGTTGGATTAGGCATAGAAAATATATATATTTCCTATGGGTTAGGTTAGGTACTCTATATGGGATTTTATTATGGAAATAATTTGTAAATTTCAAATACGTTTTCTGACATTTCTACTGGTCGTATTTTTTTAGGACTTTTTTCTGAACTAATAAGTCCATAACCATCATTATTTAGTGTTGGGCGTTGGGATATCGTCTTTAAGCATGTTTAACTTTAAAGAAAGAACTGGAACAAAGTAAGAAAACTTTCAGTATAATATTATGCCACGTTACCAATAATTAAACAGTAATTTGTTATCTTTCGACGGGTAATAGGTAGTTACACATATTTTCAATAACAATAATTAAAAAATAAAGTTACATCTTCCCTTTAAAACTAATAAACAATCCATAAACTTTACACGCACTCACCAGTAAAGTGTACGACTTGACAATAATCGGGTACATCATCATCTGGCGAGTTTTCTACACTTTTAGAATCGATAACTTGAGCTTTTTCTTCATTTTTACTCATACTTGCAACTCCGAACTTTATAAATAAAACGAAATTACGCGCCTAATTTAATCCGGGATTAAGACGCCTTAAATTGTTAGGAGAACTATCTCTGGCGTCCCAAAGTTCCAGGGGCTAAGTGACGAAACAACTTTTGTCGCGATGTTATGAGAAACCTCCCTATTACCACAGGGGCGTTGGGACACCAGTTTTACACTTCAAGGGGTCTTACCTCGTCCAACCCCTTGCAAGGAGGAGCTATTAATTTGCGAGGGGGCACAGAATTACAAGGGCCCCCGGAAATTTCAACTTGATTTGGCAAAACGGATAAGGTTACGTTACCTTTATTACTAAGTATACAAATAATAGAGATAACTCGTAGCTAAGCTTTGTACGTGGTCAAAACTGAAACTGATTCCGACTACAGATTATCTCGCCCGGAGATTTCTTGAAACAACAACTAGTTTATTTTCTACGAGGGTTTAACGTTGTGTATCACTTCGCCACAGCCTTTCCCCTAATGCTAATGTACCTTGAATCCTAGAATTACGCACTCTGGTTTTAAAAAATTTTGCTTGAAACCGACTATATCGTAGGAAGGTTACGGGGAAAAGGATCCAAAAGCCCTACAGAGAAAACATTTTTTTTTTTTTTTTTTTTTTTTTTTTTTTTTTTTGGAAAATTCCACACCGATTGGTGCAAACGTAAATATTCAAAGGACGAGGTTTCGGATTTCAAGCTCATTTTTCTTCTTTGGTGAAGAATTATTCTTGACAGCTTGAACCAGAATTTTTTTTACTGTCTAATGACATGAAATCCGTCAAATATATACAGGTATTTTTTCTTCCGAAGTTTCGACCGTAGGTTTAAGTTCGGTTTAAAGGGGTTTGAATGGGGTTAGTTTTTGCTGGCTGTTAAGTTTAAACTTAGATCAAAAATAAAGTTGAAAATTGACACAAAAAAAACAAAAAAAAAAAAAAAAAAAAAAAAAAAACAGGTGCGATACAGTAAGATGACTTTCACTCCTATCTATTTTTAGGAGGACGAAAAAAATTAATTAAGAGCTTAAAATTAAGAAAAATAATTGATTTATCGAGTCGTAATTAAAACATTTCATATTTCTGGTTTTAAGAAAATGTAATAGATCTAATTTTGATTTTAATTTGTTTGGAAAGTGTAAAGCCCCGTTTTCTATCAAGTTTTTCAAGCTTCTGCTTTCGCTTTTCCAAGAGAAGCTTATATTAAATTCATTTGATTATCTTATCCGCTTCTCTGTCACTCGAAGCCTGTTAACGTGGGTTAAAAGAAAAGGCTTGATTTAAGGTTTAACTTTGGTTTGATGCAAAAGATCGATTCTTAGCAAAAAAAAAAGTGTTGATTGAAAACGAGCCTTCTACGGAAATGAAACAAAATTATCTAAATTATCAGTACCAGTACAGTCAGCCGTAAGTTAATTTGACCGGATTCAGTTAAGAATATGTGGCTTTCTAGACTTGTCAAGTTCCATTGGCCAGATTTCTTGAGAAAAAAATTGTATTTTAAATAAAATAAACATAATAAATTCGGTTTTGTTATCTTATGGCATCAGGGAGTTAAAACTTCCACCTAGTTGAGTTCCATCATGCTCTATATACCTATACGTTAGAAAAAATAAAATAAAAAAGAATCTAAATTGTATGTCCCCAAAACTACTCAGGATAGACATCCAAATTATACGTTGAAAACCTCAAAAATCATACTTTTGACATCGTTTTTATTCCCCCTTTACGCATATACTCCTCAATCTCTAAGTGATTATAAAACTACTTTTATCTCATATAAGGTTTAAAATTGTGTATAAATACGCCTCAGCTTTCTTTACTTAATATAAACTGATCTTGACGAAAGCGTAAAAAATTCCACTCCGAATAAACAGCGCGTTCAAATATAGATTTATTCGTATTGATAAATGATTATTAACCAGGTTACTGAGGGATACGCTTAGATAGCGTTGCATTTCTGGTACAAATTGAAGCGGAGATTGGATAGTATAATAGCGGCGCCCATAAGAAATACTATTCAAGCTAACCGAGTGTCTTTCTTACCCCTAGATGTCTGGAGCCAGAGACGAACTTCACCCGAAAATATTCTTCTTTGAATGGCAGGATAGAATAACAATACGCTCGCGACCGACTAAAAAATCCTTTAGAATCTCTAAAGTAAATGTCAGCACCTTTGAGCCCGTAAACACAAAGATGCCCTACGACTATAGCCTATTTTTCTCCTTTTCCATTGACGGCCTTCTTCCCAGCAATTGACCATAGACCCCGATAAACGCCCATCGCCGCTATAACCTAGCCTAAGGCACCCCGACCGAATCCCTAGCAAATCTTCCTTTTCAAATGAAGAGAAGAAAAGGTCCAAGTTCAAAGAGATTTTCCGCTCAGTAAAACTACTATGAAAATCCAGTTTCAGTCCTTTTTTATACGTCAAACAAGCGTAACCAAATGAACTCCTAGTTTTAAAAATATTACTACGGGGAGGATAGAGACCGAAAAGGTTAGAGATACGATATATGTGAATATCCTTTAAAATAATCTGAATTTAATTTTAATTTTTGGTTGTGTATGTTATCTATACATATGAGTATTCAAATATATCTTCACCGCATGGTAAATAGGTTTAATATATATATATATATATATATATATATATATATATATATATATATATATATATATATATATATATAAAATGATTCTGGACTCTCTGATATTCAAAATATCACATATCATTCCTATTTAAAATTTGATTCAATCTGATTAAAATACACCATGAGACCAAGTAAACCTTACACATTTAAAAATTTTAATCATAATTGTTGTATACTCTATAACTCTCGCGAACGGAAAAGTTACCGAACATTTCTAAAAATAATAGAACATTACCCGATATCCTGTGCCAATAAGGAATTTTATCTGTTGTACAATTTACTAGTGATCCCCTCGAAAATAAAAATGTTACCTGACAATTTTGAAAATTAGTGTTATTTCCATACCTAATATGAAAATTTGATTAGTTTATATTTGGCGAGACCATTGGAAAAAAAAACCTTAAATCCCTTACCGATATTGAATATACAAGATTTTTAAAATCTCCTTCTTCCTCTTTATGAAAGAAATGGAACATATAAACTGATATAATGGATAAATTCGGTATAAGGAAGATGTAGTTTAGAATTTCGTTTTTACGAATACAATTGACAAGAGATTGCAATCGACACTAACCTTATTCCCATTATATTTGGTTTACTTTAATCCTAAATCTATCTAGAAGTCTCCTTCTGAAATACGATCTTTTCTTGTAGGATTTTAATATTATGTTCTAAAGGGAGCGAAATCACGAACAAATTTCTATATTATACAAAATATCGTAAAAAGTTCTTGTAAAAAGTTAATAATCACTATAATTTTGTTATTTTGTGTAGGCTGCTTAGCTTGTACACTCATTTACTAGTACCAGGAGTATATAAGAGCCTCCTTTCGTAGGGAGTATGAAACGTATTGAAATTCACGTAAAAATTAAGTTTCGCCCTAAAACTTGGCGGATGGAGCCAACGTTTACTCAACTAAAAAATTTTCAAACATTTTTACGCGCCCAAACATTTTATTATACTCTTTCTTCCGGAAAATTTTCGGCGTTGTTATCGGTTGTTATTCGGAAACTGAGGAGCATCCGCTTTTAGGCCTTTTTAACTTCCGATTCGAAATTTAAACGAAAAGATACAAAATATTGGAGTACATCGGAGTTAGGAAGTCCACCAATCACAGGCTAGTCAATAATATAGTCAGCAACGAAATCACAGTTTTTAGAACTGTTGAAATTACAATTCCTCTCATTTCGCCAAACCTTCCAAGAAATGACTCCTTGGACTAGAACAGGGCCGGATTAAGACCATTTTCGCGGGGTTATATACCTAGCATTTAGCGCATGGCGTATCAAATTGCTCTTATCTGGGAGCTCCTTTTGGCTTAAAACTGGAGTTTTTTTCTATTTCCAAGGGGGAAAGATTCAAAATTGGGACGCTCCCTTTTGGCTGGCGCCTTTGGGTCTAATTTTAAATTGGTTAATTAACTTAATTTCATTTTTACGTTCCCTTTAAAAATACTAAATGATAGTTAGAGGATGTAGTTGAATCCATCGACAGATAACAATCTTTTATCCCATTTAAAAAAACCTTCGTAAAATTACAAAGGGAAATTTCCATAGAGTAAAAACTCATCCTCCTAGTTATCAATGAAAAGCCACAATACTAGAAAAGATATCAACCGTTTTTCTATGACATCGAATCCTCCTTACAAATGCATAATATCTTCCCGTCCAAAAAACTTTAGTTATCCCTAGATCTGATCTGCTTGAGAACTCATCGCGTTCGAAGTACTGAGCTCCTTCACAACCTCGAGTGAAACTATTATTATAAGATAGAAGCTCGTAGCTTTGAACGCAATGAAAATCTCAACTGATTTGATAATGTATAATACATATTTCTATAAAAAAAATATTATTGTATTGATTCTAAAGGTCTAAAAACGACCCACCTCAAATCCAGACTCGCGAAAAAAAGCTCTTGTTTGGTAAAAGGGAGCGAACTTATCATCCCAATTTAAGTTTTCAGTTCCTATTAAAGGTTTCATTACAAACTCGAGAAATTAAAGGGAAAATATAAGCTGAAAATATAACACATTTTTGAATTTATTTCAGAAATGATTAAAATATTTTTCATAATTTTAAAACAAAATTTAAACTTTAAATTAAAGTCAAGTTGGATTTTCAACGAAATACAAAATTGGCCCAATAAGGAAAGCCCAGCCTTTAACATTTCAAAGTATCTACCCCTTTAAATCATTTAGATAGGTGGAACTTTACCCAAACTTTGGGATGAACTATACTTCAGAAGTTAAAGATCGAAAATCTTTTGCAAAACTACTTTTATTCTATGGAGTTTAATATTGTGTATTATTTCGCTTTAGCTTTCTAAGATTGTAGATTGCGCTTGAACAAAATGATATAGTGAAACTCAATTCGAAATGTCAGTGCGAAGAAAACTAGACTCAGCTTTAGCTTCTGGATCGGTCCTTGTAGAGGATGGACGAATCGTAGCTTTGCCAGGGCTGAAATCTTCGAATGACTACGATTGTAAGGAACTTTAATATTTCGTAGGGACGTACCTATTCAAAAAGGAAAGCTCGAGGCTCAAAACCACTAAACCTAAATATATATTTTTTTCTTCTTAAATTCAATATAATGTCATAACGATTCATCTGGAAGTCTTCATCATAAGTTCAAAATCATCGATGCGAAAATTTGTCGTTTTTTTTAGGATGGTAAATGTTATGGGGTGGGACGAACCGTTTTTCCGATTTTGAATCCTAGTTCACTCCTGATTTGGTATATCAGTCATTTTTATTGGAAGATGCGAAACGCCCGGGTTTTTGTAGAGTTTAGTGGCGCATCTGTCCACAGCGTGCACGTTAAATAGTTTACAATATTTATTTATGGTTAAGCCTTGTGCGAAATGGCACCGAGTTTAATTAAATCAGTTAATTCTCCGAAATCGAATTTACGGAGTAAAAATAATGCGCATTTTTACAAAAAAAAATTTTTAACCACAATTAAGTTAATCTATATTTAATTAACTTCAATTTTTACGCATATTTGGTAAGATTAAACCTCTTAAATTCCTTACTTTATAAATTTTACACAAAATAGTGAATTACAACCGATTTAAATAAAAATCCAAAACTTAAGAAATATTGCTGGACTTTTTTACCTATTTATTTTTCACATCTCTGACATTTCTCGTCATTCCACGTATACGTTAGATTGAAAGAATTGTAGATTTTGAAGGAAAGAAGTAAAGCAGCGGCAGAAAATGCCTTTATCTAGTTGTCCACTGACACCGGTCAGTCACAGTGGACAACAAGAGAAAGGTGCATCCGAGAACTGCTAAGAGGAATACGCAAATTTTACTCGTAAATGTATTCAACGCGACTATAAATCCTTAACTGATTTTTCTCCAAAACTATTCCGTTTCGCGTAAAGAGTGGAAATTTTACTAAACCGTTATATAAAACGGTCAGATGAAAACTCTCTTCCGCGATTTTCAACTAGGTTTTCGGTTATGGCGTTGCGATACACAAGCTTCGCATTAATTTTATTTCGAGGGTGTTGTTTCGCTCCTTTCTTATCGCGATTGCCGTAATTTTCAGTTATACAACAGCTTAGGTTCCTTCTTTCTCTTTATTATTTGATTCATTTATTCATTTTGGAAACGCAGGGTCGCGAAAGTGTGCCCTAGTTGAAATCGCAAACTGATTCCCACTACGAACGTTTCTATACGGAGTGACAACATCGCTGGTAATCGCAGATAAAGGTTAATGGAAGGTAATGGTTCGTATCTAACTCGTGGTCAAGTTAAATGGTTGATCCCACGTTACGCTTTATAGGAAAAAGCGTGCGTTTTCTGGGAGGAGTCGAAAACCCCTTTTCCATATACTTTTATTTTATTCCCTATGAGATCGTATATATATAGTTTGGTTTCCGTGCGAAGCTTTTCTTCAATAAGGGGAAGAGAACCACTCGCAGGGTTAGTAATTTGGGTTCGATTCGCGCTACTTGAAGAATAAAAACGGTTGAGGGCGATGCCAAACCACGCGAGAAAGAGCTTAAATATTCAACGGCACCTAATGTTATTTATTCGTAGCATATATTAAGGTTAAAGGTAATAAAATGCCACTACTTCGTCTAGGGTTTTTTCATTTTAGGCTTAACAAAGCACGGTATTGAACGATTATAAATAATACGAAACAAAACTGCTATAACCAACGCGCGGTGAGAGTTGGAAAACAATATATTGTCGCTTGAAATCTAAAAGGTCACATTTTTTTAAAGGGAGATTGAAATATCAACCACTTTAGATTTAGGCCCGAAAAAATATATTCCTTAATGGCATACTCAAAAAGAAGTTAAAGACACGAAAGAGATATTTTGAACTAGCTTCATCATCATAACCACACAGAAAACACCCAATATTTCGCAAAATCTTATGTACAAATTAACTTTCGATAACCCGACTTCTTGCGTTGTTTTTTAACACTTTCTAAAAATATCAACGAATATTTTGTATCTTCGGGATAAGAATAAAGTAACCAAATGTGAAGTTTCAACCTGGAAAATATTTCTTTACGGATTTGGGTAGAACATTCCAAAACTTTACAAATGCCCCCACTCGTGAAACAGATGTTGGATCATGGGTGGGATTTGAACCCACAGCCTTCCGATAGTGTGACCACGGGTCGGTGCATTTGTAACATCTAACGTGTGCTAACCAATCCTAAATTCCAAAACTTTAATCGAAAATTTGGTGGAACTATTAAAATATATAATTTTCTATGTAACAATGTTTGTCTGCGTGTCTGTCCGACACTAACGTTAAAGTTTAAACACAACCTAATCAAAATGAGAAAGGCTGAAGCGAATTGATACAAAATATTTAACTTCATTAAAAAAAAGTAGTTGATTGAAACAGAGTGTAGAAGCGCGACTTTTTATTTCAAACGCGCGGTTTTAAATTAAAATCGAAGCAATGTTAAAATTTCACGAATCTGTGGGGATTTAGATTCCCTTTAATGGGACAATGCAACCTAACAACAACTGATTTTTAATGGATTCCTTAATTATCGTTTAAATAGGCCTAATCCACTAGTAAAAAAAATAAATAAAACAAATATTAAACTAGAAATAAATTTAAAACTTACCTTGAAAATAGGCTTAACTGAATTATGGAGATTCTAAATATTTCGCATATAAGGGCTAGCGACCAATCGAATGTTATTCGAAGTCTCGTGGAGATCTCTCCTTAACGAAGTGCTCTTTGCTCATTGGTCGCTAGCCTAGGATCTCCATGAATCCAGCTAAGCCTATTTCCTGGTTAAATTTTAAATTTATTTCTAGTTTAATATTTGTTTGTATTTTTTTAACTGATGGATTAGGAATATTTAAACTATAAGGAATCGATTAAAAACCCCTTGTTGTTAGGTTGCATTCTCCCTTTAATGACGAAACTGATATTATTTTTCTTCTCACCGAATCATTTTTAATTACTTCTCTTAAGCCTCACTATTCTCGACTTCTCGAGGCCGAATTGATTTGGTTTATTCCTGGAAAATCGAGTTTTTGCTGGAGTTTCTCTCTGTATCGGAATCATTAAGAAACAATCGCGTGTTTGAGTGTTGCCCAGCCCACTATAAGCTATAAATAAGCAAAATAAAATTCGGAGTCGAGCCCGGTATAAGGCCCACCACACACTAAGTTCCTTAATTCTTTCATTTTGGTAAAGATTTGTCGAAATCGTATTGCATTATTGGTAAAGATTTGTCGAAATCGTATTGCATTATTGGTAAAGATTTGTCGAAATCATATTGAATTATTGGTAAAGATTTGTTAAGAGTATATTGAATTATTGGTAAGGATTTGTTAAAATTAAATTGGATTATTTGCAAAGATTTGTCAAAATTCTATTGGATTATTGGTAAAGATTTGTCAAAATCCTATTGGATTATTTGTAAAGATTTGTCAAAATCATATTAGATTATTTGTAAAGATTTGTCAAAATCCTGTTTAATTATTTTTAAAGATTTGTCAAAATCCTATTGGATTATTTGTAAAGATTTGTCAAAATTAATCTTTAAAAAAATAACGTATGGATTGTTCAGGGAAGGATTTGAACTAAACAGCTAGCTAATACCATCTTCAGACGATGCGTAATTAGCCATGGTTTAATGACTTTAATCAGATTTAACCAAGGTTTACATAGCCTTTTCAGTTCAATAAACCTCGGTTTATTTTGTATAAACCATGGTTAAATCTGATTAAACCGGCTAGTTACGTCTCGTCTGAAAAGGGTATAACCGTGTATCCGTACGAATGGCTTAATATATTATATTATATAATATTATATTATAATATATATAACATATATAATAATATATATATACAATATATATAATGTTATATTATATTTACATTAAAGCCAGTTGAGACCAATCCTCCAATCAGTTTTGTCAAAATTAAATATATTAAATCAGATTTCGCCATGTTAATCTCCATAGGGCGCCAATAAGGTATTATTTGGAGTATTTGGTTGATTGTAACCGGGTTTTCTTTCTCCTTAAAAGACATTTAAACAATATAATTATAATTTACGTAACTAATTACGAGGAAAAAAACAGGTCAGAATCAATAAAATTCTCAAAATAATACATTATATGAGTCCTATGGGAAAATAACATGTCGAATCTGGATTTTAAATATTTTATTTTGACAAAAATGATTAACGGATTGGTCTCAACGGGCTTTAATGGAAATAGGATCCCGAAATGTACCGAAATCCACCAAAAAAGTTCGAAACTTTATTTTTGTGCATTTTTGAGAAAACGAAAAAAGGGAAAATGAAATTTTCAAGTTTTCGCGGAGTTCCAAAAGGTCAAAAATAATTTCGAATTAAGACCATTCCGTTAATCATTTTTTTCAAAATAAAATATTTAAAATCCAGATTCGCCATTCTCATAGGGGATAGATAATGTATTATTTGAAGAATTGATTGATTCTGACCCGGGGGAGATTTCCGTTAACCAACCCCCCCCCCCCCACTAAATAACGATGATTATAGACTATTTAGGACCTGGGGAGTTCAGAAAAAATAATAAAAAAAATCTCAGACCAGCGGAAGTTTGAGAAAAACGTATTTGAAAATTTGAAATTCCCATGCTAAAATCCCATAGAATGCGCCATAGGTTTAATTACCAAGAACATTTTTAAGTATAATACTTTGGTATTATTCCAAAAACATAATTATTAAAGATTAAAGACAAAGACGAGTACTGAGCGAAGCCGGAAAGAGCCGCTATAGAGTCGGAATTATGACCAGTCGGATGCCGGTTAAAGCGGTCTAAGAACCGGGACGCACCCAAAAATAGGCTTTCTCTAAATCCCATGTTATTTTATGCAAATTAGCTCCGTATAACTTGAGATTTCAAGAATGGGTATTTTTTGGCCAATAAAACCAGGAATTATGTATCTGGAAATTGTTTTCCGATGTAAAAATCGTCTGCAGCCTATTTTATTGGCGAGTCGCTCTCGCGTCGTTAATTTATCCAAGGTTTTTTTACATAATTAGCATTAATTGTGTAAAATTAAAGATAGCGTTTTATTAGAATTCAGAAATCAAAAAACATTTAAATCATATTTTTAGATGTAATTAACTTTAGTAAATAATTTCAATATTTGAATGAATATTTGTAAAATTTAATTTCAATATTTGAAGCAATATTTGTAAAATTTTATTTCAATATTTGAATCAGTATTTGTAAAATTTAATTTCAAAACGTAATGAATATTAGAAATATATTTCTATTTTATAAATCTCGACATATTTTGCATTAATAATACGTAGACTTTATAATGATCCTTAATTAAAGCAATAATTAGTGTTTAATTATGTTAAATTTGTAGGTTTTGACGCAAAGTGGTGCAAATTTTTCTCAAAATTGAATTATAAATATTTTTAAGCGTAAATTATATCATAATAGCTTTGTAATTAAAGTTAATTGACAGAATTAAGTAAATGGAAATATTTTTTTTTCGCTTTATGAGGTTAAAAAGTGTTACTTTCGCTATGTAAAAGCACGAGGAGTGTTTTTAAGCGCTTATATATTCCTAATCAAGTTTAATCGCGAT
Organism: Odiellus spinosus; assembly: GCA_963920705.1. Classification (NCBI taxonomy): domain Eukaryota; kingdom Metazoa; phylum Arthropoda; class Arachnida; order Opiliones; family Phalangiidae; genus Odiellus; species Odiellus spinosus. The sequence goes on along the minus strand of OY987227.1, from coordinate 15,786,715 downwards.
TAAAATTTATCTAAATTAAAATTAAAATTGTTCGTATGTTCTCAAAAATAATTTTATCGGATAGCCCGTGTCCTAAAACCTAAGAATACGTATTTTTCTTTTTAATTTATCTTAAATAGGGCCCATAATAAAATTAAAACTAAAATTAAATTGCGTTTAAAGTTGTTAAATTAGATCTATGGAAATACTATGGCAGCATATCTCGTCCTGAAAGTTTCGTTTTGAGAACGAGTCTTTTCGCTAAAACCTAAATATTTGGCTTAATTTTAACGAATTTTAAATCCAAAATTATGTCATCTGATAGATTAGAGTACGAGGAATCCGATCGTGTTATTATAATTAACTTGAGACTAATAGTTAATTAGTTATTCAATTAGAAAGTTAAGCCTAACTTCTTTTTCAGTTCGAAAAATTGAATTAACGCTTATAATTAGATTAAATCTCGATTATATTTAAACAAAGCATATTTAATATAGTTAATTAACGCGCGAGAAACTCAAAAATGTTAATTTCATTATCCTGGGATAAGCGGTTAATTAGTTAGGTAATTAAGTTCAACGATTTTGACCAATTTTTTTTGTTTCGAAGTTTTTAAATATTTTTCCCGGCTTGAAATTAAGTCGCGTTTAAATACGATATACGTAAAAAAATCAATTAAGATACGGAGAATAAAATAAAATTAGACTCTTTATCCTACGACGATCCATTAATTAGTTATGAAAGAAAGTTTGGGACTAATTAAGCAATTTTTTTGATTACTAAATGTTTATAACGTTACTACGGCTTTAAAATAAAACATAATTAAGAAAATTAAACGTGTTTAGATTAATTCGCGCGCGGGGATTTCAAAAATGTTAGTTTCGACGCTCAAAAATAAGTATTTAATTTAATATTTAATTTAAATCAAACCCCCTCCGCATTTTCTTCAATTTTTTAGTTCACGGAGCTCGTTGTAATAGAGCGGAGCCTATAACCGAGTGGAAAAGTGTTTCTTTACTCCCTGGCCGCATTCAGTTTCTTCCACGAACAATTGAAGTTACTAGCGTTTACGCTAAAGATTGAATAGAGCGAGAAGGCGATAAACGGGAAATCTTAACCTCAGTTTTTCCTTTAGTTTCAACTAGGAAGGTTTCAATAAAGCTTCATTCGGTTTTTTGGATAAACGGAGGAAAACTAAAGAAAAGGGGGGCTGCACTTGAGAAGGGAATAAAATCCCCGGGGAAACTGGACAAAACTAATGAACTGATCGGTCTCAACTCGCTTTAATGGAAATAGGACCCCAAAATCAACCGAAATCCATCAAAAAAAGTTCCAGATTCAAAACTTTATTTTTGGCCATTTTCAAAAAAACGAAAAAACGAAAAAAAGGAAGAATGAAATTTTGTGATTTTCGCCGAGTTCGAAAATGTCAAAAATAAAGTTTCGAATCCGGAACTTTTTTTGATGGATTTCGGTTGGTTTTGAGGTCCTATTTCCATTAAAGCGAGTTGAGACCGATCAGTTCATTAGTTTGGTCAAAATAAAATATTTAAAATCCAGATTACCCATTATAAAAACCCATAGGGCGCGGATAATGTATTATTTTGAGTATCTAATTCATTCTGACCGGGTTTTTTTCCAAGTAATTAGTTACGCAAATTATAATTACGTCGTTTAAGTGTCTTTTAACGAGAAAAAAACCGGTTAAAATCAACCAAATAATTCAAATAAAACATTAATTGTTGGCCCTATGGAGATTAACATGGCGAAATCTGATTTTAAATATTTTATTTTGACAAAACTAATGAACTGATCGGTCTCAACTCGCTTTAATGGAAATAGGACCCCAAAACCAACCGAAATCCATCAAAAAAAGTTCCAGATTCGAAACTTTATTTTTGGTCATTTTCAAAAAAGCGAAAAAACGAAAAAAGGGAGAATGAAATTTTGTGATTTTCGCCGAGTTCGAAAATGTCAAAAATAAAGTTTCGAATCCGGAACTTTTTTTGATGGATTTCGGTTGGTTTTGAGGTCCAATTTCCATTAAAGCGAGTTGAGACCGATCAGTTCATTAGTTTGGTCAATATAAAATATTTAAAATCCAGATTCCCCATTATAAAAAACCCATAGGGCGCGGATAATGTATTATTTTGAGTATCTAATTCATTCTGACCGGGTTTTTTTCCTAGTAATTAGTTACGCAAATTATAATTACGTCGTTTAAGTGTCTTTTAACGAGAAAAAACCCGGTTAAAATCTACCAAATAATTCAAATAAAACATTAATTGTTGGCCCTATGGAGATTAACATGGCGAAATCTGATTTTAAATATTTTATTTTGACAAAACTAATGAACTGATCGGTCTCAACTCGCTTTAATGGAAATAGGACCCCAAAATCAACCGAAATCCATCAAAAAAAGTTCCAGATTCAAAACTTTATTTTTGGAAATTTTCAAAAAAACGAAAAAACCAAAAAAAGGAAGAATGAAATTTTGTGATTTTCGCCGAGTTCGAAAATGTCAAAAATAAAGTTTCGAATCCGGAACTTTTTTTGATGGATTTCGGTTGGTTTTGAGGTCCTATTTCCATTAAAGCGAATTGAGACCGATCAGTTCATTAGTTTGGTCAAAATAAAATATTTAAAATCCAGATTCCCCATTATAAAAAACCCATAGGGCGCGAGTTGAGACCGATCAGTTCATTAGTTTTGTCCAAATAAAATATTTAAAATCAGATTTCGCCATGTTAATCTCCATAGGGCCAACAATTAATGTTTTATTTGAATTATTTGGTTGATTTTAACCGGGTTTTTTCTCGTTAAAAGACACATAAACGACGTAATTATAATTTGCGTAACTAATTACTTGGAAAAAAACCCGGTCAGAATGAATTAGATACTCAAAATAATACATTATCCGCGCCCTATGGGTTTTTATAATGGGGAATCTGGATTTTAAATATTTTATTTTGACCAAACTAATGAACTGATCGGTCTCAACTCGCTTTAATGGAAATAGAACCTCAAAACCAACCGAAATCTACCAAAAAAGTTCCAGATTCGAAACTTTATTTTTGGTCATTTTCAAAAAAGCGAAAAAACGAAAAAAGGGAGAATGAAATTTTGTGATTTTCGCCGAGTTCGAAAATGTCAAAAACAAAGTTTCGAATCCGGAACTTTTTTTGATGGATTTCGGTTGGTTTTGAGGTGCTATTTCCATTAAAGCGAGTTGAGACCGATCAGTTCATTAGTTTGGTCAAAATAAAATATTTAAAATCCAGATTCCCCATAATAAAAACCCATAGGGCGCGGATAATGTATTATTTTGAGTATCTAATTCATTCTGACCGGGTTTTTTTTTTCAAGTAATTAGTTACGCAAATTATAATTACGTCGTTTAAGTGTCTTTTAACGAGAAAAAACCCGGTTAAAATCAACCAAATAATTCAAATAAAACATTAATTGTTGGCCCTATGGAGATTAACATGGCGAAATCTGATTTTAAATATTTTATTTTGACAAAACTAATGAACTGATCGGTCTCAACTCGCTTTAATGGAAATAGGACCCCAAAATCAACCGAAATCCATCAAAAAAAGTTCCAGATTCGAAACTTTATTTTTGGCCATTTTCAAAAAAAACGAAAAAACGAAAAAAAGGAAGAATGAAATTTTGTGATTTTCGCCGAGTTCGAAAATGTCAAAAATAAAGTTTCGAATCCGGAACTTTTTTTGATGGATTTCGGTTGGTTTTGAGGTCCTATTTCCATTAAAGCGAGTTGCGACCGATCAGTTCATTAGTTTTGTCAAAATAAAATATTTAAAATCCAGATTACCCATTATAAAAACCCATAGGGCGCGGATAATGTATTATTTTGAGTATCTAATTCATTCTGACCGGGTTTTTTTCCAAGTAATTAGTTACGCAAATTATAATTACGTCGTTTAAGTGTCTTTTAACGAGAAAAAAACCGGTTAAAATCAACCAAATAATTCAAATAAAACATTAATTGTTGGCCCTATGGAGATTAACATGGCGAAATCTGATTTTAAATATTTTATTTTGACAAAACTAATGAACTGATCGGTCTCAACTCGCTTTAATGGAAATAGGACCCCAAAACCAACCGAAATCCATCAAAAAAGTTCCAGATTCGAAACTTTATTTTTGGTCATTTTCAAAAAAGCGAAAAAACGAAAAAAGGGAGAATGAAATTTTGTGATTTTCGCCGAGTTCGAAAATGTCAAAAATAAAGTTTCGAATCCGGAACTTTTTTTGATGGATTTCGGTTGGTTTTGAGGTCCTATTTCCATTAAAGCGAGTTGAGACCGATCAGTTCATTAGTTTGGTCAAAATAAAATATTTAAAATCCAGATTCCCCATTATAAAAAACCCATAGGGCGCGGATAATGTATTATTTTGAGTATCTAATTCATTCTGACCGGGTTTTTTTCCTAGTAATTAGTTACGCAAATTATAATTACGTCGTTTAAGTGTCTTTTAACGAGAAAAAACCCGGTTAAAATCTACCAAATAATTCAAATAAAACATTAATTGTTGGCCCTATGGAGATTAACATGGCGAAATCTGATTTTAAATATTTTATTTTGACAAAACTAATGAACTGATCGGTCTCAACTCGCTTTAATGGAAATAGGACCCCAAAATCAACCGAAATCCATCAAAAAAAGTTCCAGATTCGAAACTTTATTTTTGGCCATTTTCAAAAAAACGAAAAAACGAAAAAAAGGAAGAATGAAATTTTGTGATTTTCGCCGAGTTCGAAAATGTCAAAAATAAAGTTTCGAATCCGGAACTTTTTTTGATGGATTTCGGTTGGTTTTGAGGTCCTATTTCCATTAAAGCGAGTTGAGACCGATCAGTTCATTAGTTTGGTCAAAATAAAATATTTAAAATCCAGATTCCCCATTATAAAAACCCATAGGGCGCGGATAATGTATTATTTTGAGTATCTAATTCATTCTGACCGGGTTTTTTCCTCGTAATTAGTTACGTAAATAATAATTACGACGTTTAAGTGTCTTTCAATAAGAAAAAACCCGGGTAAAATCAACCAAATAATTCAAATAAAACATTAATTGTTGGCCCTATGGAGATTAACGTGGCGAAATCTGATTTTAAATATTTTATTTTGACAAAACTAACGAACTGATCGGTCTGAACTCGCTTTAATGGAAATATGACCCCAAAACCAACCGAAATCCATCAAAAAAAGTTCCAGATTCGAAACTTTATTTTTGGTCATTTTCAAAAAAGCGAAAAAACGAAAAAAGGGAGAATGAAATTTTGTGATTTTCGCCGAGTTCGAAAATGTCAAAAATAAAGTTTCGATTCCGGAACTTTTTTTGATGGATTTCGGTTGGTTTTGAGGTCCTATTTCCATTAAAGCGAGTTGAGACCGATCAGTTCATTAGTTTGGTCAAAATAAAATATTTAAAATCCAGATTCCCCATTATAAAAAACCCATAGGGCGCGGATAATGTATTATTTTGAGTATCTAATTCATTCTGACCGGGTTTTTTTCCTAGTAATTAGTTACGCAAATTATAATTACGTCGTTTAAGTGTCTTTTAACGAGAAAAAACCCGGTTAAAATCTACCAAATAATTCAAATAAAACATTAATTGTTGGCCCTATGGAGATTAACATGGCGAAATCTGATTTTAAATATTTTATTTTGACAAAACTAATGAACTGATCGGTCTCAACTCGCTTTAATGGAAATAGGACCCCAAAATCAACCGAAATCCATCAAAAAAAGTTCCAGATTCGAAACTTTATTTTTGGCCATTTTCAAAAAAACGAAAAAACGAAAAAAAGGAAGAATGAAATTTTGTGATTTTCGCCGAGTTCGAAAATGTCAAAAATAAAGTTTCGAATCCGGAACTTTTTTTGATGGATTTCGGTTGGTTTTGAGGTCCTATTTCCATTAAAGCGAGTTGAGACCGATCAGTTCATTAGTTTGGTCAAAATAAAATATTTAAAATCCAGATTCCCCATTATAAAAACCCATAGGGCGCGGATAATGTATTATTTTGAGTATCTAATTCATTCTGACCGGGTTTTTTCCTCGTAATTAGTTACGTAAATAATAATTACGACGTTTAAGTGTCTTTCAATAAGAAAAAACCCGGGTAAAATCAACCAAATAATTCAAATAAAACATTAATTGTTGGCCCTATGGAGATTAACGTGGCGAAATCTGATTTTAAATATTTTATTTTGACAAAACTAACGAACTGATCGGTCTGAACTCGCTTTAATGGAAATAGGACCCCAAAACCAACCGAAATCCATCAAAAAAAGTTCCAGATTCGAAACTTTATTTTTGGTCATTTTCAAAAAAGCGAAAAAAACGAAAAAAGGGAGAATGAAATTTTGTGATTTTCGCCGAGTTCGAAAATGTCAAAAATAAAGTTTCGAATCTGAAACCTTTTTTACTGGTTTTATATTGGATTTGGGGTCCTATTTCCATTAAAGCGAGTTGAGACCGATCAGTTCATTATTTTTGTCAAAATAAAATATTTTAAATTTAGATTCCCCATTATAAAAACCCATAGGGCGCGGATAATGTATTATTTTGAGTATCTAGTTCATTCTGACGAAGATTTTTTTCTCGAAATTAAAATTGCGAATGGGGGCCATAGTGAATGGGAACCCTTTATAGATAAGGGTCAATAGAGGAAGGTGACTAAAGTGAAAGGGCGATAGCTTTTCAGTGACTCCAAAGACGAGCTTCTCCCCCGTTTCCCCCAATTTTAGGGTTAAATTAATTTGATAATATTTAATTGGAAGTAGTAAACTAGTGTTTTCTAGAATTAAAACCGCGGAACGTATATTTCGAGAACTGTTCCCCTCGAACCCTCACCCCATTTAGCCTATAAAATGGTAAAAATTTCGAACGCGTTTGTTTTTTTTTTTTTTTTTTTTTTTTTTTTTTTCAAATTAAAACATGAAGCATTCGGTAAATCGTAAGTCTTGGCTATGTAAAGGGGGGGTTTCCGTTAACGATGGTTATAGACTATTTAGGACCTGGGGAGTTCAGAAAAAATAATAAAAAAATATCCGACCACCGGAAGTTTGAGAAAAACGTATAGTCCTGGTCGATTTACCGGAAATGGGCCCTTGTCTCTCATAGCCGCGCCGCCATCTTTTTGTAGTAACAGGTTGCCAGACTATTTCTAATTTTATTTCCCACCAAATTCAAGTTGTTAGTCCAACGCTTCCTATATGATAAAGTATAGGAGGCGTTGGTTAGTCTGTAGCTATTTTCACACTACAAAAAGATGGCGGACGATCACGTGACAAAAGGTTTTCCCCGCCAAAATTTTCGCGAGGTTCTCTAGACTTCCGGTTTTGGAAATCGACCAGGACTACTAAAATAGTAAAATCCCATAGAATGCGCAATAGGTTTGGTTACGTTGGGTTAGGTTAGGTTAGCTTTTTTTAGGTTGTTTTGGTTAGAATCTATGGGATTTAATACGCAAACTTCAAATTTTGAAATGCGTTTTTCTCAAACTTCCGATGGTTGAAGATTTTTTTAAGTATTTTTTCTGAACTCCTCAGGTCCTAATTAGTTCAAAACCATCGTTATTTTGTGGGGGTCGGTTATCGGAAACCTTGCCCTGACCTGGTTTTAGTTACGTAAAGTATCGTTTAAATGCCTTTTAACCTGAGAAAAAAAAAAAAAAAAAAACGGTTAAAATCAACCAAATGCTCCAAACAATATCTTATACCGAAAGAATTTGATTGGTTTCACCTGGTATTTTGATTATGGCTAGTTTTTCCCTCGTAAATTAGTTACGTAAATTATAATAAAACCATTTAAACGTCTTTTAACGAATAACTGACGTATTTGCTAGAATTTAAACGTGTTTTTTCGTCAAAATGAAATATTTATTATTTAATATGTCATAAATAATATCATTTATTATGGATAGTCTAAACAAAAAAATTCTTAATATCAGCAAAAACATACCATTTTTGTTCAAGTGTTAAATGCTAGGACCTTACAGCTCTTGTTGTCACAAAATTAGAAGTAATTTAATAAGAACAATTTCGATTGAAGTTCTGAAACATCCTGATACTTGCTTAATTTTAACTTAAAAGAGGCAAAACTTGAGAAGAAAACTATTGAGAAACAATATTTTTTTGACAGTGAATTCCATTTAACAATAGTCTATAATACTTTGGTAGGACTGTATCAACTCCCGTAAACTTAACACAATATACATAACAATTTATTTTAATTCTTATACCCCTCTATTATTGGTTAATTTAAAATAATTTTGTAACTACAAGGAGCTGTTAAGGCACTACGCCCTAGTTCCTCCCTAACAAAGAAAAAGAAAAAGGTTGAATATCCTAAACCTGGAAATAACAAGAGGTAAAAGGTTCATGGACACTAGCTCTTTTCAATTACACTTCATTTCGAAACTTCATTTTTGAAAAAACATCAAGAGCCAAAATGTTCCCTTGCTTGGACACTAATGTAATGTTTTTACGATGCGTTACCGCCATCTAGGTTTGGTATGCGGAGTGACCAAATTATTCTCTAGTCGTCTGCTATAACCATTGACAATACAAGGCCTAATCAAGCCGGGAGTGGTGGCGCACTCCTGTAAACTGGCGTCTCAGTGGCAAGGTCTGGGTGTTGTCCTGCTCGAATCGCAGGTCCCTTGCCCATAGGGAGTGTTGCGAATGGTCCGCGACGGAATGGTCCTTCCTCTTCCCCATTCCCATCTCCTTCCGTCGCGTGGGCAATTCCCAGTCCTAATCCCTGCGTAGTTACTTACCATAACTGAGTTGCTCAAGGCCTTACGCCTTGGCGCCACACCTGGTTCGCAATCGCGACCGCTGTCCGGGCGTAAAGACGTTACGTTACACGCCGAAAAAAAAAAAAAAAAAAAAAAAAAAAAAAAAAAAAAAAAAAAGGCCTAATCAATAATCATGGCCCCGTATTATTTTGAAGGGCATTTTGGTGGGAAAAATTAGGATAAGTATTCGACACGTGTTTTCTTCCCAATTAAATAATCACACGATGTGCGATGATATTGCGAAACAAAAGATTCCCCCGGAAAGCGATTTTAATCGTCTATTCGAAGAAACTATACTGAAACGAAACCCTTTCCAGGATTCTCAAACTATCCACGACATCGATTTTAACTCATTTAAAAGTGATGGAGTTCGATCACTAATTGCTCAAGTAGATTTTGCATCAAGAACCAACAGGTTAGAAACTTAGTACCGAAAATTAATCATTTATATAACAATGTGTAATATTCCTAAGGATTTCTCCATTGTGCTCACAAGAAATACAGAAACAATTAATAGATGATTATAGAAATATAGTAGACAATCCCAATGGTAATCATGTAAATGATTCTAATTTAACAACACGAAAACTTATTATTATTATTATTTTCAAGGACTTAACAACTATTCGGAGGAAGCCCTTGCCATTTGTAACCACAGAAAAAATGGTTAGTAAATTTGCTTCATTAGCAACCATAGTAATCTGATGATTAATTCTGGTTAATTGCAGAAAGCTCTGCGTGGAAATCATCTCTGACAGGACTATCGGGAAAAGATATGATAAAAAAATATGGGAAAAACATAAAGCCTATTGTATTATTATATAATATGAGCCAAAATTGATTTTATAAACAACTAAGAATTATATTTTTAAATATTTCAGAAACAAAATACGCAATATGAAGAACTATTCTTAAAAGATTTGGAAAAGCTAAAGGTTAAAAGTGATGATACAAGAACTACTAAGAAATTGATTGTTAATAAAACTACAAACGTCGCTAAAGTCGAAGAAAGTGCCTCGAAACCGGGTTGTTCTTTTTATCAAAATAACTCCTACCAGAGATCCGACAAGCAAAATCCACAATTTGTCAAAGAAAATCACGTAAATAAACCTAGTCATCAGACGTTTTCGAATCCGCCAAAAAGAAAAAAAGAACTAGGTAAAGATTAAGAATAATAATAATTAATACAAATTTCTTAATAAATTTTCTTGTATCTATTTCAAGATACAGAGGATTCAATTTCTTTCAAAACAGCAAAAGATGTTTGGGTAATTTTATTTTTCTACTTAAAATTAATATTCATACTCATTATGATAATAAAATAATTATATAAGTTAAAATAACTGAATTTACATGACAGTTTGTTGATCACCAAAAGAAAAACAATAACCAACCAGCTCAAACTTCATTGGAATATGGTTCAAATCGGAAAACTTTGGGGGCCAGGTAAACACGATTTAATTGGTCAAATTTAATTTATTACTCCTAGCCAATTTTAAAAATTGTTCCACGTATATTTTTCATTACAGACCAAGTGGATTAAACCGAAAATTTGTCCCACCTATTGCAAATACTAATAACAGTAGTGATAAAGGTCAAGATGAAAATTTTACAGCTGGTCCTACCATTTTTAAAAAAGGAGATAAAATTTACGAGTTTGAAGCTGATAAACTTAAAAATATTGATCCCAAAATGTTGGAAGTCATGGTTAATGAGGTATATTAATATAAAGTATAAACTTAATTAAATAATAAATGAATAATTTAAATATTTGTAAAGATTTTGGATGATGGACCCCCTATTACTTGGGATGATATAGCCGGATTAGAATTTGCCAAAAAAACTATCCAAGAAATTGTAGTTTGGCCATTATTGAGACCGTAATTTATGCCTAGGAATAAAAGAAATATAATCTTATTAACTAATCTCATAATAATTCTAAACCTTTTAGGGACATTTTTAAAGGGCTTAGAGGGCCACCAAAAGGCATTCTTCTTTTTGGCCCGCCAGGTACTGGTAAAACTCTAATTGGAAAATGTATAGCAAGCCAGGTATGTTTAAATTTGAGTATAATAATTGAATTTGATAGTATAAGCTTAATGTATTATGAATTTGATGAAAGGGATAATGAAGTTTGACAACAAATGATATTCTGTAAATTTTTTATCATTAAAATAGGTCTGATTAACTGAAGAAAATTAACAAACAGCTATTAACCGAGAAATCGCTCTTTAACTTACTCAGAAAATCGTCTAATTAACCGAGATTTAATCTGATTTAACTGAGGTTTATTGAACTGAGATTTAAGGCTATGTAAACCTCGGTTAAATATGATTAACCCGGCTAATTACACCTCATCTGAAAAGGGTACTGTTTGAAATCTTGCTGTTAAACAAGTATCCAACAGACTTTATTCCTAGCTATAGTAAATTTTTTCAAACTTTTTTTTATTAGTGAATAACAATATAAGACTTATTTTGATAAGGAATAGATTTCAATCACTTGTTGATGGGCTTCATTCTCCCTTTAATTAAATCTGTTTTCATTTTTCAGTCTAAATCTACATTTTTCAGTATAAGTGCGAGTAGTTTGACTTCAAAATGGGTTAGTTTAGTTTAATGGTTTATATTAGGATTACGTAACTAATTAATAAACAAATTTCAATATATTGACAGATTGGAGAAGGGGAGAAATTAGTTCGTGCCTTATTCGCGGTAGCCCGCATTCTCCAACCATCTGTAGTTTTTATAGGTGGATAATAATTTACAAAATCAAAGTTTAGTTAAAAGGACCCAAGCTATGACGGTGGAAGTATTTTTAAAAACGTCACAGTGACGTTAATTGTTAGAAGTAACAGAGACATTTTCAAACTGACTCCTTAGCTTGAGTTCCTTTAAAATTGGTTATTTTTGAGCAGGAAAAAAAAAAAAAAAAATAATAATAATAATAAATTGTAATTATTCAGATGAAATTGATTCCCTTTTAAGTCAACGTGGCTCGGACGAACACGAATCATCTCGTCGACTTAAAACTGAATTTCTAGTTCAATTGGATGGCGCAAGCACATCCAGTGATGACAGTATTCTAATTGTTGGAGCGACTAATAGGTATTTTCATTAATTTGACTGGTTCCCTGAGCATTTCGCAACTGCTATATCACTTGTCTTTAAGGTGTTTTCTACAGGCAAAGGCTGGTCTGGTTGAAGACTTATTTTTGATCTTAGCTTATTGATTATATTTCTTTAGACCTCAAGAGTTAGATGAAGCCGCTCGAAGACGACTGGTGAAACGCTTATATATTCCATTACCTGAAGGGAAAGCCCGTAAAACTATAGTGACTCGACTTTTAAATCAACTTCCGCATTCGTTAAATGCTCAGGATTTAGATTTAATTTGCGAAAAAACTGACGGTTATTCGGGTGCTGATATGGCTAATTTATGCAAGGAAGCTGCTTTGGGACCACTTCGAGAGCTTAATTTCAAAGATATTGAGAGCATTCCCTCGGATGAAGTACTAGATTTTAATTTTTAATTTATACAAATTTTTATTATGAGTTTAAATCGAATTTTTTTTCCCTAGCTGAGGCCTGTAACTGTTGAAGATTTTCTCTCAGCTCTGAGTCAAGTTAGAGCTAGCGTTTCAGAGGCGGATTTGGAGACTTACCTCCGTTGGAATAAGGATTTCGGGAGTAATATCGTAACTGCCAAATGATTTAGAAATTTCGGACGTAACACTCTTTATTTCAAAAATACTTGTACTTAGTTTTCCATTTTAAATACATTAATTTGGAGAAAGATATCGGGTTCTTTTTATTACTTCGTTTGAGAAGTACCAACAATGGAAAATATTTTTAATGAAAAATGGAATATGATATTCTGAAACTTTGGAAATAATTATAGTGGAAGGAGGATATTAAATTATGATACAAATAATTTCCCTCATTTTAAAAACTCCTTAATTTTAAGGAAATAATACGCAATAAAAATTAGGATGATTAACTTCCCTGAAAGAAAAAAGGGGAATAAAGGAAAGGTCTCAAATTTTTTTTTTTGGATTTTCAAAATATTAGAGAGCTTCAAAATTGGAAAACAAATAAGAAATTCATGAATTAACACAGAAATTAAAGAAAAAAAAAAAAAAAAATCATGGCTAAGTTTGTTCTCATTTTGAAGTTCTGTGAGCTTTAGTAATTTCGTAAAACTTGTCCTTAAAGGGACCAGGAAACCTAGGTTCGAGAATTTGAGTTGAACGATTTTTAAGGTTGAAAATACCATACAAAATGGATAATATATAAATTTTGGGTTGAGGGTGCTCACTTTTGGCGGGAGTGTTGCCATGGTTACACTTTTAAAGAGTGGACGCCTCCAGCCTAAGGGTGATTGGCCATTGAATTTATTTGAAATTTAGATTTGACTTGTTCCTATTGATTTTGAGGGCTATATATTGATACTTCAAACTAACATATAATTGGAGATTTGTTTTAAATTTCCTGGTTTAACTTAATAAAAATTAGCCAATTTGAAAACTGGTTTCCTGGTCCCTTTAAAGGCATTCTAAATAAAAGAGAAAACCAATATATTAAGTGACGATATACAATGATGTATGATAAAAAATAATATTGAGCCATTTTTTTCCATTTATAAGATATTGCAAGACCAATTAGCTGGGTCTTTGTTGGGAAGGGTATCGATCTTCTTTATGGCATCAGTGATTTGGCTTGCTGTGGTTTCGACTTCCATATCATCATCAGAAATAGGTTGAGATTCTTCCACTTCAATAACTTCCTTCCCATTTTTAGATCCATCTATTTGAGAGGAGTCCAATACTGGAGAAGCATCTTCTTTGCGCAGATCTTGTTCATTCAGGCTCTGATGAAGAGATTTTCTGACCCGATAACTCCCTCGTTTCTTGATACTACGCAAAGCTGATGTTTCTAGGGCATCTTTTTCCTCTAGCTCCTCTTGTAGGGTATTTTCGTTCAAGCTTTTATGAAGCGAAGATCTTTTCCGGTGACTGCGCTTTGAAGTGGTACCATTTCCATTGGAGACTGGGCTTTCTAAAGCTAACTGAATCTTCCGGGCTTCAGTGGTTAGTATTTCAACGCCAGCCAGATTATTTTTGTAAGTTTTCCTCTTCAGTTTCGTTTCGCTACGGACATGTGAGCCTTTAGGACGGCCTCGGGAGACAATGTTGGATTGATTTTTGTGAACCCAAGGAGAAGACACATTGTTTCGGGGGGTTTTACGGGTGGAAAAGCCTCCGGCATTCGATGATTTTGCTTTCATTCTTCGGCTGAAAAGTTAAAACCAATAATGTTGCAATGGTTGGCTTAGTGCGTAACGTAATAAAAAAAGTGCTTGTGAATAAACAGACTGAAACTTCCCATTGAAATGGTGCGTTTTTATTTTACACATTTCAGCATATATATTTCTTTCCTAATAAGGTAACTACAACTACATCCATGTATGTAATTTGTAAACTGGAGTGTTCACCATTTATAGGCAAGGCTTATTGTCGTATTATATGTTGATAATTACAATTCTTAAGTAAATAATTTACGTAGTATCTTGAAATGAAAGTGAAACATTATTGAGCTTCGAAAAACTTCACTATACAAATAACGGCCGCTTTAATTTGAAGTATCCACGAAGCTTTTTTTTATTATTTTTTTTAATAAGTAAAATCATTCTTCAACGACGTTCTGGAAGTCTAATATTTACCACGTTAGTTTAATTAAAAACTTTTAAATTGCCGTTTGGTTTTATTTTCTTTTCAGCCTTAAAATTATAGAGTACTGTGGAAGTTCCCTATAATTTTTGGTTAGATTGTTTAACGTAGAATTTTATTTTTTTATTTGAGCTACGTATCACAGAATTTTTATATATTCTCTTAACTGGAACTCATCTTTGGGGAAAAGGTGGTAATTAGGAAATTACCCTTTCAGCTTGTTGTTTCGTTTGTTTCTACTCTCGTCTAGTATTAATTTTTGGTATTGAAATGGATGTTAAGATTTAAAAAAAATTTTAGTGCTAGACTCTTTTAGACCATTCAATCTACATGATCTTGGAAGATGAGACGAACGTATCCCGGATAATCCACCAAAGGAGTCGCGCAAAATGGGCAGGCGCCGTGGAATCCATTAGTACCATGAGGTATGGGAACGTTTGACCAGAATTTGACGGTCATTTCGGAAGCCATGTGGCCGCAAGGATTGAAAGCGTAGTTGGGAACAGCGCAATCTACGTAGAAGGCGGGTTCGATACCCATGCACAGCTTGACCACAGGACCAACACTCAGGCACATTGGACAGGTTCTGGTATTAGTGTTTATATCCAATCCCCAATCGTGTAATCCTTGCACATGTCCGCATTTGAGGTAAACGTAGGGTTGCTTTTCGCTAGTGCTCAACGTGGATTTCCTAGGAATAACTAAAGTGTTGAGACCAACTGGGCACTGGGGCCGTCCGGCGTTTAATTCGTCAATCTGTTCTTCTAAATGCTTGTAAGTGGGAGACTTGCTCAATCCTTCTACCGATCTCCAGAGTAAAGTAGCTCCGCACAAATCTATCAGAGTCCCATCTTGTAGATCATTTGATTCATCATTTATTTTAGGCCCTTTCTGAGCGGCTGACCTAGATTCCCTCAAGGCGTAGACTCCCCCTCCTACGGATATTTCTCTCCATATGCCAGGATGGAAGCCTCCGCAAAAAGTGCCCCCTCTTGGGTGCATGATTAATATTCCATTTGTAGTCAAGCCGTCAATTTCTCCATTTTGTTGCCACTTGGTAGCTTTTTCCCCCAAGAAAATATTTCTCGATGAATCAAAGCCAGCAGCATATACTCTAGCCGTGTAATTAGGAACCCTATCAACCAGGATTCTGCAAGCAAAACGCGAAATGGTACTCTGAGTCACTTTAGAATCCGACTGTTTGGCACCCGGAACCGTATCCATAACGACAAAATCAATGGGACTTTCGGAAGACCGACCAATCTGAAACATGTCTGTGTCTTCATCATTGCAATATTCAACAATTACCGCTTGGTTTCGAGACAGCGTATAGGATATAGAATGCTGAGTACTATCCAAAATGGCTTTGGTAGATTGGGGTGTTTTGACAATGTAATGTTTTGACTTTTTAACGCCATTAGCCACGGGTCTGCGATAAAGAACAAACTTACTACGTCTGCGGCCTTTCTCTCCTTGAGGTAAGAAACCATTGTAGCCTAAAATAACTAATTCGCCGTATTTAATCGGTTGGCCCGTGACACCTACATTACTAACAATGTTCCTGGGAATTTGCGCGGAAACTGCGGTACTTTCCGACTCAGGGCCTTGGTTTGTTTGTTCCTTGAGTTCATTCTTCGAGTTGGCATTGCCGAGGCCCAACAAATGTTGCGGAGTACTGGGGCCCGAACTATCGCTCGATTTCTCGATAGACGAAGAAGTGTGAAGACTCATTTCAAAAGAACTTTCGCGTTTTTTTTTTTTTTGGGAAAATTAACTTTCAAATATTCCGATATTTCCGTAACTTTCGATCTCCATTGTTTGGCATGTTTTCTTGAAACGGAAGGACAATCCCGACGCGGTTTATCACGAAATTTTGTAGGCTTACAAAGCCCGTACCAAGCTCAAGCCTATGACGCCATCGCGTTATCTCTATCTAGCGTCTTCTGCCCTCCCCCAAGTTTTTCCCCCGGAATTTCCCATCCCCACGACCCAACCCGATTTTTACTTCGCCCAAAGTTACTTTCTTTTCCCCATTTTAGCCCCCCAGAACAAAGCTTCCGTCGGGGCAGAAATTTTTGTTTGTGGGAAACTGGGAAAAAAAATCTTACAATCCCCCATCACGCTAAAAAGTTTTTGGAAGCCTAAGAAATTGAAATAGGCTTAATACTCAAGATACCAGATATAAGAGACATTTTTTTTCCTCTTCTTTTGTGGTCCTCTTCACTCCGAAAGAAAGTGTTTTTTCTTGGCAGTGTCTCAAACAGTTGTCTGAAGACTGAACTTGCACTCTTTTCTACTTTCTAGGCCTAATTTATCATAATAAAAGGTCATATACCTTTCTGAATGAAGTTCCAAAGTGAAAAATTTCGTCCTTCAACTTCCAAAGAGAAATGCCCACCAAAATATTTGAAATTCGAGACCTTACACCTAAAGGGAATGACAAAAAGGAATATAGGCTACAGTATGAACATGTTACATGTACATCACTCAACATATTTTGGATACATGCATCAAAAGCTGAAAATAATATCAAAACTTATTTAGCTACTTATTTTCAATTAATTAAACTCAATTCTTCACATTAATGAAATGTCTAGTTAAAATTTTAACGATAATTAATGCTTTTTGTCATTAATTATAATTAAACTGTTAAACAAACCTGGATATGCACCTCTTCTGAAGATCCGCTTCTCTTTTCCCTTATTCTCTAAAGTCTACTCTAAACCTACTAAACCCCCTTTGAAGTTTGACGGGATCCCTCTAGAAGGCGCTCAAAACTAAAATCACCAATCATTGGGACTGGAAATAAATTTAACTGACTGAAAGTCGGTAGAGTCACTAGAGTGTAGTCTACGTATACTCCCTCTTTAGTACAATCGACTCCCTTAAGTATATGGAAGGGAGAGGGGACTAGGCCTTTGGCAACGTAACTCGATTGAGCAGACAATGTTTACTTTTAAAGCACCCAGTATTGGCTGAAATCATTTTATACAGCATACAGACATATTTTCAAATATTCGTAAGCTACCCCAAATATTGAGGTTTTTACGCCCCGCCTTTATCGCAATGGCCGACACTTTTCTTTGATTGAGCAGACAATGTTTACATTTTTAGGGCACGCTATTGGCTAAAAGCATTGGGAAATAAAGAGCGTGTCAAGGGTCAACAAGTTGGATACGATATTAATCGGAAAAGAAAAGAATTATAAACATTTAAGCTTATTGTTAAAAGCTCAACAATTAAGCAGTGGACTGGATACTAATTTTACTAAATGGTTTCTAGACTCGCCATTGGCTAAAGTCCTACGACAATTCGGTGAGTCGGTGACGCTATAAAAGTGTGGACTATTCCATTTTAGAAAATTGAGGGGTCCCGTATATTTTTACAGCCCCAGTATGCTACGGATATAATTCAACTTCCAGTGAAAAATTAGTACAATATCTGAGAAAACTCCGACTGGTAGAAATTACAATTTAAATAATTAAGTAGAATTAACGAATTTAATTATATTCTAAATGAATGAATATTATTCTACGTATTATTAGGCATCGGTATATATAAATTAATTAATTTTGAATCAATATTTGTAGAATTTAATTATACATTTTGTATCAATAATACCAAAAGGGGATAGGATACTCCTATCCTATCCCCTTTTGATACTCCTATCCCCTTTTGATAATACTTCATAAAGATAAAGGTCCATAATTGGGAAATAAAGCGATAATTTTAAGGTAAATTAATGATTTTTGAAGCAAAGTCTCTGGGTTACATTTGTAAATCGTATTTACTAGCTTGCAGAGTGTTTTGCCTGGTATTTTAGTATATAAAATTCCATAAATTACTACCAAAATTCTACGCCTTTTAAATTTGATGATTTGGTATTTGGTTCGTAGTTCTAACTGTTAATCACGTTGTTCGGCGCCAAACGTTTGAATTTCCACGGTCAATATATAGGCGAAGTTGACTTTCCCACTTTGAAACGTGATTTTAGTTGGCCTTTGTGCTTCCTTGGACGCGAAGACATTTCCGGCGTCTGCGTGAAAACAGAACTTGAAACTAAAATTAAATTAGTAAATTTTATTATTCATCTTTTCAATCGCAGAGTGAGCTGAGAAGTTACGGTGGCTGCCATATTGTTGAAATTGGTTTAAATATGGAAATAGTTAATTGTAGCGCTTGTGATCATGGTAAGTAAATGCACCTTGGTCTAAATTTTATTTGGTTTTATGGATGATTAGAATTTAAAATTGTATACAAAGGTAAGCCATGTTACCTTAAAACTGGTGCTACTGAAGGCTCATTGCAATTTGGGATGAGCTTCTATGTGTGTTCGAACTATGGAAAAAATTGCAATTTTAAGATACGTACTACCATGAAACCTACTTCATGCGAGAAGCATCAAGGAGAAATGTGTGAGCTACAAGCTATCAAAGAAGATGATGAAACTAATAATGATAAACTTCACTGTTTCCGCTGCAAGAAAGGATTACGAGAGGGTGTAAGCTGGTGTGGATCACGAGTATGGGAGGCGAGCAGCAAAGTAAGATGAACTTTCCATAGTTTTGCTGATCAATTGAGTCAATATTATTTTTTTTATAATCTTAGGAAAAAGAAAATCGTTCTAATAATAAAATGCAATTGATACCAGATAAAATCATTTCTAAAATTCCACCCAGTGCGGAGACCCGTAGTGTGGTTGAAGAGGTATTAAACTATAATTGTTATCTCTTTTCTTATACCAAATGAATTAAAATTGTTTTTTGAAGCCAAAAATTGACCTTTCGGATAAAGATTCGAAAGCTTTGACTATTGAAAAACATCCTACGGATATAAATACTTTAAAAATACAATTGGAACAAAAGAAAGTAATATAATAGACATTTTAAACATCACGCTTTGACTAATTTTTTAATTGAATTTTCTAGAAATTAGTCAATCAGGTTAATGTAAATTCATTACCAGACAAAGGCAAAAAAATTCAAGACAATATCAAGGAGCTAGAGGAAGAATTGAAAAAGATGGAACTGAATGATTCTGGTGAAACCAAACTCTACAACAAACCTGGAATTGTATAAATAACAAATTAATATTTTTGTAATAGTTCCTGTCGGTGGTGCGAAGATAAAAAGTACCTCAATGAATTCTGTTCAACTTTCGATTAAAACTTACTGTAAACCAAGTTACGTGGCTTCAGCCAACTGCGAGAAAATCCCTGTGAAATACGAACCAACCATTAAAAGTGTTTTCATGGATTATCAAGACAAGGGAAAGCCTGGAATGGCGATAAAATTCTTAGATAATCCTCCAAACATTAATCCAATTTCTCATAATACTGGTATAAAATTCTTCAAAGTTCGAATGAGATTAGATATTTTAGTAACAGTTATACACTTATTTTATTTTATTTTATTTTTTATTTCAATTTAGGCCAGACTAATCACCAACAATATTACGGAGGGCGTATGACAAATCAGAAAAATTTAGAGGTTCGATCAGCTACGGAAAAGGCTTTAGTTTCGTTACACAACTCTTTGCAAACTTGCCCCGGGCCTCAAGACGAAGAACCGGATCCTGAAGGATTAAAAACTCAATTAAAGACGCATCAGCGTAAAGCGTTGAAATGGCTTCTATGGAGGGAAAGTCATATTCCACGCGGTGGAATTTTAGCCGATGATATGGGCTTGGGTAAAACTCTGACTATGCTAGCCCTGGTTTTAAAAGACGTGGAGAAGGATTTACAGACAAGGCAGGGTGAAAATGGTCTCATTCATGCCAAAACAACTTTAATTATTTGTCCCGCATCACTTATGCACCAATGGGAAGAGCAAACCATTAAGCATTGCACGAGAAGAGCCTTTCCTGGTGATATTTTGACATATCACGGACCCAATAGAGAAACGAGTCCTCGCAAATTAGCTTCTTACCAAATAGTCATCACCACATATAATTTAATTCAAAGCGAAATGAAAGGATCCGAGAAAAATTCGAAAGACGTTTGGGGTCAATCCGCCACCAAAGAGGATGAAATTACGAGGAATTGTAAATCCCCATTGATTCAAATTATCTGGAATAGGATAATTTTAGACGAAGGCCACAATATTAAAAATCCTAAAACTAGTACTGGTATAGCTGTCTGTCGATTACGCTCCAAGAATCGATGGGTCTGTAATTGTATTAACTTATTAAGTTTAGAATTTTTAATTCTTTTAATTTATTATTCTTTGTCTTTATGAATAGGTTGTAACTGGAACTCCAATTCATAACGAATTAACAGATCTCTATGGTCTTTTAAGGTACACACGTTAAAAATGAGTTTAATGCCCTTTGCTTAACTACAAATTATAGATTTTCAATAACAAAAAAATTTAGATTCTTAAGATACTCTCCTTTTGACGAATATCAAGTTTTCAAGAATTGGATAGCTAATAGATCTAGTAAATTTATTTTTTACTACTTACCAAAATGTTTTGGATATTTTTTAATATTTAATTCAAACTTTTAAAGGCACTGAGCGACTAAATAAATTAGTAAAAAGCATTCTTTTACAAAGAAACAAGAATGACGTTGATGAGAATGGGGCTCCAATTGTTGAACTTCCAAAGAAATCGATGGAAGTGCATATGCTAAACTTAGAAGGAAAGGAGAAAGAAGTTTATGATAAAATCTTAAGTTATTCTAAGTAGGTCTTTAATTTCTATTCCATTTAAGCATTGTGGTCGCTAAATAGTAAATTTAATTTTTTTCTTTATTTTAACTTATCTACAGATCGGCTTTAAAAGTCTTGTTAAAACAATCTGCTGAAAATCAAATTTCAAAAGACGCTGGATCAACCAATGTGGCCAAAAAGACTGTAAATACCGCACAGATTTTATCACTTCTAATAAGGATGCAACAGTGTTGTTGTCATCTGAGTCTTTTACGCCCTGTGAGTTTACTAATGAGTAACGATAATGATTGATATTATAAAGAGTTAATTATAAAATGTACTCCTAATACTTACATTTATACAATTAAAGCTTTTGGATGGATCACCAGACCCTGAAATGACTGACGAGTTAGATGACATTCTGAACAAAATGTCAAATTTAAATTTGAAAGACAAAGCCG
The DNA here is from genome assembly GCA_963920705.1 of Odiellus spinosus. Lineage (NCBI taxonomy): Eukaryota > Metazoa > Arthropoda > Arachnida > Opiliones > Phalangiidae > Odiellus > Odiellus spinosus. The sequence continues at coordinate 15,765,061 of OY987227.1, read as the reverse complement.
AATCTCCGGTCAAAATTGAAACTAATGGCTACACTCCCATTGATTTATCATCGTATAAAAAAGACAAGGATTTCAAGATGGAAGCTACTGGAAAAAAATTAAGTACCGTATTACGAGAAATAAAAAACGTAATAAGCTTGAAAAAAGGAGATAAATGGTTGGTGGTTTTTAATTCCTAGTATTACAATTTTAGAGCTTACTTTTTAATTATGATTTTTTAGCGTTGTTGTATCTCAATGGACTTCCCTTTTAAAAATCGTGGGAGTTCATTTAGCCAAAGAAGGTGTAACGTTTGACATTATTCAAGGGTCTGTTAATCGTAAGAAATTAAGAATATAACATTTAATTTTATGTAGTTATCCAGACATTAAATTATTTAATTTATTTTATATAGTCCTTGAGAGGAAAAGAATTATGAATAATTTCAATTTAAACCCTAAAGGACCAGAGGTAAGAGGGCTATGTTCTTAATATCCCTTAGTCTGAATAGTCTCCGACTTGGCTTAAACCAAGGGTTAGTTTACAAGGGCTGGGACATGGGAGGAGCTTTGAAAATATCCAAACTTCAACAGCTCCAAAATAGCTGTTAAGAAGTGGATAAAAAGTTCACCTGTTGGTGACATTAACCAAGCAGTTGTGGCAGTAATGTGATGTTAAATTAACCATTTTGAAGCTGAAGTACTTCCCCGTGTACCAGCCTTATAAATGGACCCTTACACATCCCTATTGGTAATCATTAATCACATAAACATTTTTTAAGGTGATTTTACTATCCCTAAAAGCCGGAGGAGTTGGCCTTGATTTAATTGGTGGAAATCACCTTTTTCTTCTTGATAGCCATTGGTAAAAACCTAAATTATGGTGTAATTGCAGTAATTTTTTTCTTCAATTACCTATTTAAAATATTTTTTAGGAACCCAGCCCTTGAAAGTCAAGCTTGCGATCGAATTTATAGGATTGGACAGACTAAAGAAGTGAAAATTCATAAATTTATCTTTCAAAATACTATTGAAGAACGTATAATGGAACTCCAAAAACAAAAGCTATGTTTAGCTTCCAGGGTTTTACAAGGAAACTCTGATAAAAATAACCACAAGATAACCCTCCAAGACTTGAAAGCTATTTTTGGAGTTTAGTTTTGGCTTTTATTATATTGTTTTTAATCGAATAATTTTTGAAAGTTTTTAAATAATTAAAAAATATATATTTTTACGTCGAATTGTTCTCTTTTTTTTATTTATTTTTCAAATCAATCCTTGGCTAACCACATGGTCAAATATGTATTCAAATTTCGCGGCCTTCTTTCTTGTATCGCCCTCTACTGGGAAGCTTAAAAACGGAAATGGCGTCTTCGTGTGTAACAATAATGATATGATGTTAATATTTTTTTCTTAAGATTATATTTTATGAATTTCATCATGATTTCATTTCCGAGTATTTTCCCGTGAACGTAACATTTCGGTAAGTATTTAAATATTCATTTTGTATTATTAACATATAAATATACAAGCGGAACGGAAGTACGTATTCTTATTCTATTTAGGCTTAGTAGAGTTCTGGGAATTAGAGAGGTGGTGGTGACAGTCATTGATTTCTGAGTTGTAAATATATTGAATGGTGACATTACTAGTTTCTGTTTTCCACTTTTGCAGTAAAATTTCAAAAATTAAGAATGGAAATATACACTGTATCCCAAGATCATTTATGGATTCAGAGACGTTGGCAACTGAAAGAGAGGTAAATTTATCAACCCTGTAATTTAGTGGTTTTTCTTCGCAGATAACATCCACAAAACATTATCTCATCTATTCATAGGGAAAGAAATTTGGTATCTGCCACGCTTGGAATTTTTGTGATCGTTATTCTAGCGATTGGTTAGTAGCATAGGTGTGACTGTTTCGCAAGGTGTAATATAATAGAAGGCTAGTGAAGCACATCGCCAAAGATTCTTCGCTAGCCTCTACAGTGCTGTTGCTTTGTGAAACTCTTCGATTAAGTCCCACCTCTTGCTAGTAGTAACAGTAAAATTGTTTACCAATTTTTTTACCATGAAAGCGCTCTCACAACCACGATGGTTTGCTATGAAAGGTGGAGGTTGCAACAAGAAGTATTTAGGTGTACAGTATTTCTTTTCCTTTGGGGAGTTTCAAACTCAATTACCACCAGTGATACCTCTGGATTCGTCCGAATCTCATAGTACATCTTTAGTTTATAAAACATCGGAGAATGTTTGTAAGTGTTACGTAGATTTATTGGAATTTCCAAAAATCTTATAAAAATATTTTTTTATTGCAGTACTGCGTGATTGTGTTACTCCAAAGATAATAGGTAAATATATAACATATATAATTGATATGAAATATAAATAATTGGTATATTGAAAATAGGTTTAATGAAAACCAATATCGTCTTGTGCTTGGGCGCTATTGTTTGCTCCCTTATTCAATTTTTGTTTGATAGCCTTGGTCTTAAAGGTTCTCGCAAGAAAGTTATCTTTCTTCGACGTAGCGCTGTTGGAAGTATCGCTACTGGTAAATAACTAAATATCAGTTTAAATAAAACCTTTTGTTTAAAAATCTTAATATTTACTTCTTGATTTTTAGTTATTCTCTGCATTGGTTCAATTGGAATCAGTTACTATACTTCAACTTTAATGGAAGAACAACAAGATCAAACCAGAAAGAATCAAGGAACTAGGATAGAGATCAAATTTGATATTTCTTATTATTTGGTGACTGCTGCAGGAGCTGTTGCTATTTTAACTGCTGCAGCGAACTTACTGAAACAATACCCTCTCATGGTGGATAGTGACGGGGGAGAAGATCATCTTCTCGATGATCACGATGGAAATGAAACTTTTTCCATTGGAAATACTCATTGTCAACTATGGCCTTGTCGGTCCACCAGTCGAAATGAGGGAAACAATACCAGGCGATTGTTTCCACCAGCCAGTAATTTGGTTAACTCTGTCAATTTCAGTGGAATCACGCCAGCCGGTCCTATTTATCGAGCTCCTCCTCCACCATATGTACCCTAATTTTTTAATTTCAATTAATTCGTATTCATTTCTCAAGATTGACGCTGGGGTGTGACCTCAATATAGTCTTAAGTGCTCTTCTAAAAGAGGTGTATAATGTATAAAAAAATATTTTTAAACTCAACCCATGACAAGCATTTAAAGGGAGCCCAAAGGGGGTGCAAAAGACCAATATGGGGGGGGGGGAAGACATTTTTAAAAAACTTCACTATCACGTGATAGGGAACTATTTTTCGTGAAGAGCCCTGGCGTAAATAGGCATCATCCGGATCCGGGGTGGAGCCACGAGGCCCACGTTGGAGTAGGGAGTGGGAGGACTCAGGGAAACGCGGAATACTACATATCGGGGAACGCGCCCAAACACCTAGCGCCAGGATAGTTCTAGCGGCTATTTTGAACCCCACAATTGGTTCCCATGATGACGTATTTTAAAAATGTCGACCCCTCTATTTGCACCCCCTTTGGGCTCCCTTTAATATAGAGTATTACTATTTCATATATTATAATATTATATGGCTTTAAATTTTTGCGAGACTCTTGAGTCAATAATGTAAAAGTATTTAGAATGTTATATAAAAAGTTGAACTGCACAATTATTTTTGATTAATTGGCTGTAATCCTCGTTTTGCCCCAAACCAGTTTCGGAAGCTGCAGGTGTTTTTATTTAAATGAGCCCAAGGGCCCCTTTCTTGCATAGCAGACCACCTTGTACATTAAATTGCACTGTCAAAATTTAGGGTATTGAAGGTTATTTTCAAGGGGCCATGCTTGAGATAGGTGAGAGCCTCTAAAGGAACCATCTGCTATGATAATATTGTTTTGAAATGTTTGTTTCCAGTGCTTCTGTCTTCTAATGTTCTGATATTGTTTCTGTTGGTACTTATAGAATTCAAATTGTGTAAAACAAATAATTTATTTGTAGTATTTGGTTAGTTAAATTATATAATCATAACTTTGAAGGTCCAGGAAAACCATTAGTTTTAAGGGATTGTAATTTAATATGCGGGGGGGGGGGGGGGGCAGAGGCATGTCAATAACTTATCATATTAGAGTATTTATACTCATCCAAGGTTAGGTTAGACCTTTTGAAAACTGGTTTAAAGGATGACACCCAGCAAAATACAAAAACCTGAGATTTTATGCCTAAAAAATAGAAAATGGAAATCCTATAAAAATCCGTTTTCTATCCTTAATCTTCCTGTGTTTAGCGAATTTTGAAACAAGTTAGAAATGTCACCAAGATTATAATTTGGATGGGAAATTGGGAATATATTTAAAATGACAAAACAATAATATTGCAAATTCAAAACATCATGAAATTTTCCTGTCAGGATTAAAAAGCTTATTTGCTATGATGGTTCTGCTGTAGAAAAAAAATTTGGAACGCGCTTTTGTAAAAAGAATGAAATCAAATACTCATTTGATGAAATCAAGTTTCGCTTGGGTAATTTATGCATTTTTCTAGTTAGATAATGAACTGGCGGAATAAACTTTATCACTTAGGTAAGTGAAACGAGTGATGATAAAGTTTTTGAAATCACGCCTTGCTCTTAAGAAATGGTGGTTAAAGGGACAAGTAGAAGTTACCCTTTAAAACAACGTTCACCCACGTGCACGTGACGTCATTTATGATGTGGAGAACTATGTAGCGCTCGTAGTGGCCAAAATTAAAAAACTCATTGAAACGTTTTCACGTAGCATTCATAGATATATGAAAATTAAGGTTATTTTTCATATGTCTATGGTATGGTAGCATTAGTTTAAAAACTGAAATTGCTAGATGAAACTAAAAGTTTGACCTATTTGAATTTCGTGCCATCTATCGAAAATTTTTAATGTAAATAGAAAAATTCGCGAGGTGTCGCTATTTTCATAGCCAGTTTTCAGCCATCTTGAAATCCATCCCATGTTTTCGTGTACAGCCGAGGAATTACTTTTCGCTAGGTTTATCGGTATTTATTTGTAAAAAGTTAATATTTCTACGGTTTTTTAATCGCCGATCTATTAAGTATTCGTTTAATTAAGAGCGTGTTCGTTTCAAAATGAGTCCCGCTGAGAATAAGCGAGCTAAAAGGCGGAAAAACAAGAAAGGGCGTTTGTCAAATACGCAGGTTGCATCCAAGTCGAATGAATTCAACGAAATGGCTCCCGTCGATGATATGCCGGAAATTGACGTAAATTTAATAATTTTTTCCGTTTATTCGCTTGAAATAGACAATAATTTGTTGTAATTTACCGCAATTTGAGTAAATTTGATTATAATAAGTTGGGCCTAGGACCCCCTCCATTTTTTTCTGCCAAGGCTTAAGATTCTTAAAAAGTAGTTAAAATAGGAAATTAAGGGAATTTTTTAGGCTTTTAACTTTTTAACCTTTGTACTAAAGTTTTTAGTATATTTTACGCGCCTAGTAATAATCACTAATAAGTTAAATTAATATGTAACTATGAAGAGTAAATTCGGTTTATAATATCCTAAAAATTACTGTTTCATGTTCATGAAGTTGGAAGTTGCTGGGTCGCGTTATTTTTATAATTATTTCCCGTTTAAGGTAGCAATTGAAAATACTTATTATTTTTATTATTTAATTTAGTATCCCAAATAATCTAGTATGACCGAAATATCGAATCATAATATTCTATAGTATTGATGTGTGAAGCCATGTTTATTATTGAAAATTCGTGAATGATCAAAAGTCACTCACAAATTGCCAACCACTGAGAGTACATGGCTGATTTTAATATCATCCAACAAGTGTTTGATTACTCATTTATTTCGCTCGTTGGCTTGTTTTAGTTGTTACCAGACTTGATACGTCTACCTAGTGGCTATTTAAATCATCTCAATTTAACGATATTGCTGGTAATGTTATGTCTTGTAGATTTCCGAGATTAAGGACAGGTTTTGTCAAGGGCTTGATATGAGAACGTCTACTGTGTCCAGTGAAAAAATTATTTGCATTAAATGTCATCGCCCCCAAACAAACTCTGACTTGCAAAAGAGTTCTTCAAAGCTTGGAGAATATTCAGCTGGTCTTCTGGAAGGGTTTAGAGTTAGTCGTGATCTTCATCTCTGTGATGAGAAAAAAATAGAGCTTGGAATTCCTGTAAGTAAAATCTAGATATCTTACGACAAATGTTTCTAAAATATTTGCATTTAGGATCCTCTATGGTTGTGTGAAGATTGCGAGAACTTCTTATTACCCCCTGAAAACAAAGTCACTTACAATTCTTACGTGTGTAGTTTTTAATTTTTAAGCTAAATATCTGATAAATTGATACAATAATAGCTCATTCACATTCATTAGAGACGGCACGATCTCAGGCAGCCTCATTCACTTCTTAGAGTCGAAACTGAGATGTTACGTGAAAGGGAGAATGAGTTATTAAATACCACAATCTTCGAGGCACAGATGGATAATCCCGCCGATATGGTTTCTCTTATGGGAACACCTATGGCAAATACCGCTACGAATAGTGGAGCTTGTCTATGCGCAGCATGCTGCGAGAGAAAGTACGCTGACTTTAAAATTTCCTTTGCTTGTTAAATTTTACTCAATTTCATTGCAGACAAGTAGAAAATGAGGAGGAAGAAGAATGTAGGGAACTTAAAAGAGGGTGGCTGGATATCAAGGCGTATTTGCATAAAGTGTATAAAGAAGAGGGGTTGTACTTGAGCGAACCTCACACTAATTCGTCTAGTGGTGCTTCAATCGGGGAATCCTCTCTTATTGATTACCTAACTCAGTCTTTAACTAAGAAAAAGAAGGCTACTCAAAATCCTAGTATTGAAACCTTGAAGGAATGGGTTCACAGGTAAATCAACATATAGTTAAAATCCCTGAGATTAAATTTAAAAATAACCCTAAAATTTTTTTTTAAGGCTTTGTAAACAAGATCCCCAACACCTTTTCTTGTGCTTGGAGTCGCAAGTGAAGCTTTTCATTTCGGAGATGAGGTCACGTTTATTAAGTCTTTTGAAACATCTGCCCGATTCTTGCAAAGGTATGGCTGTAGATAGAGCTGTAGAAGGAAATGGAATAGAAGAACTTGGTGACGAAGGTGTTTCCGAAAATCGGGGAGATTCCAATTTAGCGATGGCCCTGAAAGCCTGTCTTCAATCAAAATTTCCAAATAATTATGATGGTGATATTTTCCTGCTTTGGGTTTGCCACGAATACCAGACTCTGTGCTCGGCATCGCGGAGACTCGCTCCAATACTGGAAGAATTGGTTAGCTAATATGCTTAAACTAGTGTTAATCTTTTAAAACGCTCTTGTTTTTGAAACGTTTTAATTTTGGGCTTCCAGGAGCTCACCCACCTGAAAAATTTTAACCTAACGTGGGAGTTAGTTAATCGGCATCTTTTTCGAAGTATCGTCTACAGTGATTCCACTCTACTCCTACAAATTCAAAGATGCTGCCTTAATTGTTCATGCGCGCTACATTTGAATATTGAGCAGAATTTTTCTCAAAAAACATCATCTCATGTTTGGTAGGTTTATATTATTTTCTAGACCCTAACTATTGAATTTTACCCTTTTTCTGATTCTCCTCCTCTCTAGGCCAAGTCAAAGTTCTAAATGCAGTTCACCTTCAAATGGTAGCTCGGGTACTCATGGGGGAGTGGAGTGTCCAACATTAGCTAGGTTCTCCAAGCTAGATGATGAAATGACTGTAATAAATGTAGTATATCGAGAAGCTATGAATTTGATTGAAGAATTTAATAAACGGCAGGTATGTATCAGTTTAACGGGCTTAAGTTAATGCTGGTAAAACTAAAGCTTTTTTCATTGCAAGATGGTTCAAGCGAAGCAAAGGTTCAAAGATTGGGAATCGTTTCATGTGCAATGGAAAATGATGGAGCAAGAAGTCTTAAATAAGAAGAACGCGTTTGCTAAGGCATTTTATCAAAAATCTTTATTGCAGTGCCAAAACAATAATTCGCAAACCACGCCCGATACTCCTATGACAGACACTATACAGTTACCTTCAAATAACTTGAATCTTCCAAATACGGGAGGCAGTAATAATTGCAAAAATTTGGGGATTCTCAACTTGAATGAAGATGCCCTTATCAAATTGATGTCGAGTAATGAAACTGTATCTGGAAGTAGCAGCAACTGTTCTTCTTCTCCATCTTCTTCTTGTTCCTCTTCTTCGGAATCGAGTTCCGCTTCCTCTATGCTGTCTCCCGGTGCCGTTGTTGAAATTCAACAAGGAGGAGAAGATCTCAAACTGTTATTGCAAGAAATTACCAAGTTAAATAGGTCAGACTCGAATGACTTGGCGATGGTTTTAATAAAAAATATGTGAATTTTTGTCAAATTTGTTGTTTAGTAGCGAAATACTGCCCAAACAAGTGACGGATTTGCTCATAAACAGTGCGGGGCTGGTCAGTCAGAGTTCTAGTTCTTCCATACCAGTATCAGTTCCATCCAACTCACCCGATAAAGTAGCAACATTTACTGGTGTAAAGTGTGAAGGAACTCCAACTCCAATCTCGACAGGATGCCTACGCAAGCATCGTGGTGATGTCTCTCCTAGTTTCTTTTCCAGTCAGCATAAAAACCCTCGCAGTGATATTAACTCTTTTCGAAGAAACGAATACTTAAACTTATACAATCCGGTTAAAATTAAATCTTCGCTACCCCTTCATACCACTCAGAGTGTGTTGGATAAAAACAAAGATTCTCCCATAGTACGTGAAATTTTTAATCACCTTAGAAGCAAAAGACTATCTATCCTTAATAGTCTTTTTACAAATTTAGGAATTGAATAGTTCCTGCGAATGCCACGACTGTTTGACCCAGAAAAATCTTACTTTCAATCTCTTACCCTCTACGGAAAATACGAATAGTTCCTCTTCATCAATATCTCCTCCAAGTACCGCCCCTCCTCCCGTAGGCTCTTACCCTTTGCTTCCCAATCATCTATCAGAGATTGCTCGTTCTGCCGCTTCTCACTTGGCTAGTAAAGCCTTGATTCATCCTCATCTCTATAATCTGCATGCGCGAAAGGCGGCTAAAAGTAATAGCGCCGTAGTTTTGGAAGCAAATAAAAAGCCTGCTGCCGAGTTTGGCCAATCTCCTATTCCTGGAATTTCTCACCAGTCGAACCCTGGCAGCGGGACAAATTCTATCGACTTTGAATTGGTGGCGAAAGAAGTGTTCAGGGAGCAGGTGAAACTAGCGGCTCAAGGTGAATGGAGCTTAGATATTGTAAAAAATAAAGTGGCTGAAGCTGTAATGGGAAATTTGGGAATTACCAACAATCAAGCCAACGGGTCGAATTCAACTTCGCCAGGATCACTGACTAGCCCGAATGGCTCCGGTTGCATTCAGTCAAAGAACTTCTTCTCTCCTATTCAACGTAAAGGATCAACAACACCTCGGAGTAGATCCGGTTCTTCTGGGGATATTTCTAACTCTCCTGGCACACCATCTCCAACGACTTCTCATAACGTCGGTACTCAGTCAGATGCTCTACCTCCCGGAGGTAAATTATCCGCAATTCACCTTATTCTTTCACTTAAATCCCTCAAATTTTTTTTTTTTTTTTTTTTTTTTTTTTTTCCTAATCATAGGTAGTCCTTTAAAAACTACTCAGGGAACAAGTTGCGCAATGGGAGGACCAGCTAATAGTAACATTCCTAGTGGCAAAAATCGTAACGCGCCCAATTCTTCCACAGAGACCTTGAAAGTTAATGGGAACTCGAAACCCTTCTTAGTTACGGAGTCTAGTACCCCAACTCTTAATCAAAGAGACCAGGTAGTAATGACGGAAGGAAGTGCTTCAGTAGCAGTCGGGACAACTGCGCAGTCTTCAGAGTGTCAAATGACTGCCAGACATAATCATCACCACCATCATCACTGTACGCAAAATAATAATTATCAATTTTTTTATTATTACTCTTCCTTTTCCTTAAAAGCGATATTAAGTCCTTTAATAATAATTGTTAAAAATAGCGAGGGATCAATGCTGCGAATCTGTTCTGCCACCTAATGGGGCTGGAAACTACACTGAAGGGGACGAAAGTGGGTTAGACGATTCTTGCTCGGAAAGAAGTTCTTCAACTTCCACTTCAAATCCTAGAGAATCTAGGGTTTGTGATTGTTGCTATTGCGAAGTTTTTGGACACGGAGTGGTGAGTATAAGATGCTGGAATTATTTGTTACATGTTGAACCCAATGTAAAACTTTTTTATCCATTTCTCAGCCCGTTGTTGCTCCAGTTAGCCGTAACTATCCTGAAATGAGGGAGAGGCTTAGGCTAAGGCTAAGCAAGAGGAAGGTACGAACTGTCAACTATTTTGAAGAATAGGTAATTAAAAAATTATTGTTTTTTAAAGGCTGAGGGCTCAGCCGGATCAAGTAAGACAACGCAGCATTTGTCAAATTCTCCGTCAAGCAACAATCTACCAGATAATTTACCACTCGTGACGGATAAAAACAGCCACGGAAAATTGGCGACTAGTGCCGATGACAGAGAGCTGGATGCTTTGCTTAGGTATATAAATGGTACTGATTTAGATCCCGAGAGCGACGCCGCTCATCTTCATCAAGATCATCAACACGGGTGCTCGGGAAACTGTAGGAAACCTGTTAATGCAACGACTAGGATTTCTTCCACTAAAGCTGCGAATAAAAAACAACGAAAAAAGGCAAAGAAGGCAATTATTGATGAGAAGAATTTAGACAAGAAAGAAGTGCGTTAAAGTTTAAAATTCAAGTTGGAGCTTGTATACTTAATATGTCATTAAATTTTGTAGAGTATCTCGCCTCCAATAAGAGAAACTTTTCACGCTAATAGGGAAAATACGCGAGAATCTTTACATCGTGATGTTAAGAAAGTCAGATCCGCTTCTCCGTTTGAAAGTAGAGTTATCAACGATATTAATAATATTCCTCAAGTATCTAAACCCCAACTTAAGGCGACTAGGATGAGCGAAAATGCGAAAGGAGCTCGTACTAGACTTTTGGAAGAGGAATCTGGTCCTATAAAAGCCCTGGCAAATCGGGCAGTTTCTAATGGTAATTTCGATAGTTTTATTTAGGGAATATTTCAAACCCGTCATCTAATTACGTTTTTAATAATTTAGATGAAAATCTTAGTAATTTTAAAAACAAAAATGGCAAATTAGTTTCGCAATCCCGGTCAAAGACCCCTGTTTCTAATCAACCATTGCTGAATGAAGAGGATTTGCACCGAGAAATCTCTCCTATAGCGACATTGGCTAAAGAACTGGTTAGCGAGAAAGAACACGTCGTTGTGAGTGGACCTAAGAAAAATTCTTCTCGGTTAAATGGGATTGTCCCAGTTTCAGTTATTAACAATGCCCCTATACGAAACATTTCTAGCAACACGCAGGTATTTTATTTTGCAAAATATATAAAGTTTTGATGGAAATTGTTTTAATTCTTTTGTCTATAGTCAAATACAGCACCAGCACCTCTCCGCAGCAAGAAAAATAAAAAGAAAAAGAACTGCGTGGAAGATAGTTCGTCTTTAGGTATGAAATGAAACTTGTGTCATTTCTTTTTTCCAATTAACCAATGTAATGCTTTTTTTAGATGAAGTGTTTTTACCAAAAGATATAGATCTTGACAATGGAGAATTAGATGAGGTGGAGAAGGAACTCGAAGCTTTTAAAAGGTAATTAATTTTTAATCATGGGTAAAACCAAGGGAGGATGGAGGCTTTCCTACCAACTTTTTACCAGAGTTTGCAAACCAAAATTGAATTGATAAGAGTTAGAAACTGATGACAAAATTAATATTTCAAGTTGTTGAAAAATTAACGCTATTCCCCTCGTTTTCTATTAGAAGTAGGGGTGTGGGTGTACTCATTTTTGGGTTTTGAGTCCTTAAGGGGATTAATAAAGTTTACATCTTGGCGCTAAAGAGAAATTCAGTCCGAATGAGATACAAAAGACCTTTCCAAGATCAGGACTAAAGTGTATAGAATGGTTAGAATCTGCGCTCGAATTATGACGAGCGAGGAAATGTTAGTTGCCTGTTTTGTAATGGAAGGCTTTAAAATTAGCTTAAAGGACAAGATTCTAGTTAAGTAACTTGCAATTACAAAATCTCCATTTTACTCCCATTGGGGTGAAATTAATAGCTTAAGCCAGAGGTATATAATAACCCCCTTCGGGGCGAAGTATGAAAGCCCCTATACTACCAATGCTAAAAATCACGAACAACAAGAGCCCGCTGCTGACTATCTAGGCCACTAGCTCGCGCTGGACTTCTCAATGTCGCTACTCTAGTAAATGGTCTTTGTATAAACAAGACGGCTCGATTTGTGTTTAGAACTTCCAGGTCTCAGGAGTCCGGCTGTCTGTTAAAATGGAGTCGAAGGTTGACTTCAGCTCGCAAGTTCCGGAAGTGTGCGTAGGGAAAATTTAGTGAGGTTCAAAATGGTGTAACTATTTTTTGGGAGTAAAGCGGTGTGTCGATCCGCCGCGATTTATGCCGGGCACTTGTTGTTCGTAGATTTTGCCTACCTTTCATACTTCCCCCCGAAGGGGGTTATTATATACCTCTGCTTAAGCTTATTTATTTTGAGTGAAACTACATAATTCTATACAATTTGTTTAAAGATTTTGCATGGCATCAGTACCTTTGGCGAACAAGGAAAAAGTACACGTTAATCTGAAAGATATTGTAATTAAGAAGAAGGTCAACAACACCAATGGTAATGCGGCTACGGCGCCTTGAGTTTTTCAGCTAAACAATTTAGTAATTTTTTAATTTTTTTTTCGGTCTAATATATATCTTCAAAATCAGATAAAAAAGGGAACCACTCAAAAAGCTAGTTTCTAAAATTCCCTTTAAAAACTAAGAAAAATGAGCCATTTTTCTCCTCCGCATCCTATTTCCCTCCACTTTGACTAAAAAATTTCATCTGCCCCCTTCATTTAAAAACCAGAAAAAAAAACCAAACCTTAATATTAAATAAAACGCTTACTGGATTTGTGAAACTTTTATTTCTTTGTATAATAATTAATGGTTCTTAATGAATTTTTTGTTTATAATTGGACAATATTAAAATATCCAAAAAGTAAAACATGAAGAAAATCCTTCGTGAAAATTTTTAGCAGGCTCTTGATAAGTTAGGATAAAAAAATGGAATGAAGCTGTATTTGCTAAAGTTTTAAGGGTGTTCTTCTGCTTCAGAATGGTCTCTAACGTATCTGGAAAAAAAAAAAAAAAACTGATAATAACCATTTTATTCCTTGAAGGGAGTCAAGGGACTTTAACTAAAGATGTGAATATTTCGGAAAAATGTCAAAGTGACAGCGTAAAACGAGTTACTTCGTTTTCATGTTAAGTGACATCAGTGAAATCTTTCAAACTTTTTTTTTCAAGAGTCCACACCCTCTAGATATGCCACGAAGCTTATATAAAGACTTTACAGATCAAAATATGGAAAATATTACTTTAGACTTGATTTTAATATTTAGTAAATTAAATAAGTGTAGTCAGGTTTGAATTTCTGGGAAATTAATTATAAGGCCTAGCTGATCAGTCTGCATTTATGAGAGCTATTGAACATTTATGAGAGCTATTGAAAAATATGGCACAAGCCATGGTTTTTAAAGAAACAAAAGCATTGATACAGTAGCCTTTTCCTGATTGGCCTGAATTCAAGTTTTCCATTACCCCAAACCTGACTACAGATTAGAAATTATTTAAAAATTAAAATCTTGTTTGAAAATTATATTTTGAATTATTTTCGCTCTGAACCTCCCTTAAAAGAAAAAAATTAAGAGGCATTTTTTTTTTTTTTTTTACCTTTCCCAGTGCTTGTGATTTAAAGAACTTAAGTCTGCTAGCTTAGATATTGTTTTCAAATATCGGGCCAATTTTAATAATTCCCTATCTTTATGGCGATTGGAATGACAGTCTCTGAATGGACGAATCTGAAAAAAGTGTAATTTCACTACACGTTTTTCCTTTTTATATAGAAGGCATTACTTTCAATCCATTTTGAGGGTTCATTAAAAAATTCCTCCTAATATCATCAAACATTATAGTATTTCCAGGGTGAAATTGTGGAAATTTGCCAAAGATTACACCAAGTGGTTTTACATCGACTAAACCGTATTTAGGAGTATAGACGCTAATCATGGCAGCGTAATCCAAATAGAAAACGACTTTATAGTCAGAATGGGTTGCCACGCCCAATTCTTTCATTTTGACTTCAATCCACTTCATACTCGTTGCAGCTATGAGGAAATTGTTTTTTCAGAATTACTCTAATTACTTCGAATTTAGGTTATATCAGAATCTTACACCAAATTGCAATATCGTAATCTTCATATGCAGCGGTTAAAAATTCGTGAAGATAAGGCCGCATAAGTTCACCAGCACTTTGAGCTATTGATCTGTGATCTGAATAATGAAATAATGTGCTTTAGAGATGATTCTCTCAAGGGCGAGGTGTTGGGCTAAAGGTGTTTACCGAACAGAGTATAATCAATGTCCAAAACAAGAAGCTTCTTGCCTACTCGAGGTTGATTTATGACTTTAACTTCATAATCTCTAACTCTCTTTTCCACTTTTGCTAGGAACTCTCCTCTATTTTCAATTGCTACATCTTCTTCATCCCCAATATCAAAGTCATTGACAACATCTGGCATATCCTCGGGTTGCTTAGAAGCTTCGCTTATGTCAGTTTCGCAACTTCCAACCATCATAACTTTAGCTTTCTTTTTAAGCTTAAGAGAGGACAGTTGCACATCATCTCCGGCGGGTTTGCCTACAGTGTGTAGAGAAATTTTAAACTGATTAAAAGTTACCGGTTGCAGGAATTAACGAAACGCACCTTTGAATACAAGGCCCATCAACTTCTGACGATGAGGTAATACCTAAAACCCAAAAACTTAACAATAATATTGGCCCTTCTGAATTGTAACAAAAGAAAAAAATAATTACTCCAGTTCTTTGGTGAATTTTGTTCTTTAAATCTCCTACATTATCCTTTTCCGCGAGATCATCGATATTGTATTCTTTTCCACTCCATTTTATAATTAATTCGACAGACATTTTAATGAATCATTAACAAAAATCACTAATTATAATTCATTTCAAAAACCAGCGCGGTTAAACGATCCTATGGGTTAAAGGTCGTAGTAAAAATCAGGGTAGGAAGAGACCGAGTAGAGAAAAGACACGCCCACTAACGTCAGTGTACGTCGGTAACGTCACCCGGGCAAAACCGGCTAAATGCCTGCTCTGAAATTTGCCCATTAAAAAGGAACTATCTGCGATTTTTAATTCCCCTCTAAAGTCGCCTTCTTTTCTAGCTTAGCAGACGACGTTGACCATAGCAATTTGGAAGAAAATTTTAAAGGGGCAAATTTCAGAGCAGATAGGGCCTTTAAAATGCTCTTTCCTTATTCACACCATAGGCTTAGACCAAGAAAGGGTTTCACGGTTTCACCCTTTCTTGGTCTATGTTCACACAGCCCAGCTTTGACTGTACAATATTTTATGGTCAACGTCGTCTGCTAAGCCAGAAAAGAAGGCGTCTTTAAAGGGGCTTTAAAATCGCCTTACAAACCCAAAAATAAAACACAAAATTAAAACGACACCACATGAATACAAACACTGACGCGACAAATGGAAGGATCGAACAAAATGAATATAGATAAAATTCATTTCAGTTTTAGCGTCTAATCATAAACAGGACTAGAATGAATGTAGATAATTGATTCATGACGCGCCTAAAACTGGGTACATTTCGAATCTGGCGGCTGACTACATGACGTCTTTTGCCTACTTTGGGGAAAAATAACTGTTAAAAATATTTTCGTAAACTAGAGGGCGACATTAAATTAAATACACAATTTTTCTAAATCGCGATTCTGATTGGTTAAAAATTCTCAACTAGAAAAAAACAAGATGGCTGCCCTTGAACCAGATGATACGGATGACGGAGACACTCAGGACCCTGCGGTCGAAGTGAGAGTGCTCGGCGAACCAAAAGTAATGTTATTTTTGATTATTTAAGCGTTAATGTGTGTCAAAAATGTTAATTTGTTGCCATTTAATTAGTTTTAAACCCTAGAATAACGTAAATCACAAACTATCTCCGAATTTTTTTGTTTTGGGCAAAATTTGAGATTCTCTTTCAAGCAAAGGGTTGCTTCTTGCTTGGCTTCCAATTTCCAAACCTGTTTCTTTTCAAAATCCCCAGTCCCTAAGATTCTATTATAATGGGAAAAATAAAAATAAGATCCTGTTTATCCCTTTTCTTTAGGGAAGAGGTTTGGTGGCTCTTCGCACATTACAACCGGGCGAAATTATTTTTGAAGAGCGCCCTTTGGTTGCTTGTCAGTTTTTATGGAACCAAGCTTGGGGATATAGCGCGTGTGATTTTTGCCTGCGTCCACTAGAAACAGCCGAAGAGAATGCGCGTCGTTTAACTGGAAATTCTTCTCTGACCCTTCCGTTTAGCCATCTATGTTCCACTATCAAGCTAAATCATGTTGATTGTGCTGGATGCGAGGTAAAAAAACTATTTACTAATAAAAAAGTCAAAGATGCGAGCTAGGTAACACGTCAAGATCAATTTTCAGTGCAATAATTAAAAATTAAGTTTCCTGAGAAAAATATTTTCACAAATTTTTAGGTTTCATATTGCAGTCAAGCTTGTAGGTATGTATTATATAAAATCAAACAAAAAAAACTACACTCAGTGGGTTTGAAGCGTAAACGTTCTTTAAATGGCATTGTAATAAAACAAAACCAAAAAAAAAAAAAAATTACAGAGACAGTGCCTGGTCTCAGTATCATCAGTCCCTTTGTGTTGGTAATGTCTCTACCCAAGAAGGCGAGCAACACCCATTGGAGCTTCTCCAAGGTGCTTGGAGACAAATGCATTTGCCCCCAGAAACTGCCAATATCATGTTGGTGGCGAGAATTATTGCAACTGTCAAGCAGGCACGAGACAAAGCCGGTGCTCGTCATCTCTTTTCCCAGTTTTGTCATTGTTTCATAAATTCAGATGAAGCCCTGCAACATCGTCTTTTGAGACCAGAATTTAAAGCCCAACTCGAACAACTTAGGGAGCTTTTGGCTAAAACTCTATACGATGAATATCTGAAGGATGTAAGATATTTATTTTTCTTTACAAAAAAAAAATCTTTAATGTTACAATAAAGAATTGGTGTATCGGTATATTTAGTGGTTTACCCCACAAGGATTTCAGTCCTTGATTATCATGGTGGCTACTAATGGTCAAGGTATTGGTACTTCCGCTTTGAGCGCTTGGATGAGAAATTGTGACACTCTTGAAATTCCTCAAGAGGATAGAACCAAGCTGGACGAATTTATTGAAAATCTTCATTCTAAAATTCATTGCCAGGGTGATTTATCTTATTGAAGACAACCCAATATATTTGAGATTTTATTTATAAAAGTATTTGTAATTCATTTTAGAATCTAACATCAATCTAAATAATGAAGGATCCGGCCTCTATCCGCTGCAAAGCTCATGTAATATGAAAAAATAATGTTTACAACCTTATAAAAAGGACCAATATATCTTAGCTTTGAAATTAGTTTCTTTTTGAAGCTTTAAACTATGGTCCTTCAAATAATTGAGATTAACCAAAACTTATCCGCGAAACAGGCAATCATAGTTGCGTCCCAAACGCGGAAGCCACTTTTCCTTACAATGATTTTACTCTGGTTATGGAATGTTTGAGCGTGGTTCAACCCGGAGAAGAAGTTCTGGTTTGTTATCTGAATGACGTCCATCGTCAACGTAGCACCCATTCCCGCAATAAAGTCCTAAGGTAGGTGTTTACTGAATATTTGTATCTTGACAAAAATTGGGTTTAAACAAAAAATTCATGAATCCCAGGGAAAACTACTTGTTCACTTGCTCATGTCCCAAGTGCCAAATGAATGTAGGAGGAGAAGATAGCGACTCTAGTAGTAGCAACGAAACTGAGGAGCATCAAAATTAAAATCTGACGGAAGTATTAGCATTTTTGTTTTTAAATAATGTTTGTGATATTAATTACATTAGTATTAGCCTTAACCCAGTTTTTTTTTTTTAGCTTTAAATTTCCTTAAAGGAAACCATTTTAATTTGGATTACCAGAAGTATATAACTAGAAGTATACAACTTAAGTTAGATAAATTGTAGACTTTTGCTTTTAGAAAGAAAATAACTTCGCATCGTGTAAAAGAAGCCCCCCATTTAAATATTTGTGTTGGCAAAAATAACGTGAAAAAAAAATCATAGAATCTTCTTGAGAGATTGTAATTTTTGAATATTAGTGATATTAACTTTGCCAAATCTATATTTCTAAAGCATCTTTTTTGCTTTTATATTTTAAGATTACTAGTAATATATACTTCTGGTACCAAGATCTTTCTAATTTCTTTGGTCATAGACCTTTTTGATTTTATTTTTCTTTACTAAAATTATGTTGATTTTAATCATTATTTTACGCAACTCTTCCCGAGACTTAAAGGTCTTAAAAAATACAGTTACTATATTAAATAATCAAAAATAATGAGAATTAAAAATTCTCCTCTCTACTAAATGTATTAAAAATATTTAGCTAAAATTTATTTTTTAACTAGCTATAGAATTTGGCCCCCTTTTGGTAAGCTATATATGTGTATTATTACTGACCAAGTTAAATTTTTGGGTCTATAAGCAAACGATGCACTTAGTGTTTTTGAAACGTAGGGAAAATGTTTTCTAACGATGGGCCTGAAGCGATCCCAGATAGATATCCAATTACAAGGTTTTAGCGTTATATCAGTTTTACATAAAAAAATAAACTGTATTTTTATTAATACCAAGAACTCATTTATGTACCATAGAACGTGGGAACAAAAATATTGTAAAGCCACTGTCGCATAATTGATATACATAGTTTTCACCTAAGGTGGGGTAAATGCCACAACCCCAGTGTTTCCAACCACTTGAACGCAAACTCAATCTAAGAGAAAGAGGCTAGCTCATAAAATCATGGCAACCCTGCTATGACAGAAAAGAAATGTATAGATTCCCGAAAGTTATAAATCAAAAATAATTCATTAAAATACAAAACTAGTGGCGTATCTTAGATGAGAAAGTAACAAAGCTTGCTAGGATGGTACCAGAGGTTAATGGTGTATGCCCAGGTTCTTGTGTACTTCAATGAGTTTTTATTAATACTGATTTTTTTTTTTGTGGGAAAGTTTTATTTTTCATGTCAAAACTCTTGAAAATTACATTGGAACCAAAATTATTGATAAAAATCATTCTCAATATGAATAAAAATCATTATTGATTTTGATACATCTATTTTTTTTCATATTGGTTTATTAGATAAAATATCGGTATTAGCTAAACCTTGATATGGGTATTGATTAAAGTACAATATCGGCCAACACCATTTTGGTGGGATGACTCTTCCCTGGCACGCAGTACGATATTTCTACGCCTTTTAAATCTTAGCTTATAGTATTATAGTAGTTCCAACTTTTTTCTAAGTATTATTAAATCTGTGATACCTTTTTCCGAATTTCAAAAAAAGTTACTACTATAAAATTACTAAATTAGAATAAAAAATTCAAAATTTAAAGTGCCAAGAAAAAAAAACAAAATCAAAAATTTAAAAATTAGTACGGTAGCCAAAATGTTATACCGGCAACAAAATAAGTATTGTTCTTTATTGTCTCTTATACATACATCTATACCATAATCAAATATTTTAGAGTTGAATATAACGCAAGATAGTTTTATTTCATAATTGGTCGTATCATAAATGTATAATACTACGTCTCTATTAAGTAGCCTAACCATACTATAACCAGGCTCCTTTTACGTACTTAAATTCCTTGATAGGACTCTTAAGATTTATTCTAGACTCGCCTATTAAATTTTGGATTTTAAAACTCAATATATTCCACCGTAATTTGTCAATGTGTAAAAATCTGAGCCATCTCTATCTTAAATTACAAAAAAAAACTAAAGAAGTTGTAGGTAGGGTCACACTAATTGAAAAAACGAAAAAATTTGTATTTGGAAAGACAATTATAAGATGTCAAACCAATTCTGACATTAGTGCCAAAAGCTCTAACCAAATGAAAGCGAGATTCTGGTAATCGAAAGATTCTCATTTTAAATTGACTAATTAAACGAGATAATCATAGAGACCTAGTATAGAGTTATGGCGTTCACCGTGTAACTAGATGTCACCTGGAATTTATACTAGTGCTTTTCCCCCATCCTAGACTAAGGACAAGAACACGGTGAAGAAAGGCTTAGAAAATCTCCGCCTGAACGTCACTACTCTATATTGTACTTATGGCTGCGTAATTTAATCCAGTAAGAAATAAAAGATTTAAAGAGCAACTATCAAAAAAAAAGTATAAAAAATTGTGTTTGCTGCGCGCTTAACTGTGATATATAATATTTGATGTTGTACCGCATTCCACTGCCCTTTTTTTGATATTTTATAACCTTGTTTTTCAATTGATAAACAAAAAGGTTAAATGCACAAAATAAAATCCTGGTTTGATTGTTTTTAGAACAAAGGCTCGCAATTTATTTTTCATACCTAAGTTATCGATCTTGAACAAGTCTCGATTGTCATTAACAATAGTCAAGGCTAGATTGAAGTTCTTAACAATAGTCAAGGCCACTGGGGTGTGAATCGTGTGATCAAGATAAGAACGAAAAACAAATTTGGGAATTTCATTGATAATTTATTGAATATATATATATTATTTCTTGATAAGAAAATAATACTGAACATTTAAGTTTTATAGTACAAAAATAGTTCACTTTATCATAGTGAAATTATGAACTTTTACGAACACTTTCTGGAAGAATATTTGTACTCTTTATTAAGGTTAAGGGTCATAGAACAATTAGTTGATAACATATCTATTAATAATTTCATCATCTTCGCCAAGTAAGAGCCTTTGTTGTTCTGGACTAGAACGACTAAACCATAATTCTATATCTTCCAGGCTTCGACCTTTCGTTTCTGGCACGCAATAATAGATAAAAAATAAACTTAAAAGACAAATAGCGGCGAAAAAGAAATATATTCCGTAACCTCGTGTAACACGTAGCATATCCATGAATTCTTTGGTTACTAAAAACACGTTTGCCCAGTTAAACGCTGTAGTAAAAGAGCTAGCTAAACCTCGTATTCTAGAATTGTTGATTTCGCCCATCATAAGCCACGGTATGGCTCCAAAGCCCAAGGAAAAAGCGCTGAGGTAGAATGATAGGCTAACGATATTAGCCCAACCATATTTAGATTCAAATGCATCTCCGAACTTATTTCCAAGAATCAGTAAAACTCCCATACTAATTAAACCAATTGCCATGCCGACGCTTGATATGTACCTAAAAAAAAAACAATAACATTTACTATCTTAATATCACTAACATTAAGTATTATTAAATGTACAAGAATGTTTTTCGTCCAGCTTTGTCCATAATAATGCTACTAATGACAGTAGCACCCACAAGATTGGCTGCCAAAATAATACTGCTCATAGTTGCGCTGATTGAATCATATTTGGATTCCTTAAAAATGGTGGCAGCGTAGAACATGATGCCATTGACTCCGCACCTACAAATGTAGCGCTTTTAAATCCAAAAATGAGCGTATTAATTTGCAAAATTAATGCACGTACCATTGTTGGATAAACATGAGACCAACTGATATAAGTAATGGTTTATATAAAGCCGGTTGTTTTAATTCAACCCAAGATACTCTTCCAGTTGGTTGCTGCAACATGCATCTTTGAATTTCGCGATAAACCAGTTCAGGGTCAACCGTATCTCCATTTAAGAACTGTATTGATTTCATGGCTTCGTCTCGCCGACCCTTTCTTACGAGCCAGCAAGGTGTCTCGGTCATGAACAACATTAACCCAGAGTTAATTACTGGGAAACAAGCACATACTAAGGCTAAATTGACCCATTCAAAGACTTCCCCGAGTAAATAGATGAGTAAAACCCCTCCAACAATTGATAATTGGCAACAAGAACCTAATATTCCTCTAACTTCCGCAGTAGCGGTTTCGGCTACATAAATCGGTACGATTAAAGATACCATGCCTGCACTAAAGCCCGTAATCATCCGACCTATTAGTAAAAAAATCAAATTTCCATTGCAATACGCAATCAATAGCCAGGAACCAACAAATGGAACTGAGACGAACACAAACACAGATCGCCTTCCAAAACTATCAATGAGAGGACCTACATATAGAAAGAAAAGAGAAAAATTATTTAATTTTTTTTCTAAATATGGTTTATTTTTTAAATAGTAAAATACATGCAATATACTTATATATTAATATACATGCACTATAAAAATATAAAATACTCTTCTATACATTAAATATTTCACACCGGTAATCGCAAAATAAATATTTTGTACAGTAATTTTCTATAAAATTAAGTTTATATCATCAAGGCTTAATATTTTAAGAAAATAGTGACAAAGATTTCCCTTCTACTAGTTTTAGGGCTCAACCATTTCTTTTTTGTCAGATTTTTTAAATTTATCTGAAGCGAAAAGTTGCTCTATTTCCTCTAACGTTTTCCCCTTTGTCTCTGGTATAAGTACAGCGACAAAAATTACGCTAATAAAGCAGAAAGTCGCGAAAAAGAAATAAGCGCCGTAACTCTTCATGCCGTTCAACATATCGTTAAATTCCTTGGTGATAATAAAACAGAGGAACCAATTGAAAGCAGTCGCGATGGAACTAGATAGACCCTTCACTCTAGCAGGCAACAATTCCCCCATCATTAACCAAGGAGTAGGGCCAAATGAGATGGAAAAGGCCATAATAAACAAACTTAAACTAGCTACGGTTAACCAACCATATTGGCTGAGAAACGAGGCTCCATTCTTCTCGCCCAATGCCAATACCGTAGCTAAGATAACTAAACCTATACCCATTACTCCACCTGAACTTATAAGTAAAATCCTTCGACCTGCCTTATCACTTATTGCGCTACCTATTAGGGTCCCTACCACTTGGGCAGCGGCTAAAATAATACCACTCACACTGGGTGGAATGGAATCGTAGCCAGCATCCTGAAAGATTTTTGCAGCGTAAAACATGACCCCATTGATCCCAGAAAATTGTTGGAAGAACATTAGTCCCAAAACCAAGATAATTGGTTTTAGATTTTGAGCGTGAGTTAGTTCCATAAAAGAGACCCTTCCCTGGGGTTGTTGTGCCAAATTAGTTTCCATTTCCGAACAAACTTCTTCGGGTTTAACAGTATTGCCATTCAAAAACTTTATAGCATTGAGAGATAATTGACGTTGCCCCTTTTTAAGCAGCCAGTATGGGCTTTCTGGCATGAAAGCCATCAATACAGCGCATATGCAAGGGAAGATAGAGCATAGAATAGCTAGCCATATCCATTCTACAAGCTCCCCCAACAGATAAGTGATTAGTATTCCGATTGTCGTGCAAAGCTGAACACTACTACCAAGAATTCCTCTAACATCCGAAGTTGCTATTTCAGATATGTATACCGGAACAGTCAGAGAGATCATACCAGTAGTCAAACCGGTTAACAATCTTCCAAGCAGCATTGGGAATAAAGTACCACTAAAAGCGATAGATAACCAACCAAAAGTAAATGGTACCACCACAAAAATCAGCGTGGTTTTACGACCAAATTTTTCTATAACTGGACCTAAATAAATTTTAAATTGTTAATGCTAAGCAGCTAACACCAAAAATCCCCAACTGATTGCTCGCTTCTAATAATACACGAAAAATATATAGAACATTAAAAAACTTACCCGCCACAATTCCTCCAATGAGAGCTCCAATTGCCATGATACTCCCCACCCAGGACTGTTCGTCAAGAGTCAGATGTTTAAAATGGGAATGTGGTTTTTCCATGCTGTGTAACGCTGGTGAGGAATAGCCAAGCACCGCACCCATAGAGACAGATCCCATCCAAGCTGCAAATGCTGCCAGGTAGAGCTTGCGGAACCCTTTCCTAGGACTAACGGAATCCACCTCCGGGTCATACCCAGAAGGTACAGAATCCATTTCCACACCTTAAAATAAAATGGTGGTTGATGGTTTTAATATCATGTTTGACAAAAATAATATATAATTATTGCTAATCTTCGTGGAGTGGTAAATATTAGGGGAAATGGCTCTACAAACCTTGAGTAAATGCCTTATTTGTGGTACTCATTTTAATTTAGTTTCCTTAATTTTAATTTATTGCAATGTTGAACAATCCACAGGCCCCGTAACCTAGGAAAAGCCTCCCCCAAGGGATTATTAATTCTCTCTGGGGTTATGTTAGGTAAAGATTGACAATTAGCGACATGCATTCCTTTTATTCAATTGATAATTTTATACAATGGAATTGTAAGAGGTGTGAAAAATTATCAGTTATTACTACAATAAAGTCTATGAAAAACAATCAAAACATAGATAAACAGAACAGATTGGGCCAGGAATCCCCAGAAAGGCCCAGATTGAATAATTACAAGATAACCAAGGCCTATTATCTCAAAATTGAAAATTCTATTGATTACTAAATTTTACTATAGGGCGGTCTTTCATAAGATAATCTCTCAGAAGGTTAGATTGAAACACGGAAACTACAATTACTAAATTAATTAAATCTAAACGTACCTTTTATATTTTTAATAGTCAAAACTTCGTTGAAAAGATGAAACACAACTGGCACGGCCCGGGGGTGTCACCGTGAACGTTAGTTCTTTATACATCCATGGTGTCACAGTGCCACTTGACTTGACGAAGTTGACCTTTACTCAATATGTAAACACTACAGTCCTACTCCTACACCATAGCGCTTTTTTTACGAACCTTGCTCCTACACCACTATGGTGCTTTTGATATGATAAAAGTTAAAATGTGGTGCAAAACGATAAATTATTCTTTTTGAACTTTGTAGAATCCGATTTTTTTTATTTAATTAAGATATGACTGCACAAAGTTAATTATATGTTGAATATAGTTAAATAAATATTTTTAGAGTTGAAAAGATTCGAATTTAGCGCCTCTTTCTTTAAGCAGACGATTGGAGTGGAGTGTTGACCTTTGTCACCCGCCCTACCCTACTCGTTTCAAGTTTTTTCGGCGGGTGTGCGGACTGTGGACAGACTAGTTCGGTGCTTAAATAATTAATGGGTCTTAATTAACTTAGTTTGTTAATTAATATTTTCTTTAAAATATACGTCGAATATGTCGGAAAAAAAGTTGCGAAATACTCACTTTTTAGGAGATTTAGGAAGAGCCACGAAACGAGGAATTAGGAAATGCCCCAAGTGTGGGACTTTCAATGGTACCAGAGGTATGATTTGCAAAAACAAAGCTTGCAATGTGGTTTTTAAAGAAAGCGCGGAGAAAAAGCGTATCAAAGTTGCGTTGGAAGCTGTCAAAATACTGACTGGTTCAAGTAGTCATATTCATATATACTCAGTCAAAGTAAAAGATAAAGGACCTGATATACGTGGATTTGTTCAACTTCAATCAGTTAACACTCCCAGTGATCAAATGGTGGATGGTGTCATTGAAACGAATACTTCCAATTATTGTTTCGTGGATAATTGCCTGAATTTGTCGGGATCTTCTGGACTAACGCAATGCCAACACTTGACATCCTCTTTAAACAGTTTTACAGAAGCCACCCCTTTAACCCTTAAGAATTCAGTGTTGAACAATCTTCCTTTACCAAACAAAACTAGGCAATCTATCTGGACATTAGCTACTCAATCCTCGGGACCATTGGTTCAAAGAGTCTCGAAGCAAAACTTAGTTGTTAAATGTAAAATGAGTGCCAGAAATCCATTGGGATTGCTTCATATTATTTTCTTTGACGCAACAAAGAGCCGAGATAAACCTGAATTAAGATTTCAATGTGGGTGTAAGACTAGCAAAGTATGTTTGCGTGACAGTAACTAAAATTCAGACTTGAATCATTTTTAATTTAATTATTGTTTTAGCAATTCCAGAAGCTATCATCGAAGGATGCTGAAATCAAACGACATTGCGTTCATTTCTACGCTTGTCTTTGCGCATTTGCCAGCGATGATGCGCTCGCTACTGAATTTTCTCAATATATGTTCCTTAAACCACGAGTGGATCAGGCGCTATCCTTCCTTAATGGCTCTGATCCAAGGTCTAAACCCGAGACAGATAATCCTAGTTTTGCTTCGAGAATAACTGAGGAGGAGAACGAATTAAGAGAGTTGACGGAGGGAAATGTACCGGGTGTAGAAATTATGGGTGAGGTAGAGTTAAATTTAACAGACAACGCCCTTCTCGAGGACCCATCAGACATAGACTCTGGATCTGCGCAAACTCAGCTGATTTCGCTTCAAGATATTCGTTTCGCGTGCATTAGGAAGGATAAAATGGATATTGAAAACAACTCTGGTATACTTTAATTTTAAGGTTGAAAATTATTTTTATATATTTAATTTATAAAGTTTTATTTTTTCAGAGTGTTTCACAGTTCAAGTTAGTGGAGATGAAAATTCTCTCTCCCCATTTTTCTCAATGTCTGACTGTGGCAGCCTTTTGACCTCGAATCTGTCTTCCTCCGAGCCTTTGAACATTATTACCCCATCATCTCCAGTCATTCTTCCTGAATCAAAGTCAAATGTTAAAAAGCTAATGACAGGTTCTTCGCAATCTTCAAAGAGGATCAACCGTACCAATGGCTCAATGTACGAAGAAACTTCAGTTTCTCAAAGTTTCCTTGACTGGCTCGCGAGTGTTACGGAAAGAATTAATCAAACCATGCATTATCAATTTTCGGGTAATTATGATAAAATAATGTCTTTTAATATCTTAAAGACTAAAATTTATTATTTATTTTTTATTTTTTAGGAAAACCGGATCCTTTAAAATTTCAAGTTCCAAATATCTTTTTTGAGTGCTTGCAACAAAGATTATCTAAGGGAACTACCAAGAAAAGGCTTCCTAACTCTACAGTCGGGTTTATTCAAAAAGACGTTTTGCCTATAGGGACGTTGACCAAGTACACGTGGAAGATCACAAATATAATTCATCTTAAAAATATATTCGATACTCCTATGGTAAGGCTCTAGTTTTATATAGGTGGAAGTAGGTAAGCCTCCCTTTAAATAGTGTAAGGCGTCCTTTGCACTGAAACAAACAAGCTTGCGCCACAAACTTTTTAATTTAGCTTTTGGCAGGAAACCTCAATGAATTCACGAAATTGCGCACCAGGCAGTCTTCTCTCATGCATAGGGCTCAAAAATTGGAAAGTGCAAAAAAAAAAAAAAAAAAAAAAAAAGGCTAGGATACCTACTTTCAACCTATTTACTTGTGCTACCATCCATTAAAGAAAAGAAACCCTGTCTTTATAGATGCCCTTAGAAGTAACTAGAAGATTTGTGAAGAACAGGGATGAAGGTTTCGAAGTATATTACGGTGGAAAAGATTTGGATCTTTTGGTTAATTTTAGCAAATTAGGGAAAAATCCTTTAATAAAACCTGTTGAATATAAAACCTTTCTGAGAGTTGGTAAGATAATCAATAATTATATACAGGAATAATTAGTTTTATTACACACAGTTACTGTTGCACATATTTATCATTTCGAAAGGAATCATGTCTGGAATTCAAAAAGAGCCAGTCCCGTTTGTGATTGAGTGGATACCCGATGTGTTGCCGAGATGCCAAGTAGGGGAATTGACTCTAACTTTCGAATTTGGACACTTAAAAAATGGGCAATTAGTACAATGGGCTAAGCCGAATAAAGTCAATGAAATTCCAACTCTAGTGGTTGTGGTTCCTCCCAGTCTTCCTAAAGCTACATCAACAAGTCGAAAGAGGAAAATTCAACCCAATATTCTTGGTAAGTATGATTTTTGGTTGTAAAAAAAGCTAAGAGTAGTGAAACTACTTTTCAGCTGTAAGCCTTAGTCAAGCGCTTTTTTTAAATGGTTTTAAGTTTCCCGCCGGTTTTTTGCTTATCCATATTTAAACTAGATGACGCTGCTTGTACTTTTTTTTCCCCCTCCACTTCTTGTGATTTGCATCTCTCAGCATGATCAACGCTAGGAAACCAATATCCTTTACGGTCTAATAATTTCTATGCTTTCAATAAATATTAATTTGCGGATATTATTGAGTGTATTTTCAATAACAAAAATGGAAGGTCCATTGCGTAAAAAGATAAAAAATAATGAGGTAAACTTTAAAATGTATTACTTCAATTGTTTGATTAGCAAAGGCTTAGTATAATCCACGTGATTTCATGATTTGTAAATAAGTGGAGGCATAATTCTTTTCAGTGTAGGAATTATTTTTCAAAGTAGAATTCTTACCGCTTAATAAAACAATTACTCCTTTTACGTACTATATGATCCTTGAAATTCAATATTCTTTTTATTTTGTTTCAGCCAAAAAATGAATCTTCTAGTTCGAGAAACCAATTTGACCCACCACTATTGCCTGCGAAGTTAAATCATGTTTTTTACAATCAAAGTTGCGTCCAGTTAGCTAAGAGTATGCTTGGAAAGTATTTGGTCCGGAAATATTATGATACCAATAGTGCGGAATTTTGTATCTTGCGAGGAAAAATTGTGGAAACCGAAAGCTATCTGGGTGTCGGAGACAAAGCCTCTCATTCATTTCAAGGGAAAAGGACTGCACGTACCGAAGCTATGTTTATGACTCCAGGTACAGCGTACATTTATCCCATTTATGGGATGTACTTCTGCTTCAACATTTCAAGCCAAGGTGAAGGTGCAGCAGTCCTTTTGCGAGCCATCGAACCTGTGGAAGGATTAGATTTAATGGCCAAGTTGCGCAGCGCAAGAAGACAGAAAGGAGCTCCTTTAAAGCCTACACAATTATGCAATGGCCCATCGAAACTTTGTCAGAGTTTTTGTATCACTAAAGAAGAGTTAAATCTAAGGAACTTATCGATTGATGATGATATGTGGCTCGAAATGGGCGAAGACATTCCCGAAGAAGATATAGTTTCGTGCAAGAGGATTGGAATCGATAGAGTTGGCGCTGAATGGGCTAATTGCCCATTACGATTCTACATAAGTGGAAATCCGTTTGTGAGTGTTATTCTTAAAGATAAAAAGTGATTGTGGAATTTTAACAACGTTTGCTAACACTTTACACATATAACTTCATATTACTGAGAGTTAAGTTAGTGGTTACCAATTAGGATATTATACAAAGTGATTGAAACTTAGATCTTAAAGTAATTTAAAAATTAAAAGTGAAAACATTTGTGCAACGACTAATAGTGAGTCAGTGTGCCCTTATGTTCAACAACAACAGTACAAACTATTCAATGAAGCATCGACAACAATATAATAATACAAAAACTTGTATTTCGGACATTACATAAAGAAGAAGACAATTTAATGCAACTTTAGTGATAAACAATCCGATGAACTTTTTAGCTACTTCAGTTAAAACTCAAATGAGGCATAAGTAGTTTGATCGCTATGCCTCCAAAATGAGCAAAGTGGTCAAAAAAAGGAAACAATCTTGAAAGCTAGAAAGTGTCTCGTCTTAATCTCGATGTGCTGAAATACTTCTTTATTAGAATGCTCAAGGCTTTTAAACATTCATTGTTTGAAGATACCGTGAAAAATTGAAAATAAGGAAAACAGAAAACTGTAAGTTATTATTTTTTTTTTTAAAGGGGTAGAATAAATATTATTTTCTTTCGAAATAGCACCCACAGTTTTGCAACCCTTTTCAGTTGTAATTTTTCTAGTACCCAGATATCCTAAACAACATAATATACATAGCCTTCAACGAAGGGGCAAAAGAAAATTCGCTTTCCCTTTATTGCGGGGAGCTTGTGAGTACAGTTAAGAGTGCATCAATTCCAAAACTGAACTACTAGCCTTTCTCTCTGCTTCAGTTTGCACTCAGAAGTGACTGGCAACACAGGGGAATGGCATTTAACACTTTTAGTGAAAACCGTATATAAAAATAGTTTCAACTTGGGGTATGGTTGTACGTCCAATGTTCGTTCTCTGTTGAAATTTTATTTGTTAGCAATTAAGGTAAAACATAAAAATACTTAGATGAGGCTTGTGGTTAAAGGAAAATGCTTGTTTTAAGTCAAACAGGTCAAGTTTTAGTGGGTAGAATCAAAACATCATGAGTGGTCCACTCCATATTTGGTCAATAGGCCATGAAATTAGCTCTAAATTGGGCTGCAAGCCCTTATTTTATATCCAAGTCCCTAAATCGTAATTAGGTCCCAAAAATACTATAAATTGTAATTAGGTCCCAAAAATACCATAAATCGTAATTAGGTTCCAAAAATACCAAGAATCGTAATTAGGTCCCTAAAATACCATAAATCATAATTTTGTATTTTCAAATATCTCTAATAGTATTTACGATTCTTCATTTTCCTGCCAGTGTCTACAGGAATTAATCTTTTCACTAAAATATTTCTTAAGGATTTCGATTTTTCGTAAGATAGTGCCACAAAGTTCATGAACTAAGATAAATTAAAAGTGGATCATGTAGGCCTCATTTGATTTTTCATTGGTCACCGTTTAGTTCCGATCTTTAGAATTTTGAAATATTTTAATGGAATTTTGATATATTTTAATGGGAGCCCTATAATAGTCGAATTGAACTTAAGTTGCATTTTTAGAATGTGTGTTAAAAACGATTAAAATAATACACACTGTGGTATACAGTTAAAAAATCCAGTAGCTTCTTTGGAGGGTATAAAATTTACAATGATATTGTGCTATGGGAGTTAATTTTTATCAAAACTGGCTCGCTAGTTTGTAGAAAGAGAATTCGCGTAGCACGCGCATCGTATCTTTTTTTTTTTTTTTTTTTTTTTTGCGTCCATGGAATATTTTATTTTTGAAGTATATAATTTTGAATATAGGTTTTTAATATAAAGCAAAAATATGATGACAGTGTCATTATTAGTCTATAAAACGTTTTGCCAAAAATCGGGACTAGGCACTTTTGACAACTTTTACTCCACTATGCTTTGGTTGCTTAAATTTCCCGCTTATTGGCCTCCAATAGGCACGCGCCAATCTTTTCCCGCGCTTTTTGATCTCCAATAGGAGCGAAGTCTTGAACCAGAGGGGCGTGGTTCGAAAAACATTCAAAATTTGAGAATGTGCTCTATCGAGTTTCTAAACATTTTAATCAACAACTATTAAGATCGGGGTATCGAATTATCGCCTTTTAATTTCCAATTTCGTAATTATTAGTGATACGCCCTAATAATTGTTAAAAGTTTGGAATTTTACGCCTACACGCCCCGGAACATTTTTCAAGGAATTTATGACGTAATCTTAGATAAATTGACGGCACTCCTCGTAAACTTCGTCACGGTTTCCTTTAAATTTAATTGATATAAAGTTGTTGCGCCAAACTTGACACATATTTATAAAATAAAAACTTTAGAAGTTCAGTTTTAGTTGGTCTTAACATAGGCCTAGTTAGTAGTTTCCTCTTTTAGTTTCTCAAAAGTTCTCAACTCAGCAAACTAATATTAACTGTCATATAGACGATAAAAAAATTGAGAGGCCCTGAAAAAAAGTTAATTCTCAACAGTTTCGTGACTTTCTTCTCTGTTTTCTTGGAGCTAAGACGCTTTGCCTGCTGCAAAAATGGAATCTTGTTCGTGAGATTTCTATCTGTGAGTGTTTTACTTGAAAAACGTAGTTTTTTAATTACCTCTACATTAAATTATATATAATTGGCGTTTCTAATGGAAAATACTATTTCAAACTCTTTTAATTAAGGTTTCAGTTAAATTTAATAGACCCTGTATAGGAACTTGGCATACTATGAAATATTCCCATAGGGTTAATATAGTCGAAAGGCAGGGAGCTGCCATTGCTTTATATATTCCTTAAAATACGTAATGGTATTTGTTACCCAATTCCAGCTATGACTCACGCGTGTTTTACCTTTACATGCCCCTTTTCATTTCTGTGATTTTATATTTATTGATAAAGTTTAGATAATTTTTAAACGCGAAAATTATACTATTAAACAAATTGATATAAATGATTAATTTTGTTTAATTAGAACTACTCTGTTTCATTATGTAAGGCAGCTGAGTTGATAAAATTATTAGTTACACTCCTTTCACCATTACATATATTTTGTTTTTGCAGTACGTGTGTTGGGAAATTATAGTTTTTAGGCTATAGAGGGTATAAAGATAGACGTACAAATGCTTAGTCTATGTAAATCTACATTTAAAGGGGGTCCCTTTTTTTATATTTGAGCAATCTCCTGTTTCTCTCGCCTTCGTCCTACTTCAAAAAATAAATGAAAAAAGGGGGAGGCTAGTCCGCTCACCCCTTTAATGTACTGGTAATGACAATTTCCCTTTCATTTTGTCAAATCACCAGAGTATGAAGGTTGAATTGTTTCTCCTTACTTTGAATTAGAAAAATAAAAATAAATTACTTCAACATGGATTCTGATCGAAGTAACATTCCGAAAATCTCTCTGCCCGTTCAAGCGGGATCTTTGGGTTCTCGCGCCGCTTTGGAACTCGTCAGAAACTCTAGACTTAGGAGCAGCTGTCCACCCTCTACACTGTCACCCCCTTTGTCTGCCGAATCTACAGTGAGACCATTGACTGTAGCCTCATTTATGGCAATGAAAAATGGAAATCGTTCACCGAAACCAAGAAGAACTGGAATATCCCCACAGCCAGGGATTAAGCATAAAAAGGCTGTCATTCCAATCACTAGCAGGCAAACTTCGCGAGTGTTGAATAATTTGAACTTAGATTGCGTCGCGGCGGATGTGCAACTTGACGAATGCCATCACGATTCCTTAGCTCGTCGCAAAAGTCAAGAGGGTGAGGAAAGTCACGTTTTTCCCCCCCACCATGGTGATGTTGACACCTTGTCTACGGACAGTGGTTCTTCGGATACTATTCCAAATGAAATGAATCAATCTGGCACTCGTAATCCTTCTTATAAACAATGGGGTAATCAGCGTAATCTGAAGAATTCAAATCGTAATTCAATATCATCATTTGGCTCTAGTGAAGAGGATCTTTGGATATCCAAAGGAAAAAGTTGAACAACAAATGAATTAAGATGTACGAACTTATCGTAAGCAACATGAAACTAAAACTATGCAATTGAATTTTTATGAATTATCTTTAGTTTTTGTGCCATACGTGTTGTTTTAGTGTTGATTCTTAAACCTGTGATAAAGGCTTTGTTTTTAAAACAAGAATACAGTTTTTTATGTAATAAAAACTATCTGATATATGATAAATAAAGTTCATCCTATTTTGTTATCTTGTGTAGGATTTTCCGATTTGAAGGCTACATCAACTATGAAATGCGAGTTCAAATTTCGCGCCTCGGAACCAAAAGGCAACATATTAGCGCCATCTATTGGTATAAGAGGATAGAGATTAGGTAATGATTTGTACACCAGGGGAGAGTTTACGTAGGGACGTAGATTTACGCCGAAGCCATCTTACAGGCTGATGATTGCCTAACTTTTATATTTTGATTTGACAGCTCTACGTTTTTATTTTGGTTTTAAGTAGTTCGTAATTAGTGTATGTAAATGAAAATCATAACTAGGTTAATTTTATAGTTTCCGGAACGTTACTAGTGAAGCATCTAGATTTTATAGGTTAACTAAATAAAATTTTGGTGCTGTTAGCCGATGATACAAAGTTAAGTGTAGAGCCTTGGTTTCACAATTTACCAATATATTTTTCAGCATTAGGAAATAGGCATTGTTAATGGCTTACATCAGATACCATCATCAAACCCCGGAAATAACTCTCTTCGAAATACCATGGCAAGATGTTCTTTTTCAGTACGTATTTCCTGGCCTTTCTTGGAAGGATATCTTCAATTTGAGAGCCACTTCGACAGTAGGGAAGACTATTGTTTCGGAATATATGAAATCGAAGCAAAATTTTGACTACGGATCAGTAGGTGACAAGTTTAACGCTTCGGTGTTTAAATTAACAACCAAAGACGCTAAAAGTATCAGACACTTGTGCCTGAAAAACTGCAAATGGCTTACTAACGACCTGATACGACCCATACTTCAACGGAACCCTCACCTTGTTAGTTTGGACCTTGGAGGATGTTCGGCCGTCACTAACGCTTCCCTTCAAATCGCCGCTGTTCACTGCAAAAGGCTACAAAATATTTCGCTTAAAAACTGCCATTGGGTTAGTCCGGCAGCCGTAGTATCACTGGCTATTAATTGTCCGTCCATTCAAGTGATGGACCTGACGAGTTGCTGGGAATTGACGGACGAAGCCACCTCGGTGTTAGCCTCTCATTGCTCATCTCTAAGAAGCCTTTCCTTGTCTCGAATTTACGGTATAACCGATCAAACCTTGGGGGTCTTAGCTTCGTATTGTCAACATCTGGAAGATTTGGATGTCTCGGGATGTTGGAGGATCACGGATTACGGGGTACGCCTCATAGGAGAATATTGTGGCAAATTGAAACGACTCTGCGTCAGTGATTGTAGGGATGTCACCGAGTCAAGCTTGAATAGCCTAAGAGGTCGATTAGTGGTTGATAGATCTGTGATGAACTATAGTTTGCATTCTAGATCTTTGCCATTGAGTTACTCTCTTAGACTACAGATATGAATATCTTATTCGTGACCTTAGTAGTCTGTAGAAATTGGCAGTGCTAAAAGAATGTCATTACAAGCCTTTTTTAAAATATGAAAATTCATCCCAAACAAATAGTTTTTAGTTTTAATGTAATATTTTTAGATCATACATATTAGATTTTTTTTTTTTTTTTTTTAATTTTATTAAAGGAAGAAATGCATGGAGATAAATGAGTTCAGTTTTTATTGTTAAAAACAGTAACAATCTTAAGTTTATAACAATTTTTCCACGTGTATCACCATTTTTCTCATTCTATTTATGAGAAATAACTACACTTACCATCACTGATGATAGGCTCCTTCACTGGTCCTATTTTTGGTACTACGGAAGCCTTTTTATCTTTGTGAAACTTATGGGACACGAGTTATAAACTTAAGGTTATATCAATAGTATGGTTTAGTATAAACTCTTGTTGAAGGACGTTTTCAATCAAAACTTTCTTGTCCAAGAATCAAGCTTTTTTCTTAAAAACAACGGTGAAGCTTAAATCAAGCTGTTTGTTTTACCCATGTTAACAGGCTTCAAATGAGAGAAGCGGATATCTAAATGAATTTGCAATAAGCTTCTCTTGGAAAAGCAAAAGCTTGAAAAATGTTCTTTGAAAAAGAGGCTTTGTTTTTTATTTTGGGTTTTTTTCTCCTCAAATATATTATAAGGTCATGATATTCTATGTAATGTAGATGAAATTTGCCATATTGTTGGCAAAGGTAGAATAGCAAAAAAAATTACTAAATAGTTGTTGGTAATTAAAAAAAGTAAAGGTAGTAGCTAGTACTCCAACATTAACAAAGAACTTTGTTAGTAGTCTTAAGTTAACACATATATTTTATCAAAGAATTATAAAATCCTTGTTAGCTCCTGTCTTTTTGCTGGACCAATTTTTCTATCGTATTATAGTTTTTTGCGATACACATAGTTGGAATGAAGAAAAAAAAAAAAAAAAAAAAAATTTAAATTTTAGTGCTTGCGTATTATACTCAGGTGTATTTTATTCCGTTTTAAAACCAAACTGATTCTTTTCAGATTTCTTGGTTTCATTCGCTTCTTTCCCCTTTTCGATCCATTGATTGCTTATGAAAAAAATTGCGAAAACTCAAAAGATTTTAAATATATAAAATCTTGACCAAAACTAATGCTTCCACGGTGTATAAAATTAAATATAATCGAATAATTGCACCAATCTCTAATAAAAATGGGTTGAAACAAGTTAAAAAAAACTTCTACTACTTTGTTATTATCAGTTTTCTAGTAATATAATTTTTAAAAACATATTTAAGTGATATTTTGGCTACATTGCTCCATTTTTAATTAAAGTTCCCAATTAAAATGAACGTACTATTCTAATTTTGTGATCAAAATATGTCCTTGGATGTTCGGCCCCTCCCTGCGTACTTAAATTACTAAAATTAGTCAACTAATCAACTGGTATAGACTATAGAGTGCTATAAAAATATGGTTTCATAAAAAAAGGTTTTATACAATGAAAAACATTTTTGATTGTCTATATCATAATGAAAGTGTGAATTGCTGTGATTTCTAAAGGACCAATTTTAATTGTTTAATTTTTTTTTTTTTTTTTTTTTTTTGTAAATATCATTAAGGCAGCAATTTAATTAGTTTACGTTAATTAGAGATAAAAATGTTAATTTCTATAAAAGTTTTAGAAGTAAAAGGAGTTTTAGGAGAGTTAAAAGGGAGACAAAAACAATTAGGAAATTATTCAAAATAAAAAAGTGGGTTATCAACCAAAATCTGGAATTTTTATTCAATACATGGTTTTTGAAAGGACCTAAAATTCTGCTGCTCACCCAGTTTTCCTTTCATTGCAGGGTAGCCAAAAGCTTAATAAAAAGATAATAATCGTAGACGGATACTTCGTGGAAAGTTTTTTAAAAAACGTTTAATAATAACGTTAAAACATGCGAGCTTTCGGACCGGAGCCCCTTCTCAAGCGATACGGGCTCCGGTCCGAAAGCTCGCATGTTTTAACGTTATTATTAAACATTTTTTAAAAAACTTTCCACGAAGTATCCGTCTACGATTATTATCTTTTTATTATGTTATCGAAACCGTGGACACTATGAATTTTAATATTTACGAGCCAAAAGCTTATTCTTAAACTCAACTGGTAGCCATTCTCTCTGCTTCAGTTTGGCAACATTGGGGGAACGGCACTTACCCTCTTTAGCAAACACTTTAGTAGACACTGTTTTTTGGAACCCACATTGGGAGTGGAATAAGGGAAAATTTGATGAAGGCAAAAAGCCTATCATGGTCATAGGTAATCTGCAGTTAAAGGAACTATCTGCTATTTTTAGAGCCCCTTTAAAGTTTCCTTCTATTGCTTAGCATACGACATTTGCCATAGGAAATTCTACTGTCAAAACTAGGCTATGTGCATAAGGGAAGATTATTTTCAAGGCGCTGATTCTAGAGCATGCAGATAGTGCTTTTAAAGGGCCTATCTGCTGTGGAGTTTGCCCATTTAAAATCATATTTCCTTATGCCCACAGCCCAGCTTTGTCTGTACAATTTGTTATAGTCAACATCGTCTGCTAAGCAAGAAAAAAAGTGGATTTAAAATCGCAGATAGTTCTTTTAAAAGTTTAAATGGCTGTCCTTTCGAACAAAAGTGTAAATAATCTATAGGATAATTTTTATAATAATTGTGCATTTGCAGTACTTAAAGGGGTCTAACAAAGGCTTGTGGGCCGTCCCTTGTTAACCTTAGACAGTCTATCTTTTAGTTAATGGAACGCGCAAACCCTTAAGTCATTCTCGTGCAACCATGAGTAAATAGTTTTGAGTAACTGCTATTTACTCATGATGCCCTTCCTTAGCAAAGTTATTAGGGGAGTACCCAGTCTTTTCCACGTTCTACAGGTGTGTGAGAGAACTTATTCAAATACACCTATGGTATTGTCAAAAAAAGGTTTGACATATTATCAATTCATGGTTTACCCTTATCCCTTAAAGGGAGTATAAAGCTCTGACCCAATATGAGATTGTATATGTATTAAAGGTTGATTAGAATATAAATGAATAAGTTCATGGTGACCGTTGATATCCCTCCCCTTTTACACGTTCTCGTACGCGTTTTCAACCAAGCAGGGATGGTTTCTGATTGAATTCAAAGTGACTAAAGAGTTATAGAAAGGGTTATATGAGAACGTGGGCAAACCAAGCCTCGATTTTTCTCAAAGGCGTGGGCGGATAAATTTTGAATTCCCCTCTTTTTCCCGTTATCGAAGTTTGTTATTTCAAAATTTCTCGCGACCCGCGTGTCTTTTAAGAGAGTAAGTTATTCTGTGCGAAGAAAAGGGTAGGGAGGGACACCAAGAGAAAAAGCCGGGGAAACGAAGAAAACTATTTAGAAAAGCGATTGCCGCCTCTGCAGCTTCTAGCTCTTCTTTCTCTCTGCTTATTCCCCTACGCATTTTTCGCCAAATGTAAACTTTTACTTCTCCACCCCTCGTCTAGTTGGCGGTCCTTGGCATCCCTCCTCGAATAAAAATAAGAAAGAAAAAAAAGACGAACGAGGAGCGCGTTTCCTGCTCCTTGACAACATCTCCCAGTTTGGACTCAGAAGGGCTGCGAACGCCTGCCGAACAGGACGATTTTATACCGAAAGTACGGCGTTAATTAGTTACTCTATTAGCGCTAATCTCTTGGTCAAGTGGTCTTCCTAGTATCGCGAAAGGGTTCTGAAAGCGAAATCTTAATTGATAGTTGAGTAGTCTGTCTTGCCTATAAATAGGCCAACGTTTTCAACGGACCCTCATAATTTGTCCAAACTCCGCGTAGAATCAACATGGGTTTCCCATCGTTTTGTCTTCTTGTTTGCCTACTTCTGGCGGCTTCGTCGCTAATTAGCGGCGAACAGGATCCCGACAGAAGAGTTCGACGCTCGGCCGAACACACGTCAACCCGGGAAGCTCCGATTCACAAGCAACCCTTGGAAGGTTGTGGACAGTGCGACGAAAACAAATGCCGACCTCCTAATGCCGATGGTGACAAACCTTGCCTGGCTGGCGTCATCAAGGATGTCTGTGGTTGCTGTTACGTCTGCGCCATGCGAGAAGGTCAACGCTGTTTCCCTTTATCGCCCGGAGTTTCTGGACCGTCCGGTTGCGGCGATAATTTAGAATGTCGTTTAAGAATCGACTTGCCGCCCGAAGACCCACCGGAAGCCATGTGCGTCTGCAAGACTAATGGCGTTCTCTGCGGCAGCGATGGACAGACTTACCAGAACGAGTGCCAACTAACCGAAGCCAGGTACCGCAAGAGGGTCGAGGAACAGAACGAGATTCCTGGGAGCAGACAAAGACGTTTCATTGCCGATGGACCTTCTAACTTTATACCCTTGACTGCCTCAGACGAGGATCCAGCGTCTTTGAGGGCCGTTAGTCGCGGACCGTGTAAAACCGGTAAGTTTTAAGTTTGTGGTAGGCGGTCTTATGACCAAAACTCGTCTTTGAGGGCCGTGAGTCATGCGTCATTGTAGTTTATTTTAGTCAATATCCACGAATTTATCTTACTATGTAAGTCGATTAACTAAGGTTACCCTGGAGACGTAACGTAACACCATTGCCTTTTGGGGTTAATGTTAAACAAGCAACTTTTAGGCTGGAAAAACTATGTTAACCATATAACTAAGTTTCTTGCGATGACGTAATTTATTTGAAACCAATAAGAATTTGTTATTCTAAAACGTGTACTAACTTAATGGCTTTTTAACTTTATGGAATTAAGAACTTGAGGAAAAACTAATTTAAGATAATGAAAGGTAGTTATTAAAGATATTATTCCGGGCGTTTTTAAACATAGTTTTGTAAAATTATAATCTTTGGAAATTTAAGCGTTTCTCCCCGCTAATTAAGACTGTTCTTGGGGGTATTCCTTATAAGGGTTTTGGCTACCACCCCTCCACTTTTTAGCCAGTAATTAAATTAGTTTATGTTGAGTATTTTTATTTTAGTGTTTTTGTATATATAATCCCGTCTAGATTTTAATGAGCTTTATTTTTACTTTCCGATTCAAGTCAGTCCCCTCTTAAACCCCTTCCACTCCAAAAAATGTTGGCTTTAATTGCGTAATTTGTTAGAAAAGGAGGTTCCTTTGTTCGGGGTTTTGTAATTAAACACTGTCCTTCAAGGACATAGTTGATCCCTGGTGTAGATTAGCCTAATTCTGGGATTTAGATGAAAAGAAAAATAATTTATTTCTGTGGTTATGTTGTATTTATTTAAATTAGTGTATAATCCAAGGTTAGGGATATTATCGTATGGATTTAATAAGCGGGTGAGACTGTTAATATACTTCGTTTTTAATTAATAAATGAAAAGGTTTTAACTCTTTATTTAACTCTATTTCAATGAACGATACTTATAACCTCTATATTATATCAGTTTATATTATAAAATCAGAATCATGACATATCCAAAGTTCAGTAGCTACTTGAATCTGAACTTTGTCCGATGGTGTCAATGTCAAAGCGGAGTTGCGCTTCAATTAAAAACTTAAAATATTCCACCCTACAAACGAGTTAGTTTTTATTACAAAAAAGTAGCTGGAAGTATAGGAAATCATTTTGCTTTTTTTGTTGCTAAATGAAATATCACCCAATCTGGCGCTATGAACAGGAAGTTGAATCTCTCGCTCTATTCCACACAACGCCTTTTTAATCTCGAAAACTTGAAAGGCGAAAGTTTCTGTAGCTCTTTCGGAAATCCATCATGTCCCTGAGCAATCTCGGATTACATAGAGATTCTTCCTTATCTTAAAACGATTTTTAATTTTTGTCGGATAGTATATATTTTATAAAATTTCCTTTGACCCTGCTACATATTTGGATTTTTACCACTCCCCTTTTGAAAAGAAATGAGAATATCCCGCGTCATTAATCTGTATTAAAAACAAGCCTTGTCTGCGTTACATCAAGACGTTCTAAGCTTCGCATTCCTACTGCAATTGGCCTCCTCGAAGTCACTTGAGACACCAGTCTAAAGCTGTGTTCACACTAGAGACTTTGAAACCGTTTTACACGTTTTAAAAAGGTCAAATTGTAATAGTTTGGGGTCAACTGGCAAGATCATTTCTCAAAATATCTAACAATTATCTTGAAAAGTTGATTTGAATGTTTAAAACTGTTTGAGAACGGTTTCAAAGACTGTAGTGTGAACGTAACTTGAAAGATGTTGATTTCATTTTTTTTTTATTTAGAACTGATATTTTTCTTTCGCTCACTTAAGTTGATCCTACCAAGGTTTTTACAATTTCTAATAGATGAAAATAACTTCTAAAATACTCGTATTTATAAGATTCTTGCGCCTGACGTCACTTCCCTTTTCACGTGAAAAATATAGGCCATTTAGCATTATGGCATTTTATGGCGCGTTTACATAGGAATAAGTTCACGCAACGTTCACGTTCTTATCTTAAATAGGACTATCACAGCGTAACATAATCCTTTTTTATTAGCTCCCTTAGTTGGATATGTTTAGCTAGTCTTTATATATACATGCCAAGGACTCATTTATGTAAGACACGCTCAAACTTATGACTGAAAACACTATATGAATGTAATAAACAATCTTGAGTTTATCGTCCATTGGAAGGCCGCTGATTTTTATTTAGTTTTCAAAGATGTCCTTATGATTGGTCCAAGTTTATTCCGTATATCGCTAAAATTAGATAATGCTATAATCTTCCCCATGCCAGGGCCGTTAAAGAAATATCCTTAGAGCAAATATGGCTTACATATAGAGGGTATTAAGAAAACAAATATTCTCGTAAAAACCCTCCCTATACATCTGCAGTTTAGATGGTTCTAAATTTGGATGCACTCCTCTTCTCTGGAGAGACTTTAAATCGAAATTTTATGTTTTACAGCTCCCAAGATCGTTTCACCCCCGGAAGACGTTACTAACCATACTGGACATAATGTGGCTTTATCCTGCGAAGCAACAGGTGAATAATCTTGAAACTATATTCTTAAAATAAATGAAAGATCGGATCGAAAACATGAGTTATATACTCCTTGGCTAAACTTAAAATGAATAACTTAAACTGTAAGTTTATAACTTATATAGAAGATAAGTTATAAACTTATGCTTAAACAAATAAAACTTATCACTGATTACATCTAATTTGATCAAGCCTTTAATCCTGTCACCAATGGGGTCCCCGAGGGGTAGTGTGCTTGGGCCCCTTCTTTTTTCTGATCTATATTAATGACCTCCCAGATCGTATAAGATATGCTTTTATGCTGATGACCTGAATTCCGAAGTATCTCCATTTTCCAAAAAGTCCCACCTCAAAACCTTTGATTCGTGAACTCAAAAACGAACAAAAATCATTGCTGCTGTCAATTCAGCGGCAGATCTATGACATTACTCTTCACTCACCATAATTTTTAATTGACGTTAATATTGGGAGGGTAGCTAATTATCGTCAATGAGTTGATAACAACCTTACCTTCCCATTTCTCTAATGTTTCTCCTAAAACCATAACTAAATAGATGGTATTATAAAATAGACTATAGGAACCAGCAAAAAGAGCCGTTAAAAAGCCCCTGTTTCTATCGAAGATGTTGAATAGAACCCGTTACTACGGAAGATGTTGTCATTTTATTATATGGTTGGGACGAACCGACGTTTTATAATACCAACTATTAAATAAAAGCTTTGTTAGCCCATCTTGGAATATGAAAGTTATATTTGGAGCCCTCATTTTGGTGGAGATCTTACCCGTTTGTGTAATATCATAAGTAAATAGCAGCCCCTAAATTC
Source organism: Odiellus spinosus (assembly GCA_963920705.1). Classification (NCBI taxonomy): domain Eukaryota; kingdom Metazoa; phylum Arthropoda; class Arachnida; order Opiliones; family Phalangiidae; genus Odiellus; species Odiellus spinosus. The sequence continues at coordinate 15,722,559 of OY987227.1, read as the reverse complement.
TGATGAAATAGTTACTTTTTTCGGCCAAAAAAAGTATTTTTTCGGCCAAAAAAGTATTTTTTCTTTAGCCCCGTTTTCAATCAGGAATTTTTGCCAAAAAATAACTTTTCTGGCGTAACTATAGAAGTTTTATGTGCCCAAAAAACTTCCTTGGAAATGTGGCTAATGGTGTTAACAAGAACTGGACCCTAGCTCTTTTCAATTAACACTGGAACAAAAAATACCTCAGGTTTTTACAAGCATCAGTATTTACGGTTTAAATATTATCCAAATGTGGCCTATTTTCACTTTGAAACTTCTTCTATTACTCATGAGTCATTTCTATTTACAATCTATACAGTTTTTAATAATATTTTAATTTAACAAATAACTCTTAACTTTCAATTCTCAACTACAGGTTGGCCAGTTCCCGTAATTGAATGGATGGTGGACAAAGGAACCAATAAAATTGTTCCTCTTCCTAGTAAGCTCATCAAAATTTAATCAAAAAAGAATAAACGTTAAACTGTAACGTCTATCCTATCTTAATTTAACTAAAGTTCTTTCCACCTCGTGTTGGCACAATGATTAAAGCTAACCTACACGTTATCTCTGGTATCTAGTATTTGTGTTGGTTTGGAGATAGAAGGAACAGTATTGGTCAGCTCCAGGTGGAATTAACTATATAAAGCAGCGAGACTTTTTGAATTTGATGTTCATGTTTTCAAGCATTCCCTCTAGGGGATATTAAAGTTAATTTAGAGTGTCATGTATATTATATGGATTGTCTTGTATTTAGGTGATGATCCACACATTGCTGTTCAATCAAGAGGTGGTCCAAACCATTACGAAGTGCGGTTAAATATAAATGAAACCCTTGTAAATATCATAATTGTTTATTTTATTTGTAGGTGACTTCTTGGTTGCAATTTCTCCGAGTGGTCCCTGACGATCAGGCCAAGTACTGGTGCGTTGCTAAGAACGAAGTTGGGGAAGATTCTGCTTCTGGGAAAGTGACGGTTTTGAAAAGAGAAGGCAAGGCAATAGTTTAAGAGCAAGAAATGATAAGAAATAACACTCGGAAAGCACAATAATGGAAAGACGAACTCCATTCTCTTTCTCTTACATCACTACACGAGCATGGAGGAAATAGGCTTTCAAAACCAATCAAGTGGTGCTTGAATATATGGAGAAATAATGTCACACCCGTTTCCTTGATTTTTGGACAAGGCTTTATATGGAGATGTGCATTCCTAGTGCAATTTTCTATCATATTCTTGTTAATAATATTAGACATGTTTTATAACCATTTTTAATTACAGCTAAAAGCCAGGCCCAATCTGCATCCAGGAGAAGAACAGGCTAAAAAAAAACTGAATAATATACTTTTCCCCTTTACGCAAAGACCTTTTAATTTTACTTAATCTTAAATAAAGTTTAATTTCATTTTTGTTAATAAACAGAGCCAAGCTGACCAAAAATAATGTTATTTTCGTAATAAAATTAACGCTTTTACGTTTTGTTACGTTATCTCTAGTCAACTTTTAATGGGACCTTTAATTTTTCGTTAGCGAAATATTGTCATATTAGCTTTTATACGAGAAATATACTTAAATCCATAGTTAAATTGACTTTAGTCGTGTTTTTTTAAATATTATAGGCCTAATTTAGTAATTTTCTCAGTTATAATTCGGAAATACATACATGTAATTTGGTCACTAATTGTACCCTGTGAAATAAAATATAGGGATAAGAATGTTTTTAATTTTAAGGTTTACTAGTTTTTATAGCCTTAAATTTTCCATATTCAAATTGAAGTCCGCTGGACTCGCAACGGAGACCTTTGAACCTCCAGAACCTTCCTAATTCGTCAGTCGTCGACCGCTTTGCCGCTCGACCGTTAGTCGGTTTGAAGTTAAACTCTGAAGAGTTGATGTTTTCCACGTTTTGAGCCATAATGAGTTATGAATTATGTGAAATGGAATATCTGAAGGAATGTGATTTACGATTAGTAACAATTTCAAAAGTGATGGATGCTCCTAATTTCATCATCAAGGATTTTAATGAACATTGACATCAGTTGAGTAATGGGCTGGATTCTACAATGCCATAATGTTAGGCCTAGCTTCGACGTTTGTCAAGGACTAAAGGTAATTTATATTTTCATAATATACTATAGACTCAATATTTTGGTACAATAGATAGTTTAAATGTGTATTCCTAGTCAAACTTGAGTTATTTTAGCCTATTTTGCTTGGTTTAGGCGTGTGTGAGATGAAATCGTATTTTTTCGGCCATTTTTTTGTCTATATTCTTTCGCGCGAGTATAGATGGCGCTAGGGTCTCCAAAAAATGGCGGGAAATGAATTTTTTTCTTGGGGGGGGGGGAGGGTGGCTATCCCTGTTTTAGACTAATGCGGCAAAATTTGACTTTGTTTCTCCTGACTTATCTTAATAATAAAACTGATGTGCCATCAATATTTCAAATAATTAAAAATAATATTGACACATTTGTTTTGTTGGCTGGGGATTTAACTGATAATTTTGGGCAATTTAAATATGACACAATAAAAAAAAAAAAAAAACATAACTTAAACTTAGAGATGGGATTTGGTCTCTTTGTGGATGTAATTTTATTACGCAAGTAACGTTAGTGTTTTAATTACTTAATATCCAACCAGAATCAACACGTAATTAGTTTTCACCATAGCTGTAAATTATTCTTCCAAAACTACCTACGAAACAAACACAGTTAATTAGGAATGAAAATCTACCATCTACTTAACCCTCCCTCATTCTGTAGACTGTATGACTCCTTTAATTTACAACGTGGGAACTAAAATGATATGTTTTAGAAACACATTTTCTGCCCAAAATGAAACCCATTGTTCTTGGGTGGGATAATAACTACATTTAACCAAAAAAGATTGAAAAAGTTAACCATCGGTAGTCCTTTGAATATGAACTATGAAGGACTTTAAGATACCGCTCGTTAGATTTGAAACATATTTGAAACCAACGGGGAAAGAGTTAACTAATAAAATTATGTCAGAGAAATAAATCAAAGCCGGTTAAAACGGCGATTAGTAAACGTAACCACTTTAACTTCGTACTCATTGGCTCGAATGGTCGAACGAACTGTACAGCCAAAAACATTCGCGTTATTCATCTTACGCAAACTAAGCTCTATACCTACTCAAACTTAGTTTCTTAGGGGCAGAGGTACCCCGGATTGATACTCGATGTAGTCTTGGATTGTAGTAGTCTTGATTACTTTGGATTTAGAAAGCAACAGAGATTCCTCTTTCTGGTCTGCTCGTAATTTTATACTTAAAGATGAAAGGGGCAACAGATTTTTTTATTTTATTTTCTTCACATCCCATACATCTTTGCAGGGAATCCAGGGATCCTCCCTTTCGTTTTACGAGGCGCTCAATTTTTTTCCCTGTGTAATCTACGCATCCCCCTCCCGCCCCTTTTATATTTTTTAACTTTAAAGGGCAAGTGTATGTAAATTTTGATTCAGCTGCATGGGTGTACGAGGGCTTCAAATTTAGAGGAAGGTCACGCGTAGTTCTCGTTTTCCTATACTGTCCGTTACCGCCAGTCTGTTCCCATGTAATGGAGCCTATAGTTTAAATATAATATGTTTTAAAAAGTAAGAACCCTGTAACTTTCCATCTAGGACTATTAACCATCTTAATAGATAAAGATTAATAACAAAACTTAGCGTTCATAATCGTCCTTTCACGGCAAACTAAATTCGTAGTTTTCATTAGAGTTTTTGAAAATATTTGGCGAACCTGGTAATAACAGTAAAAAATCACTGATAAAACCTAGAAAAATCAGGGAAATTGGTTTTCCAAATGTTGTATGAACCCTGCCAGACTTCTCCTTCAACATTTTAGTATTAAAAAAGTCTTGTTCTTCAGTTTTTTTCCCTTGTGGCTTTTGGAGTGAGCGCAAATTAAGGGCAGGCAGAGCAGAACTCGTAACACTTGCCTTACCCATGTAACATTCTCCACATAAAACTATTTGCCCAATTTCTCTCTTCTTGATTTTGCAACTGTCTCTCTCTCTCATTCTCCTTAAGTTTACCGCGGAACATTTTTAAGGAGTGGCTTTTATACGCCGATTATTTTTCGAGCTAAGCCTAGCAAAGACTAAATAGCAAACTAGAGTCACCGCCGGACACATCCAACTTTTAAAAGGAATATATTTTGTATTTCGTTCCCGGGGGCCCTTTCTTCTCTAAAAAGGTTTATTTTTTTTTTCTTTTATTATAAATATTTCCCTTAGAGTTTAAAATTATCAATTTTTATTTAAGATATGATGTAATATCTTACACGCTTTCGTGTCACCCGCAAACGATTAAAAATGGTTTCTTGTCTTATATATAAAGGGATTGTACAACGAGATTGTTTTTATACGGAATTATGAATTATTTTAAAAAGATATTGGAGGAACGTGAGAAGATATAAGCAAACGACTGACAGATTTTAAGTGAGGCTTTGAAAGATTTGTTGCTGTAGAAGAAAAAGATGTAATGCAGTATAGGACAATGATTTGAAATATTTGAGGTTGTAGAAGAATCATTTGAGAATATTTATCATGGTTGTAGAAGGATTTGAAAAGATTTATAGCTGTAGTAGAAGGATTTGAAAAGATTGGTTGCAGGAGAAGAAGGATTAGAAAAGATAGTTGCAGTAGGAGAAGGGTTAGAAAAGATTTGTTGTAGTAAGAAAAGGATTGGTTGTAATAGGAGACGGATTGGTTGTAGTAGGAGAAGGATTGGTTGTAGTAGGAGAGGATTAGTTGTAGTAGGAGAAGGATTGGTTGCAGTAGGAGAAGGATTGATTGCAGTAGGAGAAGAATTGGTTGCAGTAGGTAGAAGTATTTGAGAGGATTTGTTGGAAAATATCGTAAAAGACAGAAAGGAATTTGTTGTATCAATAAAAGAACTAGGTTTTGTTAGAACGAGATGATGAGAATTTCAAAGGAATGGATGACTATTTGAAAGGATATAGGACGTGGATCTAAAAGGATTTTACTAGGATCCGAAAGGATGGAACTAGGATCTGACAGGAATTTGAAAGAAGGGTTTCAAGCCTATTGGTATATAATAAGAATGATGTTGAAATTTCGGCACATATAGGCTAGTTCATAATTAAAAATCAACACAGAACTTTTACATCCTGAAAGTTATTTGACTATATTAATTTAAAAGAACAGAGATGGATATGAACAATGTGATTTTATTTGAAAGTGATACGTATATACTCTACGATGAACCGGAAAGTAATTAAAACCAAACGAATAATAACGATATAAAAATTGTACCTACCTGAACTCTTTAAAAACTCGCGTACTTGAAAATATCTGAAAAAATTCAGCCTCATTCGCTACAAAATCGTACTGAATTCAAAGTAAAATTCTCAAATATCAAGATTCTAGATATTGAACACAATTTAAATAACAGATGGTCGACGGGTAGAACTCGATCCAACCATTAAAGCTTTGACTATGAGTTTCAATTCGGTATAGGCCTGAGCGTAGGAAGATATATTTCGCACCCCATCCTACATTTAATACTATAAATCCTATAACCCCCGCAACTTTCTAAAAGCCACTAAACATTTTCAAATAAAAATTTGAAATCACCATTTAATCTCTATATGTCTAATTCAAATCAATAATAAAAAATAAAAAACGATACTTAATTGTTTTATAAAATCTGAATTATATAATAATATTAGCGAAAATGAAATAATTCCTGTTAAAATGGAAAATTATTATTTTCTATTCTGTCTATCGGTTAGAATCACACGAAACGAACTCAGTAAATAGAATTTTAGCTGCTGCAGGTGGGGAATTTATGAAAAAATATTTTTTTGATAAAGAATTTACATTCAGTTCGCTTCTCCTTGATTCAAATGTACCGAACTATGATTGGAATACAGTATTTCCTTGTGTGCTTTAATTTCCACCTGTAGAATTACTTTTCGCACGCGCGTTTGTAAATATTCGATGATTCTAATAGAATAATTATAAATATTTGCTGATTCCAATTAATAGAATAATTATAAATATTTGATGATTCCAATTAATAGAATAATTAATTTAAATTAATATAGTCAAATAACTTTGAAATTTCAGGATGTAAAAGTTCTGTGTTGATTTTTAATTATGAACTAGCCTATATGTGCCGAAATTTCAACATCATTTTTATTATATACCAATAGTCCTGGTCGATTTCCAAAACCGGAAGTCTAGAGAACCTCGCGAAAATTTTGGCGGGGAAAACTTTTTGTCACGTGATCGTCCGCCATCTTTTTGTAGTGTGAAAATAGCTACAGACTAACCAACGCCTCCTATACTTTATCATATAGGAAGCGTTGGACTAACAACTTGAATTTGGTTTGTGGAAAATAAAATTATAAATAGTCTGGCAGCCTGTTACTACAAAAAGATGGCGGCGCGGCTATGAGACAAGGGCCCATTTCCGGCAAATCGACCAGGACTATTGTAAATATTTGATGACCCCTGGAAAATAATTAATATTAATATTCGATGACCCCTGGAAAATAATTAATATTAATATTCGATGACACCTTTAAAATAATTATAATTAATATTTGATGACCCCTGAAAAATAATTATTATTAATATTCCATGACCCCTGGAAAATTATTATTATTAATATTCGATGACCCCTGGAAAATAATTATAATTAATATTCGATGACCCCTGGAAAATAATTATAATTATTTTCTTAAATTATTAATATTCGATGACCTTATAGTTAGCTGTGATAACATTTGAACATGAACGCTTTAAAACAATTAGAAATGTTTGTTAATCTTTGGCATCGCGGGTCTAACTTAATACTTTTCTTTCTATAATTATAATTATCTTCCTCGGTATTTTATTACGAATATAAACGTGCATCAAGATGTTGGAAGCCCAGGGGCGTAATTTTTTTTTAACTAAGAGAATTGTGGATGCGGGGCCCTAACCCCCACCGTGCAAAATGAGCAATCAGCGTTTTTGGTAAATTTTTAAAAAGCGAGCTTTTATGTCAGACGAGTTATCCTTGGTGTAGTACCGTAGGCAATTCTTTTTCTTTTTCTTCTGTTTTACGTCGTCGTGTAATTGTTATTCTAACAGTCACTATAACTATACTAAGGGAAAGTTCTGAATTTTAAGCCGGTTTATAGAGTTTCGTACGAGCGTCTGTCTATATGGGATTATTTTTTGGGCTGGGATTACTATATTTACTCTACATCGAACGCGTTACATTGTTTTCATTATCTTTCGAGTCGGGCCTAGCCCCTCGAATTTCCTAATTTCTTTAAAAGACTTAAACCCCATCATTTTCCGTAAATTTTAAAATGTCTTATAGTTATTTAAAGAGATGGTGAAACGTGTTTGAAAACGAGTTTCCGAAATTATTACCGGTAACTTAGCCTAAATGAAACATTTTAGAATGGTTTTTCTTTATTGAATATGTTTGGATCGTTTAAACGAAACGCTTCCATATTTCTAGTAAATTTGCAAAGTTTTGATGATTAATGTCGTTGAATTTATAATTTCGGTAAATTGAAAATTATTCGAGAAGTTCGGTATATTTTAAATTATATAATTAGTTAAATTAGAATATACTGAATTTAATTTAGGTAAATTGGAATATATTAAAATTAATTTAGGTAAATTAGAATATAGTCAATAATTAATTATCGTAAATTTAAAATAACTTAACAATTAATTATCGTAAATTTAAGATGACTTTAATAATAATTACCGTAAATTTTAAATTATTTAATAATTACAGTAAATTTTAAATTATTTGATATTTAATTACGATAAATTTTAAATTATACGATATTTAATTCCGGTAAATTTTAAATTATTCGATACTAATTACGGTAAATTTTTAATTATCCAATAATTTGGTAAAATAAGTAAAAAAAAATATTTTCTATAGAGAAACTATAAGAGGCGCATAATTAATTAAAAACTAAATGAGAACAAGGAGGATTAGACAAGGAGAAGAAATGTGGGGACGGCGCGGTTCCTACTGCGTCGGCCTAAACTCCCACTCTGGGAGAACGGGGGTAGAGACGTTTCGTGGTAAAATGTTGTCGCGTGGGTAAAACGAATCCTTTATGAGACGCGCTAGCTAGCGACCACGTGACAACAGTTTACCTCGAGAATTTCCTATCCCCCCTTTCCACCCGAGTGGGAGGTTGGCTCTTCTCTCTCTAACTCAACGCAGCCCCACATTTCCTCTCCTTGTCTAATCCTCCTTGATGAGAACTATAGAACAAAATGTCGTACTGTCCTCAGAGAACTCTACCGTTAATTGGGAGGGCGTGATCGTTTGCTATATTTAGAAGATTTTAGATTTAAACGAATTTCAAGATTTCCCATAGAGAATTTTGAGATTTCTGTCAAAGTTTTACGAGAATTTAGCGAGTGTTCAACTCCTTCAAATTATTAAATATACGTAAAGCGAAATTTCAAGATTTGCCCCCCACTGCCCGTAAGAATTCTCCGTTATTTGACGCACCCTGATATAAAAATTAGCTAGTATAGATGTATCAATGTTCTTCCTCACGTTTCACTTTGGTTTCACCGTTCCTTTGTGGATTAAATATTTTTTTAACCAAACTTGGAGGAGGAATTGAGATATATCAGTATATATATATAATATCCGAGCCGTTTTCGCGTTAATTAAGCCTTGAGGGTGAATTTTTCGTACGTATTATACGTTTAATATACAAAAAGGACAATAATAAGATCTTTTACGTAATGACAAGGGATCTGGCCTGTAACAATAATGAGGCCAACGGGCTCGCGCGCGCGCCCCTAGACCGGTCCTCCACGCTCTCGCTTTGGATCTGTGACTAATCACCCAAACTCTAATCCCTGTGTCTCTGGAACATATACAACGTACCATCAACAGAAAGAAAGAATGACCGAAAAAGAAATAAGCGAATGCTTTCTTATTAGCTAATACCACCCGGGTCGTACTTATCCGCTTAATAACGGCAAGATTTTACTTTTGAGTAGCCAATACCAAAAACGGTATTTTGCGTAAGATAATGCGTAAGTTTTCTATAAATGCCATGCCGTTTTCTCTAAAAAAACATAATTTCTAATATATCTTCACCATGGTAAATAATAAGTTTAATATATGATTTAATTAAAAAAAAAAAAACTTCATATAATTTCGAAAAACATATATTTAAAATTTATTTAATATTTCCACTTTAAAGTCCTCGTAGATTTAATTATGTCAAAGGTTTTGAACCGTATGTCATTGAATATTTTATATTTTGGACACTGTAAAAGTAAAACAATACCATACTGGAATAAGTGGCAAAAAACAAACCCATAATCTTAAAGGGAGAATGCAACCTAACAACAAGTGATTTTTTATCGATTCCTTATCGTTTAAATAGTCTTAATCCATTAGTGAAAACATTTACGAACAAATATTAAACTAGAAATAAATTTAAAACTTACCCGGAAAATAGGCTTAGCGGGATTTATGGAGATCCTGATATCCTCACGTATAAGGTCGATTGTAAGTCCCGTGAAGATCTCGCCTGAACGACGGGCCTTTGCTCATTGGTCGCTAGACCTTACACTGAGGCAATTCATAATCTCCATGAATCCAGCTAAAGGCTATTTTCTGGGTAAGTTTTAAATTAATTTCTAGTTTAATATTTGTTTTGTAAACTTTTTATTGGTGGATTAGGCCTATATAAACAATAAGGAATCGATATAAATTACTTGTTATTAGGTTTCATTCTCCCTTTAAATATTTATTTACACGCAAATTATTGAATTTATCAATTTGAATTATTTAAAAACAGGTATTTTTACGGGTTATTAGGAATTATTACATGTAGGTATCCTCGTGTTAAGATGTGGTGACAAAACAAGGTGTGGCTTAAGACACGAACCTACGTGAAACCTCCATTAAGGATCGTAAAATAGAATAGGTGGGGAATATACTTCTTGAAAATAAAACATAACTACGTTATTGTTTACCAAACATTTTAAAATTCATATTTATTTAGAATTTCAAACATTTACAGTAAAAATAAGCTTCAATATCGTTTTAAAATGTACCGGTATATTGTTTTAAAACGTATGTTCCATGATCCTGTCTCTATCGCTCTATCTATCATTCGGTATTCAAAACTATATAAGCCTTTAATCACGTGACTAGAGTTTTAACAGGTGCGGATTTTAGAATTTTAATGAGGACAGGGCAAAACAATTTATATTTATAGCGAGTTTATTTTATTTATCTATTATATCATGTATACATAAAATCTATATACTAAGGTAGTGTAGCTTCTCATCAACCTGCCAATTCACATTGGCTTTAAAAAAGCTACGGTCACACTAGTATTTCTTAATCGATTCGAAACGGTAAAATCAAACCGATATTCAAATCGCCAGGAATAGTTATAAGCGTCACGCATTATCTTTATAAATCGATTTATTGTAGCTTTATCTATCGGTTGTTGAAACTGATTCGGTATGAAACTGGTTCCCGAAGCGGTTTCGAGAAATGGAATCAAATCGATTCGAGAAAAGGCGGTTTCCAGTTCACAAGACTCTAGCAAAACGTTTTGGAACGGGTTAAATCGATTCCAAGGCCTAGTATGAACGCAATTAAATAGTCTTCTAAATGTTTTTGAGTTATCGTGTAGGAAATCGCCCTTGCGTTAGATATTGAAAGTATGTAATTTCAGGATTGATTAATCTATCTAGAACGGGACCTATGGAAGTCGCCTTTACCGACGCATGACGTCATAACTTCCACAAAGTAGGGGTTTATGGATAGGCTATGGCAAACATACAATTTATTCCAAGTTGTGTTTAAAAAACAAACATAATCACATACGTAACAGTCACGTGACCTATAGGAAACGGTTATTTAATGGAAACTAACAAATGATAAGTTATAAAAATTAATTTGGTATCAGTCGCCCTTTAAAAGAAAAATAGCAATTAGAGGGTAAATATTCAATCTTCAATCTGTCAGAATTAGAAAGCCCCGCGGATTTTGTCACGGTGAACCGTATTATTTTTTTAAAATTCAAATACCCCTCTCTTAAATTATCCATGGCCCATCTAAAAGGAATTCTTCGAATCCGCGACTCGAATTTATGTCTTTAAAAACCTTGGGGTATATATATTTAAAAAAATCGTATTTTTTTTTTTTCGTTTTTTTTTTTTTTTTTTGAGTGACTCGCCTTCTACTTCTAGCCATACATAAAAAGAATTAATTAAATATCAAATACATAATAAACTTAATATAAAGGAAATGAAATCCCTCTTAATTTTCGGCTCTCCGTAATTACAGGACTAGAATCAAACCTTTATTTGTTTCAAATCTTCGAAGAGGGTCCTTTATAGCCGAAATCTTTCCCTGCGTACTTATTCTCTCCCTTTTTAAGGCAAAACGGGAATAATAATATGGCATCTATCAATGTGAAAATTAAATTTAAAACTTTGAAGAGGATTTTAGATAAATTATTACTTACCCAACTAATTTGAAGTTGTCACGCAAATTTAAATCTTTTTTAATTTTTAAACGATTCCTTACCATGTAATAATGAATTATTATGAATTTTAATTAGTCGAAAGGACACCAAACCTTTAGATTTCTTATCACTAAAATCCAATGCTTAAATCGTTAAATACTGTAATATTGAAAATAGTGTCGTCTGCTTAAAGAATCTCTGGCGTAGTTGCTATCCTATAGCGGGGAAAATCTTAGATTACACCTGCAATAAATAAATTTTAATTATACTCTAGAACTAGACCATTAATTAATATTAATAGAAGTCTAATTTTATGGTAATAAAATTACTTTATTTGAGGAAAGGGGAAAAGATACGGTTTAATTATAGCGAATTCCACTGAACCACTCACAAAGTGCTTTGAATCTCGCTGAAAACCTAAATGCTCTTGTCCCTCTCTCTCTCTCTCTATAGATCCTCAAGCGGTGTAGTGTAAAATTAGAGAAAGATGCATACACTAATCAAATCAGTAAAAAAATTGTTATTTTTCGGTGGTTCTCGAGGGTGATTTCTCTTGTTCTAAAGCTCCCAGTGGAATTCGTTATAAATAAATTTTAAAGCCAATAATTTGTTGGATTTTTAGGGAACTTGCACCGCCCTTTTATAAAATATAGTTTAAAGTTAAGTAGGAAATAATAATCTTTATAAAATAAATTTTACGATACATCCGACCTTTAAAACGAGCATTCGTTTAAATATGCCTAATCCATCATTAAAAAAATTACAAACAAATACTAAACTAGAAATAAATTTAATAAACTTACCCGAAAAATAGTCTTAACTGGAATTTCTTCAGTTTGATGGGTCAGCGACTAATGAGCAAATGTCCGTTGTTAAGGCGATATCTCCACGAGATTTCCAATAAAATTCGATTGGTCGCTGACCCTTCAATGCTTAGAAATTCAGGATCTCCATGAATACAGTAAAACCTATTTTCCGGGTAAGTTTTAAATTTCTAGTTTAATATCTGTTTGTAAAAAACTTTACTGTTGATTAGGCCTATTTAAACGGTAAGGAATCGATAAAAAATCACTTGTTGTTAGGTTGCATTCTCCCTTTAATTCAGGGTTGCCACAGGTCAGGGACTTTGAAAATGAACCAAAAAAGGCAGGGAATTTTAAGATATTTTAAAAAGTTACGGAATTTAAATATCTTTCAAGAAGCCAGGAAATTACAATCATTATCTGTAGAAAATATTTGAAGCTGACCGCGTCAGTTATATATTTTAGAAAAAAGATATGCATGCAAAAAGTTTGGCGAACGCAATTGCAAAATAATATAAAAAATAAAAGGTTAAATATTGGGTAGTATTAGCTGAAACTCTCAGGGAAAATCGTTGGAAAAGGTCAGGAAAAAAAAACCTGGAAAAGTCAGGGAATTTGAATCTGAAAAATCTGTGGCAACCCTGTAAGTAGTAAATAATAAAAAAGAATGAATTCCAACTGTCGTAATATACTTTTAATAAAGTTTAAATGCTCAGCATTAAAAGTCAAACTATACATATTTTTGTGTGATCTATTTTTTATCTCAATTAATCGGTGCGTATAGGCTAGCTTATTTTAATTTTTATCTTATCGACATCTAACAACAAGAAGAAATGATTTAATTTTTTTATCCCCTAGAAATTAATAATTTTTTTTTTTTATATATTTTTTTCATTTAGTGAAATTAGGCACTGATTTCCCATTTTATTTTATTTTGTGCAAGACAACCGAACGGACTTTTTTGTTATTTAATTATTTTATTTCTTTTTTTGAAAATAGAGATATTTTATACCATTTTTTTTTACGCTCTGACACGAAATGTGTTTTTTTTTTTTTTTTTTTTTTTCAAATTTACAAAAAACAAACATTTTTCATACCATTTCATCACTATACACATTTTAAGGGGGGGGGACATTTTGGGATGGATTGACAATAATTATAACAAGGTCTTCATGACGTGGTTATAATAATATTTATCTCTCGAGAATATGTCATTTACTTTGGAGATCTTTTTAACTAACAGAAATATGGCCGTTTTTCTCTAAATATTTTAATGATTAGACATTTTACAAAGGACAAATTTGGTTATATTTTAATATATTTACATACGGGGAAAATTTTTATGTTTGATTCAATGATGAGGGGAAGTTTGGATTTTTTTTTTGTTTGTTTTTGTTAAAAGCAACAAAAAATACGTTTTTTTTATAATATTTATGAAAGATATCACCAAAATTATGAGAAAGACTTAGAATTGGTTATTTTCTTTTTTTATTTACTCTAGTAGTAGTTTTTTATCGGTGCATAAAAATACAAAAATAGTTAATACCCTTTTTTATTTTTATTTTTCAAAATTTTTTATCTTTAAAAAGGTATCAGTTTTATTTAATTTAGATGATTTTTATTTTTAAATGTTGTTTTATATCATTTTTTTTTAATATAATTAATCAAGTCACTTGGAAACTTGAGCAAAGAGGGAATTGTGATTTATCCCTCGTTTAAATATGATTCTGATGGGTTTTAATTAAATTTTCTGCCAAAATGTTAAAATTTATTATTTATTTTTTATTATTTAACGTGAATGGCTATAGGGGTATCATTTATTGATAAATTTAAATTTCTCCCCTATTTTGGTATAAAATTAAGCTAAAATTTATGGCGATACCCTATAAGTAAATTAATTACATAATATGGAAATATTTAGAATTATATTGGCCACTTTTAAGCACAAATGAATGAAAGGGGTGTTTTATTCACCCCCAATTTGTTTTGGCATCTTTTAATTAAAATTTTAACCGGGTTTTTTTTTTTTTTTTAATAACTATAAACGACTAGCTCCTGGGATGTGGGTTGACACTTAAAAAAATCTCTAATTATTAATCTACAGTTATTTTTTTATTATCAAAAATGAAAAAAAAGGCATTTTTTTTTTAAATTCTGAGATCTTTATTTAAAACAATTGCGAATTTTTTGTTCTTGAAAATGAACAGAGATTTTTTTTTTTTTTTTTTTTTTTTAATCTGAGGCAAATGGCACAAAAAAAAGGTTGGCAACAAATATCCGTTTTTTTTTCTTGTTTTTTTTCAATAATATCATCAATCTGACTTAGATTTTTTTATTTTTAATTATATTTTTAATTAATTAAAAATTAATTTAATTAATTAATAAAAAACGATTCCTACCAGCAGATTCGCCACGAGAAACGCGTATTTAAACAAAATTAACTTTTATAATTAATATTTTTAGTTCATAATAATTATATTAACAGAGATTTCATTTTGTGGAAAACCAAAATAGGCTAAAATGCAGGAGGAAAAAAACGAATAGGAGTAGAAAAATATATCACGGTTTTTTTTCTTTTTTTACGAAACCACACCTTTAAAAAGATAAAATGGCGAAAATGGTTTTTTAAAAAACGTTTTGTTCGTTAAAAATATAGGTACTTTTTTTTAAAAAAGATTCAAACTTAAAAAGAGACCCAACGTGGGTTACCAAAGAGATTTGAATAAGTTCGATGGGGCAGCTATTAGTGATATTCTGGTACAGTGAATTTGAAATGATATCACGTAATTTTAAAATGTTTTCACCGGTATACGTGTGATCCTTGGTGTTTTATCAGGGCACTTTCAATGGCAATTCACTCGATTCTAAATTAATCATAATCTCACCGGGATATCACGTGATTCGATACAAATTTTACCAAACAAAATTACGTAATTTTCATACATTTTTTTAAGCCTGGATTTCATAAGCCAAAAACACTCGCGTACCACGTGATTCCAAGGTTGTTTAATTCATCAGCTGTTGTGATTTTAACGGATTCTACTCTAGTAACTTTTAAAACCACTTTCACCAATAACTGACTCGTCGAATATTAGTTTCAAAAGAAATTTCCAATTTAAATTCTAAAATTTCCAATTGTTTAAAAATGAATGATTTCTCGCTCTTACGCAATTTCCTTTTGTTTATAATGATAAATCTCTCAGAATTCATTCAAATATATACTTATATTTTTTGGTTAAAAGCGTACGTTTTAGGCCTAAAGGGTAAGGGGTGGTAAAGATTGGCTTATTCATTTACTACATTATATTTACACCGGGTATTAGAATTTGTTTGTTTTAACAGTTAAAACGCGTTTTTGTTTTCTTCTACGTTACCGTCCGTGGATATACTTTATCTCTATTTAATATAATATAGATTGTCTTTAAAACAAATCCTTAAAACAATTTTTAATCAACGGGGCAAACGGCCAGCGTTTGCCCTCCGAAATTAACATAATTAAAAATATCATTAATTACACTTTCTCCCTCGTCTTTTTTCGGATAGTCTTTATCATACTTATCCTTGTAATAATTTTAAGCTTTCTTTTTGATCTCTCTAAACTTTTAAAAATATTTTTTTAATAGTTTATAATCTCATTCTCATCTTTTTCGCCATTTCTTTCTTAAAACCTTTGTTATATACTCGAAAATAGTTAAATTTGTTTTTCTTCTTTAAATATACGATTCTAATTAGATGTAAAAATACCAATTTGAGCTTCTTTTTATAATATACGTTTATATAATATAATTTTTGAATATCTTATTTTTCTAAATTATGGAAAATTTGTATTTAACGTTTTCTACTATCTTTTTTGATTGGAAATGATAGAGCTACTTCGGAATGGAAAAAAATCAATCACTCGAAATTGTTTAATTTTCTGTCTTTTCTAGATCCTCTTTATTAAAATTCTCTCACCTAAAAATAATTATTATTTATGGCTAGAAAAATAGATCCGAAGCGCTATTTCTTTTTTTAATTTTTCTTGTTTTAAAGTTTATTAATATTAATTAATTTGTTTTTATCTTTAGAGTTAAACCCGTAAATAACAATACGTTTTTGTTTTTACTTTTCTAAGCTACATTCTACTCTTAAAATATCTTCCTTTCACGTTACGGGGATTCCCTATAATTGAGACAAGGGTGTATAATCCCCCGATCGTCTAAAATTCATCTTAAATTGGCTTTTACAAATCTTTACGTACTTTTAATCAATTGTTGTTGAAGGTTTATCAAACGCGTGAGGTTTTAACGTCCTCGATACCGGTCCACACCGAGAAAAAAAGTTTAGGTTCTTGCCTTATAATTTTGGAGGAGGGATATTTTACATGGGAAGAGCGACACTGGCTCCCCCCGCGGAGGGAGGGGGTGGAGGCGGGGGATGGTGATGATGGTGATGGTGTGAATGATGAGAGTGATGGGAGCCACCGCCGCCGCTGCCCCTGACGGCTTCTTTCTTCATCTTCTGCTTAGTATGCACTTTGGCGTGTCTCTTCTTCTCGTCGCTACGCGCGAACTTACGACCGCACAAGTCGCAAGAAAAGGGTTTCTCTCCCGTGTGCGTTCTTATGTGGGTGGTCAGGTGGTCGGAGCGCGAGAATGAGCGCATGCAGATGCGACATTGAAAGGGTTTTTGTCCCGTGTGAATGCGAATGTGCCTTGTTAGTTCGTCGCTGCGCGAAAAGCGGCGGTCGCATCCCTCGATCGGGCAGGCGTAAGGTCGCTCGTGGACGGGCGTCTTGCTCGGTCGGTTCGGGTACTTTCGCGGTTTCACTGGCACCAGTTTCAAGGGAACGGGACTGTTCTGGTAGGCTTGACTGAGAATCTCGTGTCCTTTGCTCGTGGCCTGATTGTATTCGGCCAAGGAAGCTGACGGTTCCGTCGAACCGCTCCCCGTTCTCTCTGGGGCCGAACCGGAGGACAATTCTTCGACGTGAGCCGAGTGACCGGCCACTTGGTGCTGCGACATGGACATAGAAGATTGCGAATGCATGGGGGAAGGGACGCAAGGCGGCATGCTCATGAAACCCGAGCCGTCGCCCATCCCGGACGAGGAAGGTTCTTGTTTGGTCATGGTTAGGCCCCCGGACATGGAGGGTGAAGAAGGCCCGGTGCCCAGCTGAACGGCTCCGAAAGCTCCACCGTACTCCAAGCCGCCGATGGAAGTGGCGGTCGTCCATTGATAGGGCTTGGGGATGCCGGAAGAACCCGAACTCCTTCCGTACAGAGCCGCCGAGAGATCGTCTTGCAGGCCCGAGGCCGACACCAAAGAGTCAGGAAGAATTTGGATACTGGGGGCGCTGACGCTAGCGCAGCTGCTATAGACCGGCGGTTGTTTGAGCGGGTAATTGGTCAGTTCGAAGGGGGACGACGTGAACTGGGAGATCTCTTGCTGCAACTGAAGTTGTTGTTGATGGTGTTGGTGAATTTGCTGCTGTTGGTTCGAATGATGTTGCTGCATTTGCTGCGGGCTTCCCAAAGTAACGAAGGTCTGCCCCGACTGCTCCGTCTGTAAGTGTTGACCTTGGCCCGAAGAGGCGGAACTACGCGAAGAAACTCCTTGTACCGGGTCGAAGGACTGTTGCGTTGCCGGACTACTAGAGGAAAAATGTTGAACCGCCGCCGCGGCTAACGTTGTCACCGTCGCCGTTCCGAAAATGTTGATGAGCGGGGTCAGAACGGGATTTTTGTCTTGAGAATGGTGATGGCAGAACCAGGAACTGGGCGACGAGGCTCCCGAAACGGAACTTCCTCCTCCTCCCCCGCCTCCCATGGCATTGGCTCCCGCTCCGATCGAAACGGGAGATCCGGAAGTAACTGGAGTGACGGAAGTGGTGAAAGTTCCCCGGTAGCTGATTCGATGGTGGTCCAGGGGGGATGGCGACGAGGACTCTCCGCCGTGTTGGTGTTGTTGATCAGACGTCGGGGCATTAGGGGTTGACGAAGGCGACGGGAACATAGTTGCCGTCTTGTCGTCTTCTTCAACCCCGGTCTGGGTGCCCGTTTGCTGTTGCTGTTGTTGAAGGTGAACAGGGAGCGAAGCCTCGGCTGCAAAGAAGAAGAAAGAGAAAACAGAAAAAGTTAGATAATGGTTCATCATCACTCTTGTTTGAAAATATATTTATATATATATATATAAATAATAATAATAATGCCCCCCTTTATGTAACAGTTATTATGCTATTGTAACTATAATGACGGGCACCAGGTAGGAGTTTCCTCGGAAACTGGGGGTTCAAGGGCGTCGGGGGTGTACAAGGCCACCAAGGCCGTTTCATCTCCTCTTATGATTCCTAAAAAGACAACAACCGATATCGCCCCATCGCGACCCACCAGCCTCGGTGTGGGTGGTTTTCAAAGATGATCCCTTTTCTTGCCCGTAAAAAAGGATGGAACTTCCGCGTTGTGTATTTCTGTTTCCGATACATCTATAATGCCGATTAGTTTCTGGCGCGTAGGCGAACATCGCCCCTCCTTTTCCCCTCGAATGTCATGTTGTGGATTCGCCCACTTAACAGACAAAAAACTTGTTACCTTGATTTGTCAGTATGTACAAAGACCTGTACGCTTGCCGTTATCTTTTTGATCTGTTTTCTTAAGAGATATAGGGAGCGTATGGCATTTCCGCATTAAACAAATCAAAGTGGAATATAGCATAGAGTACGAGTCTCGCTTAAGTTTGAAAGAATAAGTTTAAATTATCGATGAAAATACAACACCCGTTGATGAAGCCCTCTGAGGGCATTGTCGGGGCGATAGTAATGGTCTCACCGTTGGAGTTTGACCAGATGAAAGCCGGCGCGACCGGCGAAGCGACCAGAGAATGTCCCGAGTGGCTTCCCCACAGAGGAGCCATTGGTATGAATGGAGGAGAGACGACGGGATTCTGATGATGATGGTAAGGGTGATGGTGTGAAGAACCGTGATGGAAATATTGCGGGCGAACTCGATGAGGTTCGACGTATCTCGGACCGACCATAAGCGGGCCCGGCGAAGGCGTTGGAGGCCACCAATGACGACTGTTCGATCCGTGATTCCCGAAAGTGGACTCTCTCATATTTTCCGAAAAGCGAAACTCCCGGAAAGGCTTAGCTTTCGAGAAAACCCGCGACTGCTCTCGGGTGGCAAACTCGTAGACGGTAGTCTCATTTGCACTGTATAAATGTTCTAGCGACGTTACAGGGGAGACACGATATGTTTTCGCTTTGCAAAATGCTCGTCCCACGCTCCTTTTCAACTATTACGCTCGCCGCTACGCGACTCGGTAAAGTTAGTTCGTATTTATATTCAAAAGCCCTTCGATGAAACGGTTGTACTAGTTAAAACGTAGACGTATAAAGCCACCTACGAGGCGCTGGTAATTTGATTACGAATAAGGCACTGGGTTTCTTACGTATCCGTTTGTCCATCACCGATCTTATGGCGAATTTTCCGAACCGAACGACCACGAAGAAGGATCCGAGGTTCCGTTAGGGTTAAGTACGAGTAAGGCCACCGGAAAGACGCGATTGGACGGAAGGTATTCCTCGACGGACCGCGAAGAGTCTGGACGAATGTTTCGGGACGCGATGAAAAAAATAAAAAAACCTTGATGGAAGGCCAGTGGCCCGCCGCCCCCTCGACTTCTCGCGCGTCGGCGAGAATGAGGTATTCGAGATCGCGTTTTAAGGCAAAAAGGGTCGCGGAAAAAAACGAAACCGGGTTCGCCCTCCTCGAGATCGTTCTCGGTTATCACCGTCGATTCACGCTCGAGGGGGACTAAGTGGCGTGGGAAGACGGTGACGACGTAGCCGCGTTCTCCTCCTACCAACTTCTTCGTCACTGAGCCAGCCCGCCAATAGAGAAGCCCCGTTCAAAACGGGCTCGGAAGGATTACACCCATCAGCCTTATCCTCCTACGCGCCACTTTAACCCTCCAGGTATAAGAGACCCGCGCCAGCGTTAATCGACCAAGCTTCGCTACCTACGCCATCGTTATGCCGCGCGATGCTTAAGCAACCAGAAGGAAAGAAACAAGGGGGGAAGAGATTTTTGAATCGGTGTCCGCGACCCCTGATTATCTCCAGTTTCCCAGAGAGGAGGACCAGATATTCCACGCGCCAATTTATAAAAATTCAAGCAAAATTTAACATCAATGATTCGAGGTAAAGATTTTAAACTCGAAGAATCGGGGGGACATTACAAAATCGTAATACTCTTACTTTCAAAAGTCTATACATCCGACTCCCTTTAGTAGTTTAGTCTAACTAGATATTGATACGGTTTTAACCTAACGAACGAGGGTATATAATGAGAGCCAACCACCAGGTATATATTTTTCGCAAACTATAGTGTCTGTCGCAATAAGTGTGTTCAACTTTCGTCAAAGCAGACACAAAAAAATATATATATTATCCTGCGCTTTCCCGTGACTCTTTCCCGTTTTAATGTCGTTATCATATCGTTTCGCGCTTTTAGGTCGTTTCACAAACACCCCGAACCCTTTTATTATATAAAATATTCTAATCCAGTCTGTATTAAATCTCTGTAGCCGATGTAGTCTAGTCTACGGATGATTTTCATTTATTTTTTATTTTTTGCATTTCCGCGTAAACATTTGAACGCGAGACATTTTTCCCAGACACAACAAAATAATTCGCGGCCGTCGCTCGCTAGCTCACTCGCTCGTTTTAGGGTCCTTTCACCCGCGATAAATAGATGAATTAATCGAATGTCACGCTCGTTTTTGATTCCAAGATTTGATCGAGGGTTCGCCCACGTTTCGCCTAAATGTTTTCCTTCCCCAATAAATACGCCAACGTTTCGGGATTAGAAAACGTTCTTGATTAAAAATCAAGCTTTGCTCGAAAGAAGGAACTACCGATGGGTCGGACACTCTTGAATTCTCTGTACACCTGAGTTCAGCTTTGACAGTGCATTGAGTTCGAACTCTTATCAACTCTGAGTTCAGCTTTGATAGTGCAAAGAGTTCAAAAATATTGTACACCTGAGTTCGCGAGTGTCTGCCCCCTCGGAAATTACAATGCCTGCCCAAGATACAAATGTGCGAATCTCCCCTTTTCTAAAAAATTTAATTTACAACAGGCTAAATACGCGAGTTTCAAATCCTCTTTATGAGAAAATGATTGAATATTTTTATAGACGCGTTTTAGACCACACTACACTTATTTCAATAGGTTTGTAAGGAATTTATTTTTATGCGTGTCTACCTTTATTTAACAAGTGATTTTTTTATCGATTCCCTATCGTTTAAATAAACCTAATCCACCAGTAAAAATAATAATAATAATAAAAAAGGTCCGAAAAATAGGCTTAGCTATATTCACGTAGATCGTGAATTTCTTCGCACTGAAGGGTCGTCGACCAATCAGCAAAAGCCCGTCGTTAAGGCGAGATCTCCATGCGAAGAAATTCAGGATCTCCTTGATTCCAGCTAAGCATATTTTCTTGTTTTTTAATTTTTTTAGTTAAATATTTGTTTGTAAAAACATTGCTGGTGGATTCGGCCGATTTAAACGATAAGGAATCAGTGAAAAAATCACCATGTTCCATTCTCCCTTTAATAGAAAATACAAATACCATATTTGTTCGCTTAAAAAAATTTTTATATACGTTTCTTTATATCTAGCACATGTTTTAGAGTCCAATTTTCGAGAGTAAGTGGTTCACACGCGTATGGAACTTGGGTGAAAACCCAGAATCAGAGCGACTCGATTGTTATAAAATTTGATCCATAAGCCCTTACTCGTAATAAGATTTTTTTTTATTATTCTTCCTCGGATATTTTGTCACTAAGCGTAAGAAAATGTAGGTTCATTTTGGCATCGTAAGAGCTAGGGGTAATAGTTTTTCTCGGGGTGACTCAGTCAGGGCCGCGCTCGGCGAGCGCTCTAAAAGAGAGAGAGAGAGAAGTCTGCCAAAAAGATTTTTGATGGCGAAACCATTTGTTGATGTTAGCGTCAACGATACCCGCCTGGGAAAAAAAGAGAGCCTGGAGTAGATGTGCTTCGTTTCTAGCTGACTAGCTTCATCTTCTTCTCTATAGATCCGTCGCGCACTGTACAAAATTAGACCGTTTTGATTCGGATCATATTTAAGATACAAAACGAAAATTTACTTAGCGCTTCTGAAAAGTGTCTTTATTATCCTAACTCGAAAAGTTAAGAATTAAAGTGACACTGTCACGTATTTTTCACTAGTTCCAAATATTTGAGTAGCATTTTCGGAAAGATCGTTTAAAAGAGATTGGAAATATACATACATATGTCAAAAATAAAAATAAACCTTTTAGTTAGGACGTATTCGAAATTTTATAAAAACAAAAATACACCGGCAATAATACGTTATCATTATGGTCAGGTGGCTATTATAGAACCTACAACGTTTTGACACGTGATATGGTTGCTTTCACGCGGTCTTTTTTCGTGAAAGTACTTTCCATCTAGTTTTATAGTTAATTACGTTCTTCGTCAAGACGTCTGTTTTATTCGCTTAAGCCAAAGATTTTGTTATATTTCATAATTTTAACAAAACATTTATGGGTAAATGTGGTATAATCCTCTTTGCAGACTTCCGTCGTCTACTTATAGTTTGACTATTTCAGAGACTGTTTTAAGGGATTTTGGTCAAAATTTATGTATGAGAAACGAATAAAAACAGGCTGGTGCGCGATAGGTCTTAAGATCTCTCTCATCCTATATAGCTTATGGTGGTAGTGGTTCTCTTTAAAAACCTTTTTTTATTTTCTGATCCCGGCTCTCCCACACTCGGTAGAAAAGATTATGCAACCGCCTTTTAGCGTTGCTTTCAGTCTGTCCGACCCACGTGCGCTAACTCGCAGAGTCGTTGTACGCGATTAAGCTTCATTTCACCCTTTACCTTCAGCGCAAAACTGTCGCCTAACGTTACCGAAGACTTACACGGTTAAACACTGTATCTTTCAAAAATTATTAGTGTGGGATTCAAACTTTTTCCTCTCGGTGTTTCAAGTTTATTAAATATCGAAAGTCGCGGGGTTAAGTTTATTTATCAAGCGACACACGGTGAAATGAAACAGCATGATTTTATTTTCTAAAAATATCCTGAATATCAGTCCGAGCAGCTAATCTTTAACTTTACTGTGGTATTCTAGCGACTTAATTTAAATGGTCTATTATCATTTGATCTGTATTTTACAAATACAGAAATGTTAATTGTCCCGATCTGTCTCAAATTGGAGCAGAATGGCAATACCAGCCCTAGCTCGAATCAGTCAGTATCCCATAATTGCAATTAAGCCTTGTCAAATCAGCTGTAACCATTTAAATTATGACTATCCTGTGAACTTAACTATCACCAGTAAAAGTTAATCCTGAATAACATATCGCTTATAACCAGGAGAAGATAAATTTCTTTGTAAAATTCCTCGTAATTATTCTAACATTTAATATCTTCTAAATCATTGAACTACTAATTAGGCTTACCAACTTTTGGGCAACAATCAAGACTGAACTAAGCCCGACTCTCGTGATAATAATATAATTTATTACATAAATATAATAACGTTTAATTGTTTAATTTAGTAATTATGTAGACTTGACAATTTTGAACATTTCCCTTGATATAATTTTAGGACTTTTTTTTTTCAATTGGATTCGAAATTGAAATTAAATATCAAATTGGTTACACCATCTCCCAAAAAAATTATATATGTATATATATATATGAAATATCCATGTGAGAGTCATTTCTCTATAACGGGAAGTAGCGACTTGTCTAAATTCTTTCTGTATAGAAAACAGATGTTTGGAATCCGCTAGTGACCTTTTGAAACTGAAATAACTTCGGGTTCTGTTTTTGTATTTATTCATTTTTTTTTTCTTCTTCTTCACTCGACGTTTCTCATTGCTTCTCTCCGTATTTTATGACTTCATTGCGTGAAGAAGTTAAAAAAAAATCCTTTTTCTAGAATTTATGAAATGGTATGTAATTTATTATCGAGAGGTTTCTCCTGCACAAGTTTTCTAATCATTTTTAACTCGACAAAACGTATATTTTCCCCAATATATATTTCTCAAACATGTTTTATATCATCTCAGTGTACTATTGTTTTGCGAGTGCTGCCTATTCGAGATGGAAATACACAAAATACTAAAAGATCCAGTATTACAAATTGAATTATCTTAAAACTAAAATATTAAATTGAAATACTAAACATTTATGTCGAAGCTTAAAACTAAATTTTCTAACATTTTAAACCCTAGTAATCTTATACTTAAGCTTGAAATTAACGTGTCAAGATAGTTTGTGGAATTACGAATCTTAGTAAAAGTTCTCACTTTTTATACGATATAGAAATTGTAGTTTTTATAGTTTTATAGTTTTAAGACTTGAATCATTCAGTCTTTACATTTTGATATTATACGTAAACCTTACGTTTCTCATCGTGTTTTTTTAGATAAATCTAGAATCTGGAATAAATAAGGTTCTATAATTTAAGGAACTTATTGAAGGAATACAGAAGTTTTTTTCACCCAGAAATTTAGAAGCCTAATTGGCATTTACTTTATAAAGCATTGGTTTTTTCCCTTTAGTTAAAAAGCTGTATTTAATTAATAAATAATTGTTTTTTTATAAAATCCCTTACGACAACCATCTTGGACTTAGTTGGTTACCATAGTAACCTACATTTCTCTAGCTCTCTCTCTTTCTCTCTCTACAAAGTCCAAAAGCCGAAAAGCTCGTCCATAAGTATCGATCAGAAATTATATATAGAGCATATTAGAGAGTATAGCCAATTGGGAAAGGTTATTTCTATGACGTTTTAAATGACGTAAGAGAAGGGGGAATCGGAGTTACGACACGATTGTAGCTAAAAACAGAATCGAAAGCGGCGCGCATCGCTGGACGGAAGAGGCGCGTCCGAGTATAAGTTTATTTTTAAAACACTTTGCTGGACGCTCGGACTCCTAAATAACCTTGAATTTGAACCTGGACGGAATACACGTTATGGGGAAATTGTTTGTACAGTGAAAAAAGTAAAAACGCGCGAGATGGGTCACGTGACGCGAGGCTTTATATAAATTACGTCAAAGGGATGAATAAGGGGTGACGGATTTAAAGATTTGATGAAAAAGGGAGAACAAGTGATATGTATAAGGGCTCCAACATTCCGAACGAATGTGTACGAAATTTTCTTTTAACATTTCGAAGTTATTTTCTCACGTACTAAAATTTTGCCAAGATTCGAAGATTTAAAACTAAGTTTTTTCTAATTAATTCGAAGCAATATACTTAGATTTAATTTGTTAAGATTTGAAGATTCGAACTAATGATGTTTTTCAAAGATTTGAAGCTTCGAATTATGATATTTCCCAGATTTTAAGCTCGAACTATACATGTATAAGATGTAAGATTTGAAATTTAAAGATGTTACAAGATTCTAAGCTTAAAATTATATGATATTCCAAGCTTCGAATTAAGAAATTCCGAGATTGGAAACATTTAAAAGTTTCCATGATTCAAAGCTTCTAAGATTATATTTCAAGAACAATCATGTCGAGATTTTTTAAGTTCTATAAATCCTCAACAACTAACCAAAAGTTTGTCAATGTTTTTTTTTCTAAATGTTCAATCATTTTCAATCTCATTTATTTATTTTCCCTTTTCACTCTCGCTTTAATATTGTGAGACTAGATGTTGGAATTTAATATACCCCTCGGACCGTCGGACGGAATCCTAAAAATAACTTGTAGAATCGGAAAAAAGGGGGCAGACTCTTTCCTGGAAAAGCTTAGACAGTAAGGGAAAAACGATTTTGCTTCTCCTCATGGCTTCAAGCTCCTGGAATGCGTAACGTTGTTACGTCTATAGCCATAAGAGTAGGAGAAAAATGGAAGAAGGGGAATGCTTTTTTATCGGAAATTCTGGAAGGGTTGACGGAATAAGTACGTGTCTATTTTAGGGTTAACTAGGTATATATTTAAAGATTATAGACTAGATAAATTGGAAATATGGGTTTGTTATTGATTTTGACATTATATCTTATGACCAGATCTGAATATATATTTTTTCGTGTTATTATTTTCTTCATCGCAATTTCTATATTTAGGCCTAAATTATTTATATTTACAAGGACTAATTTATGAAGCTTAAGAATGTTGGAAGATATAATTAGGCTTCAGTGTCAATATGACTAATTTTTCCCATACCGTATAATCCCGTTATAATCTAATTAACTCCTCCCTAGAGATAAAGATTATTGAGTTTTTCCATGAATTTCATTTCAGAGTACATAATATTCGGGTATTTTTCTAGCCGATAAATCATAGTACCTGGTTTAAATGATATATTTTATCTTATACAATTCCTCGCATTAGCTTACAATTTAATTAACTTATTTAAGATTTTTTCGACCCCCATAATAAATTTTAAAAAACTAATATTCGAGTATTTTTAAAAAATAAGTTTTAATAAATGGATTCAAAATACAATAATTATTATATTTATATTTTTATTTTTACGAAAATAATCTTGGCAACAACCTTTTGAACGGGAATTGAATCTCAAAGTGTAAAATGCAGTTAATTACAGCTTTGGGTTTCAATCCAATAATTCTCAGACACATTACGTGATTGTTAACGTCTGTACTCCTTTTAGTATCGAATAATTTCACCGCCTATATATTAGTGTTTTAAAAACAACGATATTATAGATACGCGTTTAGAAAAACATTTTCAGATCTGCGCGGATAGATTGAATCGTGACAGTCTGGTTTTAATTCTTCAAACAGACCGTACAAGGTTGCTCTCCACCTGTCCGAAACAGTCGGTATTTCATAAAAGGGCCCCTCAATTTTATAACAGTTAGATTGCGCCACGAGCGCTTCTTTCTCATATCGACCCGAAGCAGCGCCGCGCGACAAAATTTTACGAGAATCGCTCGATTCCGATTATATGACGTCATTGATTAGAAAGGAGTCGAGTTTAAGAAGGAACTTTAACTAGACGAATACGAAAGAAAATAAAATTGGTTTAACATGTTGAGGAACCATTTTCTTGGTTAAGTTGGATTCGAATCGAGCCAAACGTACTGTTATAGGATTATACGTCAAAATAAAAAAAAAAAAATAAAATAAAAATACCGGCGTTGTATAGAAATTCCATAAGATGGGAAAAGTCAACCAACAACTTGTTCTCTCTCTTTCTCTCTCACTCGGAAATTCGCGCGCCTCGAAATGATTAATTGGCCAAGATAGGAACCAACCCCGAGAGATAATCATCGACATTGCGCCCGATTACCCAATACTGGTTTTTCCCCCAAAACGCTCCTCGCGCGCTTCTATATTAAAGTGTGGTTCATTTGCTTACATATTTGGCTTACAAGTTAGTCCGCTGGCTATTATTTTAGGCCGCGTTACGTCGCTCAGGTGTCAGTGTAAATATTCTGACGTGGACAATTATTTGTATACGTTAAACACCCAATTTCAAAAATTTTTGTAAAGGACTATTGTGGGTTAATTCTTATACGGTAATCGAGATAAAGTAAGAGAGAAATCTCTCGCTTACCAGTGATGGGTACCGGTTCGACGCAAGGCATGGAGGCCTCTCCTCCGAAGAAGGAATTAACATCTCCGCTAGTGGACACTGGAGTATTCAGCGTGTCATCGCCACCTTCTTCGCCGGAAGCGTTGTTGGCCGCGTTAGCCGCCGCTACGGCAGCCACGGCCGCGGCCAGACTAGGAGGACCGGAACTTCCGGTTTCGCTGGGAACCCCGCTCGGGTTCCGCACCCGATCACTGAAGGAACCCCGACTCAAGGAAGCTTCTTCGTGTTCTTCGGCTCCCCGGATCGATCCGTCGGGCGTCACGCGATGGTCGCCGACGTCTTCGACGTGGGTCCCGACCACTAACGGGGGTTTGAACGTGTCGAAGCTGATGCTAAACTGTTGATCGTCGACTCCCCCGCCGGTCAGGGACGCCACCTGAGACAACGCGTCCAAGCCGTCCATAATCATTATGTCCGGTTTGTTGAGGTCGTCGGGCAGGAAAGGAGATCGCCGGAAGTCCGATATTTTGGCGAAGGAAAGCGCCAGCGACGTCGTCCAAGGAGAGGACTTGTCCAACGCTCGAATGGCAAACTCGCCCAGTTTGACTGTTGCTCGGGAGCAGACTTCCAGTTAAGACTTTAAAGTACCGGGACGAACCCGTCAGAAACAATTTTCCGATCGAAAATATTCAAAATCTCGATGGCCTTGTACGCCAGTTTTCAATTTGTGGTCGAAATTCCGCGGAAAGAGACGATAATATTCCAACAGATGTTCATCTTTTGTCAGTGTAGTAAATCGATCGTGTAGTCCCGTTGATTACATTCTCGCGTAATAGTTGTCGAGTTTATTCGATAATAACAATAACATGGCCGGACGAGGGGGCTCTTATTTAAAAGTTTCTCGCTAATAGGAAGGGCCGTAAGACGATCAACATCCGATCAGCTGTTAGGCTTCTCCTATTATATACTACTACTCCTACTCTCTCTCTTCCTCTATAATGCCGAGAAGGGACGCTGATGCCGAAATGGAAAGGACTCGCTCGCTCTCGAACTTCCCACCTCCGAAGAGAAACTGATTTTTCTAGAGCAAGGTTGCTAGGTCTATCCCGCGAAGGACCGCGACCGACTGTCGAAGAGAAGGGGGCGTGTGTTGAAAATATTCAGGGGTGACGAGATGGTAGTAGGCGAACTCGACTACACTGGGGGGTGGTGGCTTTAGAATCTTGTTTTTTTATATAATTCCGTTAAGGCCGAGCTAAAAAGCCGGGGTGTTCCGATCATTTATAAATTGTGACGAAAATTTTGGCTCGCGCGCGATCGAAAACGAGGGATTTCTTAGCAGCGCGAGCGAAAGGAGACCCGAACGGTTTTCACTCTCTCGCCTTACGTTCTTCGAAAGAATTCCCGCGCCAGACTAACCTCCCTTTATAAGCGCGGAAAGGGGGGACGACGCGTACGGGAGGGTAGAAGACCGAAGGCATGAATGAAGTAGAGAAGGACAGCGCCTCTTTCCATATATGGAGAACCGGAACAAGGAATCGACCAATCCGAGCCCGATCCGAGACGCGAGTAAAGTTTGACGTCAACGTGACGTCGACCGAGGGATGAGGAGAGGGTGCGAGAGGAGACGAGGAGTAGAGAAGAAAAACGAGAAAAAAAAAGATAAGGGAATGCTGTTAGATTACGCGACTTTTCTTCGTAACTCTAATAATAATAACAGTAGAGCTAAAGATTACTAGCTACTCTAATAGTAACTTCGCGTTCATTTTTTTTTCGTCTCGTCTTTCTCCTTCTTTCTCTCTCTCCCAACATTAGTACTGGTGGCCCCGAATTTAAGGAAAAAAGTGTATATTTGGGGAGTCAAAGATGGGAGGGATTTATTTCAGGGGTGGAGTGTGTGTTTTTAGCCTTTAGGAAAAAACTGTAACACATACACTGACGTTTTGTTTTTAATTTTTGAAACCACGCCACGCTTTGCTTTGGGTTGTTGGGAATTCCTCGGGGGAAGAGTTGACTTTAGGTTGAAGTTTGAATAGTGGGCTGGTTCAATTACGAGTGATCCGTCAGCCAAGAGGGAACGCGAAACGTCACAGGTGGTTTGGGGCCAATGAACACCTGTTTCATTTGACCCTCAAAATGGAGGTGAGGGAGGTACGTCGCTAATTCTACTCGCTTTAAATTAATTTTATCAGTAAAAGAGTTTCTGAAGGTGGGTCCTAGATTAGCCGTATACGTTTTAGAATTAGCCTAACAACGTTCGCTCGATTTACAATAATAAATTTAATACTATTTATAAACAGACGTTACATTAGACGTACCATTTTAGAATTCAGCGGATACGTTATAATCTGCCATTACGTAATACAATTTTATATCTCTTACTGTGAGATAACAGGTGTTGTAGCTTTATGCCCATGGAATCCTCTCACTTAAACCGACTTACAGACAGGTAAATGTAATTGCGCTATAGTCACTAAATCGTGTAGTACTTCCCAAATCGTATGATAATAAAAATAGATAAAAAAATGTAACCATCCCCATCGAAATCTCTAAAAATTCAGCGTAGCTTCACACCGTTACGAAAGTGAAGGGTTTCCATCTACCTTGTCTCTCTTAGTACAAGGGAAACTTTGATCTCCAGACATTCCAGCGTAATATCATTTTGTGTGAGGTTTTTGCGGCTTCCGACAGGCGACTTTTTTTACGTAGTGTTGTTGTTAAGCCTAATCCTTTCCTCGTATAGATATGTTTTGAAAAGAGATTACGTTTTTCAAACATTAGCTAATTCTCTCGATACTGGCAAAACATTTTGTTATTGAAGCTTTTTATCAGTTTCGCAATGCTTTGTTTTGCTTTGTGTTATGATATTATTTCTACTGAGATGATTTAGATTAATATTTTATTTTGATTTTAAAATATTTTAATTTATATTGTTTTGTCTAACTTTAACGGTCTTGAAAAGAGTATCATTTACAAAGGAGTAATGGGGTTTATCGGGGGATTTATGATCTTTTAGGTTTATTATATTTATTAATATAATTGTAATTTTTCTTTGTGATAAGATTCATAATTTTTCTTTTTCTTTCGCTTTAAATTAATAATTAATACGGTACCGTAATATTGGTTTAAGAAAAATTCACAGCCTAAATTTTTATTATATACATAATTAAATTTTCATAGGTCAGTTCGTGACGAAATTTTCTCTTTCCTAATATTGGATAAAATATATTAAGCCTTATGTAATATGTCGTTTGAAAAAATATAATTCCAATCATAAGGTAGTAGTTATTTTGTATCGATCGACTCCGAAACACAGCATAGCGGTATGTACGTACGTTAGAGCGACGGCGGAATCGTATAATACAGTACTACATAGTTAAACGGCATCGTGACGTAGTACGATTCTAGTATTATTATAGATTTTTGCGGTGCCCTTTCTTTAACGAAAAGTTACGCGTATAGGACATGCGCGTTCGCGTTCTAGCGTAACGGGAAAGAGAGAGATATTCTCCTTATTCTCATCCTTCATACACTCTCCTCCTCCTCTTCTCTCCCTCTAGCCTCCATCATCGCGGATCTCGCGCCATTTATCCTTACCCCTTTCGGTTCCCCCTCTCTACAGCGTCTCTACTAGCAGTGTCTCCATCCGCCCACGTAGGTTTTTCTATCGCTTTTACTCTACGAACTTGGGCATCGTTCGCTTATAGAAAGAGACGGAGAGAAAAAGCGGGAGATCTGCCATATAAGGGGAAGAAGGAGGCGAGAGGTTGTTACGTCACGACGAACGAGTTGGTGACGTCGAAACCGCGGAGGCGTTTAAAGGAGAAGAGAACATTCTGAGTATAGCGCTTTAACGCTCGCTGATGTTAGCACCTTTTCTCTATATCTCTCTCTTTACTCCGTAAATATAGGAGTTTAGAACCATTGGGGTAAATTTGTTGAATCTTTCGGTCTACTCCGTTTACTAGTTGCTATGGAGACGACTCTCCTTATTTTTAAATATATATAATTTAACTACACGTGGATTCTTACGCGCGAATTATGAAATTTAGTTCATTTTACTCCAAATATATTTCCACTTTTGTCGTAGCTCAACCTCTTTCCCGCCAATATTTTCGTTGTCATGGCAACAATTGTATCCATCTACCGCGTCGATTCTCGAGAGTCACGTGTCATCTATCAAAGTTAAATTTATCACGAGGACGTACAAATCACGTTTTCAATTAGAGAAGTTCGATCGGGGAGGGATATTGATTTTTTTTTTTTTTTAATTTCACTTGTCAATTTGTTTGTTTTTTCCCCCCTAAAACAAATTTAAAGTTTGATATTTTCTCTCGAGACATTTTTGATATGTTTGTATGGAACTTATCACCGGGAGGGAGCTATATATAAGACTCTCGCTGGTAAATTGGAGAAGTATTAATTGATAATGTTAAAGGTTAATTATTTCTTAATCGCTACCTCCCCGTTGTTCCGAACTCCCGCGGTTACCGACCGACCTGCAGTAATATTATCGTAATAGTTTTAAAAGATACAGCCTTATAGTTATTATTGAGGACTCGCTCTCTTTCTCTTCAAAATGTCAAAGTTTGGTTCTAATTTATTATTTTAATTAGTTAAATTAATCGGTTATTCTAATTAACGCGAGAAAATTAAAATTTTGGGAAATGATGGACTTTGTTACATCTTAGGGAACCTTTCAGAATAAAGCCTCAAAAGGCACACATTGTCAGGGCAATAAGTCGCAAAATGACTTCGCCCTCTAACTCAAAATTAATGTAAATTAATCACCAAATCAATTTGAATTTGAAATTTGAGTTAAAATGGAATATGGGTCATTTATATTTGGGGACAATTTAGAACGAGTTCAGCGGAAAATTGAACTTTATAACAGAAATTAAAAGAAAAAATACTTTGTATAACTATAATGATACGCTAAGATATTTAAAACTCCTTCCAATTGTAAGACGCTTTGAATACTTGGTATCGAAGTTACTCTATAATCTTTTAAATAACAAAATTGACCTTATAGCAATTAGTTTTAATAGTGGAATTACAAGTACAAGAAATATACTTGTACTATTTTACGTAATAGAAAAGAGTCTATTAAATACAATCAATCGAATTCAAACTACATTAAACAATTTAGATAAAGCCCTTGATCTGTTCGACCCTTTTAAACGGCGATTTTTAAATCAATTTTAATTTTTAATGAATTAGTAATGAAAGTTTTTAATATATGACTTAATTTAAAATCCTGCATAACTATAAAAAGTACTTATGTATGTTGTTATGCAGGTGCAATTCAATTATTATTATTATTATTATTATTACCATATATATATATATTTTTTACATATTATATTATTAATATATATATTTTTTATATATATATTATTATTATATATATATTATATATATATATATATGTATATATATATATATATGTATGTATATATATATATATATATATGTATATATATATATATATATATGTATATATATATATATATATATGTATATATATATATATATATATGTATATGTATTATATTATATTATTATTACTATTATCATTTTTATTAATAACAATAAAGGCATTATTTTTATAGTCTAAAGTTCTGAGTTATACTCAGATATTATCACCGAAACTTATTTTAAAATTAATTATCAATTTTTAATTTACTTTATGTAAATATGAATATGAGATTTAACATTAAATTTAATGAAGACATTTGATGCGGATATCGTGACCTTTAGTTTTGCCGTAAACAAAAGGTGCGTTAACCTACACATAGATCTAAAGGTTAAGGGTCAATCAGACTGCGGATGAAATAACGAGAAAAGAGCAAAGGTGTCGTTATATCTCTCGTGATCTTGGCAGCTTCGTTGTGAAGCGAACTTTTCGTTTCTTATATATCTTACGTTCGAGTAACGAGAAGATCATTTGCCAAATCCCGCTGTTTTCTAATAAGGAGTTATTTATGGATGAATGGGGGTCACGGTCAATAAGTCAGACAACGTAATATTTTCTGTAAACAGAATTACTAGAATTCAAATATTATCATTTTATATCTCAATGCTGAGGTTAAGATTTTCAAAACCAATTGAGTATATTTTGCTAAGTATATTGGGAACATTTAAAAGTTTTTAAGCATTTATAGACTCAAGTTAAAGGTACCAGGAAACATGTTTTCATAAGTGCTAATTCTAATTAATGTATTTAGACCAGGTTATTTAAAAAAAAATCCAAGTATGTATTAGTTTGAAATATCAATTTTAATCAGTCAAAATCATTAAAAACATCTCAAAACTATTATAATTTCAAAGCAATTCATTGGCCAATCACCATTAAAGATCGATTTTGAAGCCAATTAGAGATTCGCGCGCACTCGAGGAAACCCCCTCCATCACGTACAGTGTGACCATAGCAACGCTCGCGCCAAATTAAAGCGCGCGAATTCAAGCTTCTTTCAAATGAAATTAGTCCCGAATTAGGCTTAGCGTAAAATCACCCAGAAAGATCTATTCCGAGTGTAAAATTGAACAATTTTTATCAGAAATAGCTAGAATAATATCGTTTTACGGTATTTTCGAAATTCGCGAACCCAGGTTTCTTGGTTCCTTTAAGCTTAATTCAATAAAAAAAAGTATTTAACTGGTGTGAAAATAGTTTAAATGGAGGATGATAGGGAAAAAAAATTATTGCGACATTTTCTTCAAATAATCCAAAAAAAAAAAAAAAATAATAATAATAATAAAAAATGTCAAGACCCAAATAGAGTCAGGTTGCATGTCTATACTTTAGGTTTTGATAATTCGTTCTAAATCGATCAAAAATGACTTGTTTCCAGAGTCTAATATCCGCCTTTAATATATAACGAGATGTAGTCTATAACATAAGGTATCATAATCATGCCATTCGGGTTTATATTAAGAGAAAATAATCCCGCGATAGAAATCAATAATTTAAATTTCTTTTTAATTATCCCCGTTAAAGGGAAAATTTAACCTAACAACAAGTGATTCTTTATCGATTCCTTAACGTTTATTAAATAGGCTTAAACCAAAATACAAAGAAACATTAAACTATAAATAAATTTAAAATTTACCATCAAAATAGGCTTAGCTGGATTCATGAAGATATCCTAGCGACCAATGGCATTGACCATGGAGATCCTGCATTCCCCATATAAGAGCTAGTCCTTAGGCCTATATGGGAAGTTCAGGTGATCTCCATGAATCCAGTTAAGCCTATTTTCATGCTAAGTTTTATATTTCTTTCTAGTTTAATATTTGTTTCTAATTTTTTTACTGTTGGATTAGGCCTATTTAAACGATAAGGAATCGATAAAAAAGTCATTTGTTTTTAGGTTGCATTCTCCTTTTAAATACTAGATGATGTAAAGATTATATGAAATTCACGTGTTTAACCTTGCGTGTAATTTCATACTTTATTTTTATTAACGTGGATAAAACGTGAATAATGAAAAATGATAGCTATATGTCGCCATATCATCACTTGGCTCAGATAGAAAGAGAAGTTTACTGTAAGGATGAAGATATTAAATCAAAATCAGAGATGCGAAGAAAAAAATTTATATTTGTTTAATTGATCGATTCAGTGGGAGAAGGGCCAGGGGAGATATATCTGCATGGCATTGGAGATAGTTGTTCATCATGGAAAGAGAAATCAGGTGGGGAAGAGGAGGGAATCGCCCTCGCACGCTCACTCGGTAACTTCAATCAAGTCTTATTTCATTGTCAACAGGTGTTCGATTCGGATGGATCGAAATTATAAGCTTATGAAAAGGAAAACAAATCTTTCCCGTCATACAACGCTTCAATTATTATGAATATTATTGGCAGAGCCGGATTAATGGGGTCCTTGGGGACATAGGCCCCTGAGTGTCAATTCAGTTTTGAATATTTCAACTTTCAGTTTTGAAAGGTACGCCCAGTTTAGAGACTTATCCTGAAACAGACCAAAACACCCCACTCAGCGTAAATAACCTTAATTAGGCTTAGAAATCAAAAAAGTCAAAAACCAGTTTATTAATTTCTTGGATTAGTTTTTAATTCAAAAACTGAGGACCGCTGGTCCAGGTGACTAGTTTATTATTTTTAATGTTTAGAAATATACTAAAGGGACTAATAATCGGACCAGTTTAGTTTTTCCTTGATACGGAGGACCAGTTTTAGCCGCGTGTCACCTTTTAAAGTTCATAAATGAGTTAATGGCTTTAAGTCCAAGGTATCGATACAGATTTCCCAAAAGAGACTAAGTAAGATGAGGAGGAAAAAGAGGGTTGTTGGAGGAAAAAATATAGAAAATGAAAATCGTAAATAAGCGTGGAATGTTTAAGATGGGCGTTTTAATATAAAGATTTAAGGGAGAAAGAAGGAGAGAGGAGGCCATTCTTTTCTGTTTACCAGATCTGTGGCGTCGCGCTCAGAAAAAAGCGTCGATTTATATACATATAATACAGAGACCAAGATGGATCCAGCTATACAGCCAGAAGGGTGGTGGTTGGTACTAAAGCATGGTGCCATACTTAATAATATTCTTCGTAGAGTCCAAAAGGACACGGCTGTATATCGTTTAAAGGGAAGTTAAAAGTAATAGTACTTATAAATATCCTTTAATTATTACTAGCTAAAACCCGTGAAAAATCACAATTCCAGACCTTTCTAGGACTTTCAAGAACTTTCCAGAATTTTCAAGACCTCTCCAGACTTTGGGGGGGGGGGCAGGGGGGAGAGAAAAGGTACGGACATTGGATTTTATTATGTTTTAATTATCTTGAATTTAAATTACGACATAGTTTAGGGTTAGTTTTATATCGCAACGAGTAACTTAATCGAGGTCGAGTCAATTCCAAAATTAAACCAGGGAGCCAACAGTCCTTATCTTACAACTTCACACCCTTCTATCTTTTACCTCGGTTTCTCCTCATCTCCCCCACACTGGGTACGCTACAAGTGAACAGAGGGGATGCGTGACGTTTCACTGTCGTCCCCTCCTACCTAACTGTTAACTTCGATGGTGTGCGAGTATTACCAAAAATATATGTCAGAAACCATAGATCTTTTTATTTCTATAATTCAATTTTTAGGAATTATTATCATCCTCCCTTTGCAAACCACGTTGCGCGCGTGTAAAATGATGGCTTCGAACGTATTAAAAAATGTTATTTCCCTCTTGAATTCTCTCTTCTATACCGATTCTTTTAGTTTACATTTTTTCAAACACGAGTTGATAACGCACACTCAAGCGCGAGGATCTTAAGGCTAAGGCGTCCTTAGTAATTTGTACGTAAGATCAAACGCGATCGAAGATAGAGAACTGCCGTGACCGTATTTTACTACCAAATATGCTTTCCCGCCTTTGAATTTGATAGATTTTCATCTCGAGAAAAAAAAAATGAAATGTCTTTAACATTTAACACAGGCTCCGGGTTAGTACAGTATAGTCTCCCTAGATTTTTTTTTTTTTTTTTTAACTGTAGGGGTGCCTCATTTGACCTTTGAACTCCTATCCTATATAGGCTTTACCGCTGACGTTTTAACTACTTTTTTTACAGCGCGCGGCACCCTATATGGTCGCCGTTGCGAACAACAAACAGAGGGGCAAATCCAGTGAAAAACCGCTTTTTTTCGTGCTCTCTCCGCTTATGCCCCTTATTATTTTTTCAATTTCTTTCGGTGCCATACTGGTTACATTTTTATCCTCGATTTGAATGATGCGAAATTGCAAACTTTGCTTCGTCGTATTTTAAAGTGACTATGAAATGTGTATCAACACGAGTGCGAGAAAATGGTTCAATTAAGGTTACTTAAAGGGAGAATGCAACCTAATAACAAGTGCTGTTTTTATCGAGTGGCTTAGAAAAAATCTCACCTAAACGCCACTACTCTATTCAAAAATAATTAAATAACGAATTAGATTTTTCCACTTTTTCCAATTATTCGTAATTATCTAAATTACGAAGCTCTCTTCGTTGAAAAAATACTTTATTTTGAGGCTGTCACCATTTTTTCAAAGGCCCTTGCATAATAGTTTTACGTAGTATTAAGAACCCATATTGAAAGTTTTACACCTCTGGGTTGACGAGTATTTAAGATACTTCAAAATTAAAATGCCTAAAATATTTAGATTCAATTTTTATCCACTTGATGACGTAGAATGATTCTGTAACATAATTAACGATAAGTTTCGAATGAAATGTAGGGCAAGAATTTTGGTTTTTTAAAATTTAAAGATAGCGATTATAAAATATTTATTTTTACTCTCGTTGTAATTTTTTTTTAATCTCATAAGAATATTTTTCTTAATAATCTTTCGGAAAATGATAATCAAAAATTTGGAACTCGTAAAAAGTCCGTGACTGCCTCGCCTTAAATTAATTTAACTTTATTTTAAAATTAAATAAACTAATTTAGTTCAAAAATGTTAAACTCGTATTCAAGAGGAGTTTGATGAACTACTTTTATCTTTACGAGGTTTACCATTATGTATCAATCCGCCTCAGTTTGTAGTCTCAGGATGGGATAACATTAACCCGGGATACAGTAAAGATAACTAATTATTTTTACGGATCTTTCTTTAAAAAGGTCAGATTTTTAATATTTTAAGTACCAATTAATGATTGGGTTAGGAAATATTTACGGCGAACTAACATCACAAAGTATTTTTTCGAATTGAAACCCATATGATCCCTCCATATAGCGCGCTTGCTTTATTTTTTCGCTTTAAATTTATAATGATGTGTTATTTTATTTTATATTTTATTTTCAAACCCGTGGGGTTCAATTTGTAACCAAACTCGCGAGCCCAATTTTTGCTTAAAATCAATCATATTCAGGGAAAAATCAGAAGTATATAGGTTTGCCTTTTCGTCTTTAAAAGAAAAATATAAACATGAATATTATCCGAGGGGTCGGACAATAGTTGCTATCATAAAAGAGGAGGAGCTTATTTAGGGAATCTTGCCGTTGACGTCATCAGCTACGTCATAGCGCTCGTGAGCACCGAACATTTCTTAAGCTTATTTTTTCTATATCCGTGTCAGCTCTCAAGGTTGGGTCTCTCACGTACGACTTCTGAGTCGTCTGGCCCCTTACGTTTTATGAAAACGGAAATAAATTAATGCCACGTGATTCGCAACATTCGAACAAAATGTCGCACCCCACAAGCTCTTTTGTAATATCAGCTATTACCAAAACTCTCTTACACCGGGAGCAAAATCACTTCACTATTTCGAAAACCATTCCAAAATCACCTGATTTTGAAAATCATTCCAAAAACACCTTCTGATTTTGAAAATCATTCCAAAAACTCCTTCTGATTTTGAGAATCATTTCAAAAACACTTTCTGATTTTGAAAATCGTTCCAAAATCACCTACTGGTTTTGAAATTCGTTCCAAAATCACCTTCTGACTTTGAAAATCGTTCCAAAAACACTTTCTGATTTTGAAAATCGTTCCAAAAACACTTTCTGATTTTGAAAATCGTTCCAAAATCACCTACTGGATTTGAAATTCGTTCCAAAATCACCTTCTGACTT
The DNA here is from genome assembly GCA_963920705.1 of Odiellus spinosus. Classification (NCBI taxonomy): domain Eukaryota; kingdom Metazoa; phylum Arthropoda; class Arachnida; order Opiliones; family Phalangiidae; genus Odiellus; species Odiellus spinosus. The sequence continues at coordinate 15,683,083 of OY987227.1, read as the reverse complement.
TGAAAATCGTTCCAAAAACACTTTCTGATTTTGAAAATCGTTCCAAAAACACTTTCTGATTTTGAAAATCGTTCCAAAAACACTTTCTGATTTTGAAAATCGTTCCAAAATCACCTACTGGTTTTGAAAATCGTTCCAAAATCACCTTCTTATTTTGAAAATCATTCCAAAATCACCTTCTGATTTTGAAAATCATTTCCAAAATTGCAAATCCTTCCAGAAATAGCGAAATTACTCCCGAATCAATCATATTAAATGCAAAACCAAGACTTGATTTCAAAATTCCGTACAAATTTTAACATATGTCCGACCCCTCGCTATTATCATGGATATTTTATAAAAATGAAACGTAATTATGATTAGAAATCGGCTATTTTATTTTTTAGAAGTTTATTGAATTATAATTTTCACCTGGCAACCATGTACGCCAGAGTTTTGTTTTGTGGACAGTTATAGTCGTTAAATTTCTGGAATAAGTTATGAACTTTTAATATAATTTTATTAGAGGTCAGATACCAAGAGTCTTCGTAAAAAAATTAAAATTTATTAATAATTGAATTATTATTATATTTCCACGCATTCAACTCTAGATAAATATATATTTTTTGAAACATTTAGTTTTTAAAAATCTTTGAAGCCACTATATTCGATTGAAATTCACAGTTCATACGCGAAACCCACGTATTAGTACCGCAACCTTTATCCTAATTAGGAAATCAGTTTGATCTTAAACTGAAAACTGGGTTTTGAATTGAATTAATTTTTAAAACCGGTATTACGTAATTGACAGTGAAAAATTCTATATTTGAATGTGGGCATAAAACGTTGCTTAATTTGCTCCATAATTGCTCCTATATGTACAAATATTTTGAACTGTTTGCACTGACTGTAAACAAAAGCTGAACTATAAGAGTTCAAACTCAATGATCAACAAATTCAAAAGTGCAGTCGGCCCCTCATTCAAAACAGATATTATACATATCAGAAATTCTTTCCATCAAAATCACGCGAACTTCTACAGTTAAAGATAGAAATAATGGAACAAGTTGTTTTTATTTGATAGCCTATTTTGAGAAAGTCCAAAGTCATCAATAAAACTTACTAGAACTTAGTAGTAGTTAATTTTAAACGAATAAATTTTATTTGATAATTTTATTAAAGGAAGAAACGCGTATGAGACAGCGAAGTTAAGTTTTTATTTTCAAAATATATACCATGGAAATTATTTCTAGAAATTTTATAGTTATTAAGTGCTTCTTTGTGATTCTCATTTTAAAACATTTAACCCTATAAGGCCATCAATATCAAATAGAATCGGCTTGTTTCATTGCTTCAATTCGCGATTTTTAACCATATTTTTAAAATACGATATATTTAAATGAAAATGATTTGATTCATCGTGAAATTTATAATTTATATAAGATCTGAAAAAGTATGCCAAATCATTTTAAATCAATTGCACTTGGCGTATATTAAAAATACACGTTTTAAAACTAATACCACACGCCTAACCCAATTACCACAAATTTTCCATATCCAGTAGCAAAAGGAAACATCGAATAAAACTTTATAACTCACCTTTCGGTTTGTTAGAGGCTTGTTGAGTATTAAGTTTACGTTCCACAATGATTAATGCACCAATTATGTAACGAATATTTTATATACTTCTGTTACAACTGTTCCCTAATTTCGCTTGAAATCGTAAAGCCATTATAGATAGATGGTTTGTGGAGTTATTTCCCACGTTGATATATATATATTTAGGGGGTCCGTTTATCTAAACCGACATAGGTACATAGGTAGGGAAAAACCAGTATAATTCCAACCCTTTTGACCAGCGGTAAAGCGGCGTTCGTAGCAACCCTTTTTATAGCCCCCGTCCCAAGAGTCTCTAATGGGCTCTCTCTCTTTCTCTCCCCGCGTTTCCTTTCTTTACAAAAATATCACCATACCCAGAGTCGAAAACAAAGTTATAAATAAAATTGAATTCAATAGTTTTTATCTATAGCAATTTTTAACTGTCAAAATATATTCGCAGAATTATTTTTAGAACTTATTTTTCATTGTGCATGATTTTTCTTTCGACTCGTACCATGCCAATTAAAGTAATGACCAATGCCAATAACTGATAAGAGTGCGCATCATAACTGATAAGAGTGCGCGTCCCTCATCAATTTAACTTTAACTCGCTCTCGCCTGTCAAAGTAATTGCACCAAGATGGTGGCCTACGTGGACGGTCAGTGATTGGGTGCCCAAAGAATTAGGAGGCAAAAACCCATCACGTGACCTACGAGATATTTCAAACGGACTTAGAAATTTGAAATAAAGAAAGGGATTCGAATTCAGAATGCGGACTGGAGAAGAGGTCCCAAAAACCATAAGACCAAAGCAACCAACCGGACTTTGAAAATATATCGAAGATGACCATAACTAAGTTTGGAAGTCGGTCGCGACTCGAAAGTTACTCGCGCTGGTAGCGGTTAAAATATATAGTTCGCGCCGATTCGTCGAACCCACGATTCACGGTCTCCGAATTTTCGTCCGGTATGCTGGGGCTATTCAACTCCACCCAATTCACGTCACGCTGATAAAATCTAGGAAGTCTTTTGAGACTATTCGCCGGCCACTGTGATAAGTACTTTAAAACTGAGCGCAGATATATATATGTGTATATATATATATGTAAATAGTTTTGTAATATAGTTGTATTTAAATTTAGTAGTAGAAATGGCATTGGTCGAGTTATGCATGATGCACGAGTTTATTTTGGGGGTATTGTAATTTAGTGTTTGTTAGTATTGTTTAGTATAGTAGTTGTTTGTAATTCACGTTAGTATTCATAATTTAGTAGATGTATACTCGTGAAGAAATTAGTAGTAATGAGTATGAAAATAAATATCGACTCTAGGTATGGAACCTACGTCTCTTAATTTAAACATATACCCTTTTATTCTTACTCAATAGTAGTAGTAGTAGGTAATGTTAACGCTAGGTGTCGCTGAGCCGCTGGTAGTAGCAAAAAGCGTTACATTTTGGGGGCCCCGCGCCGGGATTGCCTTTCTATGCTAGTTAAACTAGTACGGAGACAAATCCTAAAACCAATTATTCTTCATGAATAATTATAGACAAATTACTGTAGGAATATGAGAAGTTGGGTAGCGTAGTTTATGAAGGAACTTTGGGTTGACCATTCAAATTGTAAACCACAAGCAGGAATATATTCGAGTTGTTCTGACTGCCTTAAATCTTACAAAGAAACTCAAGCTATAGATAGAGCTCTGAGGGCACAGAATCGAAATAGTAGAAACTCAAATATGGACCCTAATGCTTTGGCCGGATCTAGTGGAGCTGTGGGGGGTAGCCTTAGCCCCGGTGCGATAGGAAACACCGGGCCTACCGCTACAACTAGTAGTAGCACCCCATTAATTAACCCTAATCCCATTGTAACACTTCCACTTAGTAACACAAATACGATAGTAACTAGTAGTATGGGTACAACTCCGAGTACAGGTCCTTTCATAAATTCTACGTCTCCCTCAAACATGCCAGTAATATCTCCACAAACCATAGTAGATTTGCAAAAACAATTAATGGATTTATCTGCTCAATTGCAGTTAATTGTACAAGTTCAAGCCCAGCAGGCTGCTTTACAGCTTGCCCAGGGGACAATTAGTAGTCCAATTATCAATCCCACTTCTAGTAGTCAAATAATCAATCCCACTTCTAGTAGTCAAATAATCAATCCCACTTCTAGTAGTCAAATAATAATCCCGTCTTCTAGTAGTCAAATCACCCAACCTCCTAGTAGCGTAATTAATCAAACTCTTGGTAATCAAATAGTACCACCTCTTAGTAATCAAATCATCCAACCTGTAACTGGTCAGATTAGCCAAAATAATCCGTCTTTAGTTTTTCAGTCTAGTCAAAGTGGACAAATAGGTCCTTTAATAAACCCAGCCATTAGTACAAATAGCGTAGTTGGTAGTCTAGTTTCTCCTAATAGCACTCATTCGGGTGCCGGCACTTCTAACACGCATCAATATAGAATGCCGAAAATTAACATGCCCGTATTCTCAGGGAAACCGAATGAGATGAGCACGAAAGATTTTCTAGTCAAAATTAGACAAATTAGGGAAACCTTAGGAATGAGCGACGCCTTATTTATTCAGTCGTGGGTGCCACAAATGTTTATTGGGCCCGCTTTAGACTGGTGGCAATCGCTAACGGCAAAACCTATAGAATTCGCGGACTTACAGTCACGAATTAAAAAGGAATTTGCGTTTAAAATCAATGACTCTGTATTAAACGAGCAATTGATTAATCGTAAACAACAATACGGTGAGGGTGTTAGGGAGTACGTAAATAGTATGCGTGAAATCCTCCTTCAAATGGAGAGCCCCCTTCCCCCCGCGAGACAGGTAGATGACGTATATCGCAACATGCGAAGGGAAATAAAACCCTATCTCGCCACGCAGCGGTACGCCAATATAAGCGAGCTATTAGAAGACGCCGTCCGCGTCGAACTTTCTCAAGGGTTCGGCGGCGGTCAGCAACGAGAAAGCGGGAATGGGGGTGGTTCAAGATACAACTCTCGCGATAGTAGTAGAGGGAATGAAAGAGGCCACCCAAGCAGGGGCCAAAATTTTCAAAATCGAAGTTATAGCGGTAACCCGCGCTACGAAAATAGTTTTGGGGGAAATCGTGGCTATGTTGTTCGTTGTTTCGCGTGTGATAAAGAGGGACACAAAACACCAGACTGCCCGACTATCACGTGCTCAATTTGTAAGGGGAAAGGCCACGTGCAGCGATATTGTCCTAAATTAAATTCGGGAAACGGAAAAGGGGGTGGATCCAGGGAGGGAGCACCCCAAAGAAAGTAGGTATTGAAGTTAGCCCAATTGCCATAGATGGCCTTCATGTGTCAGAAGATAGTAGTAAGAAAAGGTGTTTAATTGAAATTAATGTAGCCGGAATTCCTACCATAGCATTAGTAGATTCCGGGAGTTCCGCTACATTAATAGATAGAGCACTAAGTAATAATTTAAAGCAATTAAAATTTAAAAGTAGCCCCGTTAATATTAATCTTAGAGTAGTTAACAAAAAAACAATTAAAGCTTTAGAAATAATTAATACCCCTCTGGAACTTCCAGGTAAAAATAATCTGACACATGAAGCGATCATCCTCGACGACCTGGCTTATCCGTACATTTTAGGCTTGGATTTTTTGAAAAGTACAGGCATGACGGTGAGCTACGGCGAATTGAGTTGGTGTTGGAATTCAAATCCTACCGTCTGGTATGATTTTTATAATAGCGGAATCAATTTCAATTTGACCGAATGTAATTTATTCGAAGACGAAAATTTTGATTTTGATGCCATTAACCAGGCGATAGAAGAGGCACCCATAGATAATGATAAACGTGAAAAATTAAGAGCTCTTGTTACGCAATATAAAGGCGTGTTTTCCGTCACACCTGGTCTTACCAAATCCGCCGAACATTTTGTTGACACGGGCGATAGTATGCCGATAGCGTGTCACCCTTATAGGTATTCTCCGCATAAAAAGGAGATAATTGAAGGAATAGTCCAGGAGATGTTAGATTTGGGGTTAATTGAACCATGTAGTAGTCCATGGAGTGCCCCGACCTTAGTAGTAGGTAAACCGGATGGGAAACACCGCTTAGTAATTGATTATAGGAAGCTTAACAACGTAACGCGCAAAGACTCTTACCCGCTACCTAGAATTGAGGATATTTTAGAATCCGTTAAGGCGCCAGAATACATTACGGTTCTCGATATGAGATCGGGTTTTTGGCAAGTGCCTCTTAATGAGAAAAGTCGCGATACTTGCGCTTTCGTGACCCATAGTGGGATTTATAGACCCAAGGTTATGATGTTCGGGCTCACAAATGCTCCGAGTACCTTTCAAAGACTCGCGAATCAGTTATTTGGTAGTTTATCAAAAGAAGGAATCTTTGATTACTTCGACGATATATATGTAGTGTCGGATACCTTTAAAGATCATTTAAATAGTCTTGAAAAAGTACTATCAATCTTAAGGAAAGACGGCCTCACTATTAAATCGTCGAAGACTCAATTTTGTAGAAAGAAAGCCCACATTTTAGGCCACCTAGTGTCAAAACAGGGTATAGAAGTAGACCCCGAAAAGATTAGCACGGTGAAAGAATACCCCGTTCCTCGTACTGTTAGGCAGCTGCGACGATTTTTGGGAATGGCAGGATTTTATAGGCGCTTTATTCCAAAGTTCGCTGATATCGCGAGCCCTTTACACCATCTTACTCACGACAATGTAAGTTGGCAGTGGGGGACTATACAGGAAAAAGCATTCGAAACTCTTAAAGAAAAATTGACCACCGCTCCTGTGATCGCCTCCCCTGACTATAAGCTCCCCTTCACACTTCATACTGACGCGTCAAACGTAGGCGTGGCGGCCGTTTTGAGTCAAAATATAGAAGGGAAGAATCGCGTAGTGCAATATGCAAGTAAAACGTTAGACGCTGCCCAGAGAAAACTTTCGGTCACTGAAAGAGAGTGCCTGGCCATTGTTTGGGCCATCACCGAAAAATTTAGAGTTTATCTTGAAGGCGCGCCTTTTGAAGTTATAACTGACCACAAATCGTTAGAGTGGTTAAAGAATGCGAGGGATCCAACCGGAAAATTCACCAGGTGGAGTACTAGACTCCAACCTTTTGATTTCAAAATTAGTTACATTCCCGGTAAAGATAATGTAGTAGCAGACGCCCTGTCTCGCATTCCCGAGTCCTACGAGACTGAGGATTTATTAGTAGCATCGGTGGAAATAGACACCGCCGAGTCCGAAGCGATTGTTCTAGATAGAGAACGAATAATCGAAGAGCAGCGATTAGATAGAAAAATTAGTCATTTACTGACCTTTCTGGAGGAAGGTTCAGTAAGCGCTAAAGATAACATAGGAGTTTGGGTGAAACGAGTAGCGCCCTCCTGTAAATTAATTGATGGGATAGTTTATAAAAACATTAATCCAATAGGTCAATCAGGAGATTTAAATAATAGTAGCACCAATAGTAGTTGCACAAATAGTAGTAGTAGTACCCCTAAAGACGAATATAGTAGAAAAAGTCAAGGGTTAGTTGCCTCGTTTCGCATAGTAGTCCCCAAAACCTTAGTTACAATAGTAGTATCCGCTTGCCATGATATCCCATCATCAGGTCATCAGGGAAATACCAAAACGTTAGAAAGAGTTCGAAGATATTACACCTGGGAGGGAATGACTAAAGACATTGGAAATTATGTCAAATCATGCAAAATATGTCAAGAACATAAGTCCCCACCAGTGAAGCAAGCTGGTTTTATGAAATCAGCGGAACCCTCCCAACCTTGGGAAGTAATAGGAATTGATTTGAAAGGGGAATACCCTACAACTAAAAAGGGAAATACGCAGATTTTGGTAGTGTTGGATTATTCAACTAAATGGGTCGAGGCTTTCCCTTTAAAGAAAGCAACCTCTAAAAATATCGCCACTCTTTTGGTTAACCAAGTATTTTCTCGTTTTGGCGTTCCTAAGACAATTGTGAGTGATAACGGTCCCCAATTTGTCTCCAATCTCATGCAGGAGGTTTGCAAGCTGTATAACATCAAACAGCGCTTCACCTCCTTTTATTCGCCTCAATCCAATCAAACGGAAAGAGCGAATAGAAACTTAGGCATGATGATTAAATGTTACGTCAAAGAGAGCCACCAATATTGGGACGAGGGATTACAACAGTTCGTTATGGCTCTGCGCTCTTCTAAGAACGAATCTACCGGCTTTTCGCCAGCTTTTTTAAATTTTGGTAGAGAAATTAGAGAAGCACCCATAATGAACGTTGATAATCGCCAAATCTCAAAGGCCTGCGAGTCCATAGAACCACACCGCAGGGCCGAAATTATTAATAGCGCGATAACGGCAGCTCAGGCAAACTTAGTAGTAGCCCAGGAGAAAAACGCTGCCATCTACGACCAAAAGAAGCGAGAATTCGAATTTAGTGAGGGTGAAATGGTGCTCAAGAAAACGCACTACCAATCTTCTGCTGGTAACAAATTTTCGGCGAAGTTGGCCAAATCATGGGAAGGCCCCTTCGTTATAGACCAGAAGCTCTCCCCTTACACGTATAAACTGCGTAGTTTAGATAGTAATAAACAGTTAAAGGGCACCTTTAATTTACGCGAACTAAAGTTATACACCGAGCGTGAACTTGAAAAGAAGGATTCCCCTCAGATTGATAGATCTGAGGAAAAACCCAAACCCAAAACAAAACCAGAAATTGTCCGTCCTCCAGCGGATAGTGGTTTCCACATGACTTTGCGTTCCCGCAAATAACATTTATTTAGTTAGCTTAATCGGATTCTTTGTGAGAAGAAATTTATTTCGTGCTTGTTACATTCTGGGAAAGGTACACTCCCGGTAATTGTATATATAGCCGTAGCAAAGTTTACATTAAGTCCTTGTAATTAATCCTGTCATTTTATAATTTTTTTGTATATGTTAGTGTCTGTTATCTGAAATTTTTTTTTGTTGTTAAATTTTTTTTTTCGAGGGGTTTGATAGTCCTTTTGCCTCTCGGGTCGTTCGGCGCTAAGGGGTAGGGAGTGTAACGAATATTTTATATACTTCTGTTACAACTGTTCCCTAATTTCGCTTGAAATCGTAAAGCCATTATAGATAGATGGTTTGTGGAGTTATTTCCCACGTTGATATATATATATTTAGGGGGTCCGTTTATCTAAACCGACATAGGTACATAGGTAGGGAAAAACCAGTATAATTCCAACCCTTTTGACCAGCGGTAAAGCGGCGTTCGTAGCAACCCTTTTTATAGCCCCCGTCCCAAGAGTCTCTAATGGGCTCTCTCTCTTTCTCTCCCCGCGTTTCCTTTCTTTACAAAAATATCACCATACCCAGAGTCGAAAACAAAGTTATAAATAAAATTGAATTCAATAGTTTTTATCTATAGCAATTTTTAACTGTCAAAATATATTCGCAGAATTATTTTTAGAACTTATTTTTCATTGTGCATGATTTTTCTTTCGACTCGTACCATGCCAATTAAAGTAATGACCAATGCCAATAACTGATAAGAGTGCGCATCATAACTGATAAGAGTGCGCGTCCCTCATCAATTTAACTTTAACTCGCTCTCGCCTGTCAAAGTAATTGCACCAAGATGGTGGCCTACGTGGACGGTCAGTGATTGGGTGCCCAAAGAATTAGGAGGCAAAAACCCATCACGTGACCTACGAGATATTTCAAACGGACTTAGAAATTTGAAATAAAGAAAGGGATTCGAATTCAGAATGCGGACTGGAGAAGAGGTCCCAAAAACCATAAGACCAAAGCAACCAACCGGACTTTGAAAATATATCGAAGATGACCATAACTAAGTTTGGAAGTCGGTCGCGACTCGAAAGTTACTCGCGCTGGTAGCGGTTAAAATATATAGTTCGCGCCGATTCGTCGAACCCACGATTCACGGTCTCCGAATTTTCGTCCGGTATGCTGGGGCTATTCAACTCCACCCAATTCACGTCACGCTGATAAAATCTAGGAAGTCTTTTGAGACTATTCGCCGGCCACTGTGATAAGTACTTTAAAACTGAGCGCAGATATATATATGTGTATATATATATATGTAAATAGTTTTGTAATATAGTTGTATTTAAATTTAGTAGTAGAAATGGCATTGGTCGAGTTATGCATGATGCACGAGTTTATTTTGGGGGTATTGTAATTTAGTGTTTGTTAGTATTGTTTAGTATAGTAGTTGTTTGTAATTCACGTTAGTATTCATAATTTAGTAGATGTATACTCGTGAAGAAATTAGTAGTAATGAGTATGAAAATAAATATCGACTCTAGGTATGGAACCTACGTCTCTTAATTTAAACATATACCCTTTTATTCTTACTCAATAGTAGTAGTAGTAGGTAATGTTAACGCTAGGTGTCGCTGAGCCGCTGGTAGTAGCAAAAAGCGTTACAATTACTCGACGTCCAGACGACAAATATTAGGTACGAGAGACAATTCTTAGTTCGACCAGTATACCGCGAGTGTCCGTTTGGTAATAATGATAGTAATGGTGGTGGTGATGGGTTAAGTCCCTTTCTTTTGCCCCTTCTCCTTCGGCCGTCGGGTTCCTCGGTGACCCCGACGATGACCCCGGCGGGGCTACGAAGGTCTCCAACGTCGGCGCCCGAACTACCGGCCGCTGCGACGTAGCAACCCGATGTTCTAAGCAAAAACTCCCGGTGCCGGCGACTACCTCGACTTTGTTTAATTACTCGCTCGAAACAATTCTTCGAGATTCGATATCTGAAGAGCATAGTTCCCCTTTTTTAAAATTTTGGCAATCTCGCGCGCCCTACTTTTTTTTTTTTTTTTTTTTTTTTTTTTTCTCTCGACGATGAGCTCTCTTGCCCTCGTCCGGCGCAATTGAATGCTGCTAAGATGACCGCCGGTCGAGCCTTAAGATTATATCCAGTTCGAAAATCCCGTTGATATACGCTACCAACGCGTTTTTTCTTTCCTTCCTTCTTTCTTAAACATCACTCTCCTTTTATTTTTTTTTTGGTTTCACAATAATGTCCACACCGTCAGTCCTTTTATCGAGAATCAGTGTCCATTTTCGTATAAAACTTTGGTCGAATGGATTTTAAATATATATTAAAATTATATATAAAATAAGACACCAAGTTTCTTGAGCTGTTAACTGATTGCAGATTGAAGTTATTATTTTTTCGTAGAACTAGTATCTTCCTTTGTTTTTAACCATATGATCCTAGATATCTGCTAGTGAACGATTACTAGTTTACTTTTAAAAAATTTCGGAAGGCTTCGCGGTTAATGTTATTTAACGACACTGATTGAAAAGCGCGCACTACGGGTATGAAAGTAAAATCGCGGGAAAAACGTCAGCTCCCCGTTAGATCTTCCGTTTCTTTGCTTTATCTTTTTTTTTCAATCTTCCTAACTGGCGAGCACGCTCGTGTCCTCGTAATTCGCGTGCTTTTTCTCACTCACTCCTTTGGTTTTTGGCGGCGCTCGTTTCCAAAAATAAAAGATGACGTTCATCCCGATCGGGTACTCTTAGGGTCTTCATTTTTAAAAAAATAACGACCGATGACGAGTTTTAAATATTTTAAATACTTTTTCTTTGCCGCAAAAAGTCTCGATCTTCTTCTTTATTTCAAAAACGATCCTTTATACCAAAAGAAGTAGAAAGGTGTTTAAAAGTATTTACAATTTGACCAAATCTGGCTCGAAGGCAATAAATTGAAAAGCAAGGTGAAGAAAAAGCGGTTGATGTCGTCATTAGACGTATCTTCTTCTCTTACAGCCTTTCACTGTATTGTCTCAAGGCCATAATGATCAAATAAATTTGAAAATCTTAACTGAAAATATTCTAGCTAGACTTTAAGATATTTATTGTAAATTTGACCAATAAATGTGAACATGTATTGGGAACTGATATGTTCACGTGACGTGACCAATTAATGTCCTATTAAGGGTAGCTAGACGTACACTTATACACTGTAAATGAAAATGTTCCAGAATTAAATTTGGTTCATTGTTGATCCAACGGTTTAATATTGAACACAGTTTTACAGTTGAATACATTTATGGAAATGAACCTTCATTGAAACTTTTATTTGTAGATAAATCTGAACACCCATTGAGCCATTTTCATTTACGTTTTCAATAATTAGTTTTATCCTTCTTTGTATTTTATTTGCAAACTATCTATAATTCGAAATAAACAATTACATGTACACATGCCAAGAAGGGATTGCCAATCACAAACTGACTTAAATAAATAATTACCTTGATAAATTTAATTACACGAATATCTCGATAAAATTTGATTAAATGAATACCTCTATAATGTCTAATTACATGAATACCTCTATTATATTTAATTTAATGAATACCTCTATAATATTTAATTTAATGAGTACCTGTATAATATTTAATATAATGAATATCTCTATAATATTTAATGAATACCTCTATAATATTTAATTTAATGAGTACCTCTATAATATTAAATTTAATGAATATCTCTATAATATTTAATTTAATGAATACATCTATAATATTTAATTTAATGAATACATCTATAATATTTAATTTAATGAATACCTCTATAATATTTAATTTAATGAGTACCTCTAGGCTATTTAATCAATTAAATGAATACCTATATAATATTTAATTTAACGAATATCTCTATAACATTTAATCAATTAAATACCTCTATAACCTTTAATCAATTAACCTTTGATCAATTAAATAAACATCTCTCTTATATTAAATTAAATGAAGACCTTATCTTGGAATAACAGAAATATATTTTTCAATACCAGCAATATTCAGTAATTAACTTTATTTTATTATTTTAATGTTAATAAAAATCGTATTATATTTAATGAAATTAATTGTATATCTATATTACAAAATGATAACCAAGATAGGGTCCTCGTTAATTATCTTGATTCGTAATTAATATTTACTTGATTTTGGCATCACATTGGATAACTGAAAAATAAAAATCACAAAGTTTCGTCAAAACAAGGTAGCAAAATATTAATATCAATAAAAAGATTACTTTGGGATCTGGTCGCCAGGCGGTTAGTAATTAATTCGAAAAAAATAACGATATATTGGTTTCACTGATGTGTACTAAAACTCGTACAAAACACGCGTAATTAAATAATCCCCCATGCGGAGATTCTAACTAAGATATTCGCGATGGTTAAATATTGATGACGTCATCGTGATTGGACGCGAAAGAGAAATGTAGTGAGGTAGGACGCCAGAAAGATGGGTGATGAAGAAATAATATTTTTTCCCGTTTTCTCAAATTGAATATATAATTACGATAAAGATATATTCTGTCTTTTTTTATTTTTACATCTCACTTGAATTTTAAAATTTTAACGGAATCGATTATTAATAATTACAATAAATTAACTAAACCGGTAATAGTTTACAAGGCAAGGGCTTTATCACTTTTTTAACCTAACGCTACGATATTATTTAATAATAATAATTATAATAATTAATATAATAAATTAAAAAACTTATTTTCATTTGAAATAAAATTGTAAATAATTATTTAAGACAAAGATTAATTTAATATTTCATTTATAATTTAATTAAAGGTGTCAATTATCTCTAAGTCTGGCACGAATTCGAAATTGATAAGGCGGGTTATTTTGCATTAGAAAATTAAATAAGGTATCAGACATCCGAAAGTTTTTTTATAGATAGAAAAAAAAAATAGATTTTAAGATATTGAGGCAGGAAGAAGGGGGTTAAATTTAAAGGGATGGACTACTGCCTCAGTTTTGGACGGATCAAAAGAGAAGATTGGTTAAAAGAGGCCCCCTATCTACGATTACGCGCGGTTCTAAGCGAAGAAAAAAAAAAAAATCTTGAGGCCAGCATAAATATTTTTCTTTCTCCTCTCGGGGTTCCGTGGTCTCTGAACTTAGTCTGAACTAAATGGCGATCTTTTTCGGACTCTCCCGTCGCGGTTCTCTTTTGGTTCTGGACAAGCGTCTCGCGAGTTAGATGGAGATTGCGGGAAAAAGGCGCTCACACTAGTTTATTCTGTGTACTATGGTACTACTCTGGCGCGGTTCGTTTCGGGGCGCAACGTTTCTACCCTCCTTGATCGCCTCTTCTAAAAGCTTGGAATCGGCGCGCGCGCGCCACCAAAATCTGCCCTCGCGCGCGAGAGCGTGGGTGCAGCTCTCTTCGGCTCCCAACAGCGCACCAAAGCATCCCTCTAATATAAAAGCTTAAAGGGATGCGACGCGCTGGATGAAAATATACGGGGGTCGCGAGCCTCGCGAAAAGGGGTCGAGAACGGACATAAGTCCCGTTCCCATTATGTTTTTATCACGCGCGCCTGTGCGCACTGCATCCCCGAATCAGTTGGACAGCTCTGCAGAATATACCAATGAGGCTAGGTGCTCAGGAACGAAATTATTCAAGATTGGTTGATTTTATTTTTTGCGCGCACCAGGTTAGAACGCCTTAAAGCCATACGAAGTGACCGAAATTGAAGGGTCAAATATTTTCGTCTCTTTTCGTCTATATCCCAGTCAATTAGTTGGTTTTTAAAACAGCCCTACAGTTCAAATAGTGTATGACATGATTGAGAAAGCTCTCCACTTTCAACACTACTGCTGTTTTCTTACGAGTGACGAAATTTTATAGAAATTTTAACGCGCAGAGAGCGGTTTAACACGAAGAGTTGCCCACGTGATTTGTTTAACATATTTTAACCATTTTAATTGTATCTTGACCAGTGCGAACACGACTGAATCTTAGATGCGGAGGCGTATGGGGTAAAATTTTGCCTCCTCTCCGGTGTATTCTTTCAAGCTAGGCTCCTTGGAAACTGGGCCTAGCGGCTTCTCCTTTTTTTTTTTTTTTTTTTTTTTTTTTCTTATAGTTCTCAACATGGTTGCCATTTGCGTGGGTGACCTTCCCTTTTAGCTATTATAATTCGTATACGGTCTGGCCGTTTCGCGCGCGCATCCTCCACTATCCAATCGGAGATTTCATCGCGTATCAAACTATCTCTACTATCGAAATCAATTAAATCTAGACTTAAATCTAGCTTCGCATACTCGGTGCAACCTTTGATTGATCCTCACTCTTAAGGCATTTACGTTCATCTTTTTCTCGCGGTCTTACTTAATATCACACGCGTAGAAAATCATCTTAATTTGATAACGAGTACAAAGCTACGAATATTCCGCATCGTCATCCGCATTATTTGTTTAAAGGAAGCCTAGCTTTGGAAGCACTGCCAAATTAAATTGAAAATATACTGTATTTAAATCATTTTGAGTGTTCAGCACTCGCAAAACTAAACTTTCCTTTTTCTCTATAGTTGAAAGAATACGAAACCTAACAATCCTAACTCGCTTTAAATTTAAATTGACTCTTCCTATACTTATACTACAAATGCTTTCAATGCTGCCAGGAACTAAGAGAATTTCTTAACCTTTTATATTAGTATTAGGCAACCATGATTTTTTTCCCGCGTCATAAAATTTAGGAGTTAAGACTTCTTTGAGTAGTAGTTGCGTAAGATATTTTCAAGATGAAGATAGAGATGATTTGATAGAGTTCCGGAAAAAAAAAACTGCCTTATTAAAAACACCTTTCAAGAATAGATTGACTTTATACCTTTAGCATTTCTCGTCTCATTTTAACGGCGCACACTTGTTTACTCGATTGGAACGAGCTAGATGGGGGGTGGAGATAACTCAATTTGTGAATGGGTCTCTCTTCGGTACGTAAAAGGTGCGTAAAATGTGTAGGCGTTTATGGAACGAGCTAGGGTACATTGATGGCTCTTAAAATATATTATTATTATTATTATTATTATTATTATTATTATTATTATTATTATTATTATTATTATTATTATTATTATTATTATTATTATTATTATTATTATTATTATTATTATTATTATTATTATTATTATTATTATTATTATTATTATTATTTTGGGAGGCAAAATTGTCCCATTTTGATTCGTTTTCCGAGAAAGCTGTTACTAATACGATCTGTTTTTGTCGCGCGAATGCTTCGATGCAATAAGGAGTATGACCGTTTAAAGTCTGGTAATGAAGCACTGAGTTTGAGTTCTACTTATTCGGATATAGAATAATCCTAGTTTAACAAATGAGTGATTTGGTTGGTCACTAATACGGCTGCACTAAGCCATATAATGCCCGGGATCCAAATAAAATAAAACAATATTTGAAATAAAACAATATTTGAAATAAAACAATATTTCAAATAAATCAATATTTCAAATAAATCAATATTTCAAATAAAACAATATTTCAAATAAAACAGTATTTCAAATAAAACAATATTTCAAATAAAACAATATTTCAAATAAAACAATATTTCAAATAAAACAATATTTCAAATAAAACAATATTTCAAATAAAACAATATTTCAAATAAAACAATATTTCAAATAAAACAATATTACAAATAAAATAAAAAATAATATTTCAAATAAAACAAAAAATAATCAAAATTAATTAAATTTTCACGCTGTCATTGATTAAAAGTATTCCCGCCAAATTTCCTTCCTATTCCCCGGTTTAATCGCGTGATTATTAAATTCAAACCCCTCCATCATACATCAGTTTTATTTTGAGTGCTATGACGTATTAGAGATTAAATGAGAGCATTTTTCATTTCCTAAAATAAAAATTACGACCTATTATGCAAAAGTACAATTCATAGGAAAAAGGAAAAATATTAATATCCTATTTAAAACTTTTCTTTTTTAAATTGGATCATAGGCAAAGGAAATGACGTTATTCCTTAATTCTATATACACTTTAAGCCAAGTTTGCAACGACAAGAAAATTGATATTGTCGTATACTTGCTTGCAGCCTTGCTTGGAGTAAAAATTTCCATAAAGAACCGTTTTTTGCCGTGTTAAATTTTACTCTAAGCAAGACTGTTGACAATTTTATACCATCATAATTATGGTATTATATGAAAAAGTTCAAAAATAGACTTTAATTAATCTAACGGTCAATAGATTTTTTTTATCATTTTCGTACTATTAAAAACTAAAATTTAATATTTTTCACCTTGGAGTTGACTCGTTTTACTTCATAATTAAAATAGGAAAGATATTTAATTTTTTGTCTTAATGACGTAGAATACAAGAAAAACGTTACTAACGAAAGTTTAAAATGAAAGTAATGTAGGAGTTTCTGAATTAAATAAATCATAATTATAATATTTTTAATACTGTTACAACTATCTTTCTAAAAAATACTACTTGAATTATATTTGGTTTTCACGAGAAATGACTTAAAATTTGGCTTTAGACGGCCATTTTAATCACTTATTTAGTGAAAGGCCTGTTTTCACGTCTTGTACTTCAACCCATGCAAGCGACATTTATATTTACTATTTTAAATTTTAAAATAATTGATTCGATATATACAATTCTCAGGAATTAAAAATTTAACTCTATAGGGGTAAATATTTTGAACTTTGTAAACGCTGCAATTCGAAGATGATTTTGACGCTACACTTCTCTTCAAGTGATATTTGGCAGAATTCGAAAACCAGAGGCGTTCTGATACGCAATATTAAATTTTATCCGTTAAATACGATTATAGTTTAGGGTTATACTCCGGAAGAAACGTCGTACATTCTGTTTAAAAATAAATCGAGGATTATTTTTTGTTAGCCATTATATAGGAAATTCGTTGTGGCGACGCCAACTTCCTTTTCACGTGACCAAGTGACGTCACGCCTCTTTCCGTATTGTTGGCAAATGGGGGAAGAGGAAGGGGGAAACAGAAATAAAAATATCGTGGGTGGATGCTATAATCAAACTCTCTATTTTCGCCCTTGTAATTTAGTTTTTTTCTCAGCTCTCTTCTTACTCTTTCTTTTCTCAGCTCTCAGCTGAAGAGCACGCGACGTAACCAACCCCTTTCATTTTTTTTTTTCTTTCTTCATTGTCGAGAATGTTTTCATATACTCTCGCTCTATCCGGAAAATTGAAGCTAATACGGATATAGGAGGGGATGATTTATTACGGTATAAGATGACAGGTAACATTTGGAAGACTTCCAAATATTTCAGAGATAACTATTTCAAGTATTGCTTTCGTTTAAACGGATGAAAATTAAATTGTTTGTGTAGAGTTCTATAAAGGTGAAGACCTTGAAGTTAATAATAATAACAAAAAATATATTCTTCGCGTTAGGTACGTAATTGTTGAACCAGGCGCGTTGAAATATCCCTTCGCGTTGGCCTTACCTGTTTGGTTCGACTAGCAAGGTTGTAAGAGAGTAAAAAATCTGGAAAAATCAGGGAAATTAGTTTTTCAAGTGTCGTTGTGTAATGATACTACATATTTACTTACTTTTCTTTAGTTTTCTTTTGGGTTAAGGGCTAGGGCCAAAAACCATAACAGCTCTGATATAGTTCTCTAACCATTAGGGAGCAAACTACGAGTATATTGTCGAGTTCGGATTGTAATGGATCTGAAAATGTTTATTGGAAAACCTATTTTTCCGCAGGCGTTTAAGTTACTTTCAGTCAGCCAGATAAAACCGTGTATAGCCATAAGCAGCGTTCACATTAGAGATTTTGAAACCGTTTTTACCGTTATGGAAAGGTCAAATTGTGAAATTTCGGGGGCAACTGTAGAGATATGTTCTCAATAAACAGAATTATTACCTTCAAAAGTTTAAAACTTTTTTAAACAGTTTAAATAAAGTCTCTAGTGTGAACTGATACCATAAACCGGTTTTATTTTCACGTTTTGTGACGTCACCGCTTATTAAATTATTGTATACACTGTGGTTATCCTTGATTACGCGTATACATATACTAGCTGCTCAAGAAAGAGCTAAGAAAGTTCTTATAGATGTGGAAGACAAATAATCGTATAGGTCAGGTCCTCTCATGAAACTTGGAAAGAGGAAACGGGGGGATTGTTTCCACGATAGCGGCTATATCCTCCGCTCACTCTGGTTCTCACTATACTTATATAGTCTTCTTGATTCCAGTTTTCATAATCGTAGTAATTGCGCCGCTTCGTTTCGCGTAACGAATTCGTTGACGTAAGTCGAGAATTAAGATAATTAACGTTTGTTTTTAGAGCGGAGAGTGTATAATTTATCTTTTCCCGAGTCCCCAGTATCACCATAAACAACATAATAAATATAAGTATGACAATTAACGAAAGGATATCAGTATGCCTATGCTTAGACTTCAGTCTCGTTCATACTGCCTCGCAGTCATTCAAAACGTTTCGCCGCAGTCGTGTGAACGGGAAACCATTTTTTCTTGAATCGATTTGAAGCGATTTATCGAGATTGCTTCGGAAATCAGTTTCAAACCGATTCGGCTTCAACAACCTACAGTTGAAACTATAATAAATTAATTTATGAAGATGATGTGTGAACATATGGCCGAACGTTTTAAATATCGGTTTACCTTTTAAAATATATTTGTATATGATGGTGTGAACGTATCTAATTTCAAACCGATTCGGCTTCAGTAGCCGACTTATGAAAAGGTAATAAATTGGTCTATGAAGATGATTTGCGAACAAAGATTTGAATATCGGTTTTTCAGTTTCTGGCCATTCCATTCTTTCTAGCGTACCCCGGTGAAAAACACATTGACTAAGAAATTTAGAGCATAGAAACGATGGAAAGTGTCATACCTATATCTGCAACGTTATGTTACTTATGGTACTACCAATCAAACGTCGCCTAGACAGCGGATTAGAGAACTCGAGTCTATTAATGGCGTTTTAATTTTTGACACGACCGAAAAACAGAGGGGGAAACGAGTTAAACAAAATTAAAGAAAATTTCAGTGTCGTCCTCGAATTTTCTTTAGATTATCTTAGTTCATTTCCAACCAAGAATTCAACGCGCGAGGAAATAGGATCACTCGATGGATTAGTTGGGGAAATATATCATGACAAATGTTTTTGTTTTTATCAAATCGCGGTTTAATATCATATAGATTACATATTTAATTTATGAATTATTAATTATGATTAAACTAGTTTGAGTTTGACCATGACTAAGCAGATGTTGGCAAGATTAAGTGATGAGTATTTTGTTTAATTGCGGTACTTTTAAACAGATTTAATGAAATAAACAATAATAATTGATAATTCATCAATTCGTGATTAAATTGATTTAAAGTATTTTATTTTTAACTATAAATAAATTGATTTAAAGTATTTTATTTTTAACAATAAATAAATTGATTTAAAGTATTTTATTTTTAACAATAAATAAATTGATTAAATATATAATTTTTAACAATGAATAAATGGATTAAATATATATTTTTAGCCATTCTTAAATGGATTATTTTTTTTTAACCATGATTAAATAGATTAAATATATAAATGTTTTAACCATGATTAAATAGATTGAATATATATATTTCTTAACAAGGATTAAATGAATTAAATATTTTTTAACTTATGATTAAATTGATTAAATATATAAATTTTAGTCTAACCATAATTATATGGATTAAATATATCATTTTAAACACGATTAAATATTTAATTTTTAAACATGATTAAAAGGATTAAATATGTTATTTTTAAACATGATTAAATTGATTAAATATTTAATTTTATCGATGATTTAATGGATTCAATATATATTTTTAGCATTGATTAAATGGGCTAAATACTTATTTTTGCATAATTTTAATCATAATTGAAATTAGCTATTTAATTAGATTTAATCAAACAAAATTTTCACACAAATGAGGAGAGAACTATCCCTCTGCCATATATATGTTCAATGAATGAACAAGAAGGGTTTTTATTCACGCATGGAATTGAGGCCCTTTGATCGCGTTGCATACTTTCATTGAAATGAACCTCAATCTTTGACCTTTGCTTAATTTTATCCTTTATTACTTTATTATTATTATTTTTTTGGCAGCTATTTGTCCGTTTATTAGTTGACTAATTAGGCTTCGACACAATCTTTCCTTTCGTTTTTGAAACCCCAGGCCAGCCACCCACTTATTAAAAACCAGACTTTACTTTTTCTCTTTCGCTATAATTGTTTTTAAGCTGTATTCACACTTAAGTGTTTATTTGTAGTTTAAAATTGCGCTTTAACGACTAAGCGAGTTAGTACCGTAGTTGAACGAAGATTTAGTCTTGAAAATTAAAAAATATATATGCCTCACACATTTAAAGAAAAATAAAGTATAATTCTTTGCGTTAAAATAAGAAAACTTTTCCTGGAAAAATATAACCAAAATTATAAGAATGTAAATCCTTCTTCTGTTGGCGGTTTAATACTTTTTAACCGAGGTTTGGGTTAAATTCTTGAAAAAAGTTGTTAAACAAATATCGTTTGAAAAGGGTACAACTTCTGAACTGATTGATTCTATTATTTTTAAACTTATTTACCATGGTGATAAACTTAGAAGTTTATTAAAGTAAATAAACAATGGTGTTTAAAGTTTTTTAAATTGAGTCGAGTTAAAGGGAAGAGGCGATCCTTTTTTTTTTTTTATTTTCGGCGTGTAACGTAACGTCTTTACGCCCGGACAGCGGCCGCGATTGCGAACCAGGTGTGGCGCCAAGGCGTAAGGCCTTGAGCAACTCAGTTATGGTAAGTAACTACGCAGGGATTAGGACTGGGAATTGCCCACGCGACGGAAGGAGATGGGAATGGGGAAGAGGAAGGACCATTCCGTCGCGGACCATTCGCAACACTCCCTATGGGCAAGGGAGCTGCGATTCGAGCAGGACAACACCCAGACCTTGCCACTGAGACGCCAGTTTACAGGAGTTCGCCACCACTCCCGGCAAGAGGCGATCCTGTACTTGTAACGTCAGAGGGTTCTGTAACTTCTGTTTCTCACCTTGATAAAATCTCCTTTTTCTCCTTTACAAACACTCTCCCATTAAGCGGTTTACATGACCGTTATGACGTCACGTATTTTTTTCTTTGGGCGTTTTCCCTTTTCCCATTCTTCCTAAAGGGAGCTAAGAGTCATGATCTTACAACGTCACACCCTTCTATCTCATACCTCGGTGTCATCCCACCTCTTGATACGCATCAATATCCACACGTACCCATAAGAGATGCGTCACGTTTCGCTGTTGTCCACTTGCATAACTGTTTAGCTCCCTATTGGCTCGGATAATTTTACTTTTGCATTTGATAATATTTTAATTTTGTATATATCTCTTTATTATATATTAATGTTACTAAATTGTAAATGTAGCTTCACCGCGAACATAGTTGTACTGTGGGTGAAACACTTTTACAGGGAACTTATGTTAAATCAACGGGCTACTTTGCTCCTTTAGGTCATCCTTCTCCTGAACTTTGGTGCGCGAAGGTTAAAACACTTTTACAGGCGCTAAAAAAATTTCGTTATTTTTTTTTCGTACACTGATTGTGAAAAGCTATTTCATAAGTAACGGGCGATTATTTTAAATAGATAACGATATTTATTAGAGGCGGCTCTTATTTTTAATCGGTAATTTAAAAGACGCACAATTAAACCGGGGGGAGGCGTCGTATTTAATGAAACGATTAGTGTCAAAAGTATTCCCCCCATCGAGTCTGTTTCAAATTAAGTGTCGAGCCCTAGAGTGTGTGGGTTGAAATTTAAAGGGAGCATGAAGTATACATGAAAGAAGATGATAAATTAATTTATACGCATTAGTTTATTTATGGAATTTTGAACCATTAAGTTATGATGTATGTTTGACTTGTGAACGGGTACTTTATATACATTTTTAACGAATTGAAACCTTCTAAATTATTCGTTATTTTTCATTTATTATTGGCTCCTTCGCCAATGGGGAACTTTTACATAGGTTCCGTGGCTTAATTTACGAGCTTCGGGTTCTTTTTAGCTCTTCAAGAAAAATCTATACCCTTTAACCCGTGATTGAGTGATAATAATTTGAAATATTAAACCAAAAATACGCCTTAGAGGGTATTTTGAAGTATTTCCCTGAATCGGGCTTTCTTAATGCTAAGCCTAATATATGTAAAGTATAGGGTAAAGCGAATTAAATACTTATGCTTGTTTCCTTTATAAAAAAATAATTATTCAAGGAATGTCTCCAACACTAAACTTTACAAAAATCCTTTTGATTTTAAAAGTTGACCATTAGTCCTAATCTTATTTTTATAAACCAGTTTGTCTGGCTCTATCAATTCTCACAGTTTATCCATATAGCGTATCATCTCGAGGGATCCAAACTCAAACAATTATTCGTTATGCATGTATAGCATACTTTACAATGAAATTCTAATTTAAAATATAAAATCTAAACTAATACTCTAAATACAGCTATATACTCTCAGCAACGTACCCGATATTAAAATCTTAACCGACGTTATGTTGGTGGCACTAAAAGCCAAACCGAAGTATTCCCAGTGTGTAAATGTAAATCAGATTCTGATTCGAGACACTCTAGTGGCTGCAGTGATCGGTGTAAATAGTGAAATCGTCACTCTTTGGAGAAATTACGGTGTTGGGAGGGAAGCCAAGCTCGGCCTGCCTAATTTTCGTCCCTCTTTCACGACTCAAAATATCGAGGAAGAGTCCAAATCACTCTAGCCCGATAGGGGTGATGACTTTTTTGACTAGTTTTAAGTGATGGGCTAGTACAATTACCCGCCCCTTTGCTGATAGTATTGAGCTACGTGACGTTGTTAACTTTTATTAAATAAAGTGGTACACTTTTGATAATTATTATATTTCGTCTCGAGTTTGCAGTTGTTCTAGCGAATTAATTCACAATGTCAAAGTTCATAAGGAATACAAAACAGTCAAAGGAGGGAAAGTCAAATTTAACTTAATTAAGGAACTCTTCGTGTACTCTGTTACAATAACCTTTGAAAGGAGTTAAATTTCCATAGAAAAATTGGGTTTTCTAAGGGAATTTAATTCTTTTTCAAGCTAAAAACTGCCCATACCAGAAGCTACTGTTTGTTTAATCGGGCGTTATTTAAATATTCTTATTATTATTATTATTTTTTTTTTCTCTCCCTCGGTTTTTACATTGTTTGCGTATAATGTAGGAGCGAAAGAAAACTGGTCTTTTGAAAGAATCGGATCGTAAATCAGATTTCATTCTTAAAGATAAAACGGTTAGAAAACGTGAAGAAAGAATTTTTTAAGACCATCCTGCTGGGTTATTAACGGGAATCTTATAAACATGTGTCTCGGCCCTTAAACAAGATGGTAGGGCGCTGTGTACACTGTTGTACCCCGTTCGGACGTACCTTCTGCCAAGTAATTAGGACACTTTAGTTTGGGCTGTAATTTAAAGTGATTTCGTAACTGAGTACGTATAAATAGCGTGTAATCAGTTACGTTAATTCAATTTAAACATAATTTTATTTAACCAAAAGTCTATGACATTATTCCGTAAAAGTAAACAACACCAGGGCTAGTCCATCACTTAAAACTAGCCAAAAAAGACATCACCCCTGTCTGTCTCCCAACTCCGAAATTTCTCCAAAGAGCGGCGCTTCTAATTTCACTATTTACACCGCTAGAGTGTCTTGAATCAGAATCTGCCAGTACATTTACCTTGACCTTTGCTGATAGTATTTAGCTGTGGAGCGTTGTTTACTTTCATGGAATAAAGTGATAGACTATATCAGACTAGCATACTCATTTACAGCCTTAGAAGGTACCTCAATTTCCATAGAAAAGGAGAAAACCGGTTTTACATTAGATATTTCGTTCTGTACCAAGATTGTAACTATAAAGTATACGGCGGTATACTTAATATATTTTTTTATTTATTTTTGGAGATAACTTTATCACGATAACGTCTACAACTTATAACTGCCATTATATTAAACTTCAATCTCAGACTAAAACCAAAAAAATATATATAAATCATTTTAAAACAAAACGGGAAAATCAGGGAATTTCCCGAAAGTAGCTGATTACGAAGATTCTTGTTTTATTTTATTTTTTTCTTCTTATCCTACTAAACTTCCAAACACACTCGTATCATAAGTCTCTTTATCCAAGGCCAATAGTGCAGGTTTATTTGGCGCGAAAATAAAAACTTCTCCGGCGTATTTTGGCGTTACATTCCACGCGATAGACGCGTTTCGAAATTACGTCATTTTAAAATAGAGCTTACCTACTGTTTCTACTCTTTCGAATTTAATATTGGTTGATACTTCGCTATAGCATCGACAGTACATTTAATCAAACTTATCGATCTAATTTAAAGTGATGATGTCATAATTTTTGTTGAAGGTCTTCGGATTGCATTTTTATAGCTGTTTCATATAGTACCTGTATTAAAAACCTTTAATTCAAAATGAAAATGGCAAAATATAAAATTGTAAAAATGCGATTAACGATCAATTTAAAATGAAAGGAATATACTTTCTGAATTAAGTACTTTCACGGAAGAAACCGCGCGAAAGCAACCTTGGCACGGGTCAGAATGCGCAAGAATCAATTGGTTGCTCTACTCTCGAGTTGTCAAGCCTTGGAAAAGAAAAGAATAGGATGAAATGGAAAATACTTTGCTAATATTATTAAAAGCAGAAGCCGATGAAACCCTCCTTTGAAGTCTATTACTCCCGGGTCTTGTCTACCCCTCTCTGTATGGGTTATTCTCAAAAGGTGCGATTCGTACGCCTCCTAACGGTAGATGTTTTCGGAGCGGGAGCTCGTCGAGCGAATATTTCTAGCAGCCTTGGAGTTCGTCCAAAAAACGTCGTCGTTTGTGGCGAGAGAGAATTTCCAATTTTCCGTAGACAGGGGGGGATGAAGTAGGACCCCTTCTAACTCGTAAAATTGTGAATTTTACCCATACAGAGAGGAGCGTTATATGGAACATTGGAGTAGTAGACTTCAAAGGAGGGTTTCATCGGTTTCTGTTAAAAGCTTATACCCATTCCAAAGATGCAAATTAAATATAATATAGTTAAAAATAATGTATTAATACGCAAGGTACCTTTATAGTTTAGTGCATTTCCAAAATTGCGTACACCTATGAAGTATTTTTCACAACATGTCCCCTTTTCACTATAGAAAATAGTTTTCCAACGTGATTTTCTTCAACTTAAGCCTGAATAAATGACTGTCTGTTACACGAGGGCTCGAAGAGCGCCTTATCGGAAAAGCGCTCTTCCAAGGCTCGTGTAATGGCGCTCATTCGATCAGTTTTCTTACAGGTCAGATAAAATTTTATCTTAAAGTCTCCGTCTCTTGGTTTCGAAGGAAAACTAGTGGAAAGAAACTTCGATAAGACCGATTTTTGTGATTTTTTTTTTTTTTTTTTTTTCATTACAAAAATTATATTCTAGTTTTTTGTAAGTTAAAGGGGGTTGAGATCGGGTGGTAAGGCGGAGTTTAACGCGTGCTGTTTGACATGAAAGATACTGACTGTAGTAAAACGTATATTAAAAGGGTTTTTTTATACTCCAATATATGAAGAGAAATAGAAGGGGAAGAGGGTAGAGGGTGACTTTTACGCGATATTCTGTCATTCTTTCACGTTTTTCTCGAAGCTAGAACTTTCATTGAAGACTTCGCCCAAAGACCTCGAGGCACCACGCACTAGCATCCCTATAGCTAAGAAAAATAGATCTTATTTTACACCCTCCACCCCAATCGTTCACTTCCCCCCTTAAATCTTATATCTCGAGATTTTTTGACAAGCACCTTCATTCATGAGGTACCACTACGAAATATTTTCCTCCTCCCTTCTTTAAAGGGATATTGAAGCGAGAAAAACACTTTAAACGTTTAATAATAAATTTAATATACGTTAGTTCGCGCCAAAATCTGGGACGAAGGGAGCGTATATCATTGACCCAGGGTGGAAGCCACGTGTGTGCGTGAAAATGGTTGAGAAATAGAACTAAGATTAACGAGTACGAGTATCTAAAACAAACTTATTCAATGATTTCATCATCTGGCGACAAGAGAGTCCTGGTGGTTATATAAAGTTATTTGTTACACGTAACCAAATCATACGAGTTTATCTGACTTTTAAATTTCTCTAATGCGAACACCGTACACTCTGAAACTCCTAATTAGATCGGAGAGCAGGACTCTTTGGATGAAATCTGACCAATTTAGGCCTAATTTTATAAGATTACCAGAAAAACGTGCTAGTGGGAACTAAGCCTAACGCTACAGCTTTATATTAAAATTTTAAAATAGTTTTTAACTCAGTACGACTGTACGACGAAACTCGTGACGTTAGAAGCTTCCCAGAAAATGGTTTTTCATATACTTTTGATATAACGAAAAAATATAATTTACATATTCTGTCGTTTCACTTACTCTTTGAAAAACAATTTTATTCACCAATAATCTTGTCGATAAAACCCGTCGCGCGTGTGTTGGTTAGAAATATTTAGTTTAATTACTTATAGAAGGCTTAGAAGAAGCCAAGGGGGATCTATAACGCGACATTAATAATTATATTACATAAGGGTTTAATATATTTTTTTAATTCCTGTTCCAATTTAAAAATTTATCCATTTTCATAATATTTTTTTTTTCTCTTCTCTCTCTTCGAAGTCTTATGATACGGCGCCTTAGCTCGTAAGTGGGCGTTTGAATGTTTTAACCTTCCCTATTTGCTAAAATCGTAATGACCTCCTCCTTCGGTAATAGCTCTTATAACCTGTAATTAAACGTCTTTAACAAGTTCCAACTCTTTATATTTTATATTTGTGGATGAGATATTTTTTTTGTTACCGGTACTGGTACACCCAAGGGTATTTGTCTAAGATATTGCTACAAGCAATATTCATGTCGGCTATAATATTAATTATTATTGGCTGTTTTATGGATCCTAATGAAATTAACGCTGTGAATGATGGTACAATTCTTTACTTCAACAAATGATCGGAGTTTGCGGTAAAATATATTCGACGCCATTTTTCAATATTTTTCCAACCCTTTAAAGGCGTAATCGCTGTACAGATTTTAAGGAAGTGCGGGTTAACCTCTTGATTACATATTTA
The DNA here is from genome assembly GCA_963920705.1 of Odiellus spinosus. NCBI lineage: Eukaryota > Metazoa > Arthropoda > Arachnida > Opiliones > Phalangiidae > Odiellus > Odiellus spinosus. The sequence continues at coordinate 15,655,485 of OY987227.1, read as the reverse complement.
AAAAATGTAATCTTCGAGATTTCGTAAACCAAAAAATCTACGTCACCACTATATGGTCACGTGAGTACTATAGGGACCTGATTGTTGTTCTACTATAGAACCTAAATTTTCAGTTTTTATCGCTCCATGATCGCATTGCCTTTAGCCCTAAAATTAATTAAATTTATTTAAAATTTAAAAATGGTTATAGATTTTTCTTCTAAACCTTCAGGGAATTCAAATTACCTTCTTGATATCTCCATTCAGGGTTTATACATTAAACGCTGATATCTAAACGAACTTTCAAGAATTTTTTTGATTTTTCTAGATTTTTCCAGACCTTTCTAGAACTTTCAAACCCTTCGCAAAATTTTCTAGACCTATCCAGACTTTTCTGGAACATTCTAGAACATTCTAGGAAATGTTACGGACATACGGACATTGTAAATTAATAGTGTTTGCTATTAACTATTTTTCACCTTTGAAATGATCATATACTAGTTAGTAAAGCAAACGCGGACTGTTCCATCCCCGTTTACTAGATTTTAGTTCATATATAACAAGGGTGTAAATCAGTGCAGAATTTAAATTTCTTAAAAACAAAAAAAGTATAAAAAAACAACAGTTGGTTTCATTAACCTTGTACATAATATAGGAATACACCTTTATATTTTTGTTCTCAAGCAGTCTCAACTCTCTTTTTTTTTTGTTTTTTAAGAAGAATATCTTTTTTATTTTCTTCTCATCCTCCCAAAAGGGAATGATCACTTTGTGGTGCGCGCGGTGTAAAAAGGGCGTTCGCGCTATTCTCTTTAGATTGCACTCCGTTCCACTTATTCCGCTTAATTCTTTCAAAGCTACAATATATATAAAAGATATATGAATTTTCAGACGTTCAGTCGTCTATCTAATCTTCTTCCCCTAATATCTCTACATTGAACCAAATGATTCGAACGAACTGTAAATTATATTATAGGCCTATTTATTCTCCTTTTTTTCGCTCGCTAGTTAGTTTTAAAGCGAGGTTGAAAATGATATAGCTAACCATTTGTTTTTAATAAAAATTACATAAACTTATGCAAATAATAGCTAAAACTCTGAGGCCTCGCGATGACATCGTTCAAACTTCCCTGTAATTATAAAATACTTAATTTCTCAATGCGTGCACACCCATTGAATATAATCAAAGGTAGGCGGATGATGTGATTCTGGTTTCAAGCCTTTATATTTTCGATTTTCTTTTTCATACTCTCTTTAAAGGGGTGTTGGGGGGTTTATTGAGAGGAGCGTCGGCCTCTTACGGCGTTACTTCCTTTCCGGCTCTTATATATTACTTAAACGAGCCCGAATAATTATCCACCCTATATTTTTTGGCTTTCTTTTAAAACGTTATTTTACTAAACGTAGCCTCTCCTATTAACACAAACGAGACACTATCTTATTCTACAAAGGGGTTTGTTTCAAAACATTCTGGGCCTAAAAGCAGACACTCTCGCGCTCATTCTTGAAATTTTGAGCTTATTTGATTGCATTTCTCCTATATTTGTAATTCTCATCTTCTTTCTGCTGGGGCTCTCCGTCAGCAAATCCATGTTCTCAATTATATTTAAGCTACGGTTACACTTAGCATTTCTTAATCGATTAGAAACGGTAAAATCAAACCGAAATTCAAATCGCCAGAAATCGTTTTAAGCGTCACGCGTTTACCTATTATCTTTATAAATCGATTTATTGTAGCTTTATATATCGGTTGTTGAAACCTAATCGGTATGAAACTGGTTCCCGAAGCAGTTTCGAGAAATCCAATCTAATCGATTCTAGAAAAGACGGTTTCCCGTTCACACGAAACGTTTTAATTCCACAGCCTAGTATGAACACAGCTATAGTGATGCGATCAAGACGTCGTACTCATTATAGGATAAATGTTTCTTTATCTTCAAATAAATAAATCAAAAATAAGCTTTTTCATTTAGTCCTAATGTAATTTAAGAAGTATTTTCGGGAAGATCATTAGAAAACTATAAAGTTATATAAAATAAATTACCTACACTCTAACTTGAATCAGAAGCCAATGAAACCCTCCTTTGAAGTCTATTACTCCCGGGTCTTGTCTACCCCTCTCTGTATGGGTTAGTTTCAAAAAGCGCGATTCGTACGCCTCCTAACGGTAGATATTTTCGGAGCGGGAGTTCGTCGAGCAAAAATCTCTAGCAGCCCTCCAAAAAAATACTGATATTATAGAGCTAACAGTTGATTCTCGCGCACGAGATACTGTTTCTTTCGTGAAATAATAAATTACTTAACCCAGAAAGTACTGCCTTATTTCATTTAAAACGTATCGTTAATCATACATAATCCCATATTCTACGTCTCGAAGGGAAGATTTTTAATATAATTTTTGTATTTTTAATGAAAAAACTAAAAATATTACTCATATAGGCATTCGAAAAAACTATGGGGTAATGCAACAACTCGGTTTCAAATCAAGTTCATTTCACTCGATACAGAAAACTAATTTAATCCAAAGTTAAAATAAATCAGAACTTATTTTGAAGCTAGAGGATATTGCATTCCATAGCGATAGAAAAATCTACGGAAGATTCCTTTTCGCCCCATCGCGCGAGGTCCCCCCCCCCCTCCAATCAAAAATGTTCTTTCTACCATCCGCAAGAGTATCCAGCATGCACCGCGAGAACTTCACTTTTTGACTTGTCTAGCTACTTCGATTACTCACGCGCTTTTTCTATCGGGAGGCAACGCGATGGAAGGAGGGAGGGAGGGAAGAAGCAACTGGGACTTCACTACATCAATTTGCATATTAAAAAAATCTTAAGACACCCACGTAAAATTTTGGAACGAAGGTCAACCCTCTTTATCGTTTGCCCCTCTTTCCAGCTACACCGTCTCTTGACAACCCTTTTTTTCAAAATCAAATTCAAGAAGAATATGCATCAAGTACAAACCTTACTTAATCTTAAAGGGAAGATGGAAAAATAGAAGAAATTAGCGTGAAATTAATTTAAAAATAATTAGTCATTAACTTCGTTCAAAAACAGAAAACTTTAGATCTTTCAAATGCCAAATAATTCTTCAAATCTTTCAAATCCCAAATAATTCTTTAAATCTCGAACAAATTTTCAAATCCCAAATAATTCTTTAAATCCCGAACAAATCTTCAAATCCGTAAGAAATCTTCAATCCCTTAGAATTCGTTCACATTTTTATTCGAATGTCGGAACCTTCGGGAAATTCACAGTTACGATTTAATTTTTTATTCATATTTGATAAAAAAAACTGCATTTGGAATATAAATAGTTACGTTTAATCCATTTTAATCAGGATAATAGAATAAATTACTAGGTTTTTAGCTCGATGGCGAATAAATGTAACTAAAATTTAATTTTTCACCCTCCACCTGATAAAACATCTTCGATATTTTTGCGAATAACCAATACCAAACATTATACTTGTTGCAAATTCGAAATAAATTTGTCTTAATATTATTTTTAAGTTAAGATTGAACTAGAGTCAAGTCTGGGAAAGTGATTTTCAAACGCTCTTTCTTTATAAACCCCAGCTTCGAGATATAGTTCAATCTAAACGTGAAAAACGAGTGTAACCAACAGTTGACTCTAGCGGATCCCTTATCCTTGAAGATTGGAACACCATTTTCTCATATCGCGATTTGTATCTTTTTAAAAAAAGAACTACCCTTTTCCGCTCTATGTCCAACACGCCCTTAAATTTTCGTAGGCCAAAAATTGATTGGAGTCATTCATGAAATTTTTTTCTGTATTTTCTTTTTTTTATTTAATCTCTCGATGGGCTACATTATAAAACTTCAAAGATTTTTATTATCCCCTTCAACGTAACTTCATGGCTCTAAGGTATATTTTTCTATTCATTGAACGTTTCATTCACGTAATTTGGTTTTAGGGGAATTTTTTTGGGGGGATTATTGTGGGATAGGGACAGTGTCTTATCTATCAGAAACGCGCTATATATAATCATTGAAAATATTTCTACTAGCTATCTTAAACGACTCGTGGATGAGAAATTATATGAATTATTCACTTTGGTGAAAAGAAATTAACGTTTTAAATTTAATTCAGAAACATTTTAAAGGGGGAGATAATTGTCGTTTGACGATGATTAACGTCCCGAGACGAGTCTAGTCAGTGTTGGGCTATTTATGCTTAAGGGGTTGTAATAATATGCTGAATTTTATAGATTGATGAATATTAATTATAATTAGGTTTTTAAAAAACTTAAGTTAGACACAATATTGCGAAGGGAATTTAATTATATCAATAGACAGTCTTATAAATAATAGACGCCTAAGACCATGGCCATCAAAGGGCCGCGCCATTTTGATTGTACTCTTCATTTTAAAAATGGTAAATTAAAAGTCACGCGTGATTTTAAATCGAGTGAAAATCTTACTTATAGTATCATGTAAAGAAAAAGAACAGTATGATTATAATCTTTCCCTCTAGCTAATTTTGCACTTAACGCGAAGCTGAAATATTCTGGGAGATCTATAATTTGATCAGTTGTACATTTCAAAACTTAAGCCTAATTCAAAACCTAATTGACACAAAACTTAAGGAAAATCTTAAATTGAAACCCTCTTTTTTATTTTTTCTCGAAACAGGTTGCTGTTAGGCCTAAACGAAGATGAACTTAATAGAAGATTAATATCAATGACTCGGAATCGTAACTTATCCTCGAAAATGATGGCCTCTTGGAGCACGAAACGAGGCTTAGACGATAGCATCAACTACAGGAGTGTAAGGAGAGAAGCTAAAAATCGCAGTGAGTGCTCTTTACAGTTTTGAATTGTTTTACGCCAAGTTTGGTCGCAAAGTGTCGATGACAAACTCAATCAGTTTAAACTTGTGTCCAATAGTATTTTATGTTTACAATCGAAATAATTTAGTGTAAGAAAATTCCAAAAATTATCAAAAACCCCAAAAAATTAGGGATCGACAACTACCTCACAAACATTGCAAAGAAATTAAGGCACATGCCTCTTATTCAACTTTAAATAGTCATGAAAAGCATTTCGTCCACTCTTCTAAGTGACTTAAATTCTACACCACCGCCAAAACTAGTGCCCAAGTTCTTTCTCGTGGCCCCCATTCCATCCCCTTTGACTTGGAATAATCGGCTATAGATTGACCATTATGTGACCCATTTTCAATTGGCCCTAAGTGTTCTTTATCATTGCTCCCACCTAAAAGCTGATCTTAGCATTATAAAGTAAAGACACATTGCATAGAATTCTGTGCAAATCAATGATACAAAATATCTTATCTGTGTAGACAAAAGCCACCAACATCTTTGTCACAACGTATATAGTTGCCATATTCTTCTGAACTTGAAATGTATTGACTAACAGTCCTATTTGGTTAACCATTGCCCCCGAAACGTTACTACTATTAGTTTATCAATATTTAATTTGACATGTCTCGGAGACTTTGGAAGAAAAACTCAAGTAATTTAATCGTTATCTTATAAAATCAAAATATAAAAATTATACTTACAAGAAATATGTCTCTAAAATTCCATCTGGAATGCGCTACTCAAATACGGATGATAAAAGATTTAAAAAAACTTATTTTGAAAAATTTCAGTGTTAAGACTCTTCCAGAACTAAAGGCTAAAGTAATACTGATTCAATCGTAACTTAGTTTACATTAATATTTACCCTTCGTGCCTTAGTAAACATTCACTCGACTTCAATTGCGAATTTTGTTATTTTTCACCATCAATTTTCACCAGAATGAAAGGCTGAGCATTGCATTTTAAACCGTGTTTAAATCTACTCCATATAGCTTTAATATTTGGTAAAATCCGTACTCGGAAAAAAGAGGCAAGAATGAAAGAATGTGTTTTTAATAAGAACCGATAATTCCTCGCGTTACCCCCTTTGTTTTTAAAAACGAGTGTTGGCAGCTCATTGGGTTTGATAATATTACGGACTATTGTTGAATAACACGGGTTGCCGTGTTTCTATATAAGCAGGAGTTATATATGATTTGCGAAGAAAGGACCGCTACTTGAAGCGCGCTTGTCAAAAAATGATGAAAGCCCTTATTCCGACAGAATATGTCATCCCATAAAGGCTTAAACATTCGATGAGAACCCCATTAATAGAGTCGGAAGGCTTCAATTAAAGGGTGGGTTAAAAGAAAATAGGGTTGTTGTTATAATAGATTTTTCATCTAAAATTAGGCCCGCGATGACTGTGTAAAAACTGCTAACAATCTTCGGATATAATTAACGTTTTAAAATAAATCTACACGAGGACCTGTTTAAATATTTATATTTATTCAGTGCTTTGCTGGACCATAATAAGTTTTCAGTTGAATATTCTAGTTCATTAGATTAAAAGATAAACAAGTACCCGAGAGTTAAGGTGCGTTTTCAATCAAGATTTATTTAACCACGATTTTAGCTTTTTTGTCAAAACTACGGTAAATTCACGTTGGTTTGAAACAAAAGCTAGACTTAGCTTAATTTGATATTATAAATACGTGATCTGAATTTCCGATATGCCGCGAAGTAAAACCAACTATCCGAGTTTAATTTAAAGGCTGAATGAAATCTCTAAAATATTTTTTTATTGATTCCGTATGTCAGCCTGAAAAAAATCTTTCACGCTCCCTTTTAAGTGACCACTTTATGATATTTTTCTCCTTTTCTTGGCTTCCCTTCATTAAGCATTTGTCTACGTACAAACTAGAAATATCCGTCCCCATCCCTTTTTGTCAAGAAGATGACAAAACTTTCTTCCCGCCTTTTGTCTTAACAAGACGCGCGTGCGAGGATAAATAAGGGAGACTCGGATGGTTACGTCATCGTTTTACTTATATGATTTTTAACTACTTCAATATGGGAAAAAGTTACTTATGGATCTGTCGTAGTTTGCACTAAACCGAAATGTTTTCGGAAACATTCTTAAAGGAATGGTTTAAGTGAATTAATTTTGGCGCAATATTTACAACGGCCTCCGTTTTTGGTATACAATCGAAGAAGTGATTAATTTTAAAGCGAGGCTGTTACCATTTTTTCGAATTCATTTGGATTATGAATTTAGTTTTTTCAAAGCCATATTCAAAATTTTACACCTCTGGGTTGACGCGTTTTTAAGAAGTACTTCAAAATTACAATGCCGGAAATGTTTTCTGTGGCGTTTATATATATATTTTGAATCGTTTTTAACGATCTTTCCGGAAATATTACTCCAATTCCATTTAGATCCCATTCAAAATGTTTGACAGGCTGTTTTAAGCGAGGTTTTAAGACGTATTTGGTCTTTGTCTGCAGTCTCCTAAGTTTTTATTGGCTGCTTTTTCAAAGGAAACTTTCTAATGGCTACTTTTCAAAGGCAAACTTTCTATTCGAACAGCTTTTTGAAAGGCAAATTATATATTAGTATGCCTATACCTTTCAAGGGGAAACTTTATATTGCCGTTATTCGAATGGAATGATTCTGACAAATTCATTTTGGCTGTCAATGCTTTAATTTTTTAGTTCCAAATTCATATACTTTTTGTATTAGATCATAAACATTTCCTTTAAGGTTAGTTTAACATTGAAGGGATTTTATGATAGAAATTCTTCGGCAAACTTGGATGGGTTGTAAGAAATCATCGCGGTACATCTGGAAGTTTTCTTTTTGTGGCGCGGCCAGTTATCGTATATCATATATGCTTTAATTGAAAGAGTAGATGTATTTAAAAGAGTTTTCTTAACTTCAAAACCACTTTAAGCCTTTGCTATTTCATTCCCCCCTCTTTGTCTATGAACGTACTCTACTATAACTTCAGTAAGTGCTCTTAATAAGAATTAATTTCTCAAAAATTTAAAACTATATCTCCTAAAGCTCTATGTCCTATATTGAGATCATCATCCTTTCTTTCGCTCTCTGTTATTCCACAAACAGAAACTTAAATCGGTTGAGAGTGCATCATGGTTTATAATTAGGCTCTTAATTCACGTAATTATTGATTATATGCTTATTACGTTCGGTGATAGTTTTGTCCTTGGATTTGATTGGACTGATTATTTTATTCGTTGTATAGAATGTAGACCTAATATCAAATGAACTGTATCACAAACCCCGAAAGGTTTTCATTATCTGTAAAGGCAAATTTTCACGTAAGCATTTTTTGCAGCGAAAAGCAAATACGAAAAATTATTACTCCAAGATACTCTGCCGTATAGAAGCTATCTAAACAATTTTCCAGCGCTGTCGAAAATTAACCATAAAACATTTTCAATTTCGGTTGAAACGTAGATGGCCCCATAACGTCTGATCTTTGAAAAGTGAAAATCCATCAAAATAGTCGAGCTATTATGAAGAAATCGTAAAAATACTTGCCCTTTGGACTTGTTTTACTAAACGTACCAGTTTTTTTTTATTACATATATTTGAGAAAAAAATATATATATATTTTCTTATACGTTTACTCGAAGTAGGGATGGGTTCATTTACAGACATCCGTTTCTCGTAAAACTAAACGGGAAACTTAAGTCCTATAACCATTTCGATTGAAAAATTAGCTCTCGAGTTTCGCCATTTAATTCCGCGGTATATTACGTAAGTGCTAATAATGTTTCGTTCTGTCATTCTGTTCTGTTTAAGGCAAGAGCGATCGTAGCGCGTGCCTCGAATTGAAAACGTTGATTTGGGCTATATCGAAGAACATTTTCATTTTTTTTAAAAACACAGCGCTTGGAATTAAGGCTCGTTGTTGACCTCGTTGACCTTATTTCCCTTTCATTTAAGATGATTTGAATATTTTCTACCCTGAACACGACTCGGCACCGTTGTTCGTTGAAAGTCCTTTTGTTGAAAGAAATAATTGAGCTTTTCTTCTATACTTAAAATGTTTTTCTGCTAAAAAGAAAAGGAAATGGTTTCGGCTTTATAGCTTCTGAAATTCGTATTTTTGGTGAATTTCCATGCAGATGAATTTTTTAGCACCTCTGATGTTAATGTGTAATAACAAGCGTAAATTACAAGTCTAGTGGAAATTCAAGTTTTTCTCTAAAGCAATATATTGAAAAATGAATCCACCAATGAATGCTTCAAAATGTGACCACAATTAAATACATTTTAGCCAACAAACACAAGAAAAACTTTTACATAAAATTTATTAATGATCGTGATATATTTTAATTATTTTAATTAACGAGCCTGACACTTAGGGATTGAGAATGCAACCTAACAACAAGTGATTTTTTATCGATCCATTATCGTTTAAATAGGCCTAATCCACCAGTAAAAGAAATTACAATCAACAAAAAATAAACTAGAAATAAATTTAAAACTTGCCCGGAAAATAGGCTTAGCTGGATTCATGCGGATCCTGAATTTCTTCGAATTGAAGGCTCATCGACCAATCGATTGTTAATGGAAGTCTCATAACCTTAACGACGGGCCTTTACTCATTGGTTGACTACCCATCAATGCCATGAAATTCAGGATCTCCATGAATCCAGCTAAGCCTATTTTCCGGTTAAGTTTCAAATTTATTTTTAGTTTAATATTGGTTTGTCATTTTTTTACTGGTTTATTAGGCTTATTTAAAAGATAAGGAATCGATTATTAGGTTTCATTCTCCCTTTTGTGGTTAATAAATTAGTTAAAAACAATACTAGACTAGGAAATTCACGTTTTTTGCGCTAGTTCAATTTAACGAGGCCCGAAATAAGTCAGGGTTGCGTGTCTACTTTAACGTAATTGGTTTAGAAAAGTAGTGCAAACTAATAATTAGTATGGTGTGGGAATTGTACCATGATATTTGGTGTTTCTGTTTAACATATCATACGATAAATGATAGCATGGAGAAACTGTAAATATAGTTAATCATGTTCATGGAAAACATGATATCGTCAGATAGTTTTGAACGGAAAAATTTACACGAACACTTTTTTACTAAAACATTTAAATCAGTTTTCATCTAGCAGGTGAATTACACCCTTCTACACTACATGTTTTTGAACTCTAAAATCTAGATAGCTGTCAGTAAAATCAAATAACGATTAAGAGGCCTATAAACTTTTAACAAATGAAAGAACCTAAGCTGCACACACCTGTTAAAAATTGTAAGTCAGGTTTCTATGTATATCTTTGGTTTTGAAATAAGAACAATTCTTGGTAACGATAAATATTAACGAATCAGAAACGCTCTTAACAATGGTTTTCGATTTGCATTTAGGCATCGCGAGAGAATGGCTCGTTTCGTTCGAATTTACACACACACACCCCAAGTTCTTTTTTTTTTTTTTTTTTCAAATCACTATTTAGTATTTACGTATGCTGATATATTCAAGAGCTCTCTTTCTTCTGATTTTAAAATACGTTCCTGTATATAACCAATTCCCTTTTTGTTGAAAAGAATATACGGGTCTCCACCCCTTTTAAGTTTAGTTTATTTCAAGGCAGGTTTTTAATTCATTCATCCTGTGTGTTTTGTCTTTTTCTCTTTCTTATTTTTATTTTTTTATTTTTAAAGCGAGGCCAGTTCTAAGTCTTTTAGTAATTTAAATACTTCTATATAGCTATAGTTTGATTGGAAAATTGGCATGACGTAGATATCCGATGGAGTTCCTTATTTGAGAGTCGCTGGCGTATATTTTTATTGGTTGATTACCTCATTGTTCGTTTTAGGGTGTATTAATGATCCGTATATAAATTTTATTAGTAATACAGTAATATTTTTATTTCATAATTTAAGTAGTTTTTAATCGTCTGGTTTTTTAAAATATCGGTGATGTGTCTTATCTAATTTTTTTAAATATTTATAGTTGGCCAAATTATTAAATGGTATACACAGCTTAATTGGATAATAATTAGATGCTTGAGAAATAATTAGAAAAAAAAAATTTGTTTGTGGGAGTTAACCCATTAAAATTGGAAATACAATTATTTCGAAATCAACTTAAAATCGAGGGGCAGATCATTTAATTCGTCCATGAATGTAAATTTAATCTTATTTAATCGGGTCAAATCAAAAATAATCAATGCTTTCTTGAATTAGGTACGGTAATCATTTTAAAAACAATTTAATCATGATTTAAGCGAGCAAGGGTCTATATTTAATCACCCGATCGAGTAATTAAAGATAAGTTTTGAAGTACTTTCACGAAAAAGACCGCACCAAGCAACCATATCAAAATGGAAAAATGGGCGAGAATTCACTGTAGGCTCTATAATAGCCACGCGACCATTTTGATGACGTAATATTGCGGAGAATTTTCATTTTAAAAAATTTCGAAAAGAGCGATTATTTTTTTCTGTTCAGGTAATTTTTCTTTGCCATATGTATCGTTGTTTAAAGTTTTTTTCCATTTGTGACTCGTGAGAATCCCAGACATTAATGAAACCAGCTTAGCCAAGTACCTTTCATATCAGTTTTCACAATAATCCCACGATTATCCGACGATAATGATCAATACCAAAATAATTTAACTAAACTGTCATTTTATTTTTAAAACATATCTCCTGGTGGCATGTTATACTATATTATTTATATTTGACCAATAAAGGTTCTAATACTTATCCGGACGCGTGGAAATATTCGATCGTGTATAAGGCTATATCACCATAGGGTGTGGTCAGACACGAAGGGATCTCCTAAGATATAGGAGAATTGGAAGCTCTACCACTCGGGAATATCAGTAAATACAAAGGTAGATTACTCTCTAACAATAACGGATATTTCAAGTGTTTTAGAAGTCTTCTTAATAAAGATTGGTCGTGTTATCTCTAAATGAAATAGACGGGAAATTTCGGAACTCATTTGACGTTTTATAGAGATCGCCCCTTATAGTTTTCTATCTTTTTAAAAAAAGCATTTAACCCTCCCATATTTAATCACCCGGCGGTGAATTATTTCCATCAGAGAGCTAGACCACGAAGAGATAGAGATAAATATACTGTCCAAAATTTTAAGGCAGAGGATTTAGCGTCAGGAAAGCTATTATACACTCCCTTTGTCGCCTCTATACACTTGATTCAATCGTGGGGTTGGAGGATATTTATCAAAAAAATTCTAAGTGATTTATAAATCAAACCGAACTTCGTTCAATTTCTCTCAAATATTTTTCTTTATTTCAAGTAAATCTATGGAATTTTTCATGAGTTTTGAAGTGATTTTTCATTATTTCAAGTGATTCTGTGATTTCTAGTGGGATCTTTCATTATACGCAATCCGTGTAAAAATATGTAGCTTTTTCTGTACTAAAGTGAATACATAATTACTAATTAAGGCTGGAATCAGTTACTAAGTATTTTAAAGTAGGTGTATAGATTTTATGTAAGTGCATTTCTAGTGAGATTTCGTGATTTCTATCAAGCCATTGCAAGGCTGAAAATTTCCCTCACTTTCGTAATTGGGAGAATATTTATCATTTCAATTAAAAAATTAAAATTTAACTGCAAATTTGGCTTTGTCCATTTTTACAAAGTACCACAGTAACCACAAATTCCCGAACAACAAGTGGGCGTAAATAAATTCATGTGAGATTTTGTTATTTTTATTGATATTTCATGATTTCTAGTGGAGTTTGTTTCGTGAATTCGGTTATCACGTTGGATTTTGTATGATATTTGGGTTTTGATAAAAATCCAACCTCACAGCTGTTCAAGTTTAATAAAATGACACCCCAGTGGGCCAGTTTTAAAATTGTTTGTTCCCTCTAAATGATAATTATACAAAAAAGAGGTTGCTTCGCACCCTTAAAAAAACTCTTTATCTAACTCGAATCAAACCCGTGAAGGGACAGAAATTATTTGTTAGAGAAAGAGCAATTTCATATCTTTAAAATTATAGTTAGTAGATTTAGTCTATTACTTCAAAGATTTTATTACTATTATATATTTTCTAAAAAACGGATAAAGACGACCTAGGACTAATGATAAATATATATATACATTAAAGGAACTCCATCTTTAGCTAATTTTATTAGTGATACTGATAGAATTTAAAATTAACATCATTGGGAGAGGAAGGTTAACTAGGTCGTCTTTATCCGTTTTTTGGAAAATATATAATAGTAATAAAATCTTTGAAGTAGTAGACTAAATCTACTAACTATAATTTTAAAGATATGAAATTGCTCTTTCTCTAACAAATAATTTCTGTCCCTTCACGGGTTTGATTCGAGTTAGATAAAGAGTTTTTTTAAGGGTGCGAAGCAACCTCTTTTTTGTATAATTTCTGTCCTTTTTTCACCAAAAATATACACCTTTTCCACATTTCACTATTTTGCTTTATAGGTTTATGAACCTTAATTCTTACTAATGCTGAATAAAAATTAAAGCGTTTAATTGAGGCTTCAATCTATTCGTAATTGAGACCCTGGTACAAATTTCGAAAGGCAGAGAACTAACCTTACCTAAGTTGTAAAACAGAGATGGGCTAGTTCAATTGATTAACTAACCTAAACTAATCTTACCTAAAATATTACAAGAGGAACGGGTTAGCCCGAGTTATAGGGATTACCTAGTTGGAGGGATGGGCTATTTCCAGGGTTTAATTAACCTAATTTAACCTTAAAGATTACTTGATGGAATGGGGAACCCGAGGGATTAACTAGTTGGAACGATGGGCTAATTCGAGGAATTAACTAACCTAACCTAGCCTTACCTAAAATATTACAAATAGCCCGAGCTAAGGATTAACTAGTTGGAGGGATTGGCTAATTAGAGGGATTAACTAACCTAACCTCACCTTAAAGATTACCAGATGGACGGGGGAGGTCGAGGGATTAACTAACCTAGCCTTACCTAAAATATTACAAGAGGGACGGGCTAGACCGAACTAGAGATTAAATTTATAATATTGAATCGCATCGACAAAAAATCAGAATGGAAAGCGAAACAATTCTTTAAAGCAAGAGAACATAATTATGGAGACCAGAAGTATGTGGCCGTTTATTTAACTCGCCGACATCAATTTCCGTTTCGTATGTCTTATTTAACATTCTAAATCTTTATTTTTTATTATACTTAAGTTAGACGTGCTTTAGATACAGACTTCAATAATTGGCCAACTACTTAATAGCAACATTATTACGTAGTAGTAATGACGAAGCTATTGGATCTAAAGCACATCCTAGTCGCAAAACTCAAGTATTTTAAAAAATAAAGTAGAGATTGAGAACGTTAAACTATAAATTTCATGTGTAATCGAGCACTTGGCAGGATATGAAGTCCAACTCAAGTGATATTTAATCCCTAGAACTCTCATTGTGAAATGTTTTTACAGTGACTTAATATATTAAATTGGCCACATTTCTAGGTAATGCGATTTACATTCAATCGCCTCGCTTTATTCGAGTACTCTACCCAAAAGATCGTGAGAAATAGGTCTCTTATCACCGAAATATAGGTGAGAAACGATTGCCTAAACAATCAAAGACGTCACCATTGCACAAACGAGAGGGTTCGCCACAATTTTAAAAGCTAACGTAAACCACCCATTGGTACGGTGCATCTGTGAGTTTGTTTCAAGTGTCGTTGGTTTCAAGTGTCGTTGGTTTCAAGTGTCGTTGGTTTCAAGTGTCGTTGGTTTCAAGTGTCGTTGGTTTCAAGTGTCGTTGGTTTCAAGTGTCGTTGGTTTCAAGTGTCGTTGGTTTCAAGTGTCGTTGGTTTCAAGTGTCGTTGGTTTCAAGTGTCGTTGGTTTCAAGTGTCGTTGGTTTCAAGTGTCGTTGGTTTCAAGTGTCGTTGGCTTCAAGTGTCGTTGGCTTCAAGTGTCGTTGGTTTCAAGTGTCGTTGGTTTCAAGTGTCGTTGGTTTCAAGTGTCGTTGGTTTCAAGTGTCGTTGGTTTCAAGTGTCGTTGGTTTCAAGTGTCGTTGGTTTCAAGTGTCGTTGGTTTCAAGTGTCGTTGGTTTCAAGTGTCGTTGGTTTCAAGTGTCGTTGGTTTCAAGTGTCGTTGGTTTCAAGTGTCGTTGGTTTCAAGTGTCGTTGGTTTCAAGTGTCGTTGGTTTCAAGTGTCGTTGGTTTCAAGTGTCGTTGGTTTCAAGTGTCGTTGGTTTCAAGTGTCGTTGGTTTCAAGTGTCGTTGGTTTCAAGTGTCGTTGGTTTCAAGTGTCGTTGGTTTCAAGTGTCGTTGGTTTCAAGTGTCGTTGGTTTCAAGTGTCGTTGGTTTCAAGTGTCGTTGGTTTCAAGTGTCGTTGGTTTCAAGTGTCGTTGGTTTCAAGTGTCGTTGGTTTCAAGTGTCGTTGGTTTCAAGTGTCGTTGGTTTCAAGTGTCGTTGGTTTCAAGTGTCGTTGGTTTCAAGTGTCGTTGGTTTCAAGTGTCGTTGGTTTCAAGTGTCGTTGGTTTCAAGTGTCGTTGGTTTCAAGTGTCGTTGGTTTCAAGTGTCGTTGGTTTCAAGTGTCGTTGGTTTCAAGTGTCGTTGGTTTCAAGTGTCGTTGGTTTCAAGTGTCGTTGGTTTCAAGTGTCGTTGGTTTCAAGTGTCGTTGGTTTCAAGTGTCGTTGGTTTCAAGTGTCGTTGGTTTCAAGTGTCGTTGGTTTCAAGTGTCGTTGGTTTCAAGTGTCGTTGGTTTCAAGTGTCGTTGGTTTCAAGTGTCGTTGGTTTCAAGTGTCGTTGGTTTCAAGTGTCGTTGGTTTCAAGTGTCGTTGGTTTCAAGTGTCGTTGGTTTCAAGTGTCCTTGGTTTCAAGTGTCCTTGGTTTCAAGTGTCCTTGGTTTCAAGTGTCCTTGGTTTCAAGTGTCCTTGGTTTCAAGTGTCCTTGGTTTCAAGTGTCGTT
Organism: Odiellus spinosus; assembly: GCA_963920705.1. Lineage (NCBI taxonomy): Eukaryota > Metazoa > Arthropoda > Arachnida > Opiliones > Phalangiidae > Odiellus > Odiellus spinosus. The sequence goes on along the minus strand of OY987227.1, from coordinate 15,639,736 downwards.
GGTTTCAAGTGTCGTTGGTTTCAAGTGTCGTTGGTTTCAAGTGTCGTTGGTTTCAAGTGTCGTTGGTTTCAAGTGTCGTTGGTTTCAAGTGTCGTTGGTTTCAAGTGTCGTTGGTTTCAAGTGTCGTTGGTTTCAAGTGTCGTTGGTTTCAAGTGTCGTTGGTTTCAAGTGTCGTTGGTTTCAAGTGTCGTTGGTTTCAAGTGTCGTTGGTTTCAAGTGTCGTTGGTTTCAAGTGTCGTTGGTTTCAAGTGTCGTTGGTTTCAAGTGTCGTTGGTTTCAAGTGTCGTTGGTTTCAAGTGTCGTTGGTTTCAAGTGTCGTTGGTTTCAAGTGTCGTTGGTTTCAAGTGTCGTTGGTTTCAAGTGTCGTTGGTTTCAAGTGTCGTTGGTTTCAAGTGTCGTTGGTTTCAAGTGTCGTTGGTTTCAAGTGTCGTTGGTTTCAAGTGTCGTTGGTTTCAAGTGTCGTTGGTTTCAAGTGTCGTTGGTTTCAAGTGTCGTTGGTTTCAAGTGTCGTTGGTTTCAAGTGTCGTTGGTTTCAAGTGTCGTTGGTTTCAAGTGTCGTTGGTTTCAAGTGTCGTTGGTTTCAAGTGTCGTTGGTTTCAAGTGTCGTTGGTTTCAAGTGTCGTTGGTTTCAAGTGTCGTTGGTTTCAAGTGTCGTTGGTTTCAAGTGTCGTTGGTTTCAAGTGTCGTTGGTTTCAAGTGTCGTTGGTTTCAAGTGTCGTTGGTTTCAAGTGTCGTTGGTTTCAAGTGTCGTTGGTTTCAAGTGTCGTTGGTTTCAAGTGTCGTTGGTTTCAAGTGTCGTTGGTTTCAAGTGTCGTTGGTTTCAAGTGTCGTTGGTTTCAAGTGTCGTTGGTTTCAAGTGTCGTTGGTTTCAAGTGTCGTTGGTTTCAAGTGTCGTTGGTTTCAAGTGTCGTTGGTTTCAAGTGTCGTTGGTTTCAAGTGTCGTTGGTTTCAAGTGTCGTTGGTTTCAAGTGTCGTTGGTTTCAAGTGTCGTTGGTTTCAAGTGTCGTTGGTTTCAAGTGTCGTTGGTTTCAAGTGTCGTTGGTTTCAAGTGTCGTTGGTTTCAAGTGTCGTTGGTTTCAAGTGTCGTTGGTTTCAAGTGTCGTTGGTTTCAAGTGTCGTTGGTTTCAAGTGTCGTTGGTTTCAAGTGTCGTTGGTTTCAAGTGTCGTTGGTTTCAAGTGTCGTTGGTTTCAAGTGTCGTTGGTTTCAAGTGTCGTTGGTTTCAAGTGTCGTTGGTTTCAAGTGTCGTTGGTTTCAAGTGTCGTTGGTTTCAAGTGTCGTTGGTTTCAAGTGTCGTTGGTTTCAAGTGTCGTTGGTTTCAAGTGTCGTTGGTTTCAAGTGTCGTTGGTTTCAAGTGTCGTTGGTTTCAAGTGTCGTTGGTTTCAAGTGTCGTTGGTTTCAAGTGTCGTTGGTTTCAAGTGTCGTTGGTTTCAAGTGTCGTTGGTTTCAAGTGTCGTTGGTTTCAAGTGTCGTTGGTTTCAAGTGTCGTTGGTTTCAAGTGTCGTTGGTTTCAAGTGTCGTTGGTTTCAAGTGTCGTTGGTTTCAAGTGTCGTTGGTTTCAAGTGTCGTTGGTTTCAAGTGTCGTTGGTTTCAAGTGTCGTTGGTTTCAAGTGTCGTTGGCTTCAAGTGTCGTTGGCTTCAAGTGTCGTTGGTTTCAAGTGTCGTTGGTTTCAAGTGTCGTTGGTTTCAAGTGTCGTTGGCTTCAAGTGTCGTTGGCTTCAAGTGTCGTTGGCTTCAAGTGTCGTTGGCTTCAAGTGTCGTTGGTTTCAAGTGTCGTTGGTTTCAAGTGTCGTTGGTTTCAAGTGTCGTTGGTTTCAAGTGTCGTTGGTTTCAAGTGTCGTTGGTTTCAAGTGTCGTTGGTTTCAAGTGTCGTTGGTTTCAAGTGTCGTTGGTTTCAAGTGTCGTTGGTTTCAAGTGTCGTTGGTTTCAAGTGTCGTTGGTTTCAAGTGTCGTTGGTTTCAAGTGTCGTTGGTTTCAAGTGTCGTTGGTTTCAAGTGTCGTTGGTTTCAAGTGTCGTTGGTTTCAAGTGTCGTTGGTTTCAAGTGTCGTTGGTTTCAAGTGTCGTTGGTTTCAAGTGTCGTTGGTTTCAAGTGTCGTTGGTTTCAAGTGTCGTTGGTTTCAAGTGTCGTTGGTTTCAAGTGTCGTTGGTTTCAAGTGTCGTTGGTTTCAAGTGTCGTTGGTTTCAAGTGTCGTTGGTTTCAAGTGTCGTTGGTTTCAAGTGTCGTTGGTTTCAAGTGTCGTTGGTTTCAAGTGTCGTTGGTTTCAAGTGTCGTTGGTTTCAAGTGTCGTTGGTTTCAAGTGTCGTTGGTTTCAAGTGTCGTTGGTTTCAAGTGTCGTTGGTTTCAAGTGTCGTTGGCTTCAAGTGTCGTTGGTTTCAAGTGTCGTTGGTTTCAAGTGTCGTTGGCTTCAAGTGTCGTTGGTTTCAAGTGTCGTTGGTTTCAAGTATTTTAAAAAATAAAGTAGAGATTGAGAACGTTAAACTATAAATTTCATGTGTAATCGAGCACTTGGCAGGATATGAAGTCCAACTCAAGTGATATTTAATCCCTAGAACTCTCATTGTGAAATGTTTTTACAGTGACTTAATATATTAAATTGGCCACATTTCTAGGTAATGCGATTTACATTCAATCGCCTCGCTTTATTCGAGTACTCTACCCAAAAGATCGTGAGAAATAGGTCTCTTATCACCGAAATATAGGTGAGAAACGATTGCCTAAACAATCAAAGACGTCACCATTGCACAAACGAGAGGGTTCGCCACAATTTTAAAAGCTAACGTAAACCACCCATTGGTACGGTGCATCTGTGAGTTTGTTTCAAGTGTCGTTGGTTTCAAGTGTCGTTGGTTTCAAGTGTCGTTGGTTTCAAGTGTCGTTGGTTTCAAGTGTCGTTGGTTTCAAGTGTCGTTGGTTTCAAGTGTCGTTGGCTTCAAGTGTCGTTGGTTTCAAGTGTCGTTGGTTTCAAGTGTCGTTGGTTTCAAGTGTCGTTGGTTTCAAGTGTCGTTGGTTTCAAGTGTCGTTGGTTTCAAGTGTCGTTGGCTTCAAGTGTCGTTGGTTTCAAGTGTCGTTGGTTTCAAGTGTCGTTGGTTTCAAGTGTCGTTGGTTTCAAGTGTCGTTGGTTTCAAGTGTCGTTGGTTTCAAGTGTCGTTGGTTTCAAGTGTCGTTGGTTTCAAGTGTCGTTGGTTTCAAGTGTCGTTGGTTTCAAGTGTCGTTGGTTTCAAGTGTCGTTGGTTTCAAGTGTCGTTGGCTTCAAGTGTCGTTGGTTTCAAGTGTCGTTGGTTTCAAGTGTCGTTGGTTTCAAGTGTCGTTGGTTTCAAGTGTCGTTGGTTTCAAGTGTCGTTGGTTTCAAGTGTCGTTGGTTTCAAGTGTCGTTGGTTTCAAGTGTCGTTGGCTTCAAGTGTCGTTGGTTTCAAGTGTCGTTGGTTTCAAGTGTCGTTGGTTTCAAGTGTCGTTGGTTTCAAGTGTCGTTGGTTTCAAGTGTCGTTGGTTTCAAGTGTCGTTGGTTTCAAGTGTCGTTGGTTTCAAGTGTCGTTGGTTTCAAGTGTCGTTGGTTTCAAGTGTCGTTGGTTTCAAGTGTCGTTGGTTTCAAGTGTCGTTGGTTTCAAGTGTCGTTGGTTTCAAGTGTCGTTGGCTTCAAGTGTCGTTGGTTTCAAGTGTCGTTGGTTTCAAGTGTCGTTGGTTTCAAGTGTCGTTGGTTTCAAGTGTCGTTGGTTTCAAGTGTCGTTGGTTTCAAGTGTCGTTGGTTTCAAGTGTCGTTGGTTTCAAGTGTCGTTGGTTTCAAGTGTCGTTGGTTTCAAGTGTCGTTGGTTTCAAGTGTCGTTGGTTTCAAGTGTCGTTGGTTTCAAGTGTCGTTGGTTTCAAGTGTCGTTGGTTTCAAGTGTCGTTGGTTTCAAGTGTCGTTGGTTTCAAGTGTCGTTGGTTTCAAGTGTCGTTGGTTTCAAGTGTCGTTGGTTTCAAGTGTCGTTGGTTTCAAGTGTCGTTGGTTTCAAGTGTCGTTGGTTTCAAGTGTCGTTGGTTTCAAGTGTCGTTGGCTTCAAGTGTCGTTGGTTTCAAGTGTCGTTGGTTTCAAGTGTCGTTGGTTTCAAGTGTCGTTGGTTTCAAGTGTCGTTGGTTTCAAGTGTCGTTGGTTTCAAGTGTCGTTGGTTTCAAGTGTCGTTGGTTTCAAGTGTCGTTGGTTTCAAGTGTCGTTGGCTTCAAGTGTCGTTGGTTTCAAGTGTCGTTGGTTTCAAGTGTCGTTGGTTTCAAGTGTCGTTGGTTTCAAGTGTCGTTGGTTTCAAGTGTCGTTGGTTTCAAGTGTCGTTGGTTTCAAGTGTCGTTGGTTTCAAGTGTCGTTGGTTTCAAGTGTCGTTGGTTTCAAGTGTCGTTGGTTTCAAGTGTCGTTGGTTTCAAGTGTCGTTGGTTTCAAGTGTCGTTGGCTTCAAGTGTCGTTGGTTTCAAGTGTCGTTGGTTTCAAGTGTCGTTGGTTTCAAGTGTCGTTGGTTTCAAGTGTCGTTGGTTTCAAGTGTCGTTGGTTTCAAGTGTCGTTGGTTTCAAGTGTCGTTGGTTTCAAGTGTCGTTGGTTTCAAGTGTCGTTGGTTTCAAGTGTCGTTGGTTTCAAGTGTCGTTGGCTTCAAGTGTCGTTGGTTTCAAGTGTCGTTGGTTTCAAGTGTCGTTGGTTTCAAGTGTCGTTGGTTTCAAGTGTCGTTGGTTTCAAGTGTCGTTGGTTTCAAGTGTCGTTGGTTTCAAGTGTCGTTGGTTTCAAGTGTCGTTGGTTTCAAGTGTCGTTGGTTTCAAGTGTCGTTGGTTTCAAGTGTCGTTGGTTTCAAGTGTCGTTGGTTTCAAGTGTCGTTGGTTTCAAGTGTCGTTGGCTTCAAGTGTCGTTGGTTTCAAGTGTCGTTGGTTTCAAGTGTCGTTGGTTTCAAGTGTCGTTGGTTTCAAGTGTCGTTGGTTTCAAGTGTCGTTGGTTTCAAGTGTCGTTGGTTTCAAGTGTCGTTGGTTTCAAGTGTCGTTGGTTTCAAGTGTCGTTGGTTTCAAGTGTCGTTGGTTTCAAGTGTCGTTGGTTTCAAGTGTCGTTGGTTTCAAGTGTCGTTGGTTTCAAGTGTCGTTGGTTTCAAGTGTCGTTGGTTTCAAGTGTCGTTGGTTTCAAGTGTCGTTGGTTTCAAGTGTCGTTGGTTTCAAGTGTCGTTGGTTTCAAGTGTCGTTGGTTTCAAGTGTCGTTGGTTTCAAGTGTCGTTGGCTTCAAGTGTCGTTGGTTTCAAGTGTCGTTGGTTTCAAGTGTCGTTGGTTTCAAGTGTCGTTGGTTTCAAGTGTCGTTGGTTTCAAGTGTCGTTGGTTTCAAGTGTCGTTGGTTTCAAGTGTCGTTGGTTTCAAGTGTCGTTGGTTTCAAGTGTCGTTGGTTTCAAGTGTCGTTGGCTTCAAGTGTCGTTGGTTTCAAGTGTCGTTGGTTTCAAGTGTCGTTGGTTTCAAGTGTCGTTGGTTTCAAGGGCGTTGATTTCAAGTGTCGTTGGTTTCAAGTGTCGTTGGTTTCAAGTGTCGTTGGTTTCAAGGGCGTTGATTTCAAGTGTCGTTGGTTTCAAGTGTCGTTGGTTTCAAGTGTCGTTTGTTTCAAGTGTCGTTGGTTTCAAGTGTCGTTGGTTTCAAGTGTCGTTGGTTTCAAGTGTCGTTGGTTTCAAGTGTCGTTTGTCTCAAGTGTCGTTGGTTTCAAGTGTCGTTGGTTTCAAGTGTCGTTGGTTTCAAGTGTATATCCTATTTAACATTCTAAATCTTTATTTTTTATTATACTTAAGTTAGACGTGCTTTAGATACAGAATTCAATAATTGGCCAACTACTTAATAGCAACATTATTACGTAGTAGTAATGACGAAGCTATTGGATCTAAAGCACATCCTAGTCGCAAAACTCAAGTATTTTAAGAAATAGAGTAGGGATTGAGAACGTTAAACTATAAATTTCATGTGTAATCGAGCACTTGGCGGGATATGAAGTCCAACTCAAGTGATATTTAATCCCTAGAACTCTCATTGTGAAATGTTTTTACAGTGACTTAATATATTAAATTGGCCACATTTCTAGGTAATGCGATTTACATTCAATCGCCTCGCTTTATTCGAGTACTCTACCCAAAAGATCGTGAGAAATAGGTCTCTTATCACCGAAATATAGGTGAGAAACGATTGCCTAAACAATCAAAGACGTCACCATTGCACAAACGAGAGGGTTCGCCACAATTTTAAAAGCTAACGTAAACCACTTATTGGTACGGTGCATCTTTGAGTACTGAACCTGCAAATCTCGTTTATATAGGCCGAGAAGAGATGTATTATTAAAGTTAAAAAATCAAATGATAAGAAAATCATGCCAACTTTTTAATTACGGTGAATTAGGGTTTAAAGTGTCGTTGGTTTCAAGTGTCGTAGGTTTCAAGTGTCGTTTGTTTCAAGTGTCGTTTGTTTCAAGTGTCGTTTGTTTCAAGTGTCGTTGGTTTCAAGTGTCGTTAGTTTCAAGTGTCGTTGGTTTCAAGAGTCGTTGGTTTCAAGTGTCGTTGGTTTCAAGTGTCGTTTGTTTCAAGTGTCGTTTGTTTCAAGTGTCGTTTGTTTCAAGTGTCGTTTGTTTCAAGTGTCGTTGGTTTCAAGTGTCGTTGGTTTCAAGTGTCGTTGGTTTCAAGTGTCGTTGGTTTCAAGTGTCGTTGGTTTCAAGTGTCGTTGGTTACAAGTGTCGTTGGTTACAAGTGTCGTTGGTTTCAAGTGTCGTAGGTTTCAAGTGTCGTTTGTTTCAAGTGTCGTTTGTTTGAACTGTCGTTGGTTTCAAGTGTCGTTTGTTTCAAGTGTCGTTGGTTTCAAGTGTCGTTTGCTTCAAGTGTCGTTGGTTTCAAGTGTCGTTGGTTTCAAGTGTCGTTGGTTTCAAATGTCGTTGGTTTCAAATGTCGTTGGTTTCAAGTGTCCTTGGTTTCAAGTGTCCTTGGTTTCAAGTGTCCTTGGTTTCAAGTGTCCTTGGTTTCAAGTGTCGTTGGTTTCAAGTGTCGTTGGTTTCAAGTGTCGTTGGTTTCTAGTGTCGTTGGTTTCTAGTGTCGTTGGTTTCAAGTGTCGTTGGTTTCAAGTGTCGTGGGTTTCAAGTGTCTTTTGTTTCAAGTGTCGTTGGTTTCAAGTGTCGTTGGTTTCAAGTGTCGTTGGTTTCAAGTGTCGTTGGTTTCAAGTGTCGTTGGTTTCAAGTGTCGTTGGTTTCAAGTGTCGTTGGTTTCAAGTGTCGTTGGTTTCAAGTGTCGTTGGCTTCAAGTGTCGTTGGTTTCAAGTGTCGTTGGTTTCAAGAGTCGTTGGTTTCAAGTGTCGTTGGTTTCAAGTGTCGTTGGTTTCAAGTGTCGTTGGTTTCAAGTGTCGTTGGTTTCAAGTGTCGTTGGCTTCAAGTGTCGTTAGTTTCAAGTGTCGTTGGTTTCAAGAGTCGTTGGTTTCAAGTGTCGTTGGTTTCAAGTGTCGTTTGTTTCAAGTGTCGTTTGTTTCAAGTGTCGTTTGTTTCAAGTGTCGTTTGTTTCAAGTGTCGTTGGTTTCAAGTGTCGTTGGTTTCAAGTGTCGTTGGTTTCAAGTGTCGTTGGTTACAAGTGTCGTTGGTTACAAGTGTCGTTGGTTTCAAGTGTCGTAGGTTTCAAGTGTCGTTTGTTTCAAGTGTCGTTTGTTTGAACTGTCGTTGGTTTCAAGTGTCGTTTGTTTCAAGTGTCGTTGGTTTCAAGTGTCGTTTGCTTCAAGTGTCGTTGGTTTCAAGTGTCGTTGGTTTCAAGTGTCGTTGGTTTCAAATGTCGTTGGTTTCAAATGTCGTTGGTTTCAAGTGTCCTTGGTTTCAAGTGTCCTTGGTTTCAAGTGTCCTTGGTTTCAAGTGTCCTTGGTTTCAAGTGTCCTTGGTTTCAAGTGTCGTTGGTTTCAAGTGTCGTTGGTTTCAAGTGTCGTTGGTTTCTAGTGTCGTTGGTTTCTAGTGTCGTTGGTTTCAAGTGTCGTTGGTTTCAAGTGTCGTGGGTTTCAAGTGTCTTTTGTTTCAAGTGTCGTTGGTTTCAAGTGTCGTTGGTTTCAAGTGTCGTTGGTTTCAAGTGTCGTTGGTTTCAAGTGTCGTTGGTTTCAAGTGTCGTTGGTTTCAAGTGTCGTTGGTTTCAAGTGTCGTTGGTTTCAAGTGTCGTTGGTTTCAAGTGTCGTTGGTTTTAGTGTCGTTTGTTTCAAGTGTCGTTTGTTTCAACTGTCGTTTGTTTCAAGTGTCGTTTGTCTCAAGTGTCGTTGATTTCAAGTGTCGTTTGTTTCAAGTGTCGTTGGTTTCAAGTGTATATCCTATTTAACATTCTAAATCTTTATTTTTTATTATACTTAAGTTAGACGTGCTTTAGATACAGACTTCAATAATTGGCCAACTACTCAATAGCAACATTATTACGTAGTAGTAATGACGAAGCTATTGGATCTAAAGCACATCCTAGTCGCAAAACTCAAGTATTTTAAGAAATAGAGTAGAGATTGAAAACGTTAAACTATAAATTTCATGTGTAATCGAGCACTTGGCAGGATATGAAGTCCAACTCAAGTGATATTTAATCCCTAGAACTCTCATTGTGAAATGTTTTTACAGTGACTTAATATATTAAATTAAATGCGATTTACATTCAATCGCCTCGCTTTATTCGAGTACTCTACCCAAAAGATCGTGAGAAATAGGTCTCTTATCACCGAAATATAGGTGAGAAACGATTGCCTAAACAATCAAAGACGGTGCATCTTTGAGTACTGAATATGCTAATCTCGTTTATATAGGCCGAGAAGAGATGTATTATTAAAGTTAAAAAATCAAATGATTTTTTAATTACGGTGAATTAGGGTGAATATCATGGGATACTCATGATATGACATAATAGTCAAAATTAGACGGCTGAAGAGGTCTACCCTAGTAAAAGAACCCAATAAATGCAATTTTCCGTTAACGATAAAAAATGCCATTAAAAAAAGCTTATCAACTGTTTAATAAAATCAATTTTTGTTTATCAATTTAAAGCCAATTAATAAAGCTCGGCTAGTTATATGTTTTACCCTTTTCGTCACCCATACAGCCATCTGTCTCTCTATTAACTCGAATTCTATGGATATTCATTATCATTCTACTGTTTAAGAAATAAAATTTTGTTTATCATTTTGAAGCAATTAGTAAAGCTCGGCTAAGCTTAAGATCTCACCCTTTTGTAACCCATTCAGGCACCTTACTTTCTATTACTTCATATACTTAATCAACATTTCATTATTGAAATCTGTGTTTAACTAGAGATACTCTTGTACCCGAACGAAGTCTTATCAAATTTTTTCAAAAGTACCTTTGTCTGTATTAATTCGAATTCAGTGGACGGTGGGAAGAGGGAAACGACGACGACGACGACGACGACGACGACGATTTCAGTTATCAAGCGCCGCGGGTCCATTGGAAAAGACATTACGGTTTCTGATGAAATTCGAGTTTAGATAAAGGGATAAACACGAACGTGTTTATCCTAATAAGCTTTTCATATGTCGTGTAGTTTGCGCATGCCTTCTCCGATCCGAAAACCCTATAATATATAAAACTGAATATTTTATAGGGCGGGGTCTATTAAAAAAAACAGCCCCCATCAATTAACCGAAGAGTATGCCCTATGAATTTTAAAACGTCTACAAAAAAATAATAATAAATAAACGTATAAATTATTGATAAATAATTTTAATTAACTATTAATAATGATAGTAATATTTATTTCGCAACTACGTTACAGGCAATCACGGAGGTATAGCCCATACTATGAGGTTGCCGGTATAAAATACACAATATACAAAAATTAAATGCATAGTATGCAATCGACGATCAATTGATACAAAATATGTAACATAGTAGTTAAATTTTGCCTGTGCTATTTCTAGTAAGCGAATGGTGAATTAGTATCGTGTATGAACGAAACCCCGAAAATTATAAATTTGTAAGAGGTTTTTAATTGAATTTAACTGCAAATAGATCAAGAGCTGCGTGTGAAGGGCTTGTTTTCTCATTATAGAGACTCATTAAAGAGACTGAAACCGTTTTCAAACTGTTTCGAATGTTAAAATCAACTTTTAAAGCTAATAAATTTAATATTTTAACCCTGGATCTTTACATTTTAACTTAAAAATTTACCATTTGACCTTTCCAAAAGGGTGAAAAACTTTTTCAAAGTCTCTATAGTATGAACGATTTTGGATGAGAAAATGTATAAATCGGACACATCTTTGTTGAGTGATTGGTAACGCGCTGGTTTGGTTTTCTCCCGAAAAGTTTTCCTACAATTATTTATATTCAATTCAATCCCGGATTTCGTCCGTGATATAGATGATTTCTATTCCTTTATTTTTTATATTAATCTATTTGACTGGAGTCGTTCATCTGATGGCAATGGGGAAAAGTTAGTCTCGAATCTTGACGGATTAAGGGAGGTAAATTATTATAGAGGAAGATTGAGAATATTCTTAAAAAAAAGTTCTATTACTATTAGTGAAAATAAGTTAAATAACATATATATATGGATAAAAAAGATTTTCGCCCAACCCCTTTCACTCAATTAATTATGGAATTTAGGTATTCTAAGAAAATATTATATTCAAATCGTAGATGTGTACAACATTCCCGCATGAATAAACATTTAAAACCCAGAAACGTTTCTCAAAAATATCGGAGATCAAAAACGAAATCTTAAAATAGGGAATCATATCTTTACTTCGGTTAAATTCTTAAAATATCTACGAAATCTTTAAATTCTTTACAAAAACTGGCCTTTGATGTCTGATATCTTAAATAAAATGGAAAATTGGTAAATTTGATTAAGGGAAGGGCTGTATACGGCCATATTTTGAATATAATGATATCATATATGTTTAAATTATATAGTTTTATATCATTATTTTGTATGTAATTAGCGATCAAATATCATATCGCGAAGTGTCTGACGTAATTCTTTTTATAAACACTTTATTGAATATGTTTTTTGGCAAAGGGACGTGTCTATAGCGTGTAGTCGATGTTGGCCATAAATATCAAACGAGGAAAAGAAATAAAAACGGTGATATAACTTGAGAAGTCGGGGAGAATATTTGCCTTCTTATGTCACGTCTATTCTTTCTTATCTTACGCGGCGGCGGCCAGCGCTGAGAGAAGAGAAAAAAGTTATCTTCTTAATATAAAATAAACTGCCTTTAATTGCTATAAGACTTAGAAGGCCTCGACGTCTCGCTTGTATAAAATTCATAAAAGGGACTCGACAAAATCTTCTTCCTGTCTATTTCTATCAGTCAGAGTTTTCACTAGTGTACGAAGTTGTACACTCCTTCTACCTCTAGTAAAATAAGAGCTCGTAAATACGAAAGTTCTTGAATTATTAAAGGGAGAATGAAGCTTGAGAATAGCTACGATCACACTGTCATTTCTTAATCGATATGAAACGATAAAATCAAAGCGATATTCGAATTCGTCACGCGTTCACGAATTATCTTTATAAATCGATTTATTGTAGCTTCATCTATCGGTTGTTGAAATCGAATCGGTACAAAAGTGGTTCCTGAAGTAGTTTCGAGAAATCGAATCAAATCGATTCGAGAAAAGACAGTTTCCGTTCATGCGACTTATTTTCATGACAATATATCTATATATATACTGTTCCTGATTTTTTTATTTTATTTTTTATTTCGGTATGCCTATAAATATTTTGAAAATTTTAAAGGGTAAATGAAAACTGCTATATCACTTTCTTGATTTTACGTTTTTCTGAATCTACGTTATCGAAAATCTAAGAAAAATATCAACTCTTATTTTTAAGAATCTCCTAAATATGAAATAAAAGGTTTTAAAGATCGGACTTAGTTGTCTGCTACAAAAAAGCATAGAGCCCCTGTGTTTCAATTTCCGAGGTAAGTACCCGACCAATAGGGGCCGTTTAAAACACGTGACCCCAGAGAAACCATATATATCATATATATAATCAGGCTAAATACCTTTGATAGTGAAATAACTGCTCGAAATTGTGTTTTACTTTATTTAAAAAGCATTAATTCATCTAAATAAATTTATTTAAGTCGCAACGCCCGCTTAAGCGTAGTAAAAATGAATAATCTCTTAAAAATGCTAAGCCTAAATCAAACCTAAAACGTAAATGAATTTCAAACTCACGCGCCTTTATTCAATTTAAAGTTCTATATCACGCGCTTTGGAGGCGGCGCTCGCGTTTCTAGGAGGCTATGGTAATATAAACTATACTATACACGAGCACGCGGGATTTCGCGAGAGCGCCTATTGGTCGGGTACTTACCTCGTAAATTGAAACACAGGGGCTCCATGCTTTTTTGTAGCAGACAACTAAGTCCGATCTTTAAAACCTTTTTTATCATATTTTGGAGATGTTTAAAAATAAGAGTTGATATTTTTCTTAGGTTTTCGATAACGTAGATTCAGAAAAACGTAAAAGCAAGAAAGTGATATAGCAGTTTTCATTTACCCTTTAACGATATTTCCGAAAATGGTACTTAAATTTTATTTGGAGCTCAAGAAAAAGTCTGTGATACTCACACTTTAACGAATAACGATAAATAATTGATCATAAAAAATCGGTTGTGTTCATTCGATGGATAAAGTTGGCTTTGTGTCAAATCTCTTCTATAAACCAGAAATTAAGAAAAAGTTAATTCTCTTGAATCACAGAACCAGAAATAATAAATATTATATATTCATTTTTAACATATAGCTCGTGAAACGAGTCAATAATTCTAATATTGATGTTACGCACCAATATTTCAGTTTTTCTTCGAATTATGCAAATGAATGGAAAATTTTGGCTCTCTTCGCGATTCTAAATTTTTCTTTAAAGATGATATTTTCCGTATGTCTGCGTGTTTTATAATAGCAAACTTATTCGTGGTTCAACTTAATTTGGAATTAATTTTAATATTTTAGATGAATAAAAATACAGTTTAATTTAAATTTGAACATAATTATATAAACTAATTATTATATAATTTAAATATTTTAATAATTACTTGCTTTTTATGCTAGATATGCCATTTGAGCTTGTAATTAAAAGATCATAAAGAGGTTACACATACTGTACTGTAACTTGACATATTCACTTTTTGCTTTCAATTCTGGATTGATGGTTTGCTAAGCCTAAAAGTTAAATTTTCGGAAGCTTGGGGTTAAAAAAGCAGGAATTTTTCGTGTATTAATGGGAGATAATAACGTTCCCGACCTTTAGGGGGTTTGAGACCACCCACGCTTCGAAGCAGGGGCCGAATAATACGAGATATGATTATGAAACTTTAATTACCGCCGTATATATTTCTTAGCTCTTTTTCTCGTCGGCTTTCTTAAGCCAGACCATTTTCGGGAAGATTCTGATTTTTATTCCAGGCCTAATGTATTTTTTTGATTTTTTATGGAGAGTCATAGAGCCAAGGCCATAGAGTCACAAATTTTCCACCATATGTTAGCGTTTGTGACTTTTAAAGTTGATTGTACTAGATAAAAATTGAATAATAAAGCACTTATTTGTAATTTATTTCGAAAAGAGTTTAGAGTTTGGTATAGCTTAAAAATAACGTGAAAATTTGAAATAATCTAGTTGGAACAGCTAGGGTTCAAGGTCTAACCTTAATATTCATCAATATTAATGAAGTTTTTAATCACGAGTTTACGAAAACCTTGAACTTGAATAGGTTATTTAAAATTTGGTATGACAATGTCAAAATATTGGTCTGGAAATTTTATAAATTGTCTAAATATTGGTCTAGCATGTTGATTAATTGGAAAATTGATTTAAAATATCGGTCTAGCAAGTTGATTAATTGGAAATTGATCTAAAATATTGTCCTAACAAGTTGATAAATTTGACAATTTGTCTAAAATTATTAATTTTAAAATGTATCGTAACAATTGAACTAACTAAAGTTGACTAAATTGAAAATTAGTTTAAATATTGATCCTGTAAGTTGACTAAATTGAAAATTTGTTTAAATATTGATCTAATAAGTTGACTTAATTGGTAATTTGTATAGATATTGGTGCAACAAGTTGATTAATTTGACATTTTGCCTAAAATATTAGTTTAATTAGACAAATTTTATAATTGTACCTTAAATATTTATCTAACAAGTTTGGGAATTAGATAATTTGTCTAAATAGCTACCAGGTAATTTTAATATGGTTCTATTTTTATTGTTTATAGAAATAATAGTATTTTACATTTAATTTGAACATAGGAATACTTTTATACAACCTCCCTTTAGTCGGCTTTTCTACAAAGTGATATTTTAGCCCCGTGATCAAATACACATCGTGTAAATCATTTATCTCTCAGATAACGTCAATTTTAAAAAGCCTCCATCAGTTCTCGTATAAAGCGATCATCGGTTTTATCCACTTTTAATTTCAATCCGTTATCAATTTAATCCCCTTTCGCTAAAATAATAATACAGGCGGTTAGTTCAACGTATTCGAGGCGATAGAGTGATATCGGGGAAGGAGAAATTGCGGTAGACATTCTTTCGTAAAAAACTATCCCATTCAGTTTCGAAACTATTCACTCAAATAAGAGTTACATTGTGATTCAGAGAGAAAAAAATATATATAGAGTTATATACAACAACGTTTAAAACATGGTTTTAAATTACATAATCGTCGTCACGATTTTAGATCGGCTTGAAATAAAGAAAACCAAAACATTTTGGAGCGAAAATGCGCACGCCGCGATAGTTTTTCCCGCGTTTTTCTTACAGTTCTTAAAGGGAAATTGAAATAGCAAACAAAGTGGTTTTTATCGTGGGTTTCTGTATCAGAATTTGAAAGAATTAACGTCTTACCAATCATGGAGCACCTTTTTTAAAATAATAAATAACCAGTTGTTATTTTTGACCGCTTCTACGGGAAATTCGTCCCAAACTTTGGTGAAATAACGTGCGAAAACCTGGAAAAGTGAGGTATTTTAGAAATTGGCCCAAAAGTTAAGGGAAGTCAGGGAATTTGAAAATTGGCCTTAAAAGGTCAGGAAAAAGTTAGCGAATTTGAAAATGAGCCCAAATGCTCAGAAAAATTAAAACGTTTGGGTGACCAGTTAATTGTAACATAATTATTATAAACTGAAAATATTTGCCTAAACATCATTTTTTCTCATATTCTGATTAAACTATGTCAAATAAAAAGTGGGAATTGCCAATATTAAAATTGGTCAGGGAAATTATCAAGAAATGGTCAGGGAAAACCTGGAAAAGTAAGGGAAATTAACTTTTAAAATTTTGTACGAATCCTGACGTAATTTTGGTCTTAATGCATCTTCCCTTAAACGCTAGCCGCTCCGAATACTTTTCCCGCCAAAAAAAACGCGCCCAAAAATTTATATCGTGATATCGGCGTTTTCTCTCGTAATAAAAACCATCATAAATCGAGATGATGGGCTTTTATAAAAATGTATTAAAAAAAAAAAACAGAATATGAACCCGTAAAATTATAATAATCGATAATTTTGGCGGCGAATTTCCACCTGTCATAAGTTTGAGCTATCTTTAGGCATCTTTAGGAGCTACCGGTAATGGATTACCATGGCGAGCGTAAAATGCGAATAAGACTCTTTTTTTTTTCTTCTCGAAACCCACGCGTTAATTGTAATTATGACGTCGTTTAAACGTGTTTAACTCTCCTCCCTCGACGTCGGCTCTCCCGGGCTGTTTTTAAACGTGCTTTTATTTAATCGCACGTTTTTTGGGAAGAAAAATTTGCCTTCTATGGACAGATTTTAAAAAAATAAAACTTTTTTTAAAAGGGAAGATGACGCAACTAAATTAAGTTGGTATCTAAACAGTTAATTTCTCGCCCCAGTCTAGCTCGAGTGATTTGGAGTCTTCCTGGATATTTTGAGTCGAGAGAGGACGAAATTTAGGCGGGCCGCGCTTGGCCATATTGTCTTCGATCCCAACTCAGAAACTTCTCCACAGAGTAGCGCTTCCTCCGTTCAATATTTATACCGAATGCGTCCGCTAGAGTGTCTCGAATCAGAATCTGCCGGTACATTTACCTGGGCCATTTCTGATAGTATTATGCTACGGGACGTTGTTTACTTTTATGGAATTTAGATATGTTTTTACTAACATATTATCAATTATAAAAAGGTAATTGACGAAGAATATAAACGACAATCCTTGTATTTTTTTTTTTTTTTAATTTCGCAATCCCTTTGAAGGAAAATTATCTGCCATTTCCCCCTTTTTAAAAGTTCGCCAAAATTTTCGGTTTTCTACATCATTTTAAAATATGTGGGCGCGAGGTTATATAGCGTATATCTTAACACGGCATCGCCAAACCCTATAGATAATACAGTAGTGCTTGAAATTTTTTTAAAAACCTCGGAGAAAACCCTCGTCCTTTTTTAAAACATACATGTAGTCGCGTGCTCGTGACGTATTTTGATCTAAAATCGTGACGTAACGAGAAGAAAAAAAGCTCGACAAAGATGATATAGGAATAGTCGGTCATTAATCATTCTCTCCTTGCTCTCTCGCTTTCCGTTTTGTATGTGTGTGTGTGTATGTTTTGATCTTTTCTCCTACACGCTTTTCACTCCTCTTTTCCTCCGTTAGATTACGTTTGTTATGTTATTATAAAAGAACGATTTTAGGTCTATTTAAGACGCGTTTCCATATTCCATATTGAAACATAAAACTAAAACACTAGATTCGAAGGAGTCCAGGACCTTAGCAAAGGGATTAAATGAATAAATAAAAGATAAATTAAGTTTTCAGTGAGTTTCGGAACACTTGAGTCCAGTGGATTGCCCTATAACCTTAACACTACGGGCAACAACGTAAAAAACGCGGAGCAAGGAAAATTTTTCTTTTAGGGCTACTGTATTTTGGGGTGCGTCAAGGCCGTTTGTCGCGACTAGTAAAAACACGTGAATTTTAATTTATTCTTAAAGTTATTTCCACTTCGAGTTGGCAGCCCACGCAAAGCTATGCTCCCTTTATATTCAAATCAACAAATAATAAAGATAACGGGTAGCCTGGCTTTTCTCGTGCTGCCAACTCTAGGTGGATTTGATGATAATTTGCCTTTTTTACTACTCAAATCTCGTCCCATTTGAATAAAAGGAAAAGCTTTAAATAAAATAATTACATAAACTGTAATTTTCTGGTAAATGAATTAAGCTTCAAAATATTTAAATGTACATGAAAACGCGGCTTAATATTTTACTGCGGAGGTGGCGCTGTACATTTTGCTTCCTATATATTCTTGGCTTCAATTTCAGTCTGCTTGTCTTTCGCTTTATTTTACCGGAAACAATCGTGTGACTAATTATAAAAGATGTATGACGTCATTGAAAGTTTCTTTTTCCCACACACCCCTTTAAGTTCTGATTATCGGAGAAGTTAATCCGATGATTTGATAAGATTGGGAAATTTTCGATCCCCGCTCGCACGCAATCGTTGTCCCACAAATCTATAAATATTTTGATTACGTTCTACAAAACGAAAGAAGGATTATTATTAATCTATATATTATATCTGATTATATAATTGTGATGTAATCATTATCCGGGATTGCCTAATGGTTTATAATTTAGGATCTATTTTTGTTTTTTATTATTTTTGTGGGGAATTATATATATTTTGGATATACGTGCAACTTGATGGAAAATAGGGATTAGGATTAAGTTGGTTTAAAAATATGAAAAATCGAAATGATGACGATAATTATACTGAAAATCTTATTAACGAAAAAGTGGGCTAAATAGAACCCTTCGACATAATTTATGTCTTCTTTAGAGGTGGAATTACTGGAAGATAGGTTAAAAACTATCAAAGCTAGCCATTCTATCTGAAATTAAATTATTCACTTATACTTTAGGGAATTCTAATTATTATCAAGCTTTAATTTAATTTTAAGAGAATTATTATATTTAGAAAGTTATTATCCTTCCATTATTATGATCTACCACTCGGTATCTTATTGGTTCGCTCACTTTACGTTACTATTAATTCTCTCTAAACTATAAGAATTATATTATTTCTTGTTGTGATTTAGAATTTTTTTAGCAAAAGTAAAGAGGAACTTAAAGTGTTGATGCCACGGATTTTTCATGAGTTCCAAAATTGAAACATTATCCGTAATTCAAGGTCATTAATACTGTGACGTGGCTATTATAGAGCCTACATATGATTCTCTTGCGTTCTGTCACGTGGTATGATTAAAAACGCGTCAACCCAGAGGTGTAAAATTTTGATTGCAAAAAGACTAAAAAAAATTGGCATAGTCTTTGATAAAAATAGTTACAACCTCACTTTAATTTTGTCAAAATTATAATTTTTTTAGTAGTGTTGTATTGCAGGTAAAACATTTCTACAGGCGCCCATAGAAAATGCATTGAACATTTACCCCTGGAAGGTAGCTTAGATATAAACGTATGAAATGTATATTTGCAAAAATTTATTTATTATAAATTATTTATTATTATTATAAATGATTCTAATATAATATTATGAAATTTTGGCATAAATCTGCAGTTTAACTTATTGACTGTATAATAATTACCATATAAGGGGCGAAATTTAAACTCGTTGATAGAAACACCTGCAATGTCATAAGGTGACGATGAATTTTGGTCGCTCATCCCGTTATCGCGAGATGTACGTAACTAGGAAAGCGGGCCCCCTTTTAAACTCGTATCCGATATGTAGAATGAAATATCTTGACGTCACCCACCGTTGCTCCTTCGAAGACTCCCTTTTTTGGCCCAAAATATTTTTTTTTCTTATTTTTTTTTTTTTTTTTTTTTGGACAACGACGCCCAAAAAACATAAGTTTTAGGAAAGAAGATGAACTTCGTATACGGATAAAAAGTTTGAAACAGTTAGAGGTTTCAGTATTGTACAAAACTGTAAGATCAACACAATTTCTAGGAAACCCAGTATGTAAAATTATAGAGGCATATTTTACTGTTAAATTTTCATTTTAAAATTAAGCTATCATCATATGGTTTGATTTTGAGGTATTTAAAGTTTTACAGCTCTGGCTTGACGCGTTTTTAAGAAATTTCCATAATTATAATTCCAAATATATATTTTTTAAACTTTATGACGTAGTTTTTCTAATTTTTTGTTTACAAAACTTTCGAATATGCCGATTATTATTATTTTTTACTGTTGTGATAATGTTGTTATGGTGCAGGGCAACCAAATATATGTTTTTACCACTCCCGCCAGCAACATCGACAGCCAATAAGATGTTTAGAAAGTTTTGTTAGGCGTTGAAGGGTGGAGCTCTTTTTTGGACTATGCATAGTCGAAATAAAGTAAAGCAAATATTTAAAATGATAAAATGGTTATGTGTAATAAATTTAAGCAGAGGAGATCTCCCTTCTATTAAGTTTAATCTCATTCGTGTCTTAACAAATATATTTGACTTTAGTAATTAAAGATAACTAATAAATTAAATTGGTTATATATTATCACTGAAAGGAAAAAATGCCTGGTTTTATAGGCCTATAAATGAAAATAAAATACGGTATTTTATTATTTTTTTACAAACATTAAATAAATTATTTTGTTTTCATTATACAATGAGTTTATTATACGAATTAATCTTAATGATTGGTGTTACTGCGTGGCACGTTAAAAACCTTATTTCTTCCTTTCATTAATAATTTATTTGCGTCATTTACTACCCATCATGGCTACTATAACTCCTTCAATATTTATTGTCATACATTATTCAAGAACAATTTATGATTTTAAGTTTAACCTTTTTTATAAATATCTTATTTTAGTCCTTAATTAATTCTAATAATTAACAACACTTCAAATTAGAGTTTGATAGGAATTTGCTTATGAGCTATGGGAGTGTGTTGTCAAAAAATCAGGGAGCTGTAATTTACAGTACTTTTAAATTATTATAGAGCTTTTAAAAATCTTCGAAGTAGAAATTTCTGGAAATTTTTCCTCATTTTACTTTTTCCGGGAAATTAACAACTTTTAGAGTACGTACAAAGGTTTTTTTTCAGTAGATTTTGATCATAATAATAAGTTAATGGCATATAGGTCTAGTTTCTTTCCTGCTGAAAACTAAAGTGGTTTGAATGAAGTCTGTATTATTGCCCCTCCGAGAAAGATTACTTCAAAGGGTCACTGGCTCTAGCAGGCTGATGTTACGATGTTCCTCTTCCATAATAATCTTCTTCTGCCCCCCCTTCCCGAATTGTTGTCTCCTTGGTTTTTTATGCCCAAAATGAACCCCCTTTACCCGCTTCTATATGTACGAGAGAAAAAGGGAGGATTTATTAAGGGAGAAAGCTTTCTAAAGTCAATTTTTGGCTAGATGCTACTCGAAACCCAAAAAAGGGACCGGCCATGAAGATTAAAACAATCTAAAATATTTTATAAGTCTGAATGACCATCAAAATTAAATTGTTTTAAATGATATTAAAGTTTATTTTTAACATATATTATGGGAGACATATATTATGGAGATTATTCATAAAAATTATTGAAAAATATAAGAAAATTCTTTAAAATATCAGAAACTATAGAAATAAAGAAGCAATTTAAAATATGAGACACCATAGAAAAATATAAATTATAGAAAAATATAAGAAATTATAGAAAAATATAAGAAATTGTAGAAAAATATAAGAAATTGTAGAAAAATATGAGAAATTATAGAAAAATATAAGAAATTATAGAAAAATATAAGAAATTATAGAAAAATATAAGAAATTATAGAAAAATATAAGAAGTTATAGAAAAAAGTAAGAAATGATAGAAAAATGTAAGAAATTACAGAAAAATTTAAGAAATTATAGGAATTTAACCTTATATACCATCGAGAACTTAGATAAATTAATTTAAAAGAATTTCAAGATATACCTTTCAAACTAAAAATGAGGAGGATTAATACACGATGTTTTAATCTTGCTTATATTAGTTCTTGCCAAGTTATATGAATTGAATCGGAGTATGTATATATTATTTTGAATGGGTCGATGTTTTAAAATGTGGAAATAAAACCAATCGCGGTTGAAAAATCACGTTTTATTAAATACCGATTGGGTAATAATTAAACGTGCGGGATCTGAATTTGGAAACTTATAGTCTCTATATACAGCAATTACTATAAAGCCATATAGGCAATAATCCCGCAATATATAGTGAGTCGTAGAAATATTACGGAAGAAAGGACGAGGTCTGTAAACAGAGGATTAATTCCCGCGGGCAATTATATATATTTTTTTAATATAAAAAAAAGGAAAAGAAAATGGAAACCTAGGGGATTTGGATAATATATTTCAACAGCCAATTTGCGCGCGGAAATCGTAGTTGCGAAAGTCTAGATGAAAATCACGGGACACGCGGAGAAATGATGAGGATGACATAGGAAACCAGTCGAAATAAACCTATCGGATTTCACTAAACTGAAAAGTTAGCGTTTTTCGTCGTAAAACGTGTTGGAAATAAGCGATTTACGTCGCGGAAAACTTGAATTTTTCCGCTTACCGAAAACGGCGAATAGGAAAATGACAAACTTCCTAGGGGTTGGGAAGCTTCCGATTTCTCATTATGCCAATTTGTACAGAACGTGGCGGTAAATACCCGTTTTCAAGACTACTGGACAACGACTACTTTTTCCAACGCGGCTTAGCATTTCGTATCAATCCGCGTCTACTTTTCCCAAATTACCAACTCGATTGGAATAGAAATGAAAATATATACGAAGTTGTTTCAACATACTATTATTCGTTTACAAACGGAGCTGAAAAGACCTTTTTTTTTTTTTCTTTTCTTTTCTTTACGCGGTTCAACGTTACGTATCAATCCGCCCTATTTTTCTCAGTTAGTGTATTGACTACTATCGAACAGAAATATATCCTCTGCATTCGGCAAAAAGATTATAATATTATGTCGAATTATGGTGTGTCGTAAGATATTATTTAATAGTATCGTCAGGAGAATTGGGAGTTAAAACAACCCGTATTCGTGGGAAAACACGTGGAAAAAGATTATGAAGATAAAATGGAGACGCGATCTATTTCTCCTAATTTACCTAACGAACGAGATTAAAAAATGAAGAACTTTTTATATTAATTAGTTACGTGACATAATCATTATTATAATTATTGAAATTCCTCTTTACAAAATTACCTTTCATATAGCGACCACATCTTTTCGAAACCATGTTTTGCTACTCTTTGCTTTCGATTTATATTTTTAATTGAAAGATAATGAGCTTTTAATTCATTTCACATTAATTTTATATTTTTAATTCTCTCACCGTTTTAATTTTGTCGACAAACGTTTTTCGTAAGATTTGGTTTTGTTTTTACCTAACAACGGTTTATATGTAATTCCATTATAATTAAGTTAGCTTAAACAATAGTAAATATTAAACTTGCCTGGAGTTACTAATTTAAAACAAAATTAACGGAAGAGTTTTCAACCCTTAATTAATATTAAGGGTGTCTCGTTAATTTATAGTTAATCAATGCATAGTAGCAAATTGAGCCAATGGTAAACATTGCATAAAATATACAGAGCTATATTCATATTCAAATGGAATTCGACTTAGCATTTTTAGCTACGTTCATACTAGGCCTTGGAATCGATTTTAACCGTTTCAAAACGTTTCGCTAGCGTCGTGTGAACGGGAAACCGTATTATCTCGAATCGATTTGATTCGATTTCTCAAAACTGCTTCGGGAACCAGTTCCATGCCGATTCGGTTTCAACAACCGATAGGCTGAAGCAACAGTAAATCGATTTATAACGATAGTGTGTGAACAACACATGACGTTTCAAATCGATAAAGAAATGTTAGTGTAACCGTAGCTTTTTTTAACAGTAAACTAACTGCTAATTAACATTTGTCGATTTTTAATATTTTTATGATTATTTAACTCTTAATAATCGATTAAAAATAACACATTATCCATTTAAGATCTATATTTGGATAAAACAAAATTATTTTAAACCCCCCTACTATTAAATTAGTTATATTTAATGTTTTATAACGTAAAATTAACTTGTAGTTTGTCAAATTATATTTTATTATCGACTTTAATAACATTACGGTCATATAAGACTCGTTCATACAAAAATAACATTACAAACACTCTTTAACAATGTATTGTATGGTATAAATTGTAAATTCCATGGATAGAGCCATTTCTTTTCACCTGTTTTATATTACTATTATTATTATTATTATTATAATTTTTTTAATCTTACGTAAAATTTTCAATAGACGGTCCCTAAATTTCTCCTTGAAAAGATTCTATAGGGAGGGAAGTTAGAGTAAGGTGTTTTTCGTTCCCCTATCTCTCTCTCTCTCTCTCTTTCTCTCATTTCTCCTCTAGTGTATAAGAGACGTATCCGTCTCCACCCCGGCCGCGACAGGTCCCAGACCACCTGTTACTCGGACCTTCTCTCAGAGACCTTCCAATGACCTTAGGTCATCCGGGACAACGCCATATTGACCCTTAATATTCGACGTTTAATCCCAACCAATTTGGTGACCTTTCGTTCGCCCTGACCCGAGCACTGATAACTTTTAATTTGTTTCATTCATGGCAGGTGGCTCGAGTGAAAAAAAAAATAGAAAAAAAAAATGATAAAAAATAGACGAATTAAAAAGTACGGCCGGCGTGGCGTCGTTCGTGTTTTTTTGTTTTTTTTATTATCCTTAAACCCCTGAGGCTTACAAACTCGGCCCGCTCCCTAAAATGTACTTGATTTGAACAACGTGACGTCACACGCAAGACACGTTTTGATTTACCGTAAAATTATGGAAATTGTTAACATAGGTATTTGTCTTCGGGCAACGTTTGGTCTTATTGCTGGTATAGTATATCCTTTTTAATCAAGAACAGAGTTAAAATGTAGGAAAAACTGGCGCGAATTAATACAGAATATTAAACCTTATAGAAGAGAAGGTAGTTCTTTCAAACTGCTCATGATTAACCGAAGTATATGTAGAAGGATTGCGAATTTGGTAAATATCGTATAAGTTCGAGTATACCTACATGAAGGCCACATTATTAATACACCTTTACCATGTTCAAAGTATCATACGAGTTCAATACTATAGTTAAAATGGTTTATTTCCACCAATCACTCTTGCTTAAGCAGATAAGTTGAGAAATATCTTTTAGAACGCGTAGGTTTACGTGAAGCTATAACTTCTGCAGTGTGTTTTGGTCACGTGATGATATTAGTTCCGTGCATGTTAGTTTCGCGTAACAGTAAACAATTTTCCACATGATTTCCCAATTTACTAGTAATTATGGAATCCATTTAATTGTTATTGTAAAGGAATAATGCAACCCCGACTTCTAATGTTTTCGATTCCATATGGTTCAGATAGGGATTAGTCACTAGTAAAATATTACAAAACTTTATTAAGCTATAGAAATCAATGTTTAACTTATTCGGAATATAGGCTTAACAAGGATCCATATAGAGTTTAATATCTCTCCTTTAACGAGCACACTTCATTTTAATATTAAAACGTTCAGACTATATGCTTAAGAGGCACACGCTTTTCCTCGTTGGGCTGAGACTCGTTAACGACGAAATTTCAAACTCCCCATCATGGATCCCTGTTAAGCCTACTTTTCTAGTAAGTTAAAAATTGATTTCTAGCTCGTTATTCGTTTGTAATTTTCCCACGATAATTAGGAATCGATAAAAAAAAATCTTGTTCTCGGGATGCATTCTCCCTTTAAGAGTTCTTTCGAAATCTTTCTACAAACGCCTACGTGTACCTGTAACCTTGTTTTGATACATCCTTCGTCACGTGGAGGTTATTTTACTAATTAAACACATCTGCTTATGTAATAACGTGTAGTTTTGAGACAGTGTACATAAAGTTGAATGGAAGTGTTCATTTTAATCAAGTAAAAATAATTAAAATAATCTTTTTGAAGTTTGAGGTTAAATTCAAATCTATTAAAATTAGTTTGTCACCTGCTCGTATGCGTGGATTTAATGTTAGACTTACTCATCAAGGATATACTTGGTATGCTAGAAATTTAGCTAATCCAATTGTAAAAGTCTTATCAAAGAATTTCAAGATACTATATCTTATATTTTCTAGAACGGAAATATTTGATTTTCTCAATATAACAAGGTTAACACGATTAGCTCGTAATCTCTTACATTTTAAGGTAAATGTACGTTTCCGTTTTTTTCCAGAATAATCTCCTCCCCCTTCTATATACTTAAAATGATACTTAGTTTAACGTGTCGTTAAAGAGAACTAAAATTATCAGTTTATTTCCTTATCGGAAGGTTAAAAATATTGTGACTCATCCCTTTTAGCTCGTCCATTATGTCATATTTTTTATTTATTTCAAGAAGGAACCGGATAGAAATAATTTTTCGTCGTAATTCTTATTTTTGATATCATTACAAGAAATATGTTTTGACTAAATCTTACGATTTACTACACAGGAACTCATAATCGTAAAGGGGAGATGACACGAATTAATTATTTTCTTGACATATTAGGGATTTGACGAAATTACAGTATGGGTTGGGTCACCATTAGATTCTTGGGTAACAATGAGGTGAATCGCTTCAACAGTTTAGTGACGGGGACGGGTTAATTCAGAATTACTTAAGTACATATTTTAACCATGAACTAGATTAGGCTTAGGTATTTCCTAGAGTTAGGCTTAGTTACTTTTAAGTTCAAAATAAGGAGAGAGTTAATTTAGAATTATCAAGTCCTTATTGTAACTATGAACTTGTTAAGGCTTAGCTTTTTCCTTGGTTTAGGCTTAGTTACTTTTAATATCGAAATATTTTTTTAAAGAATTACTTGACTTAGAAACTTTTAAGGTATTGATTATAATTAGGCTTAGTAATTTGATTTTTGAAAATAAACCCATTTTTTTGTATAAATGTTCTTGACGTGGTTTGGCTTTTAAGAAGATGAACTATAAGTAAAAACCTTATCGATTTTAAGTTTTAACTTTAATGTACAATCAATGGTACAATCTCGTTAATAAAAACATTGAGTTATACTTAAGTATTAACTGAAAGATCAAAACATTGATTTAGGCTTAGTAACTAAAAGCTTAAGGTAAATTGAAATAAACATCAGTCATTACATTAGTTTCACCCTCCCTTGAAACTATAATATATATAAGTTATAATTATCAAGTTGTTTAATGACAGTAAGTTTTAGATTTTTTTCCCCTTTTTTCTTCATCCCTCCATCTCTGTAAAGTTAGGCTTAATAAAAGTGGTACCACCTTGGCCGTGTCTTAAAACCACCCTATTTTCTTTAAGAGAAGAAAAAAAATCTCCCCTTTTCGGAAGCTAGGCGCGCGCAATTGGGGGAAATAGAGGGGCTATCATCAATGAAGGGAGGGTTGTAAAACCGGGAGGGTGCGAAAAGCGTGGGCGAGAAAGAAAAATTATCATTCTACGTCACATTGAGAGAGAAAGAGAGAGGGAGAGAGATTGAGAGAAAGAGAAGGATCAACAAGGCAGAGGGTAGGGGTAGGGGAGCTTTTCAGTGACGTCGAGGGTCGCGTGACGTCACGCTCGTATACAGCTAGAAGGAAGGAGAAAGAGAGAAGGCAGGATCCCAGAATAGAAAACGAGTTAACGGGAGTAGCCCGACTATAAGGGTATAATAGGCGAGCATGCAGTCTATGTACAAAGTATTTCAATCAGAATTGCTTACTCGCACGCGTTATTTTCGCGAGGAATTCCTAGGAACGTCGCGCATCACTACTCATTATTCATCACAATTTGAACTTAATTACGATTAAATTTGACTTTAATATGATTAAAATATAATCGAAATAGACCATAAAACTAACAGCAGCGCCATCAAAATGAGCTAAACTTTCCTTCAAGTTTCCAAAACTACTTTTATCTCAATTAATTTTAACATTTGTGTATCGTTACGCTTTAGCTTTCGTTATTTTCGAGGGTTGACCACTTCCGTAAAACTTGTGCATATAATTTATTACAGCCTTAGTAATGCTAAATACCTGCTCAGTTACGTAATCGTATGGACTTTATACAATTAAAGCTAGAGACTTAACTGTACACCAATTTCGTGGAGTGATCAACCCCTCGTCTATATTAAAAATTATTACTAAGGTATATTTAAAATTTGAGGAATGAATGTTTACGTTGTTCTTAATTTTGATTACACATTTATCGTGTGTTCAGTGGTTGCTCGAAATCAGGGGAAGATAAAGTAATGTCTCGCACATTAAATATATAATTATTCAAGTATATTTACCCTAATATTGAAACGGAAATCTAAAAAAAACATTAATGATAAAATATAAACAGTCATGTTTTACTCAAGTAAAGGGAAATACAATTTAAATTAAGGTCTCTTCTAAGGCTGCTACTTGTTACTTTGTATGCCACTAATTTTAATCTAAGTTTAAATTTTAAAAGTATATTTTTTTAGAATAGTATTTATTTGTTAATATTTACCGGTGTGCAGCAGGTTTTAACTGTGGCATTTCTATATTCGCCATTTCTATTTTGAGAATCGCTTTGAATGCCCCACTCTTTTAGCAGCGGGTTCTCTTTAGAGTTCTTTTTATCGAGTGGCTAATATTAGAATTTCTATAAACGCGCGAAAATAGTGAGGGTGTCAGCAGAAATGGGAAAAGGGAGAGGTAGAGAAAAGTTGTAATAAAAACTTCGGTGGTCCGGTAATAGCTTATCTAATTAAAAGTATTAGTAATATTTTTTTTTTTTCTTACCAAAAATAAATCGGGAATTTTTCTATAATGTGGGTGATATAATAGGTTTTGAATAAATTAATCGACATTATTTTTAAATGTAAGCATAATATGTTTCTAATATTTTTTGAAAACCCAAAAATATATATTTGACATTATATAAAATATATTCATAAATAAATATGAATGATGAGATAAAATCTCCAATCTAAACATTTACATTTAAATAATGTCAATATAGCTTTCAAATAAATGAGTTAATTCATTTTTAATTTATTGAAATATTTGAAACTATATTTTATTGGTTGTTCTCCTGAAACCCAGTCGGGTCAATATAATTTTTATTTTTAATTTCTTTTTAATCATTCTTTTGCACTAGCATTAATCGTTTCAATTCTTTTAAAACATTAACAGTTAAACTACGTAAGTTAGAACAAGTTGGGAAACCAAAATAATACCTCCCCGACAACCACGTGATGTTAACTAACCTAACCTTACCTAAAATATTAAAATTTATGGCATTTGTGGAAGACGAAGATTGAAAGCAAAAAAAAATAATATCTCAATTAAACACTAAATATATTAAACCAATAATTCAGGTCAAAAATATACTTCTTATCAAGATAAATTTGAATGCAAAAGAATCAAACTTAATTCAAAATAAAATTTTGAGAACCAGAGTCAGAAAAATTTTTGCTGAATAATGAATTAATTTTAATATAAATGCGTATCGAGTAAAATAAGCAAGGTCAAGGTTCTTCTTTTAAAACCATATAATAATTTTGAAGGCTCTAGAGTATTTGCAGACCAAGTAACGCCAATAGGCAAAATATAATATCACATTGAACCTATATGCATTTCTTCAGTATACCAACACAACCCTAAATAATTCTCTACTTAAAACCAAACCTAACTAGAGAAAAAAAGGAAAATAAATAAGATATAACCACATAGATTTCAAGATAAATAATCCAGTCCATAATTCAGTATTAAAACAAAAAAATCAGAATTAAGACAACTGAAATTAGCAATCTTTGGTAATATGTAAAATAGCCCTTACACGAACAATTTAAGTAAAGCAAATTATCAAACAAACGCCAAATAAGTCAATTAATTAAAATTAAAAATATTAATCTTACCACTACCAAATAACGGGCAGAAAACACAGACATCAAGATAACATTAGCAAAATAAATTTTCAACACCGGTAATCCTGAGAACTAGATTCTACAAAATCTTCTGGAATAATAAATTTATTTTAATCTAAAAAATATAAAATCTTAAAAAAATATATATACAAATAACATATTGATAAACCAATTAAAATTAGATGCGAAAAACATTTAATCTCGATATGAGATTAAATACACAAGGTCAAGGTTCTTCTTTTAAAACCATATCAGAATTTTGACGGTTGTAGAGTATTTGTAGACCAAGTAACGTGAAAAGGCAAAATGTTATATCACATTGAACCTATACATGGCTTCAGTATACAACACAAGTTGTGAAACAAACGTTATTTTACGTGACTACACACTAGCTAAAACGTCACCGAAAATAAACGACAGTAGGCATTAATAAACATATTCAATAAACAATTAACGAATAAGCTTTCCGCATAACACGCTAAACTACGAACTGTGACGTACAATTTCGCTTTTTGGTGCTACACGACCTACAGATACCTTATAAGCCTACGTCTAAAAACACGTTTTTTGGTGATAATGCTGTGAGTAAAGAATAGATGTTTCTCTTTTGGCCCTACCATAAATTTTTTATATTTTTTTTTTCTGACAGGGCAGGCCTGAGTAAAAATATACCAAGTTGTGAAACAAACGTCATTTTACGTGACTCCACACTAGCTAAAATGTTACCGGAAATACACGACAGTAGGCATTAAAAGCCTGGTTCTATTATACTTAATTGGGATTAACATTAAATTCATGTATGAAAAAGTGTGAAACTAAAACTAGCAGTCATCACGAGATCCAATCACGTGATTCTTTTCCTCACTCTGTCTACATTTCACTCTTGGGTCAACCATATCATACATGACTATTAAAACACGAGAAATTTCAATGTCAATCCGGTTTAAGAAAGTTCGTCAATTGTTAATTGTGGCATGACTAAAGCCGGATTCACACAGACCTATTTTCACGCTTTTCACGGTCACGCGCGAGGGGCAATGGGCAAACCACTCTTGGAATCAGGTGTACAAACTAAATGGAATCACGCGAATCGATTCGGAATCAGGAGAATCGATACGGAATCACGCGAATCGATTCGGAATCACGCGAATCGATTCGGAATCAGGAGAATCGATACGGAATCACGCGAATCGATTCGGAATCACGCGAATCGATTCGGAATCACGAGAATCGATACGGAATCACGCGAATCGATACGGAATCACGCGAATCGATTCGGAATCACGAGAATCGATTCGGAATCACGAGAATCGATTCGGAATCACGCGAATCACGAATCAATTCGGAATCACGCGAATTGATTCGGAATCACTGACAATCAAATGAATCTGGAATCAGGTGTACAAAATTTTTCTAGAGTGGTTTGCACCTCGCTCGCGCGTGCTAATGGTACTTCTATGAGTTCACGAGCGTGAAACGCGTAAAAACAGGTCTGTGTGTATCCGCGTTAACCTGGTTCGCTCTGCGCATGTACACAATTTCGCACGAAATACATTTGCGAAACGCGCGAAAATGATAAAAAAATTAATTTGAAAATCCGTGCCAGTAATTAAAACCAAATACGCCACTGTTTGCAAGTTTGCCAGAAGATTACGATATTTCCCCATACATGAAGCTGATTCTCCCAAGAATATCAAAAAAAATCACATTGATATTTTCCATGCGTAAAGAGGTTTCCGACTTCAAATTTAGTGGTCTACTCATACTCGCGTGCTGGCGAACTCGATTTTACACGTGTCACAAATACACTGGAAACCTACTCTACTTCTGTTCGAGGATAGTTTTCACGACTATCATTTTTCTTAAGTGGTTTAACATTATGCATAAATCCGCCTCAGCTTCAAATCTTATACACCAATTCCCCTTGAACTGGTTAAAAATTCACCGAGTATAATCGAAGTTATTATTGTCTTATCTCTTATCTAAATTATGTTGTTTCAATCTTCCATACCCGTGTAAACGCACCTTTATTTAAGTTCTTCAATCCACCCCAAGTTTGCACCAGAGATAAGCCTATACTGCCCGTTATACCTTTGCTTTTTCGAGTAAATGATATATATGGAAAATAGCTTAGGCGCATGCTGCCAACTAAAACTGCCATTAATCGGTCAAATTTCTTTAAATTTTTGCATAAATTCTCAAATAACTTCTAAACTATCTCGAATTTTAAATTAATTTTTCGACTTTCTAATTAATTAGATTAAGATGAACCATTTTAATATTTTTAATTATAATATAAATTAATATTGCGTTTCATTTCCCTAAACAATATCAAACAAAATCACCCCATGAGGCTAATTTGCATACGTTCCAAAAAGATACTATATAAACCTTTCGAAGGGCTATATTAATCGAAGTAACCGTGCGTGATGGCCATGAAGTTAGGGGGAAAACCCCCCCCTTTCAATGTCTTGCTGATTCTTGATCTCTAGGCGCTTGGCGACGCAATTTACCCATTGGTGGGGCGATGTTTGGAGTCAGTGGAAGGTTGATGTGAACTGTACTAGTGGGGGACGCCTCGCTAGTATGGAACGCTGAGATCGGAAACTGGAGGTTGGACCTTGGTGCGGGGATGGTCGGAGGTGATTATGACAGTGGGAGACGTCCCATTGCTTGTAATCGCCTTCGGCTGTTCAGCATCGAGGTTCGACCGTAAAGTGGATGGTGGAATGCGATGATGTGCAATGGGAGACGTCCTGTTGTTATGTCTTTGCACGACACTTGAAACTCAATGTGGCAGCCACGCTTAAAGGAGGTAATTCCCCGGAATTGAACGATAAGCTGGTATGATTACGTCTCTAGACTTTTGGCTCCACGAGCTAGGTCACGTGACTTCCGTTTACACAGGATATCCGCTTACACACACAGACAGACAGACACACAGACAGACACACAGACAGACAGACACACAGACACGATCAGTGTAACACCTCCCCCTGAACTAAAGTTCAGTCGGGGAGGTAAAAATCTAAAATTTGTAATTTATACCTTAAAGGGAAACTTGAAGCTAAAAATGGAACAGCTTTTGAATTTATTTTCGTAAACGTATTTTGAAATATATTTCAATACCATAAAAAAAATGAGAAAAACCTTTTATCAAAAAACATAAAATCATCGTAATTTTGGAATTAAATCCTCCCCAATTTCGAAGGCCAGCTGCTTATCAGAAATTAATCTCTTACATGAATTTCTCTTTATATTCATTATTACCTTGAAATCAGAAACTAGATATTGACAAACATCTCAATTTAAATATTTTACAAATTTTATTGATTAAAAGCTTTCATCATTCCAGTTTAAAAATAAAAAAATATATATATTTATATTATATTCATTTAATTTCAACCCTTTCAACCGGAATTTCAATCGGAAGAAAGGCTCGTGCTGCTTGAAACACCGGTTTTTAATTTTATTATTTTATTTCTAGTCTTAAATCCCCTCAAATATTTATTTTTTATTTTTCTTTCAGTCGTTATATTTCGTATTTGACAAGCTAGAGGTTTTTATTATAAATTAAAACCAGTTTTTCTACTACGTCACGTAATGTGCATTAGTCGCGGTTTTCTCTTCCTCCCCTTTCTACGTCTCGAGACCTTTTTCGCGCGATCTAATGTCTATATAAAGTCAACTCTGACGATATGATAAAAAATATATATATATATATATATATATTTCTTCAAATTAAAATTATAAAGCAGTTTCGAAAGAACTTAAGTCTGACCCTTTTAATTACTTGTCGACGCCTGTGTGACTGCTTTCCTTTGAACATAGGGACTGTATCCTTCGGGGGCTTATTGACTTTTATTTAAAATAATATTTAAATTTAGGAATAATGGATGCAAGGTTATATTAGATTACATAAATATTTTTTTGCCCGTGACCCCCTGTATGTATGCTTCTCCTTGCACATCAGGACTTTTGGGAGAGCATCGTACAGGGGCTGATTCATTTGGATTTTATTTTAGAATTTTGTTAAGAATTTTAGAATTATGATTTTTCCTTGTGCCTGAAATTGTAATTTAAGATTATTTTATAAATATTAACCTTTGACTTCTATAATTTGGCTTTGAGATAATATCTCGTTTAGGGGCTTATAATTTTGGTTTTGTTGAAGAATTTATATTAGAATAGTTTTGAATATTTTACAATAATAAATAAATATGAATATATTTCGAAAAATAAATTCAACGAATTCGAATTTAATTAAATATGGTAATTAGATAAATATGCCGCGAAACTATTTTAGAAAATATTATTTAATATATATTAATTATTATTTAGTTTAGTAAAATTGTCTTTGAGGGTAAAATTTCTCAATTTCTATTAAAATTCGACATAACTCTATATTTTAGATTTGTTTCTGAAATATTTGCTAATAGGAACATATTTCTATAAATTTACCCTTTGACCTCTGTAAGCGTGCTTTTCCACGCACATCGGGACTTTTGGAAGAGAATCGTTTAGGGGCTAGTCAAAATTGTAGCTTGTATTTTTACCTGTTCGAGAACATTGGTGAAGTTTCAGTTACAGTTTGAGTCTGACTTATTAGCCGCGTTCGCACTAGAGACTTTGAATCCGTTTTGTACCTTTTTGGAAAGGTCAAATTAAAAAAAATTGATTCATACGTGTAATCTTTAATTTAAACAAAAATAATATCTTGAAAAGACGATTTGAATATTTGAAATTCACCTTTTGACCCCTTTATTCTGAATTTCTATCTTTCGGAATTATAACTATATTTTTCGATTATAATTTTCAATTTTGAAGAACGCCCCAAACAATCGATTGACCTTAACAAGAAGCTTGACCTAATGACCCTCAGCCCTGCGTCGTAAGCCATCGTTATGAAACTCTTATGATTTTCTAAAGATTTTTTTTTTTTCGGTTGAAAAGGGTGATTCTTATCAAATGTTTTTGAAAATCACGATGTTTTGGCAAAGGAGATTTTTTTATATATTTCTCCCACGATTTTTACCCGAAATATCTTTATATCTTATCAAACTTTGGTAGTAACCGTAATTTAACCCTGCTTCAGTTTTTGAAGTATATATACTTTGAAAAAAGTCACAAAGAATTTGACCAAAAATTTAAAACAAAATATTACTCAATATATTACGCAATACTATATTTTTATTCTCTAAAGCAGAGTATTTTAATTATTTTAATTAACGAGGATTCTTTAAAAGGAAAATGCAAATCTAACAACAAGGGTTTTTTTATTTTATCGATGCCGTGTTGTTTAAATAGGCCTAATCCACTAAAAACATTACAAACAAATATTAAACTAGAAATCATTTTAAAACTTGGTATTGGTAATAAAATCTTCGCTTGATGTATTATATTTAAAAAAAAAAAAAAAAACAATGACTCGCTTTGACTTGAACTCCTTATGGAGGTTATGAGTTTCAAGCGTAATACCTTTACTTAAACCGCAACCAACAATCCTCTATAGCTGCTTTCACACTATGACTTTGAAAAGATTTGTAAACGTTTTGGAAAGATCAAATTATAAAATTTTAAGATCAAACCAAATATATATCTTGGAAAGTCGATTTGAACATTCGAATTGGTTTGAAAACGGTTTCAAAGTGTCAAGTGTGAACGTAGCTTAAAAATATACCAAAAAATATTTTGTAAACCCGGTAAACTTCGAAATTAAATCGTGAGAAAATAATCCCGAGGAAACCAAAACAAACACCCAAATTTTAAAGTTTACAACAAATAATTTGGTGTTATTGCCCCAAATATTTTTTTTAATTCAAGAGTGGTTTATAATAAAGCTAATCGAAGGCGGATTAACGCGTAATGTTTAGCCTCTTAAAGTTTAAAAGTAGTTTTGCTTATAATAATCTTTCAACAACTTTATAGAAATGAACTTGGAGTTGAATTTCGCGTAGGTCTTTTTACATATATACGAAGGTTATAGAAAAGAAGGCGCCGCGATGATAAATATTTAGGAAAAGATTAATTAAAAGAGATTTTTGGAGATTTTTGACCGGGAAGAAATGAAGTTTTAAAGCCCCCGCATTATAAGTTCAAAATCCTTTTACCGAATATTTTTTCTTGTAAAACTTTAAACTATATACAACCGGTAAAAATGACCATCAGTTCCATCCATCCGGCAAATGATGACCCTTCTAAATCTACATAAGCGGAATGCAATAAGCGGTAAGTTAAGTCCAGTAATGTTTAGACGTTACGCGTAACCGTGATTGATAACGGTCGTCCACCTTCATATAGGCGTTGCATTTTCAAATTGAAATGGGCCCCAAATTTTTCCCAAGTTTATTACGCGGTTGCGGTCGATGGCCCACTCTTCGAACATCAAACCGACACTTTAACTTGCCATTATTTGCTAGTTAAATATCTTGTTTAAAAATGCTTAGTTAAGTATTGTCAGGTAAAAGTGTCAGTGTCTGAAACGATCATCGCCTTTAATCCCACACTTTTAAAACGAAAGGCAGCCCACGATGTTTTCGTTGTGAACGGGATAGGCATTCGCCCACCTGCAAAATACGATATATTTTTGCCAAGTATAAGAAAAAAAAAGTCTTTATCAAGAAACGAGATAGGCCCATGCCCTAATTAACTTTGTGCTAAAATATACATATAGATAGCGTTCAATTATAGCTTTGAAAAACGTATATAACTATAATAAAGATCTAGTTATTAATTTGTATTTTAATTATATTTAATTCAGATTTAGACGGGGTCACGGGGAGATATTTTGGGGAAAGTTTAGGAAAAAATTGGGAAATTACGAGGAAATAACAACGAATTTGTGAAAGATATTGAATGTTTGGAAATAAATCGGAAAAACGCTTGGAAAACACTGGAAAATCTATAGGGAAATTTCGGTAAATGGGAGAAAACCCATTTTTATATTAATCAGAGGATATTTTAAAATATTTAGCGTTCAAATATTTTTTTTTTGTAAAAGATTTAGGAGACTATGCTAGTGTATTTTAATTTGTATTTTAATTATATTTAATTAAAATTTATACTTATACTGTGAAGTATACCTAAAATATGAGAAAAATATTTATTTTGGGGCCAAAAATAAAATTAAGAAATATTTGAGAAAAAATTAGGAAAATTTCGATTCTTTTTTGGACGAAATAACAAAGAATTTTTGTGAAATATTTGGAAAAACATTATGAAAAACGGCGCGAAAACATGGAAATCTATTGGGAAAATTCCGGGAATTTTAATCATAGGATATTTTAACCCAAAATATGCGTAAAATCACGTAAATTCGAAAAATAAATATTTTGAGTAAGCTTGGAAGTTCCATATTTGCAAAATGTTGTAAATTAGGTATCGTTTAATCTATAAATTAGTCCCAAATGAAGAAATTATAGATAAAGCTCGGATTTTATACATTGTTCGCTTAAAGCTCTCCCTATAACTTTAAAGCTGGTTTTAAAAACATTTTTATCTGATTTCAAATTTTGTGTGTGGACTCTTTACGAGTCTAATGGCACCGACACGAAGTACACGGTAGTTCAACTTACAGATAATCTATCCAGGGTACAAGATTGAATTAAATAGAAGGCTTCGAGTGGGTGAATTAATAATCGCCCACATAAAAGTTATATCTTTTTCCTTCGATAACATTTCTGCATTCGGCTTTTGTTCGTTTTACGAATTTAAAGAGTTTTTTGATAATGAGTATTTATACAGTAGCGAAAACGCATTTTATTTTTTACGTAATAACAACGCACGCGCGGAAAACCTTTTAGTTAGAGGGTGGTCTCGAGAAAATTTAAATTTATTCAAGGTGAATTGAAAAGGTAAATCGAGTTAATTCTAATCCATTCCTTAAAAAGTTTAGTTAACAAAAAATAACAACTGATGAGCTCAAT
Source organism: Odiellus spinosus (assembly GCA_963920705.1). NCBI lineage: Eukaryota > Metazoa > Arthropoda > Arachnida > Opiliones > Phalangiidae > Odiellus > Odiellus spinosus. The sequence continues at coordinate 15,602,923 of OY987227.1, read as the reverse complement.
GTCAGTTACATGAAGGATCATTTATTCATTTGTGTTTATATTTAACTTTTAAACATTTACGCTATTTTGAACTTTTCAGGTTCCATTTCAATTTTTAAATAAGATATTTTAACGAGACAAAAGCTTAGGGTTCAAAGAGAGTCTGTTCGTGAACTTTCTTCAAGATTTATTTCTTTCTGAAAATCACGACATTTTAAAGGATATTGTTTAATCTTTTCATCTATTACTTTGTAACTTTATAGAAAAGGGGGAAGAAACGGGGAGGGTGTATATGAAGTAACAAAAACCGTTAAAGTAGTGATATATATACCTATCTATATCAAGTTTGTAGATCTTATATAAGAGTAACGTAACAATGGTGGGAACTAGACACGGACGGTTACACGCCCCTTATGCTTGCTCGTATACTATTATATTGTATCTTTTTGGTTTCCTTTCTCAAAATTCCTCGTAATTTTTATAAAGGGACGATGAAATAACACTTTTACTAAGCCTAATTTTATCATCAATAGCGATTTCAAAGTTTCTAACAGAAGTTATAATCTGCAGTGGCGATTTCAAAGCAGGTTTTTAACTAAATAAATAACATGACTTCCAATGTAATTTTTATTTATATTTTATTTATATTTTGCTAAACTTTTCTTAAGCCTATTACAAAATTAATGAGTTAAATTTGACTAAGCCTAATTACAACCTTTATGAAGTAAATTTCACTAAGCCTAATTACAACATTTAAAAAGTAAATTTCACAAAGCATAATTACAGCATTTACGAAGTAAATTTCACTAAGCCTAATTACAACATTTAAAAAGTAAATTTCACAAAGCCTAATTACAACATTTATGAAGTAAATTTCACTAAGCCTAATTACAACATTTATGGAGATAATTTCACTAAGCCTAATTACAACATTTATGAAGTAAATTTCATAAGCCTAAGTACAACATTTAAAAAGTAAATTTCACTAAGCCTAATTACAACATTTATTAACTAAATTTCACTAAGCCTAATTACAACATTTATTAACTAAATTTCACTAAGCCTAATTACAACATTTATGAAGCAAATTTCACTAAACCTAATTCCAAGGTTTTTCAAATATATTTTTGTTAAACCTTAATTAAGGCTAATTTCAAGATTTACAATGAAAAACCATTCTTAAGCCTAATTAATTTCTCAAGATTTGCTATGAAAACCATTCTTAAGGCCCTTAGCTATGAAAATATTTTATATTAAATTTATTTTTCATAGCGAAATAGATATGGAAACCACTTTATTAATGAAACTGATCCGTGAAGTATCGATCTTATTAGTAAAGTTGGTTCAATATTCTTAGCTATGAGAGTTTTTGAAATCCCCACATTTGAAACGTTCGAAAATCTGACCATGATAAGCCTTAAAAAAAGTTCTACGTACTTAGTTTTAGGCCTATTTAATCGGTTGAAATAAAACAAATACATTTCATTCTCTCTTTAGAGAATAATGTACGCTGACTTTTTGTCTGAGTCTCTAAGTAGACTTCGCGTGTAAAATAAAATTGTTTTACATCACATTTTTTCACATACTGTTTTCATCTAGTGCAAAGTACTGAGTTAGGCTTAGCTTGTTTTTGAAAAAGAGACTATACACCGACAAAAATTTCATACCTCGAATTTTTACTAGTACAATTCTTTTCGTAGGCGAGAGAGAAGGGAGGAGGGGTTAAGGATTGAATTTTGACTCGGAGCTCCCAGAGCTCGTGAGAAAAACAATAATCTTTGATCTTCAAGAAAATTCTAGAAAATGAAAAAGAAAGAAAAAGATAAAGTAATGTTGGGATGAATGTATCTCTCTCGGCGAACCTTTCAAGGTTTTATTTTTCTTTTTTCTTCCCCCTCTTAAAAAAAAAAAAATGAAGGAAAAGGTTTCTAATATCACGAAATGATTTGTACATTGTTCCTTTATGAGATATTACATCTAAGTTGTATACCACGGAATATAAGTTATAATTCTCCTTGGATATAATAATGTTAGAAGAATTTCACGAACGTTATTGAGAAAAATGGATTGTCAGATTTTTAATAGTAAGGACAAGACAATGCCGTCATTTTGATCAAAAACCAGTAACCAATAAAAAAATTACAAACGAATATTAAACTAGGAATAAATTTAAAACTTACCCTGAACATAGGCTTAGCTGAATTCATGGAGATCCGGCATTTTTTCACATTGAAATATCAGCGACCAATCGAATGTTATATGAAGTCTCAAGGAGATCTCCCCTTAACGACGGTACTTTGCTCATTGGTCGATGACCCTTCAATTCGAAGAAATTCTTTGAATACAGCTAAGCCTATTTTACGGGTAAGTTTTAAATTGATTTCTAGTTTAATATTTGTTTGTAAAAAAATTACTGGTGGATTAGGCCTATTTAAAAATCGATAAAAATCACTGGGGTTTCATTCTCCCTTTAAGGAATACGTTATAAGCTATATTCTTGAAAACTCAAAAAGGTTTCTGATGGGTAAATAGTTATTTTTCGTTCACGAGACAATTAAGACATTTTTAACAAAATGAACAAATTTTTAAAAACTTTCATTAAATTAGACTATGGGGAACAATAGTATTTCCAACAGAGGGTCAGAGGGGTTAAACACTTCCGGAAAATGTGTACACTAATTACAGCCTTTGTTAATGTTCAATTAAAGCTACAGGCTTGTACACCGAATACATGAAGTGATCAGCTCCTAGCTCCCAATTCCCCAATAAATATTCCGTAAAATAGGCTTAAAATAGTGATTTTTCAAAATATAAACCCGCTAATATCCTAATTATCGGATAACTAAAGTTTCACGACTAATTTAATAATTAAATATCAATCGGTAAAAAATTACTACCCTAGATTCCTTTTACCAATTCTTGAACTTTGACATATATATATAAATCCGAACAAATCAGTGTAACCGTTTTATTCCCCGATGTCAAGTTTCCATTTTTAACCGTGACCGTCTAACATTTTCGGTAGTTTTCCAGCGAATTCTACCCTCCCCTCTTTCTCCCATCTCTCTACCACCCACTTTACTCCATCGTAGTATAGTACACCACTACACGTACCCGGTCCTAAATCCATTCACGAAAAGCTCGGCGCGCTTTTCTCCCAATTGATCCTTCCATTTTGGCGCCAAAAAGAGAAAAGATTTTCGGCCGTAGAGAAAGAGAAGTTTCCATAGTAACGGGACTCTTTTTCCGAGAATCGGAGCTAGAGCGGGTAACCCGTAGCAACGGTCTCTAAGGGGGGAAGAACTGTTTTAATGTGAGGTCGCTCTTTTCTAGCAGTTTCTAGAGCGATCTGGATTTTTATCCCTCGCCTCGTGCACTGCAGTGAAGACTAGTCTCCTCTCTCTCACTAGGCCTACTTTCATACGCTCGTTCGTTTTAGTATTTGAACACGTTTCTCGTCTACCTAAAATCATGACGTAGTTACCTACGTACACGCGTCTTTTGATTAAAACAATATCAAAAACTATTTCGGGCTTATTTGTTTTTATTCGCGCGAATGACTTATCATGGCTGATAAACATCCTATATGTTTTACGAAATTACACACGGGATAAAATAATCTAAAAATATCTTTCTAGTTTCGATTGAAAAATATATAAAATCGTATATAGATTTTCAAATCACTCGTTCGGCTAAAAATAAGTTATTTTGTTTGGGTTCCCTTATTTCATCAATTATGAATATTGGCCAGTAGATAAAATTACGAATAAAATGATAAATTGTTTATTTAACACGAATAACCATCAGAACACAAAGATTTATGTAACTCGAATATAAAGTTTGATATTTGAATGAATTTAGGGTTTTCGATGGATTTAAAGTTTTTCATAGAATAACGGAAGAAATCGGTTTATCCGATTAGGAAAAACCTTCAACTTTGGTGAAATATTGTCCGAATTGGAGAATACTGACAGAATTCGACCAAATAAAAAAAAAAAAAAAAATGGACCAAAGGATTTATTTTTCTTTCACTTTTTTATATTCAGGTTATTTTTTGGCCGAATTCTCTGTAATTTTTCAATCTGGACAATTTTTGACCAAATTAGATCGTTCTTACGTTAGAATCCATTCACTCATGATCACAAGGGTCGTTTATCGGAAAACTGTGACGAAAGTAGTAACTAGCAAAACCACGTGCTTGTCTGCCTAGTCACAAGAAACGCGAGTTTCTAATCCTCTTTACGAGAAAACGATTGAATCTTTTTGAGTAATGGGAAATGTCCGACCCATCGTGAAAACTGCTTTTCCCCCTGCTCCTTTTCAGGCTTTTCTCTTGAATTTTATAGTTATTTTTGTAGCCTTTTGAAAACCTCTTGTTAAAAAAAAAACTTGCCACCTGTTGACTGTAACAAGGCAAAAGCGTCAAGCGTCCTCAACTTTGACCTTATCAAAGAAGCCACGCGCCTTATCCCCATTCCTTGGAATTTTGCGTTTTCCCTGTAACCTTTCCCCCGTTTTCCGATTTCCGGAGAAATATCTAACTTATTTTTTTTTTTTTCTTTTTTTTTCTTCTTGATGGAGCTTCTGGAATATTTTCACTATAAAGGTCAAACTATTTGTTGTTCGCGCAGTTTTCTCTCATTTCCTTCTCTAAAAGGTTTATTTGCAACCGAGAAGGGAGGTAAACAATTTGTAAATAACGGGGAAAAATTAACCATTTTAGTTTCTTATTTCGCGAGTAATCGTAATGTTTTTACGCAAATTGATTTATCCACACCCAAATTTTATTTTGGTCAAGGATATACTAACAATAGGGTGATATTTTAAATGAAACATTAGAAATTTTAACAAGATCTAAATTGAAATTAGTCCTATTTACCCTATATAGGAAATAACCAAACATTTTCTTGCTAGATAGAAGAAAATCAATAAATTTTAATTCTACTGGCCTACATTCATAAGCAGTTTGCAAAGTATACACAAATAATAATACACAAATGTTTAAACTTAAGCCTTTTCTATTTGGCCAAATTTTTGGCCATAATTAGTCCAATTAATTGGGGAGACATGACAAAGATATATTTATCTTTTCAGTCCATAACAGTCCCTCCTCCAAGATTTTTGGCCTAATTTGACACTTGGAAAACGGCAAAAATTGTACATACCATTGTTAAAAAATGGAAAAAAGAGCTAAATTACCACATAATCCCAAAACAATAATAATAATATTATAAGTTACCTATAAACTCTATCCCTACACACGTTTTAAAGGGACTACCTGCGATTTTTAAAGCCCCTTTAAAGTCGCCTTCTTTTCTAGCTTAGCAGACGATGTTGACCATCACAAACTATACAGTCAAAGGTAGGCTGTGGGCATAAGTTAAGAGCCTTTTAAAGGGGCAAATTTCAAAGCAGATAGGCCCTTCAAGGCAATGAAAAAATATTTCAAATTAACTTTTAAATTTCGTTAAATTTAATATTTATGACAAATTATTAATAAAATTGAATTTAATTAAAAGTTCTGCTAATAATAATTAACGAAAATTTGAATAAATTAATGTTATTAACATTATTTACCACATGGTAAATAATAAATATTAAAATACCACTTTGGCACCCTCTTAAAAATAGTTTTTGAAATAATTATAATAAACTTATTAAGTAGTCTACCACAATGAATAGCCACCAGTTTTTTTTATAACATTCAAAATATATTTTTTATAATAAGAGAAATTTTTGCTTTAAAATGTAATGAATGACCACTACATTGAAAATAAGTTAAATTAGCTAAAATGAAAGAAATAGCAAACCAAATTATATTACAAACGATTTAATTTTTATTAACATTATTTACAATTATATCATAATTACATCAGAGACTAAAATCAGACATTAGGCATCCAATTACTTCCATCTTCTGGCAATAAGTTACCAGTAACTAACAAAACAATGTCCACAATCCACCATATTCCTATACCACCTAGAGTTAGTAGTTTCCCCACTGCCGTCCCAGTATGGCCTAAACAAAATCTATCCATGCCCAAGAAGCCCAGTAAGAGTGAATACAACAATGTTGTGACGAAATAATGGCCGGTATATCTGTCAAAAATAGATTAATAATGCCAATTACTTTTTAAATAATCTAAATTTGAGAGAACTTTGAATATAAGCTTACTTTATACACGGAACATCACCCTTAAAAAATGTTCGATTCCCGTAGCATTCGATTCCTGGTAAAACTGTGCAGTTGACTGAAGTAAATTGCACTTCCTCGTACTTTTGACCTCCCCACTATACCATAATTAGTTTATTAAAGTTAATGTAAAATTAATTAAATTTTGTTCATCACAATTTACCTTGGTACACCCAAATCCTTTGAGTTCATCACGAGCCGTTTCATTTCCCTGCAAATCTAATGGATCTTCGCAGCTAATAAACTCATTTGGTCTAAATGATAAGACGAGTAACTGTTAAAAGTCATTAATTACCAATAATTAAATATTTAACAACTTACAAATAATCGCATCGAACCAAGGGCGCGTGAGGTTCGTATTTACTGGAAGGATTACAATCACAACTGCTAGCCGAGCATTGATTCTCTCCAGATTCGGGCCACGAACCAGCGATAGCTTTTAGCAAACATATTAGACATGTAAATATCACTAAATTCATGGAAAATTGATTTAAATCTGCTATAATTAAAGTCAGAATTAACTTATATCTTAGGCCTCGCTCCTTCAGGAATCCCGACAAGATACCGATACATTATAATAATCGTCTGCTACTTTTACAGCGTTTGTTTCTTGACAACTGGCGGTACCTAGCGACTTAGGCGCGATCTAAATTATCCCGCCTTTTTTCGAACGGAGTTTTTCGATGAATGTTTTGTTTACGTAAGATCTCTGGTGCTGACAAGTAATTCAGGACATTTCACCTTGATTGGTAGCAATTTATTTTATATTTTAGTAATTATATGGTAACAAAAAATGGTTAATTAATATTAATATTAATTTTAAACGATACATTTGAGAATTGTTATATGTAGGCCTACTTTGTCTACGCAAAATAGATCCATATAAATAACGCCACAGCCAGCAAAATAATTCCGAAGATATTGCAAATTATTTTGCATTTCGTAGGCTCGTGTAGTAATTCAATTGAAGTTTTAATGGTTTCTTCCACGGTAATTATTACTTTTGGAGGCCTGCTCTTTTCGTCATTCAAAACGGAACCAAAACCGCATAGAAAATATAGTAAACTTTTCCATTTAGGTGCTCGTTTGGCTGGAATTAAAATTATAATAGAATTTAAATCAAATTACGGACTGAAATTAATGTATAGCCTGAATTATATTCGTGATTATCATACACGATTTCGAGTTTTTACCTGGCAACTTAGCTCTCTCATAGATTAATAAGCTTACCCCCACTGTTACTTAACCGCGTGATTCCCAACTCCACCTTTTGCTTGTTAAAATAAACGACATCTGATTTCTCGTTATCATTGATGGTTACGTGAGATGTTGAACCAATTACTTCAGCCTCGCGTTCGTTGCGAGATATTTCCGTATTGACTTCCCTACTATGACGCGTCCAAAAGGTCAGCCGTTGAATCTATACTTTAAAAAGTTTGAGATTACGTAAAACTTCCCAAATAAAAGTACGAAAGATGCATTCATACGTGTTTCGCATCAATGGGTTTCGTTAGAAGACTAACAATGATGGTAACAAACGAGACAATTAAGAAAAGTAGACATCCAAAATGGAGGTAGTGAACTTTGGCCAGAATGAGTGGTCTATCATCGGGTAGTCCGGAATCGCAAGTAGGCGGAGGAAATGTAAATTCCAAGATGAATCTGATGATACCGACAACTAAACCGACCATTAAACCCCAAAATGCGCCCTGTTTACGAATAAACACATTGTAAAGCGCTTGAAGATGTTCAATCAGCGAATTGGGATAGAAACCTTTTCGTTGACGCGATGCCAGAAGACGGCCAAAACGTAAACGGCGCAAATTGGAGGGGCTAAATAACTGATGATACTTTGAGTGTAATGATACAGTTGGCTACCCTGGGCTAGTTTAATGAATGGCACCCAAGCCACACTGATAGCTACCATCAATACGATGAATAACCTGCAACGAATACCAGTCGGATATTTTATATTTTTATGGGAATTAAACTCACTTTCCAACGATGATAAGTTCAATTTCGGACGCGTCTTTTCGTATTCTTGTCCAAATATCCACTGTGAAAAGCGTGGAGCTGCTATTGAAGACGGAAGTCAAGGAACTCATAACGGCCGCCAAGATGACCGACATAATGAAACCTTTCGCCCCTTTGTGAATTAAAAGATTGCAAATTTTAACTTTTTAAAATATAAAAGTTTGGTGAATAAACCATTAACCGGCGGGCATCAGTTTAGTGACCAGTAAAGGATAAGCTATATCGTTACAACCATATGGACTTCCACATAATTGTCTGCAAGCTTCGGGAGCCGAGCAAGACATCTCATCTACGAAACAAATCGAAGTTTGAGTCATTAATTAGGCTTAGCTTCAAATTTAAATTTAAGGAATCGCCGAACGTACTCGGAAATAATATTCTAGCGGCCATTCCAGGGAAGACAAACAAAAAGAGTGGCAAGATTTTCAAAAAGCCGGCCAAAACGCAGCCTCCTTTGGCGTGAATGACGTTCTTGGCGCTTAGGGTCCTCTGTACTTGAACTTGATCGGAACACCAACCCCATACGGCAGAAATAGTTAAACCGAATGTCATACCAGTCCACGGCAATTGACTATCCGTCATGGGACGTAAGAGGTTGAAATAGTATTCAGTGGGTTTACTGCATGACTGGTTGAAGAAGTCGCGACCGACGAAGGTTTCGTTCAATGGTTCGGCGAAAGGGAACTTTGTCTTTATGTCAGCGTAGCTTCCGACTTCCAGTTGCGTAAATACAGCCATAATAGACGCGCCGATAATTATTTGAATGGTTTGAAGCTAACGGATCGAATTTAAATTAGACAAGGCGAGAGCCGTGGCAAAAGTTTAATGGGACGTACCATGTCCGTGTACATAACCGCCACCAATCCTCCTGTGCGAAGAATCTTGGTTAATACTTATACGCTTTAACCTTATCAATTCAGAGTATTTAATACATACCCCCTACAGTGAATATCGCGGAGACAGCCAAGAGAGCGCAAATGGCTGGATAAGTATTCCATTTCATAGTTTGCTCTATGAATGTCGCTCCGGCGTACAAATCCGTCTTGGACATTTTATTTATATACTTTAATATTTTTTTTCACAATGATAATACAATATACCATATATTTCTCACCGATATTCTCATAAAAATAGACATTATCAATGCCAAAACCGACAAGTAGATTTGTATCCTTTGACCACCGAATCGTTTACGAAGATATTCTGGCATGGTGTATACCTAAGTACATTTTATATATACCATTTTTTTTATTAACTACGTCTAAAACCCTTTGTGTAGAAGGATGAGCAGCAGCTCTTGAAAATAAATATTGCACTCGGGCGGAATGCTTTACCTCCCCTTGAAAATAGTTTACATTTGCCCAAGCGCTTTCGCCATGACCTCTACTAAACTTTCCTGCTATAACTAGCGCTCCCTTTGCTTCTCAACCTTGGATGTGTTCTATGAACTATCTCTTTAATACCTAATCTAACAATTACAACGTACTTGACTAGCCAAGTAAACGGGAACGAAGAACCATCCCAGTAGTAAAAGTACAAACATAGCCTGAAATTGAAAGGATAAGCATCTAGACATTAATTATAGGATGGACTATATCTATCGAGGCACAAAAGTATGACGTCACCCATTTGATACGACAAAATATTAAAAAAAATTAAGATTTAAGGAACTAATCATTCTTGAAACATGCAAACATCCATTAAGCTATAGAGAAGAAGGCGACTTTAAAGGGGATTTAAAAATTACAGACTTCAATGTTTCACGTTTTTAACATAATGAAAATAGGTAGTTAGTAACGTCCCCCGAAGGACGGTTTTCATAGACTCGCGGTACACCTGATTAGGTTTGTGAACGAAATATAAACTGATAATGTGACCGTTATTATTATAATTTATTCTCGATGTCCAGATTACGAGAATGGTCACTGTTTAGCAACTCGGTAGGTAATTACGTACGTCTGAGAAGACTTTTTTCCATTTTAAAGTGCCTTTGCCTTTTGGATGTGACGTCATAGACAGTGTCGAGTACCCAATTTTTTAACCATTAAATTACATTTAGTTCAAATCCGGCTATACTAATTCCTGATTTTGCTCCTGACCCCGTTAAACCGATGAAGTGGGTGCTTCCGATATTCGTCGCGAAGAGACTACAGCCCACCTAAAATTAAAGGGAAGGTGTAGTATTAAATAGCCTAGTGTTAATTGTGTACGATTATGACTTAAAATGGAATATAACCTACGAAACTTTCATAACGGAAGATCCTCATAATTTTGTGCAAAACAATCATAACAAGATACTTGTTAGAGTTAAAATTCACTATCACGAATTAACCTGTTGGCAAAGTTTAAAACCAACCGTGGGCTCCTCAAAAGGATAGATGTTATATTCCCTTTAAAGATACTTGCGTAAGATGTTTATGCGCTTACCAGTATCCAATTCATGTTCCTTCCAGCCAGGAAAAACCCACGTATATTGTCGTTACTACCCTTTCTCGCAGCCTGTGTATACATTGGTATTACTGTCTAACTATTTCAGTATCTCTTTTAAATGTAACAGAGAACATGTATGGCTTTTTGTAGATTCCTTATAAGTTTAGGAAGGACCCCATAACTATAAGCGAACCTTAACGGCTATATCTGTTCTAAAATTTGCCCTTGAAAATAATCTTCCCTGTAGTTTTATGGCCAACGTTATCCGCTACGCACGAAAAGAAGATAGCTTTAAAGGGGCTCTAATAATCACAGCTAGTCTCTTATAAGGGAATATTTACGTTTTTAAATCCTCTTTAAAGTCGCATTCTTTTCTAGTTTAGCAGACGATGTTGATCATAGGAAATTGTTCATTGAATGCCTGGCTGTATGCGTAACGGAAGAGCATTTTAAAGGGGCACATTTCAGAGCAGATAGGGCCTTTAACCAGCGCGAAAATTCAAAGACGAAGGAGGAAGTGAACTTTCGTAAATGGTAAACAACCAAAGCTGTATATCTTGCTACCAAGTTTGATCTGCAGTTCCTTTTCGAGCCTGTTAACTGTCTTAACTTTAACTGTTTTTAATGATATAGTCTAGTACAGTATAATGTTTATAATCAATTAAAATTGTTAAAAGAATTAATTTTAACTTGAAATTAGTTTTTTGAGTTGTAATTTTTTATTCACAGGGCATAAATTTTACATAAATTTATTATTTCATAATTCTGTGACATTTATTTAGTAATATGTATCGTAATTATTTTAATATATCATATGCACTTTTGGTTGCAGTAAGGTTTACTTTTCTGTAAAAATATCTTTAAAGTTGAACTTACCCAAATTCCAAAGACAAGAATAACGATAAAATATACGACCAGAATGACTAAATCCAAAATCGAGAAATCGGAAACGTCTTGTGTCATTATTAGTTTATTTTATACTAAAAACTTTGAATTGTGGAATGCGTATCAGTGAACTAACATAACTGAACTATTCTAAACCACCGTTTTATGGAGGATTCCGTTTATGCCCCCCCTTGGATCAGAGAAAGCCTGATTAACTTTAGATTTACATTTTTAAAATAAAGAAAGAATGAATATATTTTTTTAAGATGTAGCCCAAAGATTAACTATTAATCTTTTTAGATGATTTTTGAATAAAGATATCAAATTTCACTAAATAAAGTAAAAACAGAGAAAGTTATTGCAATAGTAGTACGACGAGTCTCGAGACAGTAGGCTGCAGAGCTAAAAAAGCTGGAATAAAGAGAGGGCCAGACGTAAAATCATGGATTAGGGATGTCATCAACATTTTGCAGCTTGTAGCTTTGGCCCTCGAAAACAAGTCGTCACGTTGCGTAACTACCGTGACCCCACGAACTATCCTGTAATTCTTGTTACATGGAATTTTGTTATAAACACATATACCGATAGGTATAAAATTTTCAATAAGGCTTTTTATTAATATGAAAAAACTAAAAATAAATGATGACAGTCACATTTTAAACGCCCTTTATTTCTCCTTCGAAAAATATTGTAATGAGGCAAAGAACGAGTTTATACTCTAGAATCTTTTACATTGGGGGTAAACACCGACTAAATTTTGTCGTAATTAACTTAATTAAAACAAAAAAAAAAATGCCTCGAGGGATAGACTTTTCCATTACTTTATTACTGTTTAAATTAACACAAAATAAGGCTTTTGATTTTTGCTTCAGGCTCCCTAGCTTGAATCCACGCTTGACTATTGATTCAAGATTTTCAATATGATTAAAAGTAGAAAAATCAGGGAAGTAAATAAAACTTGGCCCATTATTTAAAATATTAAATCTTGTGATAAAATAAAAAAACCAAGAATGTAGTTGAATTTTTGAATTTCGGGTCTTATATATGTATGTTACTGATTGGTTCTTGGCAGATCACGTGGCAATAAGCGTATTCTACTACTACTACTGGGTGACTCTTGTAGTCTGCTTATGAAAGCCTTATGGTGAGATCTAGCATATTGCTAGATGGTTTAAGGTTTTTAAAAGTTAATTTAATTTAAATTTATTAAAAGTAAGTTAATGTAAGTTTGAATCATGCCACCGGAAAAGAAAAGACCCGCGAACAATGCTCTAAGTCACCAAACTGCCATAAAAATATGTCAGCAAGAACTAACCAAATACGATCTAAGAGTAAAAGCTTTCATCCAAGTAAGCAATATTGAAACAATTGAAATTAGTTTTTATGATACTATATAATCATGAATTGTAGGACATTAGAGAATGCTCTGGCCCCAGAGAAGTGTTAAATACTCTAAACTTACGTGTGGGTGAGAATTTGAAAAAGTTAAAAGAGTCCATTGATGTAATTAGCTCATTTTGTGTAACTCCCTGTCCAGAGTTTGGTTGATTATTTACTATTTATATATGTATTAAGGAACTAGAAAGGATAGCTAATGAGCAGGACAAAAGTGATGAAAGGCAAAACTTATTGCAAGAAGTTGAAATCAATCGGAAGGAGCTTTCAAAGTACGTTCTTGCGTCCTTTTTTTCTATACTTTATGTAAACCTTTTAAATTTGAAGCAATATCGGGTCTCTGAGGAAAGCAAATCTTGCCAGTAACACTGTTATCGGCCAAAAGACAAGGGAAGATCTATTTTCTAGTAGCTCATCCGAACTTAGACAACGGTACATCCTTATAATCTAGGCTTACTTTTCTAAATTCTTGATCAATTAATATTCTTATTTACATGAAAAGTCCAAAAGCTGGGAAGGAAAGCTTGGTCCAAACAACATCTTCTATAACCGATAATTTGTTATCAATTAGCCACCAGCTGGCTAATCAAGTACAACAGAGTGAAAAAACTCTAGAATCTTTGGGTAATTAAATTACCCGCTTCTCGCTCTGAAGCCTTATTCATTACAAACTTACGTTTGTCTTTAGTTGGTTCTTCTGGCGCTATAGAGGATACTCATGAGGAGTATAAGGCCATGGGAAGCGTCATTAGCCAATCCAAGCAATTGCTCACGAAATATGGCCGTAGAGAATGTACTGACCGAGTACTAATTATTGTGGCATTCCTTTTCTTCTTTTGCTCAGTCCTTTATGTCATTCGTGATAGATTATTTTAACAACTCTATGCATTTTAAAAAAGTTTTTTATTTCTCCACTTTTGAATTCGTCTAAAAGCAATAAATATATCAAATTAAAAATTCTAGACTTATTTCTAGTGTCTATATTCAACAGAGCAATCCGTGTCAACTTCGGTGTAAATTTCTTTGAGTTTTCTCCTCATTTTTTTTTACTTTTTTACAAATAAGTTTTTTTCTTAGTTTTAGAAAACTGTTTGTGAAAATTGTGCCAAAAAATCTTTCAAAACTAAAAATTTATTCCTCTTAACTGTTTGCTGCTGTGATCTTCTACAATGCAAATTAATTGTAGTCTTTGAACAATTATCATTAATTTATTATATTTGTGGTGATGGATCCAAACTGATACGATCTTGATTTAATCGATGTACACTGTATCAGTTTTGCTTCTAAATAACTGATATCATGAGATGTAGGCTGTAGCTGAGTCATAATGTAAAATTTTCAGTGTGAATATTTTAAATTTCTTGTCAAAAATTTTGTTTTTGTCTCCAAAATTCAATAGAAAGTGAAGGCAAAACCAAAATATCAGTATCGGTTGAACCTGGATATCAGTAACGGTTGAACCTTGATATCGGTTGAATCTTGATATCGGTTGAACCTTGATATCGGTTGAACCTTGATATCGGTTGAACCTTGATATCGGTTGAACCTTGATATCGGTTGAACCTTGATATCGGTTGAACCTTGATATCGGTTGAACCTTGATATTGTTTGACCTTGATATCGGTATCGGTTGAAGCTTGAAATCAGTATCGGTTGAACCTAATTGATTTCAGAGTGTCGGTTGAACCTAATTGATATCAGAGTGTCGGTTGAACCTTGATTGATATCAGTATCGGTTGAACCTTGATTGATATCAGTATCGGTTGAACCTTGATTGATATCAGTATCGGTTGAACCTTGATTGATATCAGTATCGGTTGAACCTTGATTGATATCAGTATCGGTTGAACCTTGATTGATATCAGTATCGGTTGAATCTTGATTGATATCAGTCAGAAGGGTTTGTACAAACATGGAAAACAGGAAACATTATGGAAAATCATTTTAAGTCAAAAACTCAGGGAAGAATGTAAAAATGTACTCAAGGAAATTTAACAAAAGTAGTCTGAAAAACGGGAAAATAACAGATAAATTGATTTTCGAAATCTTGTACGAACCCTGTCTTTATTGGACGAATCTTGACATCAGTATCTATATGATATCGACCAACAAAAGATATATTTTCAATAAATCCCAAAAATTAAAAGCTTTGTGTATTCTATTTCTATTCCTAAAAACTAAGAAATCAAAAACAGCGTATAATGAGGTTAAATAATTTTTATTCAACAAAATCATATTTGACATAAGATTTATAAACTTCTTACGTGATAGGTTAAAACAATTTTTTTTTTGTTTTTTTTTTTTTTTTTTTGTTTTTCGTTGGAAGGATTTATTAGCAATCAATATATATAAGCTTATATAAAATTAAACTCCCAATTTACAGATAGCTCTTAATCTTAGCTATGGTTAGTTAATTACATACATGTTTGAAAAAATTCAAATTAACAACTTAAATATTTGGAACAGTTAGCATAGTAGCTTCCTAAATTTAGTTAATCTGATAACTAAGATAAATTTTCTTTTTTATCCCAATAATGATATCTATTAATTTTAGAAAAGCTTCATTAATTAATAATTCGTAAATGTAATAACTGGGGTTATTAAAAAAGTATTGGAAATGATTTCAAGTCATAACCATTAAAAATTTAAATAATTAACTAATTAGAAATCTATCTACAATCTAACAAAAAAAAATATTGGTACCTTGTTAAAAAGATTTGCAAATTAATGAAATTATTGAATTAAAATTATTAAATAGATAAAAAGAGTAACGCGTTATTTTTAATCGCTTAAGAATGATAAAATATGTGGGAAGAATAAAGATTTCTCATTGCGATTCGAGTTTAATTTGATTTTCAAACTGGTAAAAATGATAGAATACCTGCAACCAATCAAGGTGATCTTGAAACTCTGCATATACATTTTTTATTACTATGAAAATGTTATTAGGCTTAGCATCTTTGTTAATGTTAATTAACCGTAATTTAACGAGGAATCTTTGGTACCAGAGTTTTAATATTGATTTATGTATATTTTAACACTCTTAATCAATTAAATTATCTTCATTATCCCTTTAAAGAATTTTTTAGTTGCCTTTATTTAAATTTTGCAAACTTCCAATCATTTTATTGGAAAAAAGCTGCTTGTTTTAGAAAAATATCTAATAATCTACAGTTTTTAAAGAGTTTTAATTTATAGTGCGAATATTGTTTTGAACTTTTCAAATGAAGCCGAAATAATTTGGGACAAGGATAAAATTAAGTCTGGCCTTAATATAAAATATTATAATTATATACATTATAGTATTATCTTTAAATTATCAATACCGATATTGGAAAAATAATTGATAACAAATGTAAAAAAACGTGCTAGCTTATCTAACTATTTTACACTAATAAAAATTCTTAAAGAGAGAATGAAGCCCAACTACAAGTATTTGATGTCGCTGATCATTTAAATAGGTTTAATTCACTAGTAAATATAAATTCAAACTAATATTAAGCTAGAAATCCATTTTTAACTTAATCGGAAAAGGCTTAATAAGGATCCATAGAGTTATGATACCTCATTAATAACGAGTCTCATGGCAAATCACTCGCGTTTATTCAGACAGTAAAACCTTTCAAACTAGGTTTTAAAGGGACTATCTACAATTTGGAAGTCATCTAACCTGGCGTTGACTGTACAAATTGTTATGGCTAATGCTGTCTCGATCCTAAGCAAAAAAAAAAAAAAAAAAAAGGCTCTAAAATGGCAAATTACTTATTGGTCCAAGACTAATGACCATAAATTTCTACAGATCCTTGTTAAGCCTACTTTCAGAGTAAGTTAAAAAAATTTTACTTTAATGGTGGATTACGATTACGCCTAGGAATCGATTGAAAATCACTTGCATTCTTCCTTTAACTATTTTACATTAACATTCTTAAAACTATAAGAAAGCAAATAATAATTAACCCCCAAAAACATTTATCACATAATAATTTGATAATTATTAAGAACAGTATCGAGTTAATAACAAAGTAATAGAATTATCTAATTTAATTAAACAAAAAAATATTTAAAAAATAGTAGTCATTAATAAAAAAGTCACTTGTTTAAAAAAAAAACCCCAAAATAAAAACTCCTGAGAACTTACATAGGCCTCTTTAATCTTTATACAAAAAACTTGATCCAAGTTTTTTTTTCAACTTTTTTTTTCATGACTAGGCCTATCACATTTTCAAAAATTACTTCATTTTTTCCTCGATTATTATAAATACAAATACAATCGAGCTCTTGTTCGTATTTCAGTTTAGTTTATAATTTATTTATCCCATAAAGAAAGGCATTATTTCTAGCTTTTTTTCTCCTTTATTATCTAGGTCCTGTTAATAGGCTGTTTTTGCATCAAGCATAAAAAATATTTCGAGTAATTGATCTTTTTTTAACGTAAATTTAGTTATTTTTAATTAATGATGGAATTAGATTAATATTGGAAGTTTTGGTTTCAAAGCAGTTGAGCTTCTATTTTTCTCTACTCGGTGGATAAAGTTTTTTGATTATAATCGCCGAAAGTACAAATTAAGGATCATAAAAGATAAATACGCTTTAAATTATGAATTAAAGGGATAATGAAGACGCTATTTTTATCAATTAACGTTTTTAAAAGTCACCGAAGGTTTGAAGTTAGGCTTAGAAACTTTTTATATCCATTTTTAAACTTATTAAAATTTGAATACAAATGTTCGAAAAATCAAGATTGACGTCCGTGAAATATTTTAGCCACCATGTTTTAACTTTTAATCAATATAAAATTGGAGATATGATCTACTTAAACCTTTGGTGAGTTTTAAGTTTTTATATTTTAACGCTACCAATCAATAAAAATAATTTTACTCATCGTCATTACCCCTTTAAATCAAGAAATGTTGTTTAAATGCGCTGCAATTTGGGTAATTATAATAATTAACCAAATAAATAAAGACCAAATCTTTGACAATTATAGAGCCACTTAAATTTTTAAGTTATTTTTAACAGTTTAATTTTATTACAAAATTAAATGATATAATTTCTTGTTAAAATTATATTTATCCTTTGATACTAATTTCATTTTGACAATTGATTTAACCTAGGGCTATTAACAATGGACACCTATCTTTATTGATACAGAAGAACCTGTTGTTCATAAGCATCCTCTAACGGCAACAGCAAAAATTGGAAGAAACAAAATGTGCGTGTCTGCCTCTTTATTCATAGCAGCCACTCAAGAGATTTTTTTGTTACTTCCTACATTTGCCACTGTTTGCCATTAGAGGGCGCTTATGAACGCCATATTTTATATTTATTAAGATAGATATCCATTTTTAATTGTCCTAAATTTAATTTAAACGAATTAATCCCATCACTAATTTAAAAAAAAAAAAGTTTTAAACACGAGTGGTTTTTTTGGTTATAATTATTATTATTCGTAACTTTGCTTATTTTTTTGCTAATTTGATTGAAATATTTCTTAGTTTAAGATATATTTAATAGAGAGGAAGAGAGCTTTTTGTACAGTTTAGGGGCAATTAACATGCTCAGTTTATCACAGTCAGGTTCCATCTGTAAATATTATAATCAAAATTAAATCGTTCTTTTTGTAGTTTTTTTTTTTGTTTTTTGAAACGTACGTGCCTTAATCGTATACCGTTTCTTTATATTTACAAAAAACTGAAGAAGGAATTGTCCATTCTTCGTTACATTCCCTTCAGAAAAATACGAAAAAATTATAATTTACATTTTTTTTTTTGTATTTTATATTACAATCTCTGTTACGAAGTCTTATTTTACAAATCACGCAACAAAATAACCTTGGCTTTTAAACTTTTTGTGGCTGCGGTAAACCGTAAAATGTTCGTTAAGCCCCTAAAGTTTTTGTCAGCTGGTTTTTCTTATAATATTAATACAATATATCGATTACGTAAAACTTATACATATTTATCTTTAAATGCTTTTTGACAATATGTATTTTTCCTATGAAAATATGCTCCATAAATATAAGTTTGTTTTAAAACAGTTTTTTTCTTTTACATTCTGCTATACATTAATTATAACTAATTTACAAAATAATTTGCAAATTGTTAAAATTTAGGAAATTACTATAAGTACCATTACGAAGATTTACATGGTTATACTTTTTATATTCCGACTATTATATAAGGCTAAATGATTAGAGATGTGAAATTAGTAATTAACCTATCCAATTTACGAGTAAATTAGATAATTTTTTAATACCGATAAAACAATTGAAAGCTTAAGAATAAATCAATAATTGATAATTTAACTGTAATTCAATAATATCCACAAGAAATTGATACTGTAATGGGCAATTTAACTAAAATTGGTAACATATCCTGGTGATGGGCAACTTAACTATAATTGGTAATTACGTTTAATTGGGGATTTAAAATAGTACAATGCTATATTGAAAAATTGGCAATTTGCAAATTACCAACTCACATCTCTATAAATGATAAACCTTAAAATAATGCACCAAAAACTGTGTTTTAATAACATGTCGTTATCTATTCTACTAGTTTAGGAAAAATATTTTGAATTATTTTTTTATCGTAAATGGAGTAACATTTTTACCATGCCATTTTTTTATTTGAATATTTTTAATTAAATTTAAATATCTTTCGATGAAAAGATACTTTAAGATCAAAGAGGTTTGTTGGGGTTTTCAATTTTTAATCCATCATTTACAATTTGAACTGCGGGGGTCGTAAACTGCTCAACAGTCGACAGTCTTCTCTTCAGCAACCTTTCTTTATTTTAATGGCGTAATCCTTTCTATTTCTACAGATCATTCAGACCACCATTGGGATCGCCAGCGGCCACTTTATCCAATACTTGATTGACAAACTCCGCAGTGTTTCCAGCCACTGGCACGTAAGCTATAAACAAATAGTTTTTGAGTAGTTATAAATTATAGAACCTACAAAAATTACTCATGCACAATAGTGGAAATTTACTTTTTCCAGCCAACAATTTGTTAAGAACATCTTGGAAATGAGAGGACTTCAAATCCTGTTTGTTATCTCGCAAATTATCCAAACTGAGCAATTCTCGTAGCATTTGACGAACTTCGGGGATCAAAGTGACCATAGTTTCTAGGAAAAATTATTTTATTAAAACAATGATTGGACAAAGGACAGCGGGTAACTTACTGTGCTCTTTCTGTAGGCCATAGAGCTTGAGTTTATTAGCCTCGTGCTGGGCTTTCTTTTTCAGGCGACAAGCCCTCGATGCCAGTTTGTTCTTTTCCTTCCTCGACTTTGGTCTGGCATTGAAAGGAACGTCGTTAACCGGTGTCAAATCGTTTATCATATCATTCAAAGAGCTCAGCTCTAGACCAATATTGTGAAGTTTGCGAGGACAAGGTGTTAGATCATTTCCATCACCCCTTCGAGCTTTTCCAGCGTGTTTTACACCTTCTAAACTACATTCGGGACTAAAAACAGGGTCAAGAGCATCGTCTAAAATGTGAGGATCCAAAGCATTTCCAGGCAAAACTTGACTAGGAATGCAAACTTTAGGACCTTAGGTGAAATAATGATATGGTTATATATTTTAGTTTTGATAGTCTTTCGGAAAGGAGTGGGAGTACCTTTAGATTGAATATTATACTGCCAAAAGTATCTCTTTTTCCTTCCAGAAGATTTTGACTTGCTCGATTTGGATACTACACCAGAGGTAGTTGGTCTGTTTAGATCAGAGCTTGAGGATTTACTTCTGCTTTTGGATGAATGACCAATGTAAGAATCTGCGAAGCAAAAATAATAATTTTACATCATAAAGTATTAATTCTTTCAAAAACCGAATAACTCTAACCTTCATCGGAAGAGCCTTCGGCCTCAGAATCGTCATCATCGTCATCTTCTTCAGCCTGACTACCAAATCCTTCGTCATTTGATAAGGAAGACAAAGATGATATGCTGGAAATAGAGAGGCCAGACCTCTGACGTTCTCGACCAGCCAATCTAGCAGCCACAATATGCGCCGGAGCCAATGTAGGTATCCTATTCATTAGTTGCACTTTTTTTACCGGTGTCATATTGGGATTAGCATTATCTTCCATCTCAACTTTTATCTTGGGTATTTTCAGTACTTTTTCAGGAGTTAGGCATTCTGGTTTATCTGGCTCAGCTTTAACGGGTTTATTTACCAAAATGCCAACTGGCATTTTCACATCAGCTACCGAAACATGCTCCAGATTATTGGGAGACATCGAATTTGACACGGTGCATTTAACTTTTCCAGCATCCGATTGGGCATTGTTACATTGATTAAAATCTTTAGCTAAATCATAACCAAATTCAAGGTCAAAGAAAGGATCATCGTTGGAGTTCAATTCGGCCAATGTAGGTCCTTGAACCAAATCCGATTCGTCGACTTGATAGACTTCTTCTAGCTTCAAACCGTCAATATCCATGGGTGCTCCCCAACTTTGAAAGCCATGAATGCCTGGTTCTTCGCACGGTAATTTGTCAGTTATATCCTTAAACATTTCGTTGCTTCCTCCAAATTGGTTAAGAGATTCATTCATTACTGTCCCATCAATGTCGAACAAATTTTTATCGAAAGCAATAGGAGAATCAAATCTTATTTCCTCGAGAGTAGGTTCCACTGTAGAGAAATCTCCTCCATTCCCAATTGTCGCGGAACCTCCACCCACCGCGTACAAGTCACTTGATGGCTGAAAGCCTCCATTATTAGGGTATAATTCCCGAGATTGTTCCAAAAAATCCAAGTTGATTTCGCGATTCATCCATTGATCCATAAGGGAAGAGCTCGTTATAGTAGATTCGCAACCCGGTGGTCTTCCCTGATGATTTCCAAGCTCAACCATTGTAATGTATCTAAATTTATGGAAACATAAGCTTGTAATGGTTGTCAACCCATTGTTCAATGTTATGTAACAAAGTCTGGTTGGTTTAATAAAAGACCAATGTGCCAATTTTATTGTTACAGTTGATCATAATCTATGCCAGATGACTCATCATTTATTTTCTAGTGACTCTAGCGCGATAATAGATTATCGAAAATCTAATGTGATCTTTGTTAGTAAACAAAGGGTTTTCAAGGACTCTTCCAAGAGGAAGCCAAGGACTTTGGGCAAAGGCCTAAAACTACCATATTTTTAAATATAATCTTCTACTTACGTCTAAAAACGTTTGCAATCCCAGTACTTGGTAATATTTTGCTTATTTAGCCCAGATAAATCGTCTTACTTTAGTTAATTGTCGTTTAAATCTTAAAGAGTTAAGAAAAAGATAACAAGGGCTTCGCGCAGCTTTTTCTAGAAAGAAAGTGATGTTTTTCTTGTGACTTGTGTTTTGTTTTGGTATACTTCCTTTTCGTCACATGATTTCTAACGTGCGCCAATAGCGAGGCGAAACCACGCCTTTGCGGGCATCACATGGCTCGTGGAGCGAATGGTCCCGTACCCAAAAATGCGAACGATTGCGTCATGTTTATGTGCATTTGGAAAGCACGTGAAAGAACTCCCCTTAACCCCTCTCTCTTTCCATTATGAAATTTGAAACACGCGTCCTTCCCCTTTATTTCTCTTCGTTTCCCCGTGTCGACCCCCTTTATATAAAAATATAAGTCTATTTCGACGCCATCTAGCGAATTCGTTTTGAAACGAACAAACAAAAGAAAATTTCGGTAGGCTTTAAAACATGTAAAGACAGTTGGCCAAAAGTAGGCCTAGTTAGGCGCGACGAGATGGTGGCTTGATTGGCAAAAAGGTTTGTCTTTTGATTTTCTTTTAATTTTGCCGGTGGTGTCACGAGTTTTCGTAATCCACCGGGACCACGTTTTTGATCGTAACGTCGGTAGCGGGTTTTAGCGGCGCTGATGCGGTCAGATAGCCATAACGTTTGCATTCTCTGTCATTATTCCTTTGCTGCGTAAAATCAATCAATTCTTTTTTAGCTCTTAACGAGGCTCTTCTCCGCGTAATGGTGCGAGGCTTAATCAAAACCCGGTAGGCTTCCGATTGGGAGAGCGCTCCTTTTTGACAGGTTTCGTAGTATTAGGCCTGGGTGTGCGTGTGTTCTTTTTTTTTTTAGGCCAAAAGCACGGCGGGGTGGCTCGTGGATAGGCTTAGTAGACGAAAATTTGATCGCGTTTCGCGGGAAGCGCAAGGGAAGGACTTTCGCTATGGAAAAGTTTAACGGCCTATACCATAGGTGTATTTTGAAATGAGCGTAGGCTTTCGGGTAGGTCTGTCTTTAAAAATGGCTTCCCGGTTCATTAGCGTCGACAAGACGCCAAATCCAAATTTCGAGTTACGGGAAAAAAACAAATTATAGTCGGAAAATAGTCTAAGGAGCAGACGATACGATACTATTTTTTCTACAATGTTCGATTTTTGTTATTTTCGTTATCTCCGTATTTTTCCCGATCGCGATTACGTTGCCGCGGCTAAATGACCTAAATTTAGGAATATGTTTTGAAAAAACGTACGCGTTATAAAAGCCGTGGCAGCGTTTTTGCCCTATTAGGCCGCGCTCCAAAGGTCATTCACCCCTCCAGTCGGCATGCCTACTTGTTTGTTGGCTTCTCGAGATCATTAATAGATCTAGTAGACCTATAAAACTGCTTAAGAAATCTACGCGTCTAATCCACGTGGCTGATGCTGAAGGCCCTTTTATATATTTTTTCGGGAGGGCAAAAATTCCTTTACCTAAAAAAAGTTGTTGCTCTGTTTTTCGCTCTACGCGGCCAGAGTGCTCAAAGGGAAGCTAGATTTTTAAATGTAAACAAGCACTGACCCTTTTCAGATGGAACCAATTTTTGGTTCCTCGATTTAATCAATACCAATTGCGATAAATTAAATTTTTTTAATATGTCGTGTTTAGACGTGGGTTTAGACCTAAAAGTTTTGGAACGTCGTCCACTGTGCCTGTATGTATTTTTTATTTTTTTATTAGGCCTTGTTAATTTATGTTTTTTTTTTTGTTTTTTTTTTATGAAGTTTGGTTAGGCCTAATTTATTCAGCCCACCCTTGTTTTTTTTATTCGATTGTTTTTACTATGTGGCAATTAGGGCATTTGTGCGACGATTTACTAACATTGAAATTTACCCTTAATTATAAATATAAAATTAAGTTTTTAAAAATTATTATTTAAATATTTTAATTTCATAATGGATACTTTTATTTATTTTAAAAATTAAATTGAATTGGGCACAAATTTTTTTATCGTAATTTTATTAAATTAAGCATTTGATATTGTGGTTATATTCTTTGTACATGTATAAATAAAAATTGTTTCAGGAAAAAGAAATCAGCGATTGCCAATAGGCCTGCAGCGCGTACTTTTGATGATCCTACCAGTAGGCCTTCACAGACTACAAATAACACAGAAAGGCCTTACTGGTAATGCTTGTTTTATCATTATTTTGATTAGTATCCATAATTTACCTATTGAAGTTTATAAGCTAACTGGTGTTTCTCATTTATGGGTGTAGCATGGAGTGCCAGTACGTGGCGACCCAAAGAGGGGGCATAGCGCTGCTCTTTGAAGGTCACAGGTACAATAAAGTACGAGACGGAAAAGAAGGTACCGTCTATTGGAGGTGCGCCCGAGATCGGCAGTGTCCGGGCCGGGCAGTGACAGTCTTCAGTAGGATTAAAAAGGCCAACAATAAACACAATCATCCGCCGGACACGTGGAGGAACAGAGTCGATCAAGCCGTTTCGGATCTGAAACTACAGGGACAGGACGACGACGAAGAAGAAGAAGAGGAACTCCCCGGGGGACTCTCCGCCATCGAGGGAGCACCCGGCGGGGGACTCCCAGCATTTTTCTCGGAAACCATCAAGTACCTGTCGGCCAGCGGGCCCCAGATTGCAGCCTTTGCTTCTGTCATCCCGTCGCTGCCCAACTTAAAAGCCTCCCTCTGCAGGTCGCGAAACCGGACCCTGAATCCGGGGGGACTCTCGCTGCCTTACGGTGGTGGTGACTTCCGTCCAAACGATCGGTGGCTACAGTTGCAGAGTAAGTTCATTTACCCTTTATTATTCATTTTGCATGGCATTAGAAAGTGTCATTGTAATCTTTCTTAAAGAGAGTGGTCTGAGAACTAAAGTTTTTGTTAATTGGAAAGCCCTATTAAAATATACTATGTTCAAAAACTTATCCAAGACCACTTTCTATAATTCAGGATTTCCTGAAGTTTCTCTCTTTAAAACTTGATAAATATGCGTGCTTTTGCGTATTTTTGTTTGTTTTATTTGGGAAAAACAATGTTTTACAATTTTACTCTAAGCCTTATGGTTTATAAAAATGTGATTTGACATTTAAAATTAAAATCCTGTATATTCGCCATTATGTTACCCTAAGAATCAGGGGTTATTACTTCTAGGACAGGCTTTAGTGACTTCATGTAGTTAATGTAATTTAGTGCAGTCAAAGCCAAATGCTTGTACACCAATTATGTAATAAGAATCTCAAACAAAAATTTCTAATATAAATGGGCGGGTGTAATGAGGGAAAGACTAATGCAGTAAATCAAGGAGCGCGCGCACTAAAGGGCAATGATCTCTTTTTCCTCTCTATTGGTTGTTTATCAGAAAAACGTGTTTTGTAGCATTTTACAAACTGGACCTGAAACGTTTATTGCCGGTTTTTAATCAAAGATTCTCCACCCGAATAATAAAAAATTAAAACCTTTACCTAGGGATCAAAAAAGTTATTTAAATCATCCTTAAATTTAATTAAAATCGATTAAAAAAATTTTCCTAATTTTTGCCCTGAATAGCGGAAGTTTAAAAAACCTTGAAAAAACCTTTGTTAGGCCCTGGGGGCATTATAGGATAAAAATAAGAGGGGGGGGGTGGAATCCAGTGAGGAAATGTTACAAGGCCGAGTGGGTCCCATTTTGGGCCATTTTGAGGGGCGGGGGTGTCCGGCCCGTCCCATTTTTCGCGGCTTCAAAGGGGTGTAAAGAATTCGGGAACCTATCATAAGCGCGCTTTAGCTTTGATCTTCACTACGGTAGGCAAAGCCCGGCGATTTTGGCGCGAAATCGTCGGTGTAGGTGCGTTGCCAGCTGCTGCGTGATGTACAAGGGCGCTTTCCTCCCCCTCTGCTCTTCTCCTTGGCCTCGGCCGCCGCTAGGATGAAAGCCCTCGCCGCCTTGTACCGTTAGAATCTTCAGGGCCGTCGGAAACGGTTACTAAGAGAAGAATCCTATATTGATTAGGCTTGCACCGGCCTACGAATTTAATTATAAAGTACAAAGGCGCCTATCGCGGCGGTCCACCACGGTTTTTAAATTCCCCTGTTGTCTATTTTTGAAAAATGTTGAAAGAAGTTAGTTTTATTACTTCATTTTCCCGGTTTTTCAAGAAATACAATCGATGGTTATAACGTTTGCTATAATCTATAACATGTTGAGGTTAAATATCTAGTCATTGTTAACTTATTACTTCAAAACTATAACAAAAGAAAGTCTATGCATCAAACTATTATCGAAATATTTAAAATTTTAAAAAGGTACGTGTGAAATTGTTAATTAATCCTAAGTATCTTGTTCAAGGCACCAGTAGGCTTAAAATAAACTTAGTGAAAGTCTTATAAAGTTGCCTTTAAGTTTTGACTTTTGGTCCTAAGTCCCGTTTTTTCCTATATTTTGCTATAAACTTTGAAAGGGTAATTGTGGTTTGCATGTGCACCAAAATTAACTATAATAGAAGTGACCTTTAGATAAGGTTATATGATGGGTGGCCTAACATTGCCCGTATCTACTTACTCAGGTGACTCAACGGGGCCATCGACTTCGGAACCTTTGGACATGGCATTGAGGGCAGGAACAAGTAGCTCTGGAATGCTTCTCAAACGTCTTAGAGCCTTAATGCGGACTTGCAGCTATGTCAATGAAGCTTTACAAGTAAAAACCTCTTTTCGAAAAAAGTCTGCCTCATTACTGGACTTTTTTTGCTTAGGCGTTATCTTTCAATCTTTTTTGTATAAATTATTATTTTGTCAATATTGTTATTCATTCTCATTTTGGTATTAAGCGTTACTAACTCGCATGAATTAAGTAGATAAAGACAGACACGAGACAAATCTGATGGACTGTTTGCGGAAATACAGACAACGTAACTGTGTTTGGGACCAACTTTTTTGTTTTATTATTTAGTTACTGTGGTTATTTTTTATTTGTAATTTCATCTTTGCCGCAGCGTAAATTTTAAGGGGCAAAATAGACCCGTGGTGTTTTTGAGCTTGGTGAAATTGGCTTTTCTTTCGGGTGCATAGGTGTTAAGAAGAAAACATGGTGTTGCGGTCTATATTGCTTCTATATATTTTCATATTCAAAATGATACATTCGAGTTACCTACAAGCTTCTTTACGACGCGCAGGCATACATTGTCCCTTCTGGGGATGCTCATCAGAGTGAATACCTGGCACCCTGCGACCAACGTAGAGCGTACCTGACTGGCTTTACCGGTAGTTCTGGTACAGCTGTAGTGACGGAGGACCAAGCTGCCCTATGGACGGATGGCAGATATTTTATAGAAGCTGAAAGGCAATTGGACCACAATTGGCACATAATGAAAGATGGCGAGTAACCTTCTATTTATCCAGAGGGAGATATATTTTGTAAAAGTCAATTTTAATTATCAAAAATAAACTATAGGGTTACCGGGGACTCTAACTCAAGGAGAATGGTTGTCAAAAGTTTTACCTAGTGGTAGCCGAGTAGGAGTTGATCCAATGATGATATCATATGGTTAGTTCTATTTCTTTAATGGTATGAAACAATTTCCATTAGCACCTCAAAATGGTTCAAAATGAGTATAAGGGATGCGCAACTTGAAATAAAGTGCTCCCTGGCTACTTTTTGTGTATGTATAGTGGCCTGGGTTCAATAACATTTCACATTGTCAATCCCTTTAAAATTAATTTGAAGTTTATAACTTTAGTAATCTTTCACCTTTTTTTGCGATAGAAATGTGGAAACCAATGTCGGAACAGCTGGAACAATCGGGTCATATATTGGTGGGTGTGGGAACAAATCTCATTGATCTCATTTGGGATGATCGGCCGGCTCCTCCTAATCGTCCTCTCGAGCCCTTGCCCGTCGTTTATACTGGTAAACCTTGGCAGGAAAAGATATTAGAAGTTCGGAGAGAGATGCAGCTGAAAGAAGCTCAGGCATTGGTCATTACTGCCTTAGACGAAGTGGCTTGGTTGTTCAACTTGCGCGGCTCAGATATAAATTACAATCCCGTTTTCTTTTCTTACGCTGTTGTAACAATGGACAATGTCTAGTAAGCTTAATCAAATCTTTTTATCTTAGACTAGGATTTAGAGCTAGCTTTTTTTATTTTGACTTCGAAGCCTCTTCCTCGATGAAGCCAAAGCTACCCCTTCCGTTCAGCGACATTTGCAGGATGCATCTTCAGTGTCCTCGGCGTGCGCTCACGCCTCTCCTCCCGTCCTGTCAGTGCAGCTACACCCTTATCATCAAATTCGAGAGTTTCTCGAATGCCTCGTTAGACAGCTCAATGGAAGAATATGGGTACAAATTAGTTGGGTTTTTTCTTTTGATGCAAAGTTATAGCCTTTTCTTTCTTTCTATAGATTAGTAATCAATCCAGTTATGGCCTTGTTAGTCTCGTACCTCAGCATCGCCGTATAGATAGTTCAACTCCGGTGATGTTAAAAAAAGCCATAAAGAACGATGTAGAAATTGAATGTATGCGTCACGCTCACATTAAAGACGCTGTGGCGCTTTGCGACTTTTTCGCTTGGTTAGAAGAGAGTGTTCCCAGGGGCCAGGTCACTGAAATGAGTGCCGTTGCCAAATTAGACGAGATGAGGAGGTAATTATTATCGATCTAAATTATTCTTTGGTCAACTTACAGATTAATGTTCTTTGTGCTTAGACAACAAGAAGATTACGTCGGTCCAAGTTTCGAAACAATCTCGGCTTCCGGGCCCAACGGAGCCATAATCCATTATCGACCAACCAAAGAAACCGATAGGCCAATCACAACAACGGAACTCTACCTCTGTGACTCTGGAGCTCAGTTCAGGGATGGAACAACGGACGTAACGAGAACGTGGCATTTCGGAGCCCCAACCCAATACGAAAAGGTTTTGATTCACCAATTCAATGTTTTTTGGTGATAATAGCGAATTTTCTCTTTTTTTTCTAGGAGTGTTTTACGAGAGTTCTAAAAGGCCATATTGCAGTTTCTAGCGCTGTCTTCCCAAAACTAGTTAAAGGACAAATGTTAGATACGCTAGCGAGGAAAGCTCTGTGGGATGTTGGCCTTGACTATCTTCACGGAACGGGACACGGTGTTGGGGTGTATTTAAATGTCCATGAAGGTAAGTGGTATTAGATTTGCTTTAAAGGGATGCTAGACTATGATAAAAAGTTATTTTTGATTTGGACTAAAAAAAGGTTTCAAGGTAATTTACAGTTATTTTTCAAAGTGACGAACTTGACTTGCTAAGCTTAAATCCATTTCAAAGGAAAATTATTTAGCAATGTGAGTTGCTAGTGGCTGTGAAATATCATGCAAAAATGTTGTTTGAGCCAATTTTACTCTAAAGCACTCTCTATTTCTATCAAACATCTGTTGGTTCACTCGCCATTCAAAGACTTAACTATCATTGGCATTAGCAATTGAGTCTTTTTTTAAATAAATCGGAGGTTCTTCAAACCTAATTTCGCAACTTTTCATAATTACCATTAATTTTTATAAAGCAGAGTTCGGCAAAAGATTCGGTTTTATCTAGTTCTTAGCAAACTATTGACCCTTAATTGACTCAAATGACCTATAGAAAGTGTTGTGTAAAATTGTTCTACGCACATTTTAAGTCTTCATCGAATCTAGTTTAAGTATCTATTTTAAATGTTTAATCAGCTATTATCTATTGATAAGCTTTGTACAATTAATTACTGTTTAGGTCCAACGGGAATAAATTGGCGAACGTATCCTGATGATCCTGGAATTCAGGAGGGCATGATTTTATCTGACGGTAGGTTTGATTTCTTTAGATATTGACTCATTGTTTTCTAATAAATTGCCTAAATTGTATTATTCATTTAATAAGAGCCTGGTTATTACGAAGAGGGTCATTTTGGTATTCGAGTAGAAAATCTAGTTTTAGTAAAGAAAGCCGAGACAAAGGTAACCAAAACATTTAAGATTCTTTTTTTGATAATCCTGAGTTGGTTGTGAAACTTTGGGATGGTTTATGTAAGTGTTAATATTTCAGTTCTGAGCTTCATATGAAAAATGTAGTGAATACGGGTTAAATAATAGTTAACTTTTAACTAGCAAAACTGGCTTACAATTTAAATGTACCATAAAGTAATGAAACCCACCATATGCAGGGTGACCACATTTCCTATATTTTCACCTCCTTCCTATTTTCTACTACAATTTAATGGCAATTCCTATAATCTCCTATATTTCTACTCAAACTCTCTAGTTAAGGGTAAAGTTATAAATCATACTGTCAGCTGTGGCTGTATAAGATTATTTAACTGTACATTTTCCAGTTAAAATAGTCTGTAAAATTCCATACTATTTAAGCAATTGGATCGTATTAATACCATGTTTAAACCAGTGGCGAGAGTTGTGATGCAATAATAAACATGCTTCCTACTTTTATTTTCCTATTTTATCATATATTTTCCACTTATTTCTTCCTATTTTATCCTATATTTTACATAAAATTCTATATTTTCCTATATTTTATTTTCCTATATTTCGCAAAGAAATTTCCTTTATAGGATTTTCAAATTTTCGGTGGTCACCCTGCATATGTTCATAACTTATGATGCTTGTAGTTTTAGAGATGACCCCTACGACGAACCATTAACACTATCAACTAGTATCAAAAACAGTCAAAACTAAATTTTGTAGAGCTGGAAAGGGGGTGGCAAACCATTATGGGAGGTTTTTATAGATTTTAGTAATCAGTCCCGTAACCTTTCTCTATAAAAAACTTTTCCGTCTTTAGCAACTGCATAAAACTTTAGAAATAAAAATGGTTACATTACTTTAGCTTTTTTATTGCTAGAATTTTAACCCTAGTTAAAGAAATTAAGGCAAATTGTGGTGATCCATCGTTGATACGTTTCTTATGGACTTCATTTAATTTAGTTTAGCTACAGTTACTGTAACAATCATAGGTTTGACTTGTCCTGCGCATGCTTGTTTTTATTATCTATCTAACCTTTTAAATGGCATTCCAAGTCTTAATTGACGTTTTATCTCGCATACAACGAAAACAATCAACAGTACAATTTCAAGGATCGTGGCTACTTAACCTTTGAACCGCTAACACTAGTACCGATTCAGCGTAAGCTGCTCGTTCCTAGCATGATGACGGCTCAGGAGTTACGGTGGCTTGACAATTACCACCAAATGTGCCGAGATATAGTTGGAAAAGCTTTGGAGGACCAAGGGAGACACGGAGCCTTACAGTGGCTGCTGAGAGAAACTCAACCTTTGGGTTAAATTATTTCTTTTAAATTAAATTAAGAAAAAAAGAGAAATATTCATATTTACCCCTTTTTGAAGAGAGTATTTGTCAAGAACTTTTTATTTAAATCAAAAAAACTCCCACCCCTTTTTTTGGGCCATGCCCCATAAGGCCGTAATCCCTAATTGTCCCCCTATAGTTTACAAAATGGGGGAAAACCCTGGAAATAATTTTATTGGCTCTTTACTTCGGACGTTTTTAATATCAAACTGCCCCTCCCTTAATCCCATTGTTATAAACCCAATTTATTAAGAGGCGATTAGCGTAAAAGTTTTAAAAACGTCAAAAAAAATGGTGCGATAATACAAGAAATAGTTCTATCGTTGTTAGTTCATCCTGTAAAACTTTGTTATTTGTTTTTAAAAAGAAAAACGCGCGAAAAGAAAAAAAGCGATTATTTTAAACCCTAAAAATGGGGTATAAAAGTCGTAACAGTGGTTTATTAATATTTATATTATAATATAATAATAAACCTAGCACTTTTTGAGCGAGAGAGAGAGAAAGAGATTATAGAGTATTTGTGAAATATTCTTGGAGTTTTATGAGAATGAAATGATAAAAAGATTACACACTCGAGGCACTTTTACAAAAGTATTTGTACCATATATTTAAAATATAGAATTGGGTTTATAAAAAATGAAAATCTACGAGAAAAATAGAAAAGGAATCCCATTTTTAACGCCGAGACCGAATATAGTAGAAAGATGATAACCCGCGTTAAAAAAAAAACCAAAGTCGGTGACAAATATATTTGGCGGGGATAAAAATTGTTTCACGATGAATGGATAAAACAAAATGAAAATTAATTAATAGAACGTAAAAAAAATACATAAAAAATTTGCCATTGGTTGTTTCTAGTCCTCAGTACAAAAAAACAACTTTTTGAGATATAAAAAGTTTTTTCGCTGCATGATAATTGATGAAAACGATGTTGAGAGGTGGAAATTATTTCATTTTTGCCTTTTTCCCTCTCTAATTATATATTTATATATATATATTATTGAATAATAATAATAATAATGTATGAAAAAAAAGAAAATGTGGATAAAACGAATTTTATCCCCCGCCCCGATGGGTATAAGATAAAAAAGTAAATTAAACGTAATGAATTTGATAATTTAATTTCCTTTCTATCGGGTTAAAGTTTCAAGATAGAAAGAAAAAAAAAAAACTAAAAAATTACAAAAAAAAAATTGTGCTTGTCTGTCGAGGTTGAATTTGAAGTTTGTCAAAAAAAGTGGTAGTGTTTTAACGCCTTTAAACAAAAAACGTATAAAATTGAAAAAAATCCTCAATATTATATTATAAGAAAAATATTCCCCCCAAATTCTTCTCCATAAAAAAACCACGTACCCCTAAAAGGAAATTAAAACCCCCATAATAAGTAATAACCCTTATTAATGGCAAAGTAACGTATCAAAATGCTAAACGAAAAAAAATCGCTCCCTTTTTCATATATGATCACTGTATGAAAAACATTTTACGCCCACTCTCGCACCTCTACAATTCCTCGCAGAGATCCCTCTTCATCTTGGTAATAAAAGTTCGGAGTCGTATATTAAAATAGAAATATACCACCTCTATCCCCATTCTCATCACGCATTCGATGTTCTTTGTCTAATTTACAACATTATCGTTTAATTTATATTTTGTACTTCTATTTTAATCATTATTTTTCAACCAATATGTATATTTTTTAAATTGTCATAGACAATTTAACTATAATTATGATTTGACTATCGGGGCCTGGTTCCGTTATATTTTAAAAAATTATTTTAATCCCAGATTAATTTGCCAAAAACGATTGGAAAAAAATGAAAAAAACCAATTTTAAATATAGGAAAATTTATTTGCGAAGAGTAGATAGAATGTCAAAATTTACTTTTGGAACGTTAAAAATACTTCTTGCTTCTCTTTAGTCATATGTGACGTGGAAAATTATCAGCAAAAACATAAGGGGGAAGTTTTCTTCTTCTGGAAAAAAAAAAAAAAAAAAGGTTATGGATTAGCAGTTAAAAAAATCTAAAGTTAAAAAGATCACTGCACGAAACAGTTTTTTTTGTTATTCTTAGAGTTAAAAATCAACCCTGAAGAAGTGATATATGTTACGAAAAAAGAAAAATTTCATTTATTGGCATGTTTTTTACGCTTGAGGAAATTAGCGTAATCAGATTTATAAAAAAATTAACAATAATAGAGCTTTCGTTTTTTTTTATTTTTGTTGAGGGGAAATACGCAAAAATATTACCATCTTCCTGTTGCATTCCTTATCCATCTAGACACTAAAGCTTGACAGTGATTTATTTAAGTTTAAAAAGGTAAAGGCGAAAGCTTACGCCTTTCTACCTGGAACAAATTTAGGTATTTTTATTTAAAAATTATTTTAGCCTAGCCAGGAATTCATGTATAATTAATTATAGACTGAATATTTGTAACGCTTTAGTGACTGCGAATCTTAGTTCTTATCGGAGGGGTGTAGGAAGGAAGAAGAGTTTTATTTTCCTTAGGCGAAACCGGGCTGTAACCAGATCAATGAAATATGTTTACTTTCGCCATTTCCGTCAACAATGTCATCTTAAGAGAGCCAAAGTTTTTTTAGACTTTAAGGGGTGGAGATTTTTGGGCTATGAGTCGGGAGTAAATTAAAGGCAATATTCCTATATTTATATAAGAGTTCCTGGCCTAGGAAGGGATGATAAACCAGTGTTTTATTTTCCTGTGTCCCGAGATTTCTGCCGAGCCAACAACGTTAAAATAGACCAACTCTTCCGAATAGCTTCGCTAGATGGTTAGATAGAAAATTATTTAAGCGGGATTTATTTTTATTTTAAAAAAAGTTTATTTAGACAGCTGAGAAACTTAATGCTATAGGCTACTTAAACCAAGCCTCGCGTGACATGTTAAACTCCATAACTCTTGGCTCTGTTGAAGTTGTCTATTGTAAATCTAGTGAAACTTAAAGAAAATTAAACCTCAAAAGTATATAGATCAATTGTTATTTAAAGTTGAGGAACTAGACATTTAAGTTACTTTGGGTTTTTAATTGCATTAGCCTCAGCCGATCTCTCGTGATTTAATAATAAACGTGTGTCTAGATTGATAATGAATAATATAATCATCCCTTATATGAAATTAAAAACAAAGGTTTATGAAAAGGGGGGACCAGCTTTTTAATCTATTTATATATTTTATAAATCTTTGAGTTTTGTTCCCGTACGTTATTTCGAGACTTTCTTTTGTATTATATGGAATGAAAAAATCAAATTTATGGGACGTTTCCGAGTTAAAAACATAAATGTTGAATGAATTAATTATTAACCCCCAAAAAAATCCTTCGATTTATTTACGGGTGTATTCTTAAAAGGTAGTAGATGATGGTACTAATTTTGCGTTTTAGTTAAAAAACTATAAAATAGTTGCTTGAGACTGTTTGAAGCTATTATTATTGTAAAATATATTTAACCCTTAGAGAGAAATTACGATTATTAGATAGAAGAAAAAAAAAAAAAAAATGATAATTGAGGAAAAATTAAAGAAAAAAGGTTTTTAGGGAAAATTGAAGGTATTCGTTATGAAAGAGTAAGAGAATAATAAGAAAAAATTATAGCTTGTTGAGCTTTTTTTGTTTTTCTTTGAAAAACCAATTTTTAATTGGGTTAAGCTGTTTTAGGAAGAAAGAAAAGCTCTTGTTACGTTTAATTTTATGTATAATTTTTTTTGCGACACCTTTCTTTAATCTACGATACGATTATTTTATTGAAAAAAAAAAAAAAAAAATTGCCTATTCTAGTCTTGGCTTGCTCGTAAGCTAACTTTAAATCCCCCCAACCCATCCCTTCGTACCCCTCGCTTTTAAAACAAAAAAACGGTCCTCACACGTTCGAATTCCCCATTTCACCTCCCCATTACCTTAAAAATAAATCCTCCTTAATCTATATTGAAAAGAAAAAAAAATTAAAGTTTTTATATAAAAACAAAGTATAGAAAACTGGTGGCTAATGTTTGTGGTGGTTTAAACAAAAAAAAAATCCCTGTTTATAGTTGGTCCTGGGAAGGAAAAAAACAATTTTAAGACGTGGGAGTTTCATGTATAAAAAAATACAAATATATTTATAATTGTTTTTAAGAATAAGCCTCTTAAACAAAAAGTAATTTAAAAACTTTTTAGGTTTAAAACAAACAAACAAACATACAAACTATCTCTTTAACACCCCCTACTCCTTTTGTTTTATCGTGTAATTGTTTTATTTGTGGTGCCAATTTTAAGATGATGATGATGAAACCAAATTTAGATAACGGCGGTCACTGATATTAAGAAGGAAATCTATATAATCAATCGTGGTCTGTTTAAAAAGGTAGTCTCTAGAGTAGTAAAAGCTCAGTTCAAAGTTTTTTGAAGAAAACATAAACACAAAATTTAGTTGTTTTTAAAATAGTTTTAATTTAATTACGGTGCCAACGAATAATCAACGGAAGAATCTAAAAACAAACAAACAAAAAAGATCAAGCGGTTGACTTATCAATTACTAATTATTAACAAGTCAGTTGGTTACCATATTTTTGGCCGACATTTAAAAAATGAAAAAAATATAAAACCATATCATTGCGAGTATTAAAAAAAGTTTTTTTTTCACCAGCAATATATACTTCCATCTTAAATACAAAAAAAGGGCCAAAAACAATTTTAATTTTCTAAAAAATCTATCGGTTCTCGTATTTTACCTTATTTTTAATTTTAAACTAAATGTAAAAGCAGTTTGTTATACGTATACGACTCTTTTCAATTACTTGTCTGAGAAGAAAACAAACTTAAAACTATATTAAAACAAATCCGTCTAATTCTCGAACCCTACAAACAGGGTTTCGTTGAAGCAAAAATGTGACGCACAGCACACAAATGTGGGTTTTTTTCTACAAAAAATACAAATACATAAAATCCTTTATATTTTTATTTGATGACAAAATATTGAGAAGGGTTAGCTGTATAAAAATATTCTTGGTACTATCAATATCTACGTAGGTACGTACCTCTTCCCTCATGAAACGAGTTTTTTTAAAATCTACAAACTCGTAATGAGAAACAAAAATTTCCCGGAAAACTTAGAACTAATTAAATCAGCCAATATTTAAAATACCCTCTCTCGTAAATAAGGTATTTTTCAATACAAATCGGTAAAAAAAAACCAAACTATAATGCTAATTTCCAAGGCATTATCTTCTTATAACGATCATCCAGACCTATGCAGTTAAAAACGAAAATATATTAAAAAAAAACCCACAGAAATATAAAATAATATTTAGACATTAATTACAAAAGGTTTTTGCAAAGTTTCTGTCCTAAGGCGAAATTCTTCCACTATAAAAATAAAATTTATATATATAACGCTGCTGTACCTGATTAACATCGCATCAGAACCTTTCAAATATTTAAGTGTCAAAAACTAAAGATAAAAAAAGAGCGTT
Source organism: Odiellus spinosus (assembly GCA_963920705.1). Taxonomy (NCBI): domain Eukaryota; kingdom Metazoa; phylum Arthropoda; class Arachnida; order Opiliones; family Phalangiidae; genus Odiellus; species Odiellus spinosus. The sequence continues at coordinate 15,565,992 of OY987227.1, read as the reverse complement.
AACGATTGTAAATTTTAGCCCGCTTAGAAGTCAAAATAATGTCACGCGAGATTTATATTCCAAGATGGAAGCTCAAAAAATTCATTACGCTTCTATACTGTACTTTATTATAAACTATATACTATATAAATATGAAATAATAGAAATAATATAAATTATTTGTGTTCCAGAATTTTAAGACGGGTAAACATTATGAAAACTACTTTTTATTAAATATCTACAGTACAATATTTTATCAACTAATTTATATACAAGTCTTATTGTTATTTATGGACGATACTTTTTTTATTCGGGCAGAATGAATTTTTCGAATTATAAATCTCCGTGAATTTAAAGGTAGTAATACAAGAGGGGTTAAGTTGCGAAAAGTTACAGAATTAAAAATTTCGGGTAAAAAAAATGAGTGCATGATATCGTAATAAAATTCTGTTGGGTTTGTTTGAGTAAAATAATATAAACAAGGTATTTTAAATACTACGTTCAGGGACATATTTTCAGGAATAAATAAAGATTTTTAAAACCGCGTACGTGTGTGAAGGAAAGGCATTTTCTAAATATAAGTACAAAACAAACTTGGGCTTTTCGGTATAAAAGTTCATTTTTTCATAAACTATTAAATGGTAAAAGGGAGCAAACTAACTACTATAGCCTTTTTATAAGTGCCAAAAATGCACTTCATTTTTGTCTCCGAAAGCATTTTGGCGTGTTTCATAAACTACTGATAAAACTCCCCCAATCCAACTCACACCAGATAAAAATATTTTCGCTGCACTACCTCTTCATACAAAAAAATCTATAAAAAGTGGTCGCCTTTTAACAGAAGGTCTAACAGAAACTTTGCAAAAACCACGATTCCTCGCAATATTCATAAAAAACCATAATAACTTATAAAAACTCATACGTAACAAATAAAAAAACACCTAAACAAAATGTAAAACATTATTTTGTAACAAACATGGCTGCCTTCTCTTTCCATGCTTTATTTCTTATGACTACTCTATGGCCGGTGTAAAACATTATTTTGGATTGTCCAATAAATGTTGATCTAAAAAATCCACAGCTTTTGTAGTTTTTCCTACAACTTCCTATAACTTCATAGGGTTTTGTTATATATTACTAGAAAAATTGGTCATCGTTTTTTCACGTTCGAATTTGGCGGGAAAAAAATCGATCTCGGACCGAGATTTGATTGGTCCATTTTTTCTTAGATGTGCCGGGAATTTCAAACGACTGTTTTTGACGACTAGCCGAAAATTAAAGTTGGCCTATTTCCTTTGGTGAATTTTACAACTGAACTGCTTAATAATATGGATAACGAGCTAAGTTCAACTAATTATATGAATCAACTTCAGGCGACTGCAAACTTGAATAAGAAAAAGTTGGCAGAGAGTGAGATATATCCTTTTTAAGCCTAAAATGTTAAGCCTATCCATAAAATATATAATAAATATATGAAAATCTTATTGAATATTGTTTATATCCCTATATATTTGTTTCTAAAACTTCTTATTTGCTCTTTATTAGCCAAAAATAGTGTTGAAGAGCTCGATATAAGAATAAATGGCTCGAAAAATGAAATACAAAACTTGCAAAAACAATTATTCTTCCAGGTATATCAGCCGGTATTTTCTATTTGATACGTTGATATGGATAAATAGTTTTTTCTTCCTAAAATATAGACTGCCTCTTTGACAGGCTGCAAATTGATGATTAAGTTTAGTAAGAAGAAAATTACCAATTTACGAGATAAAAAAGCTATTTTGGACAATAAGATTGAAGAAACTAAAACAAATCTGGTATGGATTAATGAATGTGTCTCAAGGTTGTGTTACGGAAATTAATGTATTAATACACGTTTTAGGAAATTAATGAGCAAACCCTCAAGAACAATAGAGATGATTTGTCTTCAGAAGTTTTTATAATCTCCAAAGAAATTGTAGAAGGAAAAGTCAGTCCCCGGGAATTGAAGAGTGATTTTGAAAGCGAGATAAAAAGTTATTCATTTGAACTAAATCAATTGGAACAAGGTTTTTACTTTTTTTTTTAACTTCGTGTGTTGGCGTTAGTTATCACAGAAGTATGACCACTAATGCCAATAACCTTTTACTTAGATATTTTGAAAATAAAGCAAAATATAAAAGTGATTGATAAGAGAAATGATTCGATGATACAAGAACTTGGCCAAAGTGCTAAGGAGAAACTGAAAGACAAGAAAGAAGGTAGATTCAATGTTTGCAAAATTGGTGTGTTTAAATTAACCTGAAATATATTAATAATAGGATTGATAAAACAACTGCGAACTCTGAATATGAAGTTGGATAAATGTCTAATTTTAAAGGAACAATTAAACAACGCTCCCTCAGAGGACCCAGAATTTCTTAGGTAAAAAAAAAAAAAAAAAAAAAAATAGAAGAATAAGTTTTCTCATTTATAATTTTTAATTTATTAAATTGAAGATTGAAGTTAGAACTTCAAAATAAGAAGAATAAAGTAATATTTTGCATTCAACCATTAACTTTTAAATTATAAAATGATTTTAATTTGAATTTTTGAAGGTCAACAGAGATGCTTGCAGAGTGGACCCACCATTAATAGGTAGTTTGTAATTTCGATAATAACTGATGGCAAACCAATAAAATTTTTGTAGCTGTCACTCTAAAGTACGTTTTTTTAGGGAAGGGGATTCAAAAGTCTACCAAACTAGGGGGAAAAATTAGTAACAGAAAATTGAAGGAAATGTTTAAGCAAAGACGCATAGATGAATTTTGGTGTGTAACAAAGTAATAATTGACAACATCGAGAAACTTAAAAGAGTGGATGATATAAAATGATATTTTTATTGAATTCTCTTCAAAATAACACTTTGATATAAAAACAGCCGTTATAAAATTTATATCTTTTGGGAAGGGGGAGTTTTGACTAGAACACCTTGTACCATTTTATATAAAAAATTAAGTACATTCTCATAAACCATTGTTTCGAGACCAACAAATATCTCCTTTTCAACATATATATTGATTTTAAACTTCCAACTTTTATAAGTACATTCTCGTTCTTAAATACTACATTTGTTTCGTAAATGCTATATGTTATTTAAAAAAGCCTTTGCCAAGTTCAGTGTTAGTTATTAAAATATTTTTTTTTGCAAAGGCACTTTATAATTTTCATTTTTAACCTCTTATAATGTTTAATATATTACGAAATAAACCTTTTAATAGATTTTAATAAACCGTTTAATTGTTTTTTATAAGAAAGCACTTTTTTCAAATATCTTTATATAAAATATGTCGTATAAAAAACCCCTTAATACTTAAATTGATCCCTCTTTTATAGAAAATTTTTAATTTGTGACCATTGGCAGTTTTTTAAAAATGGGAAATTTATGTTTTCCGACGAATGACCTGAGCGTATTCGGAATCGTTAAACAAGAAATGAGCCGGTTGTTTATCAACTCTAACATTTTGATAAGGAGAAGAAGATTCGGCTGACTCTGGATTCTCTCCATTTGGCTCTGATAAAGATCGTAAAGAGGATTTTCGACTGGAAATGGAGTCTTTATTCCTCATTTTAACTTTGGCGTAAGTATGACCAGAATTATCATTTGGAATACTTGGACTCTTTAAAGGCTCGTCTTTTTTCTCAATTGCTTTGCAACGTCTAGATACAGTCACGCATTCGTAACCAGGATCATTTGAGTCTGATTCGTATGCGTCATCCACTTCTCTCCCCAAAGTTTTCCACGCATCAGATCGCTCTTCGGGGTAATCATAGACAAATTCAACTCCAGCAGCCAAAGAAGAGGATTTCTTTCTGCCTTTCATAGACCCGGGATCTTCATAAGTGTGCTCGGAATCAAGGGATGAATCGCTAGTTGTTGGTTTGGGTTGTTTTCGAGGTGGTTTGATCGCCGGAGGAAGAGGTTTTACCTTTGAGAAATCTTGGGAAGTGATTTTTTCGCGGGACAGCGACGTTGGAGAATCAGATTTCTTTGGTGAAGTTTGTCCAGAAGAGAAGAAGGCTTTATTTTCTTCGATGGGACTAGGATTCTCGCACCTGGAAGATTTGAGTAAATTGACGTGGGATGCGGTGCTTTGGAAAATAGCAGCTCCATCCTAAGATGAATAAAAATTAACTAATTATAGCGGAATAAAATAGAAGTACTGAAAACTATTTTATTGTAGTAAACACCTTGGTTTCAAAAATGAAGAGGCCTTCCCCGGACATACTCTTTCGGCCTGCTTCGAAGGAAAAAGTGTCATGGCTGTAACCGTATCTCCTTATATGGCGATAGGCCCAAGTCAGTGTGAATGGACTTTTATGATTGGGAACTCCTATCTCGGTTAATGAAATACCGACCGAAGTAATCAAAAGATGGTACGTTGAGTTAAGATTTAGTTTTTTTTTCGCATCACACTCTCCAACTTTAATTACATAAACTTCAGCTAATAGGCAAAAAAACCAAAAATTTCAGGTTGGATTTTTAAGAAGAATGTTTAACCAACCAACTTACGAGCATCTACTGAGCTGTAAATCATATTTTCTTCATTTATCGTACTGGAAGATGATGATAGATTTGATTCTGTCGAATTAAAGCTTGTTGGAAGAGACTTGAGAGTATTTGAGCTTCCGAAAGCCACGCTTCGAAATGCCGAAACCCAGTCATTCATATCTTGGTGGCTTTCGGCCGAAAAAAGGTAAGTCTGATTTTTGGTCACCACTTCGAATAAATTATTCTGGTGCTTTTGAACTACGGTGGTCACTTTGACGCAGTCAGTCAATGGAATTATTTTATTGGATGACTTCCTATAATAGTTTTCTTCATTATCAAAAACTTCCAATCGTTGTACGCCATCGTCACTGGCTTCGTAGAGCGCGTAAAACTTCTTCGGCCAAGATTTCTAAAAAATATAAAAGGAACTAAGGAGTTCAGAAACCAGTTCACCAAATGAAAATGACCATCCCCTGGAATCCTGGATCCAGTAAAAAAGTAAGGCGCAAAGGCTTTGAAATATTTCATAAACAAAAATTATATTATTATACCTTTGCTTTGAGAAAACCCTGAGGAGGGATTTGCAAAGAACCAATTTTAAAAGGTTCGCTCGTCTTAATTATTTCCATCTTAAATTAAATTTCCTAATTAAATCATCTTTCATTCGTAATAGTTTAAAAAGTAAAAAACACGTATTAGGCAACAACACCCAGCAACGGAAGTGGGTGTGCGCGAAATCACTTCCTCAACCTGCAGGGGGTAAACGAGATATCATAAGCCGAAACACTTCCCCCCGCCCCCATAAACATCCTTAGGCGAAAAAAAGTTCAAAGGTTCATTTTTCGGTTAATTATAATATATCAAGCTTTTCTATTAATTAATAATAAAAGGTTTCTTAGAGAAAATGGATTAAATAAGCTCTAAATTCACAGAATATTTAAAACAAAATTATCCTAAATTTAGTTAAGGTACTGACATGATTGTGGAACTATAAGCTACCTATAACTATCGGTAAAATTGTTTTTCATTGTGGCTTCTATGTTTCAATTCATTGATACTCTAGACCGCTAGTAAAACTTAAAAGAGGTTTTTATTTTATACCTGTTAGTCTCAACTAACTTTCATTAGGATATTATTGCGTAAAATCAGCAGCGTAGTTTACAGGGTCGTTTATGAATATACGATTAAAATGTCCAGTTCTTTAAAGAAAGAATGAAGTGATCAGATTATTTTTAATATAGTGAGCTTATGTTTGATCATATATGCAATAGTTTATAATACTTGATAGAACTGGGACTGTTTTCAAATTTATACACATCCTTAACCATAAAAAATGAAGAGTAAGGCTTAGGAAAAATATTAAAAAAATATTGGTCATTTGAATATATAACTATTTAACTTAATTCTACCTTTAAGATAACTTTCGTAATGCAATTTCAGGGCTCCCACCAAAATCTTAAAAAAAATTAGGGAAATAGGGGATTTTTCAGGCTAGAAATTGGGTGAAAAAAATAGGAACCAAAATTTTTAAAATAGGGAGCAAAAAGGAACCAATTTAAGAAATGAGATATTTAATTTTCACAAAATGACTTTTAAAGTAGTTTTTTTTTGTAAAAGCATTTTATCACAAATTTGACTTTAATTTTATCACGTTTTTCGTGATATTATATCATACTGGCTTAGTCAGTTTTTCGACTTGGCATAAAATTTGGGTTCAATATTATAGGACGCCACTACTTTTAACCAAATTGACTAGAAATATGGTGATTTTGGGACCAAAAATCAAGATTTTATGGTGATTTTATGGTGGTTTAGGGACCTCAAAAAAAGGAGGGGGTTTAGGTATTTTAGGGACCTGGTGGGAGCCCTGCAATTTTTTCAAGTTTACAAGTTTTTAATTTGGTCTTAAAATATACTGATTAAATTACCCAAGTTTAAAAGCTTCAGCAACATTCAAACAAAAATTTCAATAACATTATACTTTATTCTCAACTAATTTACATAAACGTCATAAATGTAAGAGAATGCGTATATTTTTTTTTTTTTTAAAACTGGATAATTATATATATATTCTAATTTTACATTTTTTGTATCTTTTTATTGGCAATGTAAAGGATTATATTGAATTTTAAAAATGGATGGTGCGAAAAAAGTGAAAAAAAAATCAAGAACTATCTTCCAATGTAATACGATGAACAGGAATAACTTCTGACATTGGTAAATTTCAGGAGATTTAGTGTTCGATCCACCGCTACATACATATAGCAAGGATCAAAAATCACAGAGTAGACTGGGCTGTTTCCTCTGCTAACGTAAAACATCTGGAAAATGAATGAAACATTAAATTTTAATTTATTAAGTACGCGAAAGTACGTTTATATAATACTTGGATCGATGAAGAAAATCTCTTGTCCCATAACCTGACCAAGCCATGACGGGCGGTGCCTGACACAAAACTATACACCCCGTCAGAAGCCAAGCAATATATTGCTGAATCGTGAGGATCTTCCCATTCTTGGACGCTAAAGTTTAAATAGAAATTTTTACTTAAGACTCATATCTAAACTTTAGAAGTTTTAAATCCATAAAATTTTAAACCATTGTGGACCGGTGCGGGTATCCCAAAGTCTTACGCACGTATCGTAGCCTCCAGTTAATATTTCATGAGGTGATTCTGGATAAACGTGTAAGACTCCTGCCCCATTTCTATGACTAGTACCCAGATTACAAATTTTCGTACTCCTGAAATTTTAAATGTAATTTTAGGTTTTTATTTTTAGTGCGATTTTGTAATATTATTCTTTACGACTTTACGTTTCTAAATCAAACATTTGTAAAGGAGGGACACCTTGATGACCAGCGGAACCACTGATTAATGATCTAAAACGAAAATAACTCAATTAGTCATTTAACAGCGTAGTTAAAAGTTAAAACTTTAATACCTTCCACAAGGGGTAATTGCCACAGACCAAACTCTGTCATTAACCGATAATGTATATTGGCAGTTTGCTAAACCATTCTGCAGAGTCCAAACCTATGGCATTAAAAAATATTTTAAACAAATTTTAATATACAGGTACATAGTTTCACTAAAGGGGGTAAATGCTGTTCCCCCAGTGTTGCCAACCATTTGTGAGCGCAAACTGAAGCAGAGAGAAAGGCTATCAGGTCTGTTTTGGAACTATCTGCTTTGAATTGTGCTCACAAGCTCCTGGCAGCCTCGCAATGAGAGAAAAGCTGGCAGAGAGGGATGGAATTTTTGCCCCTTTATCGAAATCTATGTATAGGATTTTCAGTTTAAACTTTTAAGTTATTCCTCTTACGTTGATTGATTTATCTTTTGATCCCGAAACGATAACATTTTGTCTAAAATCGACGCTATTGACGTCACTGCTGTGACATCTTCTTTTGCAAAACATAAACTTTCCACTATGTTCCTCCCAACCACAAATGGTTCCGTCACGCCCTCCACTTACAACGTATCCATCTCTGCGGGTAAATCGTACGCAGTCATCCACGTGGCCTCTTAAAATGTACGTCGGTGTTTTAGATATACTTCCATTGGGTCTCCTCGCGAAGCAAAGAATTACATTTCCTTTGCTATACCATAAACGTCGACTAGATAGTTGCAACCAAGGCATGTAACTGTAAATAAAGGAGTGAATGCGGAACTTCCGCATCTATTACTATATAAATGGATTCAGTAATTTAATTACGGAGTTCGATGAACTAATAGTTCTTCATTCTCATAGAATCCTTTCTTCCAGTTGGAAGATACGCGACATTTATCTCTAGCAGATAAGTGGCAGCAAGACCTGTTCGAAATGGAGAGGTTAAATGGAATTGTACTTCGTTAAGCTGAAATTGGATTACCTGCTGCGAATCAACTCAGATATTTGATTGGTAACGATAGCATTTTTACTTCTCGAGATCCAAACGTAATTTTGCCTGACAATTTCGTTTAATCTTTTACACACAGAGCTAAGTCTCCCGAGGGTCGAAGTGTCACAATATCGCAAAATTTGGAAGAGTACATCAGGTGGGAGTGACAAGAATAAACTTTCGCCGTTTACCTCGAGAGACATTTTCACGGCGGAATAGTTTATTAAAAGAAAAGAGGGAAAAAGAGAGGTGAACTTTCGTTATCACCTGTACTTCAACTTCACTATTCATTTTAGTCCTTATGTTACGAAACTTTTAACATTATGGCCAAATGGCCCATTGACTTCTCGTCCGCCATATTTTTTTTTTTATGAAATTACTGAAATCATGGTCAAATGTGACGTCACGCTGGAAGCCTTTGCTAAAATCCCGGGTACGTTTATTCGGGTTGGGACTCGAGGAGGAGGAGCCTTCCACCTCTTGGAATACATATCCCCGCTACTTCAGCGCCGGAACGATTGGGAATCCCAATAAATGGGCCCATTGCTAAAAGTACGTCAGTACACGTGGACCCTCTTATGGCTCCCGATTGGTCAATACTCAGAAACAAAGAGTTTTTAGTTACACCTCCCTCTACCTAGAGGCTGGTGTGGGCTATTGTATTGTACATGGTTGCAGTTGAAAAAATGGGAAAATGCATTAACTTGAAAACTGAGCATGAAAAACTGAAAAATGAACATGAAAATAAGCTACACTTCATATGGCAGAAAATACCATTGGCTTGAGGCGTTTATAGCCATCCAGAAGGCCGTGAACCAATCATATTACAACCTCACAGGTGTGGCTCTTGGCTTGTCCATCTTGTTTGATTTTAGTTGCATGTCAGCATATGCCGGTGACAAGTCACAACTTCACAAGTGGTCGAGTTTGAGTTGGAGTTGCATCTTCGTAACGAGCCGGTGGACAATGGGACCTGTATTAAGTCAATTTAATTTTTCTAGTGATAATTATTGCGTAATTGTGCGAATGTGTTAATTTGTAAGATTTAAAATTTAGTTCATAATTGTTAACAAATCCCGTAATCATACGAGATTTAAAGGATGGGACCTCAAAAAGACCCTTTTCCCTTAAGCCTTGGTCGGTACAATAAGCTTTTTCTAGAAGTACTAACGAGGATCTTTCTAGTTTGTCTCAGCGTGTAAGCCACATATATCTTTAAAATTTATGCGCTAATTTGTAAGTTTATTTAAAGTTTATTGTTATTTCGTTTTTCTAGTTACTTGGATAATTTAGAACCATTTCATAGGAAAATTCAGCCCGAAGAAATTTGGCTCTACAAAAATCCACGCACACAGAGCTACGTTAGTTTTTCGTTAAATCTTAATAAAATCCCTCTTAAATGCCTATTTTATTAATTTGTTTAAACAATTTGTAGGTACCCACCAGCCTTCTTTGGGTAAATTCTATTCTCCTAAAAAGAATGAGAAACTTACTGACACTGTTTCGTTACCCAATCTAGCCATTGGTTACACTTGTCCCAATATTTACAATTTTGTTATATTATGTAATTCGTAAGGATCGTGTCGATTGCGTTCAAGCATTCCTTAGTAAGCTTTTTGTATCTCATCCAACAATTTTTTGAGAGTCTAATAGCTAGATTATCCCATGTAGGTCTTTCATTGACATTAACTTTGAATGGTTTTTTAACCATTCTGATCAAAGTGATAGTTGGGAGGTAATGACCTGGAATCATGTGATTTGTTGAAGGGATAAATGACAATATGTATTTTGTAGACCCAGGCCAGATTTTTTCTGGCGTTGCTTCCCAGATGGGCAAAGTAACCCGGCGCTGGTTTGCACGGGTGATAAGGCAGAAGTGATGAATGGGTTGAAAAGCTTTCCTAGTGGGCACTCATCTTGTAAGCAACATTATCATAACAACCTTAGAGTTCATCATTAATTGTAAATTATTTTTCAGTCGCCTTTTGCTCTTTAGGATTTACATCCTTGTATTTGATTGCCAAGCTCCATGTATTTACCCACAGAGGACGGGGTGAATCCTGGAGACTACTCTTAGGAGGTTTCCCCTTAATTATGGCTTTGAGTGTCGCACTAAGTCGAACTTGCGATTATCATCATCATTGGCAAGGTAATTCAGGCTTCTGATTTGTTATTTGCAAATCTAATTGTCTTTTCACGATAGATGTTTTTGTTGGCTCATTACTCGGTATGGCAGTGGCTTTGCTATGCTATTATCAGCACTATCCCCCAATCGGACACCAAAATGAAGCCATTCCACACGTCTCTTTTAAAGAAAATTCCAATTCTGATGATTCTAAACTCATTGATGGACTACAAGAGGTTAGTGTTAAGTGGATCTAGGAAACAACTGGCTCGACCAAAAAGAACAACTCTTCCTCTATCTATTTTTCCTTTTTCTCAATCTTCTTTGCTTAAGAAATAATACTTATAATATGAACTGTAAGATCTTTTTAAAAGCCCAGTTTAGGTCTTCCTTAACCTTCTAAACCCCATCCACTCGCGATCTTTGGCAATATTTGCCTATTATATTTCGGGATATCTTGAGCAATTACGTGTAATTAAATTAAAGTAAACACAGAAGATTGATTGCGTAAAGATTTAAAAGTATGTCTTTATTTCTTTAATTTAAAAGACAACATGTGTATTGTGGACGGTTTAATTATCACAGATTAGAAATGCGCGAGACTAGAGTGATATGTGCTTTTTGATGAGTTCCATTTACTTCATATTTCTCCAACCGAGATAATCTTTATCAGCTTTTCAATGTTATTCTCTTTGATTGCATTGCGACATCCACTGATGACCAATGTCTTGGCTTTGCCAACTAATAAGAAAAGTTATTACTATATATCAAAGCTTTGGAACACTCCTCACGAAATTGTCTAACCTCTTAATCTCCCGGCTCTTTGTATAATCTGATTAACTTTCTTCAAGTTACCTGTTAAGTTGGTTATAAATGAATATAAATATTAGAGTAGCCTTTATTGAAGCATGGCAGTGAGAGATCAGTGGCGATCTCCCTATAAGTCTCACCCCCCAGGGCCAGTGACATAAGGGAGTAGCACCATCTAGTGGTGATGTATACAATACTACTTATGAATTATGATGACATTACCCAAAAGTTCTTCTTGGTTTTGGGCTCTAATACGATAACTATTGAGAAGGTCCCTGTTGAGGGAATTGAGTTCTTGGTACCAGTGTCGCATAGCTTTGCTAAAATGCCAAATATAGAACTTTAGGTGGTGAATTGAACAGGTTTAATTTAAAACATTAAAATCTTACTAATCTTCCATCAGTCTTGCATCTTCTGCGTGCAAAATGAGGCTTCTAATCGCTCCAGAGTTATCTGCCATATCGGCAAATAACCTCTGCCTAATTGACTGCAACTCGTCTACCTTAAAAACCAAATAAATTATTAAACATTTGAAGCCCTCCACTAACATCTTTCTTACTTTTACTAATAATTTCTTTAATTTTTCAATGTCTCGTGGGTAATCGGCCGAAACTACTAACTCTTCGATGCTTAGAAACTCTGCCATTGATTGAATAATATCCCCTGCTAGCTCCATATTGTCAGCTTTAACGGTGACTGATCCATTTTCATCCAACAATATTACTATGGCTTCAGCCGTACGAAGAGACACAAACTTTACATTGATGAACCCCTTATCTTCAATATCCTCCAACAATAGGAAATTGTTGTTCAACCATTCGACAACCCTGTACGTAGGGGCTGTTGTAGCAAATGAAGCCGAGCTGTTAGGCTCATCTGGTTTTTTACCACTTGTTAAGGCGTACATCGCGAAACGAGGTAGTTGCCTCGTTAATTCAAAAACGTGAAAATGATCACTGAAAAGAGATAAAATGTTCTCTCTTTAACTCTTAAGGCAGAAATATATTCAATTATAGTACTGAACCTTTAATATGATACGAGTACTCTACTGCTTGTTTTCTTTATCAGTTCTCAAAGCCTTATGAACTTGGAATACACTTCGTACATACCTTCCTTTGTACCCAATAAAAGCCTTTATGTGAAGGTCTACTGGAACATCTTTGGGTGGAAAAAGTGGAATCCTCATGTTTGAAGCAACTTTGCTCTCCTTTTCATGCCTGTAATGGGAATTAAAATATAAAATGAGTGAAATAACACCCACTACACTAAGCTTGTAGCCTTGTACCATAAGTTTATAACTTGTCTTCTAGAAGGTAAGTTATAAACTTATGCTTATACTTGATTTCCTTACACAACGAGGCATTCTCCTTCGAAAATACCTATCGCAAATATGAAAAGAGTGAAAAAACACGTACTAAGCTAAGCTTTTCATTAAAGCCCTTTTTTTTTACCTTCCGCAAAAATTAAAACAGCTCGTACAATTGTATCATTGGTTGTTTCTATTGCGATCTCCACATGAGGCTGTGAAAAACAATATATACATAGTATTGTAAGAAATGTTTTCAATGAGCCTATTATCTTTTGCTTACCAAAACTTTATCAGATCCCATAGAAATAGTCAATCCAGTTTTTAACTGAGTATTGGCAGGGATGACTCCGTGATTATCCATTTCTTGAGTAGGTCTACCCATTAGTTGGCCGTTGCTCTCTTCAGCCACTCTGGAATTCTCCTCATAGTTGTGTAACTCTAATAAAAGATGCTGCTTCTTCAGACTGAGTTCCCTGATGGTTTCTTGTTCAAATGTGGCGTCTATTATTTGTTGTCTGCTTTCCAAAGTCGAGGGAGCGTAACCTCGAACTTGTATATATTAATTAAATAAACCAGTTAACATTAATTTTTACCTTGACAAGGATTATTTTCTAACCTTCTCCGTCAACTGCGGTTATAATTAACTGGTCTTCTCCATCCATATTATAGTCCCCTTTAGTTAACCCCGCAATACAACTGCCGAAATTATCTTTAAAGACTACTTCCCCCGTGCTTATGTTTCTAGCATCAACCTACAAGAAAACGAAGGATTTTTTTAAAATAATTTTATTTTAGACGCGATTGGTTGCCTTTGAACTTACTTTGCCATTACTCCAACCTGTAAGCAGTTCAGGATACCCGTCTCCATCCAAATCAAAGCTAAAGATACTAACAGCCTGATTCTTGCTCTGAAATCACGATTGTAAGTAGTTCAGTAGCCTTGATAAAATTAATTTTTTAGTTAAGTCTAACCTTGATTCTCCAGACCCTTTCTTGTTTCTTGTACACACCAACTGTGCCATTGGCAAGGGCATAGCCAAAGTTATCCTCCATCATGCTGCAAAGACCAGTTACGGCTTCAGTTTCTTTCACCTCCATTATCATCTGGTCATCTTTGAAGGCCCGAATGTCAAAATCTTCCGACCCAACAATCAACTGATGGATACCAATTACAGGTGAGGATGTTTTTATTAACGTTAAGGAGGTTTTGGCAAGAAGATGGCAAATTTGACCTTATTAATCAAATATATTCTAAGTGTCCTAATCTGTTTTGGTCAAAGGGGTGTCTGCTTGCCATCTTTTTCTCCTTACTTCATTCAAGTTGTCTTGATTGAAGTCAACCAATGCCATAGAGCTCACGTTGTCACCTATTACCTTTCAAACAAAATTACCTCTTAGTTTAGTAGTCTTGTTTTATCTAGTGAGAAACATACAGTCCATAACTTATCATTTCCTTCTTGATCAAAGCTTTGAAGCGATGAATTACCACCAGCTAGAACTAAATTATTCAAAGAATGACCAACTTTTCCTATAGCTAAGCAGTTAACCCCATCTTGAATATCTTTAAAAAATACGTCAGAATTGTTTTCAACATCATAAGCCAACAAGCTAGTTGACATTCCCACGAATAAAATATCCTGGTCACTGTCGGGTTTCAAAGTCCCGCAAGCTATGCAGGACACTGATTGTTGAACATTCAGTAAACTTATATCGGATGCTTCATTGGTATTGTTAATCCATCTATCGCCTTTCTTTTTCACTTGTGTATGAGGATTATGAATGAATATCTAAATAACGGATTTATATTTAGTATAGAGTAACCCGAATTTTATGGCATTAATGAAATCAAACCTTATCATTTGCCGTAACCGCTGTTAGGCAAGGATGTAGCCCATCGTACTTTCCCATTGCAATCCTGTGGGGTAGAATCTTCTTATTTAGATTCAAAGTAAAAATTGGAACCATCATTTTTATAATTGTTTACTGGCGTATCCAAACAATAGATTGTCAATGTTATATTGACTAAAAATATTCTGTTTATACAAGGATACTAGATGGCAGTAGGGATCGAATATCTGTCAATTTTGACAGTAGTTAAGCCTTGGGTGTTTATTATTACACCAAGGTTGCCAAGGAGATCATTGACATTTCAAGCTGGTTGTCATTTATTGATTTTTAGTATGAGGAGACAAAAAAGGGTGTCTTCTATGGTTGTAATTTAGATAATTTTTTACATAAGATAATGGTGAATGTCATTTATCTTCTAGGTTTGGTTGTCACCAATAATAACGTATTAAATTTTTACTTTTAACAGAATTGGGTTGATACCTCGAGCATGAATAAGATTAAATCTGACTACGAAGCATTGTATTCGGAAGTCAAGGAAGCCAGGAAGAAAAATGACCCTAAATCTTCAGGAAGCTCAAAATCAACGCCAAAAATAACCCGAAGAGAAAATACACTCAACTCTCAATATGTAATTAAATATATAATTTATTGTCAACTTCAAAATATTATTTAAAATTTTATTTTTTATCACCCTAATTTATAGAATATTATGGAAAGGGACCGCCCTCTCAGTTTTAACCGAGATAAATCCACAGACAGACTTTCAATTTCCAATCTAGAGATTGATGGAGACAAAAGCTGGAATGATTTTGATAGGATCGCGTTACTACAGCCTTCGTCTCTCATGGGAAGCCTTGTCAACATTAAAACACCCAGCGTAGCTGACAGCCTGGAAAACGTTTCAGATATAAAAGACGCCTTTACCAATCAAAATTCCTTAACCGAGTTGCAGCAGAGTTTGGAAAAGCAGTCGGTTCAAAGAAATGAAGCCGAGATTGAGTTATTCGAAACTCAAAAGGACTTGGAAGAGAAAGAAAACAATTTAAGAAGTCTCCATGAGCAGTTGATGCAAAGCCGCGTTTCGGCTACTCAACTACAAGATAAACTTGCTACTGAAAAGGTACAATTTAAATGTTGACATTAGTTACAGGTTTTGAAAAGCAAAATCTTTACACTTTTAGAATGATCTTCAAAGAGCTAAAAGTGATTTAGAACGTTTGAAATACGAACTCGATGCCCTACGCAAGGAGAATGAATCTCAAAGACAAATCAATACGAGATTTCGAGAGGAAATTAAAGATCAAAATATAGCCATGAAAAACCTACAAGAAGAGTTGAACAGCGTCAAGAAAGAAAATTCTCAGCTAGCTAAGCAAAAGTCAACTCTGAAAGTCAAAGTGCAATCTCTCGAGGAACAGAATGTGGAACTCAAGAAGGAAGCTGATGCTTTGCAACTCGATACTGGAAGGCTTAGAATTGGTAATTATTTTTCTTGGTTTGGAATGTTTGATTGCATAATTTTTACTAATATTATTTGGACTTTCATAATAGGTCTTAAGTCTGTCAATAAGGAATTGGAAGCCCTTCACAAGGTAAACTCTGAACTTACAAGGGAGAGGGACACTCTTAGGTTACGTATCTCGAGGTTGATGGAAGAAAGAGAGGTTCAAAATGCCAAAATAAGGGCCAAGGAACGGGAGGAGCAAGCTGCGAGTCGAGAATTGGAGAAGATAACCCAAGAATTGAATGTCTCCCAGAGGCTTGCCAAGGAAAATGAAAAAGAGAAAGAAAAAAGATTAGCGTCCATCTCTGAAATCTCTTCCAAGGTAATATTTTACAAAATTTTCGATAGGGTAAGCGTTAAATCCTTGGAATGATTTAGCTTAAAGATACAACTGATCAGTTGAACAATAAGGAAATGGAGATAATGAAACTCTCCAAGAAAATTACTGAGCTAGAGTTTCAAGCACAAAGGGAAGCCAAACGCATTCAGGCAATTGGTTTGGAGAAAGAATCTATCACTAGGCAACTTATGGAAACGAAGGAAGAGCTAATTGATGAAAAAAATCGCAACTTTTGTAGTAATCAAGAAGTTGCTGTTTTTCGAAGTATCGGAATGCAACAGGAAGAAGAATTAAGGTTAAAGACATTAAAATGATTTTACAATTCGCCCAGTGTTTTGAATCTAACTTTGATTATTTTTTCTAAAGAACCACTAAGAAAGAACTTCAACAACGACGCCTCGAAGCTTCGAGGAACGCTGATAATGCCAACAAATATCATACACAGCTAGAAGACACAAGGAAAGAATTGGACGCTAAAATGAAAGAAGTTAATCGGCTTCAGGAAATGCTGGACGAATCTCAAAACAAAATCCTACACCTAGAGAAAGCCAATGAAAAAGTACATTTGGTAGAGGTGTGCGAGCACTCGGCTCGAAGCTCGATAAGAGTTTTTCAAAAGCACACCTCTAACATTTGAACACTTTGGTCTTAAATCTAACGATTCTCCTCTTTTAGATTCGAGAGGAAAAATCCGTGACTATTCATAGATTAGAATCTACGGTGAAACACGTTTCTAGTCTGGAAGAAAACCTGAATCAAACCAACGAATTGAAAAATAGGACTGAGCAGAAATGTTCTCAACTAGAAGATGATCTACGTATCTTGCGCGTAGAATTAGGTAGGTTAAAGGGCAGCCTAGAAACCAGAAATGGGCAATTAGAAATAGTGGACGAATTGAGGAGGGAATTGTACCACACTCAACGGGAGTTGCTTAAGGAACAAACTAGATCACGAGCTCTGGAGGAAGAGTTGGAAACGCCTTTAAACATTCATCGATGGAGGCTTTTAGAAGGTTCTGACCCAGAAAAGTCCCGTCTACTTGGACAAGTTGTAAGTTTGCAAAGACACTTGGTCGCCAAGTGTAAGGAAACTGCTGGTAAATCCATTCAACTGGAAGAGGCCAAAATTGTTAATGATAAATTGGCCAGTCATATCGATAAGACGCTAATTATCGAGGATGGGGAGACTGCTCTGGAGAAATTAAGAAAAGCCAAAAAGGAATTGCAACAAAAGGATGAGAAAATAAAGGTTAGTTTCTCTCTCCTTTATCTTGATCTTTTTGCCCCTTTAATACTGTGACAGTATTATTTATTTTGTAACTATCATTTAAGAGTTTGATGGCTGAAGCCAATATGTCATCTTCGATGCTGGCTGTTCATCAAAATCAAATTGATCAGTTGAAAAGGGAAATTGCTGAATTGAAAAAGGAATCCTACAGACAAAGAAAATTTGGAGATGATACAAAGTAAGTTAAATTTCAATCTACATTCAACATCTGTGATACGCGTAAATAGAAAGGCCAAAATATGTCAGCTGTCAGAGAATACAAGGACAGTCATCATGGAACTAATCAACATATTTAGGAATAGCTGTAATCCCTTAATTTTAATAAGTATGGCTACTGAAACAACTAAACATGATGTTAAGATATTAAACAAATCACCTAAGCCTGGCTGAACTCTTTCCAAAATCCAAATCAAATGTAAGCAGACTACACTTCTGAAAAAAAAAAAAAAAAAAAAAAAAAAACACCTTTTCCTCCCCCTGCTAAAAAATTGAATCACTCCAATCTTCAATTTCATCTTGTATTGTCAGCGCACGCCTTCTTTATCTCTTTAAAAAATCATAGGTATAATGGGTGAGCTAGTTTTACACCTAGTGACAAATAAAAGAACTGAAAGAGGCTTTTTTGAGGCCCCAGTGTTTTTCTTTAGGATTTCTACGTTAGTTTCCATCTTGAATTTTCAGCGTGCACAAACCTACATTGTCGATATTTCCATTAATGATTTCTGTCACTAGCGTAGTTTTGTACCTACTGATAAAAGAAAGTGAAATGGACTTTGTAACTGGCAATAATAAGCTTTGAATTCCGCCCACCTGTATAATGCTTGTTTTTCATTGGCTCTTTTGGTGTAGCCGGTTTTTATGTAATTATTTTACTTTTAATTTTAGTTTGAAACCGAAACGCTTTTTTGTCTGATTGTCTAGCTTGTATTTTACTTTTGGTTTTAGTTTTAAATGCATTGTTAACCAAGTTAACAGTATCGGTGCCTAAGTTTATGGAAATCCGAATTAGGGTGAGCTTGGCTAAGTTTGGACACTTTTTGGAAATATAGTCCCCCCCCCCCCCCCCGTATTTATTACACATGACAGAAGAACGAAACCTTAACGAAACCTCACTTAGACATTCTTTATGAGATTCATAACGTTTTTTTTTTTCAATTTTAGAAACTGTTAAATTTAACTTATAATCATTTTTTTAATGTAACTTAACACCCCTAAGATTGGACAAAGTAGGGAAAGATTGGACGGGGTTCGTCAAACTTTGGACAGCATAGGGCTAACTTTGGACAATGCTTTTTTTATTGCAAAAAAAAAATAAAATTGATTCAAAACTTATATTTTTGCGTGTATTGTTCCCTAGAGGTACATTTTCAAATAACTTGAAATTTTTTTCTAAAAATTAGCTTCACTGTTCAGATTCAGTGCATAAAGGACAAATGTAATTAAAAGACTCGCTTTCAATGTCTTTTTTCACATATCACCCATACGTCATCTGGTTTCCTCTTACTCCATAGTGGTTTAATAAACTTTAGTTAACATAAAATATACCTCGGAAGAAAGTAATCTAAAATTCAAAGTGAAAATCTAACATTATATTAAGAGTTTCCTTACTGTGCAAACTTAGCCACCCCATAAGCCTGTCAGAAAAAGTGTGTCATACAAATTCTTTATTTAAAAGCCAGTAGTTAAGGTTATGAATCGAAATATAATGATTGAATCTACTATAATTCCAAGCCGCTAACCACTGTAATCGATAGAAAAGAAAAGAGACCTTATTTAAAACAAGTATGAGATGAACATTCCTCAAATTTAGTACAAGTTTAATTATGAAAAGTTAGGGTACTTCGCTATTTGTCCTCTATTTTGGAAACGCGTCTTTCAACGAACTTGTTGTATTTTTTTTTGGAAAGCTTATGTGTAGGGCTAAATAGTATTACCGAGTTGCCGGAAAAATTCAGTGCCAGTTGGCTGTGATAATTAAAATAGTAAAAGTGTCCAAACTTACCCTAACTAACCATAGTTTTGTTTTCTTAACTAATTATCATTAATGCAACATAAGGAGTACCTCTGAATACAAAGGCGATGAGTTTGAAAGTTTGTCTGATAACGTTTATGAAGCAAACAGCCAAGTTTTAGGCAATAAGCAGTATAAAGACAGTAGTCAATCCCAAGTAAATAAAAAGTTAGTATTTGTTATATCGCAAATAATTATTGGTCAAATATACAGGCCAATATATATATATATATATATGTTATTTAATTTAAAGTATTGCTAAATTTAATTTTTATTCTATAATGCTGGCAAAAAATATATTTAACTTGCTAAACCCTTGAAATAACCAATTTTAAGGCTTAGTAAAATTATAACAAAGCATAAAAGCTCGATAAGCAAAATCCAGGGCTCGAGCTCGACTAAGGAAAAATCTTCTGGGCTCGAGCTCAACTCGAACCTTGAGAAGGAAATTTTCAGGAGCTCAAGCTTGGCGCGAAGCCTGAATTTTTGGGCTCGCACACCTCTAGAATATATACTTATAAGTTATATTACTAACTCTGGAATATATGTCTAATTATTATAAAATTCACTTGTTGTCTTATGCTAAAATTAAATTTTTTGCCCCTATAGAATCAAAATTGAGCATTTGGAACAACTGATTTCGTCTTCGGATCATTCCTTGAGTGATAATGACATCAAAAAGGTGAACAAAACCAATGGTCTTCGAAGTTCTTCACTCTCGGCTAGACCAGCCACAACTGGACAACGCACCAGCAGACAAGGGAGACTTAGAGTTTCCTCCTGAACCGAGGCTTTTCCCTATGGCTTCTTGATACTTACTGCCGCTCTAATATTCCTCGTTGCTCTAACCTTTCCGAATCTTATGTCTTAATCCTCTCATTACCCTTATTCTCTTTTATTGTAAAAAAAAAAAAAAATCTATTTAATATCTAACCACAAAAACATCTAAATTCTAAACGCTCTCAAAACCCTTAACGCTTAGTATTTTCTGAAAACTTATATTAACAAGTTAAATCAAAATCTAATTGCCTTTAAAAACCCATGGTTCTGCAATATCATCGGAGCATTTTTTGGAGATGGTAAGTAAGCTTTCTTTGTGAAGTAAATTTTTAGTCTGGTCATATGACCTTCGGTGCTTTAGATAAAAGTATGGAAGGTATTTTTGAGTACATTACACGTACTGATATGCAAAATACGGGGTATCCATTCGTGGCAAATTTAGTAACAATTTTAATATTTAGTTCGCGCTCTAATCAAAGGGCTCAAAATTGTTACGGAAATAATTATAGCAAACTTCTTCAACAAAATAATTTTATAAAAATAATATGTCAATACAAAAGTGTAAAACAAAATGGCATTAATGTCAAAAATAAGGTTAAAGGGAGTTATCTCCATTTATTCGTGTGGCTTTTAACAAGTACCTATCACTAATACTTTCAAATTAACGCTATCGAGTCAAGTACTATAAGAATTCGCTGTTGTGTAGATATAGTATTAAATATAATAATCATAAATAATTAGGACTTCTAATTCGTGGCAATCTGAAAATTGCTGCTTGCCAAATTTAAACTATTTCATATACGAAAGTTTATTTTTTTGGGTTTCAAAACATTTTACTCAATTATATTGGATTTCGTTAGTTTTATTGAAAAACTTTAATGGCAAAGATGGCAACGATCTTGCTGGGCTCCACTCATTTTTGAGTCTGATATTTCGTTTTCAAATTCCAGAGCGAATGGCTCGGAAGAAATTTTAGTTGAGGGGTTCGTAGTGGTTAGTGAGCCAGCGTTGTTAGTTGGATTTAATGTTAGTTTATCATCCGCCGTGATTGGGGTTACTGTAGCTTGTTCCGAAATTGATGGTGCTGTTTCCCTGGGATTGGAAATGGTAGTATCAGAAATTTTCTCTATGTCTTTAGTTATCATGCTTTTAGTATTCGTATTTTCAGTATTCATAGTAATAGACAATGTTGATGGGGTAGTGCTACTTTCAGTTGTAGTCATGGTGGATTGTTTATTTATTGTTGATTGTGTATTTGGAGCGGAAATGGTAATTATTGATTGTGTATTTGGGGCCAAAGTGGTAGTAGAAGATTGAGTAGTTGTGCCCATGGTTGTGGAAGGTTGTGTAGTTGGGGCCATGGTAGTGGAAGGTTGTGTAGTTGGGGCCATGGTAGTGGAAGGTTGTGTAGTTGGGGCCATGGTAGTGGAAGGTTGTGTAGTTGGGGTCATGGTAGTGGAAGGTTGTGTAGTTGGTACTATAGTAGTAGAAGATTGTGTAGTTGGAGCCATGGTAGTGGAAGGTTGTGTAGTTGGGGCCGTGCTAGTGGAAGGCTGTGTAGTTGGGGCCATGGTAGTGGTAGGTTGTGTAGTTGGGCACACGGTAGTGGACGATTGAGTAGTTTGGGCCATGTTAGTGGAAGGTTGAGTATTTGGGGCCACGGTAGTGGAAGGTTGAGTATTTGGGGCCACGGTAGTGGAAGGTTGAGTAGTTGGGGTCACGGTAGTGGAAGGATAGGTAGTTGGGGTCATGGTTGTGGAAGGTTGAGTAGTTGGGGCCATTATAGTGGTAGGTTGTGTAGTTGGGACTATAGTTGTAGTTGAAGTAGTAGATGTAGTTTGTGCAATAGTGGTGCTCGTAGATGTCGTTGTATCTAGTGTATTAGTAGTAGTGGCCATTGTTGTTGTTTCATTGTCACCTGCATGAGTTAAAGTAGGCAAAGCGGGGACATCAGAACCGTTAGTATCAGTTAAATTAAGCCGATTTAAGCGATTATTATCGGTAGCGTTGAATATTATAGTAAATTCGTCATCCAAATCTTCGCTGTCAATGATTATTTGCTCTAAAAACAAAGATGGATCCGGTGTGGTAGTTCCGTTCCGCGAGTCCACCATCTCTTTACTCTTAGTTGCGTTATTCCCGTTAGTTTGAATACCCGGGCCTGAGGTGTTAAAAAGCAGAGTTTCTAATACAGGGCTGGGAATGGTTGGATCTCTATTAGTGGAAGGGTTAGTCGTAGTGACGGGAAAAAGTGCGATGGTGGACAGAGTGGAGGAAGTAATCGTAGAGGATTCGCTTGGAAGGGTCCTCGTCTCAGTGGCCCTTAAAAGTTTGAAATTACTGTACTCTTTCTTTTTCTCATAAATAAGACAACAAAAACACAACGACGCAATTGGGACAACTCTAGAGACTTTTTTTTGGTCTAAACTTAACGTTCATTTGTTTATTCTAAATGATAATAAGTACAAAAATTTAAACTATGATAATAACTAAATCTTATATACACGCGCGATTGAATCGATTTTTTCCTAAAATTTCGTAGAGAAGCTGATCGATCAATTCGGCTACCGGGACACTTCTAGAGGCGAGAAGGTGGTTGGTTATTACCTTGTCGATCCAGTCGTAGTGCTAGTAGCTAGAGTGCTTGTAGTAGTTGGCGCCTGAGTTGTCGTCGTTGTCGTAGTAGTTGGGGCGTTTGTCGTTGTTGTAGTTGTCGACGTTGTAGGCGTAGTTGTAGTTGTCGACGTTGTAGGCGTAGTGGTACTAGTCGACGTTGTAGACGCAATTGTAGTTGTTGCAGGTGCCCTGGTAGTAGTCGTCGTACTTGCACTCGTAGTTGAAGTAACTTGATCTGGTTTGTCCGATCTTTCCTCTACCTCGACTGACCGAGCGAAGGGTCGCGAAACTGCCCTGGTAGTCGTTCTGGCGGTCGTGGTAGTTGGTCTTCTCGTTGTCGTCGTCGTTGGCCGCCTAGTCGTGGTAGTTGGTCGCCTCGTCGTAGTCGTTCGTCTGGTAGTGGTTGTTGTAGATGGCGTCGTAACCGCCGCTGCCACGCCCGTTCTCGACGTCCAATAATCGTACTTTCTGGTGTCAGCAGCTTGATGTCCATGGTAGTAATTATGGTAATGGTCGTATGGGCTGGGTGTTGGCTCTTTTACTTGAGGATTCGCTTTCACTTTCAAAGTAGGGTCGTAAAGACCAGGATGGTTCTTATAAAGATCGTACGGCGGTGGCGCCGGAGTGTTTGGCACCTTCACTAACGGATACGGGGTTGGAGGAGGATAAATTTTATCTTCTTCATCCAATATCTTCTTAGCTTGAGGTAACGGATCTTTGGTGTTAGTGGCCAAGGTGATTTTGGGTGACAAGTGGAAGCGGAACTTGATGGGAGGCAGACCGATACTAGTGTCGACGATCTTGTATCGAGGTGCCGGGTTCCAAGGGTCATGGTGAGGAGCTGGTGGTGAGATGCTCACTTTGAGAAAACCACCCTGATCGGGTTTGGGTGGCGGCGGCGGCGGTGGTTGCCAGTGGTAAGACGGTTGGGGCGCTGGTTGATCCCATGGTCCGTGACTGTAGTGTGGCTGCGCGGCGTAACCATAACGGGTGTTGAGCGTAGGCCCCGCCGAAGACGGCGCCTACGACCGGATTATAATAAGAGTGTATCAGTAAACTAGATATAAAAGTTACAATCACTGTTGTTGGGGCACCAGAGCTCGTAAACCATTTAGTCAAACCAGGTTCTTTCAATATTGTCCATCAGTTTCCAAAATATGTAAATTTTTATGGGACTAAGGAAATTTGTAAGAACAGCTGGTTTAAGTTGTTAATGAGCCATATATTTTAGCAGCAAAATTACTTTTGACTGCGCGTGGAAATACTGACTTATAGTTTATATTATTACGGTTTTAAACGAGATAAACTTCCAGTGCCCATTGTTAAGTGTTAAACGTACAGTCGTATCCAGAAGAAAGTTTCCCTTTTATGTGGGCTCATTCATTAGATTTCTTCCGGATATGACAGTGCGTCGAATTTAGCCATTGATACGAACCTGTTGAGTAGGGGCCGGTGCTTTATTGTTCTGTTGTTGATGATAGTATTGGTTATATTGTTGTTGGCTAGAGTGTTGATAGTAGGTTGGTGGAGGCGCCGACGGTTGCGGTTGGTAGTAATGTTGTTGTTGTTGCGGTTGAGGCGCGTAGTACGTTTGTTGGGTTGGCGCCGGTTGCGAGCCCGAAGCCAGTAGGGAACCCAATCCTACGGAGGGCTTCTTGGGTCCATCGCCGTTGTCAAAAGGCGCGAACAAGAAGCCCAAGAATTGGTTGGTAGCCATGTCTGAGAACGAAGACGCTGGATCCGACGTACAGGGTCCCGTTCCCACTGTCAGTATCATCAACACTGTCAAGGTCCATTTCAACCGAGTTGCTTTGATCTGCAAATAACGAAAGTTAATCCGAAGTTTAAAAAAAATGGTTTGAAACAGTTCTAAAAAAGACCCTGATCGGATATCCTAAATCGCCAAAATATCAAAGGATTTTATATCAAAACCACGGCCAATTCTTTCCCTCTTCAATCGAGGTTTTTTTCTTCTTGGTTTTCGAAAAAATCGGACATGGACCAGTGAAATGCAATTTTCGCGAAAACTAACAGTTTTTGTAAAGAAATGGGAAAATTTTCTACACTTACTAACAGCCTGGGAAATAATCTTAATACCAATAGGAAAACGTGTTTTATTCTCTTTAATTATGTCGTTTCTAAGAACGTCAACGCGTATACGATTCTCTTTAAGATCATTGAACCGCGACGGCGATCGCCCCTAAGTCTCTGTAATCCGAGTCAATACGAGATTGCCTCGTTGTCAAATGTAGTTCGCGTTTTAAATAACGTTTATATATATATACATAAAATAATGAATCTTTGTTTAGTAAGTGCTGAAAACTGTGGGTAGCGTTGTTAACGGTAAATAATATTCAACTTTCTGTCGAAAGTGGGCCAGATGAATAACTTTTTCTATTTTTGCTTTGGCCCTCCTGATATAAAAACTTTTTTTTTTTTTTCCGTTCCTCGATCGTAAACGTCTTCTAGTGTTTTATTACTAACCTTATACCACGTGGACGAGAAGGCTTTTATCTTATTTTTAGACAAAATGATTTAATTGTTTTTAATTTAGAGGAAAAATAAATATTTTTTGGAGAAAAAAAAAACGAGCTTTTTAAAATTTCGTAGAAAGCCTTTATGGCGTGAAAAGACGCGTATAGTTTAAAGGCCTAGTCTTGCATGAAGACCAATTAGAATTGGTTTGGTTAAGAAATCGACGAGATTCTTAAGATAATAATAATAACGATATTGTCGAAAAAAACCTCTCGAACTATTATGTACTTAATTAAGAAAAATCATATAATACTACATGGAAGATAAGTTTTATAGGAGCCACACTTCAATAATAGTTCATTAGCTAATTATTCTATAAAGTTCATTAGCTATAGGTATCATATATATAGTTCATTAGTAAAGTTATCATACATATAGTTCATTAGTAAAGTTATCATACATATAGTTCATTAGCTATGGTTATTATATTTAGTTCATTAGCTATAGTTATTATTATCTCGTAATTGGCGAGTGATTTTATATCAGATTTGTCATTCTATATCATGACTTTATAGATTTGTAAAAAAGAAGGAACTCCCGGATAAAATTTAAAAACTTTTACTATAAATAGATTTTTATTATATCTTATCCGATTTTGACAAAACCGGGCAGTTTTAATTTCAAAATATTCGTCGTTTTTCTAGCCTCTAGTAAAATCCAAGAAAAATAAATTCAAAGTTTTATATATCGATATATGTAGTGGGTTTTTTTTTTTTTTTTTTTTTTTTTTTTTTTTTTTTTTTTTACGTTTTACTAAATGGGGAATATTAACCACATAATTTCGGGGGGTAATATCTTAGGAGATTATGGGTGTATCCCACCTACAACTTGAAACGCGTATTCCTAGATACGCTTATCCCAAAATAATTTTGCATTTTCTTTGTTTGCCTTAATTATTTCCATTATATTTACGAATCACTCCACGTAATCGGTGTACAAGCATGTAGCTTTGACTGTACTAAAGTCATGACTTTCTGTCATGAGTACTAAGTAATTAATTATTCCACCTATATTTCCACCATGACAATAATCAAATCCATTATTTGTACTAAAGTACGTTACTGAATTTAGCGAAGGGCTGCGTGATCGATGAACGGATTTTAATAACAGTTTAATCTAACTCAGATTAGAAAACGTCTATTTATATTTTGTATTTTTTACCGACTAACAGCAAAATATTTAGGTTTTTCTAAGACTTATTCTTTAAAAAAAAATCAAGGGCATCGCATTCTTATTTTTGACTTTGAATAAACCTTTATCTACGCTAAATAACTTTTAAGAAATGTTTTTATGTATTTAGGGGAAAGAACCGTCTAATATTATCCTAGGTTGTTGTTTATATTATATACCGTTTTGACACTTAGTTTATAAAATACTGAACCGGCTTTTTGTCTAGTATATTAACATATTTTGAGGCTTCTAATAGTTTCGTCAAACCATATCACTACACTTGGATAGTATAGTCTAATAATGTACCTAATATGGAATCATAAATTAGAAAATTCGGATAATTAAATTTGCTATATTAAACTTTAATCAAAAACGGCAATTGGATAAATATATGCACAATTTAATTTCTCATAATAGCCAAGATTAAGTTTGACCAGTTTAGCCCCCCCCCCCCCCCATGAGAACACTAGCCAAATTGTCTCGGTTTTTGGGAAAGCTAGTGAGAGCTTTTGTGTAAATTATTAATTCACGGAAATACTCTACAGAGGAAATCTCCACTTCTCTACCATACTTGGTAACAGTCTGGAGGAAATAAAAAACTATAGATGGTGCTTCTCCTTGTACCTCTCTTCCTTGAGTCCTTTCCCACCCCGTTTCCACTAAAATTCATCCTACAATGGGTGCGTCCCAGTAAAAGGCTCTTTGCCTATTTCATAAATAGATCTGTGTTATAGACACTGTCACACACAACCCTTTTCAGATTAGGAAATCTAATTTTCTATCCATTTAGCGAGTCTTGGCTTTATAACATATTGAGACTTAGTTCCGAAAGTTTAGTTCTAGGATTTAATCCATATTAATTATGAATACCTTTAATCTCGTCGAGTATAATCCCTATTTAATATTTATATCAGAATTTGTTTACGAGAGCTCTTGGATTTAAATATTCAATAGCCAGACTCTCAAGAATTAGTTAAATTGGATGAAATAAATCTTAATAATCCGACATATTATTCGGGCAAATTATTATTAGAATGAAAACGAATTAGATTTTAATTAGCAACTGAATATGGTTTTATTTATTTTATTTTCTATTTTTCAGTTAATTTAGAATCGAGACACGTATCCGCGCGTTTTCTAATTAAGTTTTCCTTATCGTAATCCAAAATTTTAATTAGCTTTCATTAATAAAATGGGCTTCCCTTATTAATAATAATAAAATTATATTATTTCCGTTAAAGACGGTATCAAAACATGATCGTTTTAGGGACCTTAGGGCGTATTCATTTAAAAAGTTTAATTATAGTAAACCAAACCAAACTTTTCAAATTTTAATTAATTCGTTTCAATGCCGGTACCTTTTTTTGCAATCGCAAAATTTAGATGAAACTCTATAATTAGTTTAAAGTCGCAAATATATAGATAAATTATCACAGCTCACACATTTCTTAGTTCCCCGTATTAGCAATTCGAAAAATCACTTACAATTGCCATGTTAGGTATCTGCTAGTCCAAAAAATGTTGTATAAAAAAAAACAAAGAAACACCGGAAATAATCCTTATGGAATTTCGAAAATCCACGAAAATCCGTTTTTAAACTCGTCAAGCTACAATCAAATTATTGTCGATACCGGATGGGGGACTCGATAATAAACCCCTGGCGCGATGTATTCCCCTCATGTCATTCCTCAAGAATGAAGTGGAAGATTCTGAAGAAATATCTTCCTTCTGGTCACTTTGGCCACTCCAATAATTGTGTCCGAACGAGTGTTCTTCGCGCCACGTTTAAATCAATTTTCTCAAATAATTGTTCCCAACAAAAAATATCAAAAAAAGTTTGATCTAATCAGTAGCGCCAAGTACCGAAAAATCGGCCGATCGACTCAACTACGCGATTTGAAATGGAAGAATTTGTTTAGCGTTGTAAAAGAAAGTTTTTCTCGCCGAAATCTTTACTGTCATACAAGAACGAACTCGAAAGAAAAAACAAAATTGAATTTATAACCCCCCCCCCCCCCCCCTGTTTTGTCAGTCTCTATTGACAGTTAGGACCAGGATATACGTATTCCATGGCCCACTTTAAGTTTACTGCATATCAACGTTGTCTTTTGCTAATGGCGAGGGAGGGGTTTGTTAAGAAGCCAGTCTAACAGGAAAAAAATCTAAATTTGTAAGTCTGCTATAGCTAGCGAATCTCTGCGCACGGTTTATTCAAACTCCCTCGAAGATAGAGCTAAGCTAAGCAATATAAAATGGTACGAAAATGACCCATTTCTCTGGAAAACAATTTTTCTTTCGATAGCTCAGTACCTTCGCTTTTTCACTCGCAGTTTTTAACGACCTCAATCCTAATAGTAAGATTTTTTACATTAATAAGGGTGTACGCCCACTTACATGTGACGTCATCCGTATCATCGCCCTTTGAGAGAGTGAAAGAACCATTTTTTTTTTTTTAATTTAGTACCTTTTTGTTTTGCCATAAACGCCCTACAACCAAATTTCATTTTCTCTTTCTCCAGTTAATGTATTCGTATTTTCTCTTTCAAATTGTAACCTATAACAAACACCACTTTACATTTTTTTTAAATGATTGTGATCGGAAATAATACCTATTTGAATGGGTTTTAAAATGGTTTTGGGAATATTTATAGTTGTTTAGAACTTAAATAGAATTTAGTTATCGGGGTCTATCTTTGTCTTTTGTTTTTTCTTCATATTAATGACCGTCAAGCTACGGTTCATCGGATGGCGCATCCAATTTAAGCCACGTTCTCACTACAGACTTTGAAACCGCGTTAAACCGTTTTGGAAAGGTCAAATTTTAAAATTTTGGGGTCACCCGTGTAGATCTTTGATCAAGAAACAAAATTAACATCTTGGAAAGACGATTTGAAAATTCGAAACGGTTTGAAAACGGTTCCATAGTGTCAAGTGTAAAAGTAACTTAAGGTAGATAGCGTGATTCAATTGGATGCGCCATCCAGGGACGGAAATAAGCACAAGTCACTGGTCATTTGTCCGATAAATTTTCCAAATGTCCGATAACTTTTATTTTTAAGAGGGGGTCACTGGACAAATGTCCGATAAAAAAAAGTACTTTTTAATACAGGAAATGTAGCATTGTCCGGTAATTTTGTTAAATGTCCGATAACTGTTGAATTTTAAAGTGGGGTTACTGGACATTTGTCCAATAAGAAAAATTTCTTATTTCCGTCCCCTGCGCCATCCCATGGGTCATAGCGTTGACGATCAGACATATGCATGGCCGAGACAATTTATTAAATTGCTTAATATAGAGTTGCGTATGAAGTACGAACTATGACTAGGACCGGAGTACAGTTGAAGCTGCAATCGGACATGTGGAAAATAGAGTAGCTATTTTACTACAGAGAGGTAGTTGTGTATACTAGTTAGACAAGGACCTAACGTCTGACATGTGTTCTGGGAAACTCCATTATTCGGATTCTAATACTCCGCAAGGAACACGCCTAAATAAGTTAAAAAGCAATAATTCCGAGTGCCATCCCTGACTATTTCTCATGTTCATTAAATTATGACTTCGGATTTAATCTGTTTAAAACGCGCCATGAGGGAAATAAGTCTACACATTATAGCCCCTTGTTTTTCGATGGGTTTTATTACCTTTTATAGACGGGAAATCAGATAGATTGCTGTTCCTAGACCCGGCCCTATTATTATTGAATATTTTAACCATCGCAGACACACGAGATTTTCCGCGATCAATTGTAATTTATTCTACTCGTTAAATCGTTCAATCTATTAATACTTGAAAACCAGTTTGTTTAAACTGTCTGAACAATTGCCTCTTTAAATAGATGCTGTAGGCGTTTAACGATATTTTATTTTCAATCTTTGCTCGGTACCGGTATTCCGATTTTATAGCCAGACAAGCGGATTTGGTTAGAATACCCTTGTTTATATCCTTATAGCGTTAAATTTAAGAGGTTTCCTAATGATAGGCGTATTCAATATACCTTGAATATTTTCGATCTTTCGTTCGTTCGACTGTGAAAATGTCTATTTTTTCACACTCTTATCTGAATGTTTTGTGATACGTACGGTCTGAATCCGATTGGGGTTTTTTTTATCCGAAACAATCAAAGTTAAAGTGATTCTGGGAACAAATAAATTTTAATCGATTTAAACTTAAAATAAGCGTAAAAAAGGCTTCGTGGTTAATTATCAATGCTTCGGAGAAAATTCTTATTTATTTCAAAAAAGCTCAACAGCTTCAGAGTTAAATTGGTTCACGCGGCATTTATAGGGTATTTGATTGGAATATAAGCAACTGAGTTTCTCTGTTTTTAAAACGGATTTAGGCTTAGCGAATCTAGTTTGCTACTTTAAAATAATTAACTGTAAATTACCTCTAAACCTTCGGTGAGTTTCGATACGATTTATACGCGTATATTAACACTCCAAATTGATTAAAAATCAACTTGTTATCATTGTCTAGTATCACTTTAAAGTGTAAAATGAAATTTATTCAACTTGGAGAAGATATAGTACAGGGATTTTAGGAGAAGGAGATGGGGCAGAGCCATCTTTCTGGCTTCTTTGAAACCTTAGTGTTGTCACTCTTGTATTATGGAAATTAAATTAACTGTAAATTACAATGATTTAGTTTATAACCTGCACCTGGGTTTTTACGTTTTGAGTTCTCTTACTGATAAACTTCGTTCCGGTTGATTTACTCCTACGACGGAAAGTTTTTGGATCCAGGATCTTGGAGGTTAGCTGTATCGTTAACTCCTTATAATTCAAAGAGGGTAGTTATTGCACGCATTCAAATTTGGGACAATTTACCTTTGTTAAAACGGTAGTTAAGAAAGGATCAAAATTCAGTGATTTTGATATGTTAAGGTACTTAAAATAAGCCCTGTTTAAAACCATCAAATCGAAAAAAAACAAAAAAACCGTCCCTTAGAGATGTCCAACCTTTTGTTTTATAAAGTACATGCGGCACCTGTAATGACAAGCGCGTTTGTACTTGGCATGATCGCTATAGTGGCTTCATAAAAACGGGCGGTCTTGTTTTGTACGTGTTACCAATTCGAGGTGAATTAAACTACAGATCTCGTCCTTGTGGTTCCAAATAACAGCAATTTCAAAAATTAAACCAACGTACTTCCTGTTTAAATCTAATTAAGAAACTCGACATAAATGTCTAATCTTGATCGTAGAAAATTACCGACTCTCTTCATTTCCGAACCATGGCAGTTGGACGTATCTAGTTTAATCAAATTTAATGTGACATTATTACGGTGACCGGGTTTCGTGGTTTTTGAAAAAATAACTAATAGAATTATATAATATTATTCAGTCTTTATTTTGCAGATCGTACAAAAGCTACGAATTCTTATATACCATTTAACGTTTTAGGGGTATATTAATTTTGACATAGAAAGCTCTGCTTTTCAATGGCAATTAGATTACTTAATCGTTTGTAATTGCGTGACTGTACTTACGTGATTACGTAACTGAGTACGTATTTAGTATTAATAAAGGCTGAAGTTATAAGAATAAACTAAAACAGTAGTCTAAAGGCTAATCATATCTCTAACACCCAATAATCGTATCAAAGGCTCCTGGCTATGAGCCCAATCCTTCATAACGGTATATATCGCCTTTAAAACTATCCGGAAGCTTAAGATAGAAACATCCTTTCAAAAAATCCCCGGCGAGTAAATAAACCCCTATTTTTTTTTTTTTTTTTTTTATTCTTGATACATTTAAATTGATACTCTTAAATTGAAACGACTTATGCTTTTAGCGAAGTCACAATAATTAGTCGCTATATCTTATTCAAATTTTTCCTCTTTGTCTCTTTTATCAAAGGGAAAGTGATAATGAAATTGAATCTACTAATATATACCTGACTGTCTCTTAAATTTAACTATACCACGGTGAAAATTGAATTGCTTGATATTTCTAGCTTTATATAAGGCGATGTTTGTCCAGATTCATAGATCTGGGATCAAAAATGCCAGTTACCTTAGATATTAGATTTAAAATTAATTTAATCTTCTTTAAAACTTCTTTTCTTGCTTAGCAGACGTTGACCATAGTCAAAGCTAGGTTGTGCGCATATGGGAAGAGCATTTAAAAGGGAAAAATTTAGAGCAGATAGGACCTTTAATATCGAATCGGCTTGGTTGAGAGTCACCTTTTCAAGCTTTATGCCCTCCAAAAACGTGGGCTAGCCACGCCCTTCCGCAGAAGGTCTATTTACAAAGCAATAAAAATTGACGCAATTTAATTCAATTCACACTCCCTTTAGATTAAAACTTTCTAATACGAGGCTCTAGAATTCAGAAGGGATTTTTTTCTTTTATTTTTACCGAGTCTGGTTGCTTTGGGCTTTTCCGTCCCAAAATTCCCATTTAATTTCTCTGGTGACGCACCCGGAAATGGATACCTCTCTAAGCAAGCCGCTTATACCGCGCCACGGCTTTAATAAATAGTTATTTTCGTTTTCTCTATCGTTTTCAATATTAGTCTTCATATTCGCTTCATACACGTGTTAATTAGGTTATGTTGGGGAAAGAATAATTACGGGTACAGGTCATAGTGATTACTAAAACCAAACCTTCCATCTTCGTCCAATTTTAATCAAATGACTGAAGGAATTTAATATGAGCTGTCTTAAGCAATCTCGATCCCACTTAAGAGTTGTTTTGAGCGCGAAATTAAATTTCTATGACTCTATAATGATTGATAAATTGAAGGAAGAATAAATTATAACTAAGCTCGAAGGTCTATGGATTATATTTTTAGTTTTTTTTTTTTTTTTTTTTTTTTTTCAAACTATTAAAAACCCATATTCAAAATTTTAAACCCGTGGATTAACGCGTTTTAAGAATATATAGATTTATTTTTTCCGATAAATATTGCAGTTTTATTTTTTCCGATAAATATTGCAGTTTTATTTTTCCGATAAATATTGCAGTTTTCATTTTTCCGATAAATATCGTAGTTTTATTTTTTCCGATATCGTAGTTTTATTTTTTCCGATATCGTAGTTTTATTTTTTCCGATATCGTAGTTTTATTTTTTCCGATATCGTAGTTCTCATTTTTCCGATATCGTAGTTCTCATTTTTCCGATAAATATCGTAGTTCTCATTTTTCCGATAAATATCGTAGTTTTATTTTTTCCGATAAATATTGTAGTTTAATTTTTCCGATAAATATCATAGTTTTAATTTTTAATTAATTTTAGTTCGATTTAGATTTTAAATATGGCTTTGTGAACTTGTTAAGAATATATTTCTATATTATTTTAATTGTGTTTTAACTAATTAGACTTATTTAGGGCCAATTTTTACCATTTTACGCAGAAAAAACCAAATTTTTCACCAATGAAATTTTCCACGCGAAAGCGAACGTGACCCGTGCCAAAATGCACGAGAATCACGACCGAATTTCATTTCGTATATAGGAGATTAGTTCCAAAGTATATTTCTTTGAATTTCATATCAAAATATTTTTTCGTTGAATATTTATATCTTTGAAAATTTTATCTCAGAAAAAAAGATATGAAGTATTTGAAAAATTTCGGTGTCAACCTCTTAATATTTGTTAATAATATTAATGTTATTCTACGAGTTTAACTTTCGCTAGTTTTTTTTTTATGGACCTTCAAAGGATTGTGTAACTTTCGAAATTTGAAGTTTCTCTGTATGAAATGGGTGAGAGGCATAAATAATTAAATTTCTGAATAATATATTCGGAAAATAATCTAGTTATTTAGTTTAAAAAGATTTAGTAATACCT
The DNA here is from genome assembly GCA_963920705.1 of Odiellus spinosus. Taxonomy (NCBI): domain Eukaryota; kingdom Metazoa; phylum Arthropoda; class Arachnida; order Opiliones; family Phalangiidae; genus Odiellus; species Odiellus spinosus. The sequence goes on along the minus strand of OY987227.1, from coordinate 15,531,490 downwards.
CTATTCCAAGCGTCGGTTTTATTTTATTTATTAAAGCAAGGCTGTCACCATTTTTTCGAATGCTTATTGATTATATTTTTATCATAATATTAAACCGTCATATTCAAAATTTTATACCTCTGGGTTGACCCGTTCTTAAGAAACTTCAAAATTAAAAATGTATTTTTGTTTTCGATGTATGACGAAACGTAATTAGCGATCATTTTGATTCGAAAGTTAAGACTTTCTGGTTGAAGTACTTTTACGAAAAAGACCGCGCGAAAGCGACCTTATCACGTGCCAGAACACAGGAGAATCAACTGTAGGCTCTACAATAGCCACGCGTCCATAGTGATGGCGTAGTATTTTTTATTTTAAAAATTTCGAAAATGGCGATTATAAAATATACATTTTAACTTTTGCTACTGTCAGAAGCCGATGAAACCCTCCTTTGAAGTCTACTACTCCAATGTTCCATATAGCGCTCCTCTCTGTATGGGTAAAATTCACAATTTTACGAGTTAGAAGGGGTCCTACCTCATCCCCCTGTCTACGGAAAATTGGAAATTCTCTCTCTCCACAAACGACGACGTTTTTTGGACGAACTCCAAGGCTGCTGGAGATATTCGCTCGACGAACTCCCGCTCCGAAAACATCTACCGTTAGGAGGCGTACGAATCGCGCCTTTTGAGAATAACCCATACAGAGAGGGGTAGACAAGACCAGGGAGTAATATACTTCAAAGGAGGGTTTCATCGGCTTCTGCTACTGTATATATATATTTTGAATCGATTTTTAACGATATTTCCGAAAATACTACTCAAATTCCGTGACAGCCTCACTTTAATCAAATTTAATGCAAATTAGATTATAAACTCTTATTTCTAATTTAATGTCTTCACCGGAAGTTATATAAAAAGTTTTTTTTTTAAACATTTCTCATCCCGGCGTAAATATATTTTTACCCCAACGTACGTGCTTCGCGATCTTAAAAATCAAGTTTTATAAACTAGAACAAATTTTTAGTTCCCTTTTTTTCTTCTTTTTACTAATATTTTTAGGCGGAAGTAATTTTATTTACGACTTTTTATTTTTATTTTTTTAATTATCGTACTAGATACATTACTGGGAAAGTATAGTAATAATTTAAATCTGGCACGTGTTTATCAACTTCTTGATTCTTCCTTTGATGGAAAACAATCAATTTTAAAAAGGTGTTACTCATATTTGTGGAATTATTTCCAAAAATATATTTTAGGAAATTAGGTTTGTAATTAATTGATTTTTATCAAATATACCTACACTCGCTATGGGAAATATTTCTTTAAAGTGGGTTAGGGCTTTTGACCTCTCGAATTCTTCTCTTAATGGTACAGTCACCTCAAATGAAAATGGAAAAATTTCACAGTTGGCGATGACTGTATTTTAAAGTTTAAAAAGGCGTTCACTCATTTTTAAGACAAATTTTTTTCCGAACATAGTTTTGATTTGGTACCCACACAATTCTATTTTAGTTTAATTTTGGGGTTTTTTTTTGCTATTGAAGAACTACCGATAAAGGCCGAATTTAGATATAAAATTGCCGCCTAGTTCGCAATTCTTCTTTTTGTTACTTTCTTGTTAAAATCAGTTTTTTTTTTTTTTTTTTTTTTTTTTTTTTCAAAATAAATATCCAATATTAAACGCGTTTTAGGTTAGGCTTAGCTATCAAATATAAGAAAAGCGTTTTCTAGCTATTTCCGTGTTTGGTTATTGATGCCATGTATTTCATTTTGAAATAAATGGCTTCGGGGCTTACGTTTTATCGAATCATTGTTGCTTTTCATACGATTTGAAATGTAGCCGGTTATAAATTTATTCATGTAGATACATTAATGATATATTATACGTATATAGATTTAAAGGCCCGGAGCGTTGATAGAAGTATTGCCAATTTTTAAAGGGTTTCCTTGCTCTTAAAGTTATTGTTGTCAAAGAAAGAGTACATTGAAAGGTTTCTTGCCCCGCTTGTTGAGTAACATCATCTGTTTATTTAATATTGCCTTTCGTTGGTTTCTCGATGCCAAAGACCATGTAGAGTGACCAGTGGCGTATCTAGAGGGTTTGACGCCCGGGGCGGTCGGTGAATTTGCCGCCCCTCGATACATAAAAATAATATAGTTACTTTCATCTTGAGTTGGCAGCGCTAGCGCTATGTTATCGATTTTCTTTTTTATGTCGTCTTATAGAGCCAAATTAATAAAATTAATGAAATTTTTGCGTCAAGCGCAAAAACGTCGTGTTTACGAATTTGACTTATAACTCTTTTCTGTTTGCAAAAATATTAATAACATATTACTGAAATTTTGAGTTGTCTCACGAGGAAAATGCCGCCCCCAAAAAAATGCCGCCCGGGGCGGACCGCCCCCACCGCCCCCCTCTAGATACGCCACTGAGAGTGACGCGAGTTGTACGACCATTTTAAAAAGCAAATAGAATTTTAGATCGAAACAGTGGGGACTCGTTTTTTCTCGCATTTCGTCCAATTTGTTTAGCTTCGAAATAGTTTATTATTTGTAAAAGACTCTTCTACCAATCATAACGCTGATTCGAAATAGTTTATTATTTGTAAAAGAACCTTCCACCAATCATCGCGCTGCTTTGAAATAGTTTAATGTTTTGTAAAATAACCTTCCACCAATCATCGCGCTAGAAAATACGCTGATAAGTTAAATTGGAAACACGGTGGAATTTAGCAATATTCCATTTTATTAAAATATGTGTAGATTAATTTGAAACTACTCCTTGGAAGATTTTTTTCAACCAGATGTTTGCTATTGATTTTTAAGAAACAATTCAGGCTTAGATTCGTGGCAAGGAAACGATTCCCATTTACCTACCTTGGATAAAAAAAAAGTTTTCTGTTTCCGTCTAGGCTATCACTTTTTTATATAAAAATTAAGGAATCTTCGTTTTTAAATTTTAGAAAAAAAAAAAAAAAATGTTTGAGATACCTTTCCTAACTTTCTTTTTAAAACTATAAAGGAATACAAAACGTTCGTTTTTAGTTGTACCTGGGAAGTTAGTGCATATATCCCCTCTGGCCCTATAGTGAAGTCAAATTTTATACCCCTCAAAACATATATCTGACTTATTCTGGTAATTTGGCTAGTGGCTAAAGTCGTTGTTGGTGATTTTCTTTCCTTTTGGGTAAAATGGTAAAAATCTTTTGATAATTAACTTAACGAAGATGACAGTTTGGGAAATAAAATTCCGCTATTATTTTTTTGGCCTCTAGTTTTGACCCCATTCTTTATATATTTGCCGAACATTCCCCAATAGATAAAACTTTGATTAAATCAAATACAAAGTTTTATAATTTTTCTGTACTTTTGATTGTTACTAGTTTAGCGAGCGTAATGAGAGATTTTTGGTTTTATCTTTGAATCACTTAACTTTCCATCTTTAAAGAGAGGATGTCCTGTATTTTTAATAGATTCTTTTATTACTTTTGGGTCTTATGTTGCCATGATAGAATTTTTCACACGCAAATAATTTAAAGGAAGAATGCAACCTAACAACAAGTGATTTTTTATCGATTCCTTATCGTTTAAATATACCCTAATCCACCAGTAAAAGAAAATTACAAACAAATATTTAACTATAAATAAACCTAAAACTTACCTGGAAATAGGCTTAGCTGTATTCATGGATATCCTGTATTCCCCATATAAGGGCCATCGATCAATGCCATTGGTCGGTAGTCTTTATATGGGGAGTTCAGGTGATAATAATGAATCCAGCTAAGCCTTTTTTTTTTTTTTTATTTATTTCTAGTTCCCTTTAAGGCTGCAAATAAATTTATTGTTTGAATGTTACCCAAATACAATCGCTAAGCCTATCGAGGTATTATTTTTTATCTTATGTCATTAATTTCCTTAAGAATTACCTTTCAGGAATTATCTCACGTAGGGTATATTTTGGGTTTTTTTTTTTTTTATCAATTTTGCGTTTCAATTTCCCTTTAATTTTAAGACTAAAAATACACATTTAATTAAAATTTTATTAACAATGAGAGATTACTTAACTGATAATCTGAGTTTTTACGAAATAATAGATTTTTTTAATTAACGATGAATTCACACTTCGCGTAAAATTTTTTTAAGTGATTAAAATAATTGAATTTAGCCTAGCGTGACGAAATACAAATATACGACATCTCTGTCAAGCCCCAGTTAGAAAGCGTACCTAATTATTTGAATATTTAAATCATTTATTATTAAAACCTTTTTTCGAGGTCCGAAACGGTTCAAGAAACCCTTTCACTTTTTCTCTCATCCCACGAATCGTCTTTTGTAAATTTTCTTTCTCGCCACGAATATTATAATAACAATAATTAACTTTTAAAAATACTGGACGAGTTTAAGGCGCGGGAAATTTTTTAAAAGCATTTCACTGTTTTAAAGAACCATAGAGATAATTATAGATGCTACAGATCGATTGATTGAAGTTGAAGAATTGGCTGTATTAACACGAAGGCCGGGATACATTCTCTCGAATTTTCCTCCTCTTAATTGTCCTTAATTGTTTTTGATCGTGAGAGGAATGTTTCGGTATATACTCTTAAAGGGAGAATGCAACCAAACAACAAGTGATTTTTATATCGATTCCTTATCGTTAAAATAGGCCTAATCCACCAGTAAAAAGAAATTACTAACAAATATTAAACTAGAAATAATTTTAAAACTTACCCGGAAAATAGGCTTAGCTGGATTCACGAAGATACTGAATTTGTTCAAATTGATGGGTCAGCAACCAATGAGCAAAGGCCATAGTTGTTATAGGCGATATCTCCACTAGACTTCCCACAACATTCGATTGGTCGCTGACCCTTCAATGTCAAGAATCTCCATGAATTCATCTGAGCCTATTTGCCGGATTTTAAATTGATTTCTAGTTTAATATTTGTTTGAAAAAAGTTTTAATGCTGGATTAAACCCATTTAAACGATAAGGAACCGATAAAAAACACTTGCATTCTCCAATTTTGCTCGTTAAATTCTCACCTTATAAAACAAATAACTTTATGGGTCTCCCATCTTATATACAAAATTCTACAGGTCTCACATCTTAATTCTAAACATGAATCTTGAATTTATTTGTGATGGTGTAGAATAAGGAAAAAGTTTTTTTTTTATGAAAGACAGTTACTTCACGGCAATTGACTTTTAATAATTTTAACGAATACTAAAAATAATTTTTTTATCGCTTGAAGATGGGCCACGACCCAAAAGCTACCCACTTAAGTATTTTTTAGTTTTCGTTAAAACTATTAAAAGTCAATTGCCCTGAAGTAATTGCCTTTCATAAAAATACATTTTTTTGAAAGGTTGTATGCCATTCCTATCTTCTGAGAATGTTTCATAGGTCTCTCATCTACAGAACAAATCCCTTCTCTCATCTACTAACCAAACCCCTTGAAGAGCTATCTTCTAATTAGAAACAAAGATCTATTGGGTCTACCACCTTCTGAACAAAGCATATATATATATTAAGCCCTTAAAGGTGCCCCATTTTCATAACAAACATCTACTAAACACATCCCATATCTATCTTCTAAAAAATACTTTGAAGATATCCCATCTTCCAAACAAATATCCTTTGAAGATATCCCATCTTCCAAACAAATCCTTTGAAGATATCCCATCTTCCAAACAAATCCTTTGAAGATATCCCATCTTCCAAACAAATCCTTTGAAGATATCCCATCTTCCAAACAAATCCTTTGAAGATATCCCATCTTCCAAACAAATCCTTTGAAGATATCCCATCTTCCAAACAAATCCTTTGAAGATATCCCATCTTCCAAGCAAATCCTTTGAAGATATCCCATCTTCCAAGCAAATCCTTTGAAGATATCCCATCTTCCAAACAAATCCTTTGAAGATATCCCATCTTCCAAACAAATCCTTTGAAGATATCCCATCTTCCAAACAAATCCTTTGAAGATATCCCATCTTCCAAACAAATCCTTTGAAGATATCCCATCTTCCAAACAAATCCTTTGAAGATATCCCATCTTCCAAACAAATCCTTTGAAGATATCCCATCTTCCAAACAAATCCTTTGAAGATATCCCATCTTCCAAACAAATCCTTTGAAGATATCCCATCTTCTAAACAAATCCTTTGAAGATATCCCAACTTCTAAACAAATCCTTTGAAGATATCCCATCTTCTAAACAAATCCCTTGAAGATATCCCATCTTCTAAACAAATCCCTTGAAGATCTCCTAGCTTCTAAGCAATGGTCTTTTAGGTCTCCCACCTTGTGAAAAAATCTCTAAAAAGTTTCACAAGCCCTTAAAGAGGCCCCGATTTCATAAAAAACTTCTAAATAAGCCTCCCATTTTTTGTATAAACAAAGCTTTTCTATATATAGCCTCTTCTAAACAAAGCATATCTCCCGACCGGCTATCTTCTAAACAAAGCCTTAATAGGTCTATTTCCAATAAACAATTCTATAGATAATCCTTTCCTTCTTTGAAACAGTTGTAAAGGTCTTCCATAAGCTCATCTATATGTAAATTTGTTATATCAATTTAAATCGTTTGAAAACCCTTTTTTATTTTTAATAAATGCCTTTTTTTTTTGTACATCCTGAAATTTGAGTTTAAGGAAATAATTTAAACGTTATTTCATCTACATTATGCCGTTAGTTCATTAATGAATTGGCACCTGTCTTTAGCCTGCTCGCGTTTAATTGGGTCAAACCGTTGAAAGTTTATTGAACGAGTTTGTTTTATATTTTAAACTACTTTCGATTGTACCCTCGTATATACCCGATAGAAGAGCAGAGCTGTCTCTTTTAGTTTAAATTTATAATAGCGTGAAGACGAAATTCTTTCTTAATACCCCACGCCGGTCATTTCCATATTAAAGAAATATCATAAAGAGCCTCAAAGGCATTCGAAACTCGTTCAAAATATAAGAAAACCTTTTCTGGTGAAATATAACGGGGATTTTTTTAAATATCAGGTCATTACTGGTATTAAAGTAAAAGGGCGCTTTATGCCCCTAAACAAGGAAGAGATTATAAGCCGTTTTAACCCCAATTCCCACAATAGAATTTGTTTAACAATTTAACTTTGTATTATTGGCATTTGGTTCGTAGAGAAATAAGTGATAATATATGATCACAAACGAGTAATAAAGGGACTGTGTATATGATTATAAGTTAAGGTCACTTATTATTCTTTTTCATTTAAGTAATATATTTATTATTATATCTTGGACGTTGTTTTGATTCGCTGCTAGCATAAGTCATGCGCTACTATCAAACTTATGACATTTTTCTCTAATTACCTTTAAGAAAATTTGCCGTAATAGTTTTGATTGGCTGCTAGTGTAAGTCATGTGCAAACATGATATTTTTCACTAGGAGCTGTAATGTAACTTGGGTGTAGTTTTGATTGGATGCTGGTATAAATTCTTAAACACTATCAAGCTAATGCTCTATAGGGATGGGATGGCTTAGGGTTCTACTCTTGCAATTTTTATTTTTGTTGACGATACAACCCAATCATTTTATTAGTCTCAAGAGTTAAACCTAATTAACCACTAGAAAGCAAAGATAAAATCAGATACTTCAATAATTAGTTACTAATTAACACTTTAATTAAATTATCTCACTGACCCTTTTAAACAACTACGTGTCAAAATTTAAACTCAAAGTATGGTTAAATAGCTATTTTAATTAATTACAATATTAATTATAAATGGAGGAACTAGCCTCGAATCTAACACAAAAAGTCAATTGTTAATATTATATTACGGTATATTAGAAAGAAAATAATTGAAAGAAATAATTAGGATAAATTCAGTGGTGCGTAGAGATTTTTTTCGAATGAAATTTTAAATGTTTTTTTAGAAAACCTGATTTGATTGGAGAATCCCAATTTTCATAATATATATAGGATTTTAAACCAGAAAAAAAAAAAAAAAATAAATAAATAAAAAAAAAAAAAATCAATTCTTAGGAAATCCAATTTTCAGGCGAGATTAAAAACGGGCTTCGGTAATTTTTTTTATTATTTGTGTTTTTCATCCATTTCTTCTAATACTGCATGAATTCGTAATGATGTTTTTAAAGCAGGCGATAGAGTAAACTTTGAAAGCAAATCTAATTCTAAAATTTCATCTTTTTTTAATTCAATTAAATACCATGACTCGATAAACTTTACTCTGGGGAATTGGCATACAAGCTAGGAGTTCTAGATTCGTCCAATAATTTTATTTCATTCCGAGAAAACAAACTTTCAAACGTAGCTATAAAATACCTTAGCTCCAGAGTAGCCTTTTATGTTTTGTATATTCTTACTGAAATTAACTAAATGCAATTTTAATATCATTTCAAACCAAATAAAGTTTCGTTTCACGCGGAAGATGCAATACATTGAAAGTATTGCCAAGTAATATTGTATCATAAGAGATAGAAGTATGACACTTTCTAATGTTTCAATGCTAAATTTTTATCTTAATCATGGTGTGTTTCACAGTTTACTTTGAGCGAGAATGAAATGGGAAACTTTAGTCCCTATCACCTTTAATTTAAAATTTGACCAATCATTTCGTGAAAAAAATAATCGTTCCTACAATTACGGCTCGTTGCCGATAGTAAAGCTCGCTTCGTCGGCTCTAAGGCTACTTATTATATTAACACGGAAGTTAAAATGAGTTTAAGAAATCTAGTACTTTCTACCCGTCTTCAATCAAGTTTTACAAGCTCTTTCGCTTTTTCCCAGCGAAGCATAATTGTATCAAATAAATTTCGATATCGGCTTCTTTCTTTGTCACCTGAAGCATGTTAACGTGGGTTAAACGAAAAGATTAATTTAAACTTCACCTTCGGTTTAATCGCGAAAAAAGCTCGATTCTTGGCCAAAACAATCTTGAGTAAAAACGCCCCTTTATAAAATCCATTTAGATATCGGTTTCTCTGTCATTTAAAGTCTGTTAACGTGGATTTAAACTTCACCTTGGTTATGGCACAAAAGCTCGATTTTTATTGGCTACTAAACATTTATTAAAATTGTGCCTTTATAATAATGGCAGCCGGATTAATTTACATAAAATTAAACCGTTATAAGGTGTTTCTATGGAGTGTAAAGTTTTTTAAGTATCGCCCAACGAATAAATCTGGAACCAGGGGTCTCTATCTATGGATGGCTGATTTAATAGTGTACTTCGAAACACACCATGATTTTCATTAATTATCATACTTATATGTATTATTTTACTTATTATAGAATAATATACATAATACATTTGAAAGAATAGTAAATATAACTCCATTCTTATTGTACTTTGAGTGAGATGAACCATTTTAAATATTCGAAATATTAGAGTTAATGTAGCAGAAATTAGGAATGTAAATGTGTTTATACCTGTAAATCAATCCATGAATATTAGCTTCCTATTCATTGGTTACATTGTTTGATCAGACATTCGCTAGCTTCCTACCCTTAATAACGATTTAGGTTAAGATGTCTATTGAAAGAAATATTGCGTGAATTGGAAAAACCTGATTTCTCTAAAGAATTAGATTAAGAAATCGCCCTCCCATAGTCAAATTTCAATAATAACAAATATATTTCTATTCATTACTTTACTATTGTGTGCGTGCAGATATACCAAATACATACCCTAATAAAAATAATAATAGTTATAAAAATACAAAGAAAGAACCAATGTTAATACCAGTATTTTATTATATTACCGTTATACGTGCTCGTAACAATGCCTTATTTATTCTTTATCGTTATAGTTAATTTGAGCCAATCCTCGAAATAGTGGTGACTTTATACCTTAAGGGTTAATTTCCTAAGCTCGCTATTTCATTTTCCTGCTTGTAGCCTATATTATTTCTTGGTTGGTAGACGATAAAAATACACTTTTTTTTTATTTAGAGGAAAAATTTACGTTTCTAAATATAGCGAAGATATTATATGAATGTCAGACTGTGATGATGTAATTATTTATTGAATTTCCATCTAGAATCAAAGGATCGCACCAGCCCCTCATTATCCTAATTAACCTAAAAGGCGAATGGCTGGTGGGAAGCCTCGAAAACTTTTATTATAGATTTAATTTGAGGTTAATTATTATTTGGTAGAATTTGTTTACGGAAAACTATTTTAGAATTTATCTAAGATCATTTAACAAAAAATGGAATAAACGTCTGACCCACAAATTAATTAACTTTTCTATACTATCACCTAGGTTTAAATCGATAGCACCTTTAGAAAGAAGACATTCCCTAGATTAATTTAAAATAACAAAATTGACATGAGCCACTCGTAAAAGATCATTCCGCCACTGATAGAAATCTAGTAAAAATCCAAAAATTATCCCTGTTCTAAAATGGCCGTAACTTTTCTCTGCTATCAGCTAGGCTTAAACCGATTGCAGCTTTAGAAAGAGCACTTTCCCTAGGTTAATTTAAAATAATAAAATTGACATGAGCCACTCGTTAAAGATTATTCCTCCACTGATAGAAATCGAGCAAAAATCCAAAAATGACCCGTATCTTAAAAAGGTCGTAACTTTTCTCTACTAACAGCTAGGCTTAAACCGATTGCAGCTTTAGAAAGAACACTTTCCCTAGGTTAATTTAAAATAATAAAATTGACATGAGTCACTCGTTAAAGATTATTCCGCCACTGATAGAATTTGAACAAAAATCCAAAAATGACCCGCATCTTAAAAATACCTTAACTTTTCTCTACTATCAGCTAGGCTTAAACCGATTGCAGCTTTAGAAAGAACACTTTCCCTAGGTTAATTTAAAATAATAAAACTGACATGAGCCACTCGTTAAAGATTATTCCTCCACTGATAGAAATCGAGCAAAAATCCAAAAATGACCCGTATCTTAAAAAGGTCGTAACTTTTCTCTATACTATAAGCTAGGCTTAAACCGATTGCAGCTTTAGAAAGAACACTTTCCCTAGGTTAATCTAAAATAATAAAATTGACATGAGCCACTCGATAAAGATTATTCCGCCACTGATAGAATTTGAACAAAAATACAAAGATAACCCGCATCTTAAAAAGACCGTAACTTTTCTCTACTATCAGCTAGGCTTAAACCGATTGCAGCTTTAGAAAGAACACTTTCCCTAGGTTAATTTAAAATAATAAAATTGACATGAGCCACTCGTTAAAGATTATTCCTCCACTGATAGAAATCGAGCAAAAATCCAAAAATGACCCGTATCTTAAAAAGACCGTAACTTTTCTCTACTATCAGCTAGGCTTAAACCGATTGCAGCTTTAGAAAGAACACTTTCCCTAGGTTAATTTAAAATAATAAAATTGACATGAGCCACTCGTTAAAGATTATTCCTCCACTGATAGAAATCGAGCAAAAATCCAAAAATGACCCGTATCTTAAAAAGACCGTAACTTTTCTCTACTATCAGCTAGGCTTAAACCGATTGCAGCTTTAGAAAGAACACTTTCCTTAGGTTAATTTAAAATAATAAAATTGACATGAGCCACTCGTTAAAGATTATTCCTCCACTGATAGAAATCGAGCAAAAATCCAAAAATGACCCGTATCTTAAAAAGGTCGTAACTTTTCTCTACTATCAGCTAGGCTTAAACCGATTGCAGCTTTAGAAAGAACACTTTCCCTTGGTTAATCTAAAATAATAAAATTGACATGAGCCACTCGTTAAAGATTATTCCGCCACTGATAGAATTTGAACAAAAATTCAAAAATGACCCGCATCTTAAAAAGACCGTAACTTTTCTCTATTATCAGCTAGGATTAAACCGATTGCAGCTTTAGAAAGAACACTTTCCCTAGGTTAATTTAAAATAATAAAATTGACATGAGCCACTCGTTAAAGATTATTCCGCCACTGATAGAAAGTGAGCAAAAATCGAAAAATGAGCTGTGAGTTTTCTGCACTGTCAACTAGGCATGAACCGTTATACATAAATTAACGATACTAGTTAGTATACACGCCTCATCTTTATTCAGTTCATTTTAAAATGAAACCATTTAGTTTCAAAATAGGCTTATAAATTTTCAAATATATAATTTCCAAATTTTTAATTAAAATTTTAATTATCTCGTTTTAAACTAATTTTGAAATGATTGGTGGTCTCAAAATTTTCGAAGTTCTGGCTCGACCAAACTATATAGTCTAAATCTCAAATGGGTCGCTCGCTTCTTAATATTATTATATCATAGTAAATGTAACATAAAGATTCCTAATTCTTTTTCTTTTTTTGTTATCTTTCTTTTTCTCTATTAATGACGAGTTCAACGATTCGTAACGACTTTGCTCCATCCTTTTCTTGTTAAACATTATAAATCTAAGTAATGGGTGGTTCGCGCTTTCATACAATAGAAATAACGCCCGCGATGCCCATTTCATTTTGCTCTTAACGATGGTTTATTTCGGCTTATCCCCCCTCGGTCATTCTTACCCACTTCCTAGGGTAATTGACTGTAACGATATTACTTATTGTCAAATAAAGGTTTCATTTTCTTTTTTGTCGGGATTAGGGAGAAAGTTTTTGAAGCTAATCTAATTATTACACAATTTTAATCTCAATTTTCTTTTGTTGTATTTTTGTTTATCATACAACAATTTTTATTTTAGATATCTCGTAAATATTTCCAGGTGAACTATTAATCTATTTTTCTTATCCATTGTTAGAAATATAATTTTAAATAGTAGGTCCAAATATTTGTTGTTGTTTTGGTAATTTAGTTTCCTGTTAGTTGAATTTTAGGCGAGAATGTTTTTAAATTGAAAAAATTTAATAGATAATGATAGTAATGGCCCCGTTTAAAATTTTATACAAATACGAAATATTTCGAGTGTTTGAGAATCCGAATGAGTAACGCGTAGGTTTTCGAGTATCTATCTACCTTAATTAGTATCAGAAAAACAAAACATATTACAGAAAAGTAATTAACATCCAATAGCGTAGCGATCTAAGCCGATCTAAGCAAACTGAAAATTGTACGTCCTAGCTAATGAGAAAAATTGCTACCACCCCTGCTGCGCTTCGGTGATTTGGACTCTTCCTCGAGATATTATACCCAAGAATTTCTTTAGAAGGTGGTACTTCACCTATCAATATACGGTTATACGCCGACTTAGTCCTAAAATTAGCGTATTTTTGAAAATTGGTAAATTACGCTGTAATATAAGAGGTTGAGCAGACAGACAATCTGTACAAAGGAAATTAGAAAGAAGAAAATTTGAAGGGAAACGCTCTCTTAGTAACTTTCCTCCTATTTCCGGATATCTTATAGACGCTATATCGTACTCACGAACCGGAAATAGCAGGGGAAATCCAAAATGTAAAACTATATAGCTTTTTAGTTGTTTCCTTAGAATTTTTGTTGTTCTGCAGATATATATTCAGTGGTTGCCAGTTGGCCATTTTTCATCCAATTTAGACGGTTTTCGATGATAATTTTAGAAAAGAAAGTTTAAAGGAAGTGTATTTTTTTGGCGGATTTTAAATTTTGAAATTAAATACCGAAAACTCCTTAAAAATCTAATATAATAGCTTTTATTTCTTCTAAACTTTCTTCCCACCATCCTTTCGAAATTCCTAGAATTAGTCATTTTGCGAGATCTCTATATTGCCTCTATTAAATATTCAGTTTGTAGTCCGCACAAAGCTAGGCCAAACCCTATTTCTAAGAGACCTTATAATTCTATCGTGGTAAAGTGTGCGGATTGATACATTTACCCGTGTACTGCATACGAACCACTATGCTGCATGGCTTTACAAGCAGTTATAAGTTGAAATAAATAAAGATAAATAGCTTGCTACTCCTCTTTTATATGACTTGTGGAAAATATGCAGTCTGAGATTTCTTCTATTCTTACTTTAAGTTAAAACCTAGTTAACTAACTTCTAGAAATTGAAAGCAAACTTTCAAAACCCAAGTGTTACTGTTATTTTATTAAAAAAAAAAATAGATAAAATATGAAAGGTACTAAAAACATTTAGTCTTACCTTTACTAACATAACGGTGATATTCCTTTTAGAAGTTTTTTCTAGTGTTTATATCTTGATATCAATAACGTATTGGACACTATAAAGGTTTTCGTTATTCTGCGGCCGGTTTTAAGGCGTCAAACCGTTTTTATTCAAATGGTTCCATATTTTTGAGGCCATGCAACATCAATTTTATGTTATATAATTTTGTTAAAGGGGAAAAACATTGGGAAATATCTATATATCGTTTATATTTTTTAAAAGCCGGTGTCGTGCGATTTTAAAAACTTTTTTTTTCCGGTTTCGATTTCAGTTTTCTCCGCCCTTGTTTTTGTATCGAATTTTCTTTTTAAATCACGTCTTTCGTTCGGTTAAACGCTGAATTTTGTTAAATTACGATTTGATGACATACTATCTTATCGAAAGTAATTTTACTTTCTCATTGTATTGTATTTTATGATGAGGTTCGGAAATTTAACGATTGGAACTTTAGGGACATTTCATGCGTCTTTATTATTGAGATTTTTGGGTAAATAACGTAACAAGTTGCTCTTAAAGGGAGAATAAAGCCTAAAAGCGAGTGATTTTTTATCGGTTCCTTATCGTTTAAATAGGCCTAATCCAACAGTAAAAAAAATAAAAAACAAATATTAAACTAGAAATAAATTTAAAACTTACCCGGAAAATAGGCTTAGCTGCATTCGTGGAGATCACCTTAACTCCTCACATAAGGACTAGCGACCAATGACATTGATCGATAGCCCTTATATGGGGAATGCAGGATCTCCATGATCAGTGTCAGCTAAGCCTATTTTGAATGTAAGTTTTAAATTTATTTCTAGTTTAATATTTGTTTGTAATTTTTTTACTGGTGGATTAGGGTTATTTAAACGATAAGGAATCGATAAAAATCACTTGTTGTTAGGTTGCATTCTCCCTTTAACCACGTCAAACACGAATCGCTATTGAAAAGTCGACTTGTAGGACGATTTAAAACCATAAACTTTGACCTCTTTTAGCAATTTGTTCCTTTTAATCCATAAAGTTGTTAATTAAAAATGACCATTTTGGCAAACCGTAAATTACCTATTCCGTGAACTGTATTTGAATCATAGTTGCAAAGGTTTAGGAAAAATCTGCTTATAGATCTAAAAGATACATAAATGATTTGAACAAAACTTTCTTTTATTAATACCGATATTTAAATTAATCAGACGCAAATTTATTAAAATATTCGGAACTTCGTCAAAAATTAATTAGAAAAGCGTATATTAAAACTAGGATATAGAATCTCGCAGCTATCGAATTAAAGAGGGGGTTGAACCTTTACACTTTTCAGTAAATACCCTTCCGAGAATTATCGATTTTCAGCTTCCAAAACGTCATTTCGGCGTTATTAATCGCAAATAAATTGTCCCACCGCAATTTCACCCCCCAAAAACCAATACTCCCCGAATCCCCGCAAACAAAAAGGCCAATTTCAAATCCATCAATAAAATTTCCTGCTTGAGCCACCAATAAAACAAAAACAAAAAAGTTCCATTGGTTTCCATTACATCTTATTGTGTTTTATATATTTTCCTTTTTGAGGTTGAGCCGGGGGATGTAATATTCTTTAAGAGCTGTTTGTAAAATGGCGGTAATTACGGAGTATTGGTATACAAAATGATTGTAATTTGTGCGTGTACACGCTCAAAAATCAATAACTATCGATATTCTTATCAAAAAATACCGATGGCTTTTCTTAAAGGAAATTTCAGTTTACATTTGCGTGTTTGACTTAAACCACGTTCACACTAGAGACTTTGAAACATTTTTAAACCGTTTTCGAAAAAGTGTTATGTGAACGAAATATTAATCAAGCAGAAATAGTAAAAAGGAACAGCCAGACGGCGGTGCAATGGGAAACTCCATGGAGGGAAAATATACTTTTGTGGATGTAAAAAATCTCATTTTACATTTCTATATTTAACAACCCTTTACCTCCTCAATTGAGATGAGGCAATACAAACGGAAGCAATTAGGTAATATTTGTGTAGTCTGAACACGGCTTTACTGAAATTTTCGGTGTCGAAGTATATAGGTAATAAATTTGCCTCTTCCAAATCACGTATTAATCATCCGTGTTTTGATCAAGAAGTGCAAGGATTTTTGAACATTAAAAACGAATTCAAAGTTTCCGTATAGTGTGAACGTTGATTAAGTTTTTTAGATCGTAATTGACTCGTAAAATTATGTATTGTTCTTTATTGGTATTTGTTGTACTACTCGCTGATTTTCTATCATTTTAAGGGAATTATGGTGAAATATATAACTTATGGCCTCGTGTTAGAATGTTTAGGTATTTAAAATGATTGTGAAAGAGTTATTTTTGCCTGAAATGATTACTATATTACTGGGACTAAACGATAAATAATTATATTCTGGTTATTACTGCGTGGTAAAAGGGACCAGGAAGGGAGGGAGGGCGGATAATTTTGACGGAATTGTGTTACCCACCCATAACTTCCAGAAACTACTAAAAACCTTTAAAAACGAAGAAGGTTCCAAACTGAATTTTCTTTTTATGTTGAAATTATAGTTAAATAATGTTTTAATTTTAGTAATTTTATCCGTTTTTTTTTAAACCATGCTTTTTCCACGAATTAATAATTGTCTTAGCCGATCGGTGGCATCTGAATCTCAAAGGTTCCTTAACCCCATAAGTCCCTGGGACAACTAATAGGCGTAAGGTTATAATAATAGGTCAATTTTTGAATCACTTAAGTTCTTATCGTACGGTTTTTCTTCAATACATCCAAAAATCTATTTGAGTAATGCTTTTATCTGTGTTTGACAATTTTTATTTTATATAACATACATGCATAAATGGTTCTTTTTTTTCCTAAAGATAAATTGACGTCAGAAATTTTTCCTAAAGCCAACGAGAAACGATTTTTACGCAGGGGGGATATTTGATATCTTAGTTTCCCCTTTTTAAGATCTCATCAATATTTTTTTAAAGCTCGCAGCCTCGAACAGCTGTTTTTCAATATTTTTTTCAATTCATCTTTATATCTGAACTTCCCGTCTTTCTCCTCTTCGCTCATATATTTAACCTAGTATCAAGGGAGTGTAAAATGAAAATAGCTACTCCGAAATTAGGCTCGAATAGTCTTTTTAATCACTGATAACACTTTGCAGCGAAGTATGATAAATATAAAGGCTTAGCGGAGATTGAATTTATAAAGAGTTTCACGCGTTTCGGTCTAAATTTTATAAATCTAATAAAAAGCAAAACACTTTCATTCTCTCTTTAACACCCCTTTGCCCATAATCTTCTCTATCTCATCAATCATTGGTTCGCTCTACTTCGATAAGTCTTTTTGAATTATTTTTTTTCTCGCTATTTGATTTTTTATTTTTTTTAATTTTTGGGTTACTACCAAAACTATAATCTGCATTTCGTTATGCATTTTTCCAACTCCCTTTTTTTCTTTCATCTCATCTCTCAAGTTTATCTGTAAGACTCTAGTTTAAGAGTAGTTTGCAAAATTTACAAAATTTGAGGTAAAGGAGGGTCGAGTTTACCATAAAATTAATTTCATCTGATATGTAAGACCACGTTTCAAAACCTTTTACACTGTATAGTTTCAAAGATGTGTTATGGTTAATTTTCACCGAGACATTCAATGCAGAAAAAATATCTCCAAGGAGCCGCCATGCTAGGTATTAGCTGAAAGAAAATAAAAAGATGGTACTCCTCCACGTATCTCTATTCCTTCAGTCCTCTCTTATCCCACCGCACACCGCTACCTCCTTCTAGGATTACCATCTCGAGTAAAATTCAACCGAGAATGGCTAAGTCCATCTAAAAGGTTATTTGCATATATATCATAGATTTGTCTATAGATTTTCCCTGATCATTAAAAATATAATCCCTTTTCCTATCCCTATAGCCATAGCCTATTTAAACGATATGGAATCGGTAGAAAATTATTTGTAGTCGAAATGAATTTTCCCTTTAATAAATTAAAAGTAAAAAAAGCTAGAGATACACCTGTTCACTTACGAAACTACTATTAGTTCCCAAGAGATTTAACATTCGGGTTTCGCTAGATTACCAACTGATATAGAACAAAAATATTAGCATATTTAGGAGAATTTTTGTTTGATTTAAATTTCCTTCGGGTTCATCTCTCATTTTTTTTTCGAACTTCGAGCTTTTTTTCTGAAATTATTCATAAGAAAAATCCAAACTTCTCCTTTTTTTTTTTTTTTTTTTTTTGGCTATAAGCTTATAATTTGCCTTCCCAAGAGTTTTAGGATTATTTTTTTAATTGATTTTTTATTTTTAGTTTTTTTACATTATTGGAATCTATCATATAAAGTTTTCACTTAATTTTTTGAGATCCTTTTTATTACGAGATAGTATTTATTATATTACATTTTATATATTATATTTTTTGGTTAACTATATAGGTTAAGCTAGCAAAAACCTTGAGAAATTGAGAAAAAAAAAAAAAAAAAAAAAAAAAAAAAAAAAAAACAATCCGAGACTGTTTTAACATACGCGTGACGTCGGTTTTACTGTTCATTTAAATATGTTCCCATAAAATAATGAAGTGAACTGGAATACCCAATGAGAAAAATCTTATATTTTGGTCAAAAACGGTCCAAATTGGACAATTTCAACCGAATTCGACCAAATTAAATTACCTGAAAGATAGTCTTTGATGAAAGAATTCACTAACTATCCCTGGCATAGACTAGCAGATCGTTGTTATTAACTGCTGTTGAAAAGGATCTAGTATCATTTTCTATATTTATTTAAATTGGATTTACCAAATTACTTTATGTTGTTGAAAAGAGATGTTTTAAATAAGTGATGGCTTATGTAGGAACCTTATTAATCTTTAAACGAATAATTAATTGTTCCCCGATTCTAGGAAATTTTGTCCAAAAATAAGTCTTTATTAATGATTCCAAGGAATGTAAGGCGACATCTTGTATATGTTTATCTCCCTTTTTCAGACTCTCAAGGTTTTTCGTAACAAAATCCTATTAAATTTTGGTTCCCGTTTTAAGTCGTGTAATTAAAGTTTAATACTAAAGCTTATTAGTATCAATTCCCAAGCCTTAAGTTTCAAAATTTAATACCCCTAGTGTATAGATGCCGCCTTTTAACTTTGTTAAAAAAGTATCAGGAAACAAAATAATGGCTTAAAATTCCGCTCTCCAGTTTTTTTCCTGCTTTTGTTATTTTTATTTTTCCCCCCGCGATTTTTACCTTTCCACATAGTAAACCTTATTAGAGCGTAATATATATCTAGGCAACGAAACAATGGTTTCGAGAGCTGACGTGGTTGCCTAGCAACAAGTAGCGTATCCATTTACGTAATACAGCTATACACCTGTCTATTTTTCTGTTTCTATACTCGTGCTGAAGAATAAAGAGGATTTTTCAATATCATTTATTTTTCGTACCATGATAAATATTGTATATCCATCCGCCTCAAGTTTAGCTATATTGTAAACTGCGTTTTAACAGTACTTTAAAGAGAAATGAAGACTAACGCCTATTCTTTATATCCCTTTTTTATTCTTTTTTGCTCCCTATCTCGCTAAAAGTGTGACGAAACGTTATAAGGAAGTAAATTAATTTTAAGAAAAGGCCCACATGATTCAGATTATTGGATTTTAAAGGGTAGAATTCAACCTAATAACTAGTGACTTTTTTATCGATTCCTTATCGTTTAAATAGCTCTAATCCACCAATGAAAAGTTTACAAACCAAATATTGAGCTAGAAATAAATTTAAAACTTACCTGGAAAATAGGCTTAACATGATTCATGGAGATTCAGAATTGCCTCCGTGTAAAGTCTAGACTTGACCAATGAGCAAAGGTCCGTCGTTCGCGCGAGATTTCCACGAGACTTACAATTGCATTCGAGATTGTTGGCATAAAACAATTTCCATAGTTTTCAGATATTCTACCCCTATACAGTAGCTTCTCTCGTAACACCGAAGCAGTGTGGCTGGAACACTTTTACAGGCGCGGCGTAGATTATAATGTAAATATCTGCCCCTATTAGGTCGCTTTTCTTTTCTGAAATTCAGGCGTAATGATTATAAATCATTTTTATCGGTTCTTTGTTTCTTTATTTTCATAATTTAAGAGATAACTCTGGAGAATTTATGGCATGGTATTTCAATAATAAATTAGTTCAAAGTTTCTCAGAACCAAAATCTAAGCATCATAAATATTTCCCGTAATATTCAATTTTCTAGATTTTCCTCTTGAATTATGCTAACCCCGATAAACTTCCTTAAAAATCAAATATTTGGTTTTAGTCCTAAGGGGGCCTTTTAAATTTCTAATTTAGGTGTCTTCTGAATATAAATAATTGGGGAATAGATCGTTGGTGGCCCCTGACCTAATCATCCGAGTGGAGCGGACATGATTGGTTGGTACGTCACTGGTTATCGTATAGTAGAAAAATGTAAGAAGGTGTCTTTCACCGTGTTTTCATCACATATGTTCCACACTTTGACTGAGTCAGAAGCTCCAAAGTTTCATATATAAAAAAAGCATGCTCTATCTTTCAAAAAGTTCCTTTTGATGTATGATTATCCGCCTAATTTCTTCCTTCCATCTTATATAGCTAGTGGTGGGCCATCCAATCCTTTAAGTATCGCTATAGATGTAGGCCATCTTCATAAATCTTAGTCTGCACTCTCCTTTTCCCTTTCACGAGGCACACTTGTCGCTATTCTACAAACTCCATCCTCTACTTTTAAGATTCAGCTTCAATTTAAGTTTTCATCTCGTGGATTTTTTAACCCTTTGTACGCAAAACACATATTCAGTTGTTTACAGTAATAAAACATAATAAAATAAGGACAATTTTACCAAAAACTGGTAAGAAAAATTAAAAGAGCGAATAATTAAACTTATTTTACTAATTTTTCGAAAGAAGAACATTCGTCAATTTTTAATTTGTTATTTTGTTTGTACTTGCGTTCGAGAGAAGTTGGGGTAATGGGAAAAGCTAAGGGGTATTGATACAAAATGTTGAACCGTATAGAGAAAGTAGTGCTTGAACACGACGATACGGAGACGAAAAACCAGTCAATCCCTATATGATAAGGGCGACTCTTTGTGTGACTTAAAATATCTCTCATGAATTCAATTCTGTACACGTGTTTCATAGCTATAGAGTTATCAAAATGAAAAACGTTATCTACTCTTTGTTTGTTTTCTTACACCAGTTAAAGAAGGCATACTACCTTTTACGCGCTGAAAACTTAAATTGGGATCTTTTCCACTCGAATTTTGTTTCAAAAGGAATCTTTCGGGAAATATTTTATCTCTAGGGCGTAATCGACTCTGGCTCCACTTTTGGCCCCCGCAGTTCTTTGGTTAGACTATCTTTCGCTTTGCATCACGTAAAGACTAGGCCTCCCCTCAATTTTAAAGAAACGGTGCCATAGAGATAGTGACTCTATTAGCTTTGTAAGTTTTGTTAACAGAAATTGATTTTAACTATACATTTCTCCCCCAGTATGTCATGCGAGTATCAACTCTTTTCATCCCCATTTTCTCTTGTTACAGGGTTCGCCTTTGATGCTGTCGCTACGGCTAAATCTATTTTATATACAAATTAGGCCTAATGTGAAACCAAACCAAGTGTCTCGAGTTGTTTATTTAAATTAAAAGTTATTTTACCACAAAATTAGGCCCGAACGATAATTTAATGGTGCAGACAATTAAGACATATAAACATTACACTGGAAAGTAGGCTTAGCAGAGTTTAAAATAATATCGCGCTCAGTGAATCAGTGGTTGGTTGAGGTTGAATTATTTTATGAACGAAAGGGGTTAAAATATTGTGTTCTTAATTTAAACTTTGTGAAGCCTGCTTGTCGTACTTAAGTTTCTGTTTTATTCTCCGATTTTTTCGTAAGGTGTCTTGATTTGAAGCTCTTTTCTTTGCGTAACTAGCTGCTATAGCTCAAAGTATCTAAATCTATGAGCTCATTAAATTTATTAACCAATGGTTAAAAAGTAAATGTGGTTTTGCTTTCGAGTGACAGTTATTGTAGTGAGTGGTGTGATATTTTTATCCTGTTTTTTGCTTGTTGTAAGCTGTAAGTTTAAGTCTAAAACGTCTGAACTTGTTAATTCTGACGCGTTCGTTTCCTCTGGCAGTTTTGAATAATAGGAATATGCAAATTTCTGGGAAAAACCCGTCCAAGAGGTTGAAATAGGATGGCAACTTTCGGGTTTCTTGTCCGCCGCGCTTTCAAAATGAATTTAGGGATCCGAGGTAACAAGCTTTCGTAGGCTAAAGAACAAACTAAAATAATATATATATATTTTTAATATTTTATCGTAAAATTCTTAGCTGAAGTTCGCACTTTTTATATTATTAACGAGAAAACATTGACCCGAGTTCATATTTTTATTAACGACCCGAGTTCATATTTGACTCTCTCGAACCTTCTAAGTACCAAACTCAACCAATTTTTGTTAGTTGCTAAGCAAAGTTCTGTCAGGTCCAATGGGAAGGTCTTGTCTCTGTCAGCTACAAAATTTTTTTAGGTCCCTCTAGAGTTTTTCCTTTTGGTAGAAAAGCGCCGCCTTAAGATGCATCATTCACTATGTAGAGAAGCGAAATAATACACAGCCAAGACCGAGTTTCTACCTCTTATCCATTCCCAATGGACCTCTCCACATTTTGCCGAGAAAGAGTCAATATAAAATAGCGGTTTCTCTTTCATAGAATAAGACTGTTTCCTGTTCAAAGAATATGACTTGATTCTGATTCAAAGAATACATCTTTTTGATTCAAGTAAGACATCTTTTGATTTCGGGCTCAAATAATCACTCCCTCGGGCTCAAATAATCACTCCCTCGGGTTCAAATAATCACTCCCTCGGGTTCAAATAATCACTCCCTCGGGTTCAAATCATCACTCCCTCGGGTTCAAATCATCACTCCCTCGGGTTCAAATAATCACTCCCTCGGGTTCAAATAATCACTCCCTCGGGTTCAAATAATCACTCCCTCGGGTTCGAATAATCACTCCCTCGGGTTTGAATAATCACTCCCTCGGGTTTAAATAATCACTCCCTCGGGTTCAAGTAATCACTCCCTCGGGTTCAAGTAATCACTCCCTCGGGTTCAAGTAATCACTCCCTCGGGTTCAAGTAATCACTCCCTCGGGTTCAAGTAATCACTCCCTCGGATTCAAGTAATCACTCCCTCGGGTTCAAGTAATCACTCCCTCGGGTTCAAGTAATCACTCCCTCGGGTTCAAGTAATCACTCCCTCGGGTTCAAGTAATCACTCCCTCGGGTTCAAGTAATCACTCCCTCGGGTTCAAGTAATCACTCCCTCGGGTTCAAGTAATCACTTCCTCGGGTTCAAGTAATCACTTCCTCGGGTTCAAGTAATCACTTCCTCGGGTTCAAGTAATCACTTCCTCGGGTTCAAGTAATCACTTCCTCGGGTTCAAGTAATCACTTCCTCGGGTTCAAGTAATCACTTCCTCGGGTTCAAGTAATCACTTCCTCGGGTTCAAGTAATCACTTCCTCGGGTTCAAGTAATCACTTCCTCGGGTTCAAGTAATCACTTCCTCGGGTTCAAGTAATCACTTCCTCGGGTTCAAGTAATCACTTCCTCGGGTTCAAGTAATCACTTCCTCGGGTTCAAGTAATCACTTCCTCGGGTTCAAGTAATCACTTCCTCGGGTTCAAGTAATCACTTCCTCGGGTTCAAGTAATCACTTCCTCGGGTTCAAGTAATCACTTCCTCGGGTTCAAGTAATCACTTCCTTCGGGTTCAAATAATCACTTCCTTCGGGTTCAAATAATCACTTCCTTCGGGTTCAAATAATCACTTCCTTCGGGTTCAAATAATCACTTCCTTCGGGTTCAAATAATCACTTCCTTCGGTTTCAAATAATCACTTCCTTCGGTTTCAAATAATCACTTCCTTCGGTTTCAAATAATCACTTCCTTCGGTTTCAAATAATCACTTCCTTCGGTTTCAAATAATCACTTCCTTCGGTTTCAAATAATCACTTCCTTCGGTTTCAAATAATCACTTCCTTCGGTTTCAAATAATCACTTCCTTCGGTTTCAAATAATCACTTCCTTCGGTTTCAAATAATCACTTCCTTCGGTTTCAAATAATAACTGTACTTCGTATTCAAATAATAACAATACCTCGTATTGTAATAATAACTATATATTTCAATATATTATATTCAAATAATAACTATATTTCGTATTCAAATAAGAACGAGTTCGTTCGGATTTGAATAAGAGCTCTTTCGGAGCCAAATAAGAGATTTCTCGAGTTCAAATAATAATTCCTTCCAACTCAAATAAGCTCCAAATAATGAATTTATTTCACATGCATATGACGTACTAGTTTCTTTTCAATATTTAATCAACTACTTTTATTATTAAAATTATTTTAATGAATCTCATCGATCTTCACCATGGTCAATAAGTTTTCTGTAAAATACGATATAAATTCTGGTATGAGTAATGAATTTACATGCTATCGTAGTTTACAATTTCATTTGATTATAATTATATAATTAAACACCATATATATATTCAGAAACTTATTAAAAATATTCATATTTAAGGTAAACATTCGAATTTATTCGAAGACTTTTCTAAACTTTACCAAGAAGCCTTGAAATATGTTTCGTTCCAATTTTCTCCGCGCGTTACTTATAATTTTTATTATTATTTTTTTTTTCGAAGATGGAAAACTAGCGAAAAACCACTTAGTCTGCTTTTGACAGGCGTCGCTCTTCAAGGTTTCCCCAAGAAAAACAAAAACAAAAAAAAAACACAAAAAATCTCTCGGTAGAGACAGGTATGAGGTTATTTCTCCCTTATACCGTTCCTCTCCCCTAACTATATACTGAAAATGATGTACAGATATATTTTTTGAGGGTTAGATTGCCTCGGGAACTATCGCCACGGCCATCCCCGTCCTCTTTGCCCATCTATATATAATTTAATATTCGGTCCGCTCCGAAGGCAATCTTCCGCAGATTTTTTCTCGTCCAATCCCGCGAGGCGAAAAATATTCTATCCCAATTTACCTGTGTACCTTAAAGCACAGTGCTTAAAAGAAGTATAAAGCTCTAGGCCCAAAGGAGAGGGTACAGTTTGACATTCCTGCCCAAGCTAGCTCTACGTCTAACCTTGTAAGAGAGAAGTAAGATGGAATGGAAAATACGATACGAATAGTACAGAGAATTTACCCTCCTTATTGGCAGTGTAAATTTACCGACATGCATAGCGGCGAATCAAGGCCCCGGCTTTAAGTACCACCTTGCAGTGGAAAAGAAAGCGAGGGGTCGGACACTTCGGCCGACCTCTGAACTTTCTCTATCAAAAATTAACATTGAACTACCAAAATCTCTCCCAAAAACAGCTTTAAAATCTCAAAATATCTTAAATCCTAAATTATTCCTTTACAAAAAATGGCAAGTGTGAAATCGATTTCGTTCGAAAATTTTCAAAGGTTGAGTGGTCCGAATTTTCACCTCCCTGAAATTTAAACCTTAACCGAACTGTAACGTCGCTCATTTTTTAACTCTTATTTCAACGTGACATCATTTAACAATGAACGAAGTAACGCCAATCCAATTTTATGACGTCACACAAAATTAGACTCAAATCAATTACCGATTTGTATAATATTGTATTTAGTTCAAACTCTTTTAAACTACTGAACTCTTTGAGTAAGTTTTTGGTAGTGCAATTTAAGAGTTTAGAAAGTATGTCTGCTCGTTTTTAGTTAGTCTATTTCGTAACTTCCATAAGGACAGCATATGTTAATCATCTTCTTGCATGGCTTTGTTTTGTTCAGATTATATAACCTTGCTAGTAAAAATTTTCTGGAAGTAGCACCTGGTACTTGAAAGCATCTTAGCTCATATTTATTTAGAATGGACTGATTTTCAGTCATATCTATTCTGTTTCGGTTCGTATTTCACTCTTTTTAGTTGCTTTAATATTTATCATATTCCGGATTTTTGAAGAAATATAAACTAAAAACACTTCCGGCAATTGTTTGTTAAGGTTTATCATAAAATGAAAGAACGTAGAATTGTTTAAAGATAAAAAAGATACTTTATTTTTTCCACACTTATTTTCACTCGAACTATATTCTATGTGGATTTTGTGCTTGTGTAACCTGCATTGAAATGTTATGAAATAGTTTTTGAGCTGAAAAAATGGTTTTTACATGTGTCTTTTGAATAGCCATCTTTTTTACCCTAAACCCCTCGAGATTACTGACTCTCAATAAGTATAATATAGCTTGTTAAAATTTCTCTGTATCCCTACACAAAAAAAACAACATATATTCGAAAGTCTAGAAACCAAACTGGGTTCTTTAAGCTACAAAAATTAGAATATTATACAGTCCAGGTGAGGGGGCAGATATAGTTAATTCGCTGTACACATGAGTTTAGCTTTGACAGTGCATTAAGTTTGATTTAAATATTATGAACTTTGAATTCAGTTTTGGTAGTTCAATGAGTTCAAAACATTTGTATACCTGGGTGGGCTCTCATCGATTTCAGGATATAGGAAGTGAAAATTTTCGTTCCGCGACGAACTTTGGCTTTGGTAGCCTTCTGGACGCTTTGGTGCTCGTCGCTGAACGCACAATTTATATTTAAAACAATGCTGTTAGATATTTTTCAAATCCTTTGGGGCGAGCCTACTCGTAACACATATTCGTATTGTTGTGAAATTTCTATCAGAGGTCGTGTTCTCTCTCTAGAGAACTAGAGCTAACTTTTACCAACACATCTGGGAATATTCGATTATAGAATTGAGACTGTATATTTGTACAAATCTTTTTTTTTTTTTTTTTTTTTTTTTTTTTTCTTTTATCGCGTTCCGTCTTCGACATGTTTGTATCTCTTTCTTGATTTAATATTTAAGGTAAAAATAAGATTTATCTTATTTTATCTTTCTCCCAATGGATTGCAAAAGTATTGAAGAGAAAAAATAACAAATGAAAAGTGACTGTGCCGCTACACGCGAGATAAATATTATTTTGCGCCCAGAAAAGTTAGAATGTATGACTCTGTGTGTTTGCTTGCATAGAAGAGAATGATTTTTCATTTTCGACTATATATTCCTCTTCAAGAGGAGTTGGTAACGAACTCCTTCTTACCAATGAAGTTTTAACTTTGTGTATCAATCCGTCCCACATTTGAACATTTTGTCGACTTCTTTTGAACTAAAGTTATATATAGCTCTCTATATTCTAAATTGAATCGGACACGCCTCGAGTTAGGGGTCCAGATGAAGTCGATTCGTCATTGTTTGTTTGGCAGTAAACAAAACAGACTTAAATTTTTTTGAGCCAGCAAATAATATGCATTGCGATTGGAGATAATTTTTTTATGGATTATACTACACCAAATAATAAATTGTAGTACCTAGATAGCGCCGATACTCCAGGGATTTGACCCAAACAACGCTTAATCGTGACGTAGTCAGATATTTGAACAAGTCTAGTAGGCTATGATCGAGTGTATATCGAAATTTTAAAGGATGTGTGGGCCACGAGGTAGTTGAGAATTATTTTAAACAAAGAAAATATAGCTAAAGAATGGAAATTCTGGGCTCCCTGCTTTTCTTTGTATGATAAGGATTTATCTACTGACTTCCGATTTAGCTTGTGATTGACCATTTCACAGAAAAAGTAATTAATAGCTCCAAATATTCGTTTCATTCTTTCTTAGGGTTAACGCTGGCCGTTGTGATTCAGGTCTTTCTAACCAGCACTTGAAAGTGGTGCCGCCGAGGACCAAAACATTCGAAGAAATTCTGGTTCTCCATGATTCCAGCTAAGCCTATTTTTCGGGTAAGTTTAAAATTTTAATCGTTTGATTTATCATCCGGTGGTTAAACACTTTAATTGGGCAGACGGTGGCTCAATAGTTTAATTTTATTGGCCAGTTATGGTGCCTCAATCGTTGGTATATATTGGTCAATCGTTGATCAGTTAGCGGCTTGATGTTTTTTTTTAAAGATATATGGTATATTGGTCAATCAGTGGCTCAATTGTTTGATTGATCAATCAGATTCTTAAGGGTTCAATGGTTCAATTGGTCTGGTCAGTCAGTGCCTCAATCGTTTGGTATAGCCCGTTCGATGGCACATTTTTATGTATATATTATATTTAGCGTAAAAATAGTAAAACTCACATTAGCCTAGGCAAACCTTAAAAAAAGCCATTAAAACCCTTC
This sequence comes from Odiellus spinosus, assembly GCA_963920705.1. NCBI lineage: Eukaryota > Metazoa > Arthropoda > Arachnida > Opiliones > Phalangiidae > Odiellus > Odiellus spinosus. The sequence goes on along the minus strand of OY987227.1, from coordinate 15,503,210 downwards.
ATTACTAATTCAGTAGCTACATCACATCATGCGCTTCTCCTAATTCAACTCTTCCCTTTTTACCCACGAGAAATTCCAATCCCCCCTTTCACATTTCCTTCTGCCCCCTCAATCTCCCGAGCGACTGAAGCGAGCTTGTTTCATTTCTCACCACCGAAGAGTTAGAGAGAGCTCGATTCAGTTTGCTACGGAGCCTCTTTCGGACGGGTTCATTCTGTTAGAGATGCAGTCAGCCTTAGCCTAGTCCGCGCTAAAAGAAAACTAGCTGTTACTCGGGTGAGCGTCGGCATGGAACGATCCGAAACGTGTGGCTTCCGATCCTAAATTACAAGGAAAATAAACCAGACGCTAGAATTCTCGTCCCAGTCTCTTGATATTATAATAAACAACTACGTTTAAAGCCCGCCAAATATCGACTTAGAAATTATATCAAATAACTGAACGAGGAGTTTTGCGCTAAGCCTAACCTCATTAGGTTTTCTAGTGTTTACCCGAGTTTACTCGCAACAACGGTTTCTGTATATTTTTGACTATATAACAATGATATACGTTAGTATTTAAAAGGTACTTAAAAAACTAAATCGAAACGTTAAGCCTAATTTGAGTGTTGAAGTACACGAAATGTAATTTGAAAAGAACGGCGCGCGATTGTTTTAAATTTAACCACAAGGCGAAAAACTCGAAACAGAGAAATGGGTAGCGCGCAATCGGCCTTCAACACGGCTCGACGCCGTTTGAATCAAGATTCTCTGATGGAAAGCGCTCAGAGACCGGGCGGCAAGTATGACGGTGAGTTTCCCTCTTTACGTATACTAGCTTGCTCCTGTCGCCTCTAGTCCTCTACATTACCTTACCTCGACGCTTTCAGAATATTTTCAAACATAAACAAGGCACGCGCGTTTCTACCTGACGTCCCTTTGGGGTTAGGGTTAGCCTTCGGGTTATGATTGCTGAAACCCTCCAAGTCTGCCCTATATACTTTTACTGAGTTTTCATTTTTTTTTTGAAAAATGTGTTCCTAGGCCCAAAAGGTTATTGGGTGTGAGGGGAAAAAGTATAGGGATTGGGGGGAAAATCCGCGCCTCGCCAATTATGCAAATTGACCTTCCCCAACGTAAATGTCAGTCATAATTTGAGGTTCACGAATTTTAGACCTTTCTGCTACTAAATGGAAAGGCCCTTGGAATTTAAAAAGTTTTTTAGGTTGAAATCCTGTCATAATTAGAAGTGTGGTAAAGTTTGTACGTTTGGGATTTGGGGTAATGAAAAGTGATCGGTTAAAAGGGGATTACAATTTGACTTAGCCTAAAAACCAGGCTGAAGATTATTGTTGATTTATTACCGCATCCAAGTTGGATCAAAATGCAGTTTCGTAATGTGATGATGTAATGAATTTGATGGATGGATGGTTGAAATTTGTCGTTATATTTGAATTTTGTTTCATCAGATATTTTAGACAGGTTTTGGAATCATAATGTTAGGAAAAAATGTCTACTTAAAGGTAGGGGAAGGGAGCTGCAGGTACTACTGTAATTCTAATGTAAATGTCATCAGGGGACAATAATATTAGGAGAATATAGTAGGAGAATAGAGACTCTAATCTAGGCAATTATAATAAGATCAGAAGTAAATATTTATTTCGCTACTTCGTATAGCAGGCAACCACGGAGGCATATTAGCCTATAATATGTGGTTGCCTTGACAATACAGAGTACACATAAATTGAAATTTAAATTGTTACATGATTGTTATGATTCAAAATATATAGAAGATAAAAGCCAAATTTTGCAAGAGAAGTCGGCATTTACGAAAGAATGCTTTTAAGTGGCAATTGTAATAAGCTTAAAAGTAGATAGAAGGATGTAGGTAAGCTCCCCTTTAACCTAAGAAAACGAGCTCGCGCCACACTATTTTGAATTAGCCAATCAGAGACTCAGATGTTTGATATTTCGAAATTATACATAAAATTTTCTAATGCAACATGCCAAAATCAACACTGACATCGGTGTACTCCGATTTAGACATCTTCTTTATCGAAATATAGGGAGAACTTAAAAAATAGACTCTTAAAAACGTCTGATAAACGGAAGAGAGAAAAAAAATTATGGTACGGGTTTTTAACTACAGGGGATTCCTGATAAGGATAGTGTATATATGTAGAGGTTGAGGTTAGTGGATAAAGAACTTCTACTGTAATAAAAAAAATAAGAGTGAAGGGAAATAACTGCTGAAAATGTTTTTATCTGCTCTGGGCAGGCTTCGATATAGATAGAATATTTTTATATCCATATGGCGAAATCCGTTTCCCGTTGAGAAAGCGACATACAGTCTGCTCAATATATTTTTATATATATCGTGATATTTTATTTTATTTATTCCTATACATAGTTTACACTAAAATAAAGAGCTAAGAGGAAATTACACCCTTTTTACTCAGCAGAGCCCGCTTACCCTTGTTGACCCATTCCTTGTTGACAGGAACTTGCGAGCTCAGTTCCAAAACTGAACCGTGTGTTTGTCTTTCTCTTTGATTTGTTTGCATTCACAATTACTTTGCAGCACTCGGGGAAAACTACGCATTTCTATATATATATACCTCTATAAATATCCATTCAGTTACATCTACGACTATTAACAGTACACACCTATCTTAATAGATAACGGCAAAAAATGGTAAAATTATAAACTAATAAAACCACGTACGCGTCTGCTGATTCTATATTCATACCACAGGTACTCACGAGGTTTTGTTAGTACTTTTGCCACTATTAGCCGTTAGAGGACCCTTATGAACGCCAGTTTTAGTTATTCGTCTTTATCTATTAAGATAGGTGTGTACTGTTAATAGTCCTAGGTTATATTCTTGAAAACCAAAAACAGTTTCTCAATGGAAATAGTAGTTACGACTATTATAACACTTAATTAACATTCTTTAAGAAATACTAAGAATCCGTCAGAGATATTGTTGAAATTAAAAAAAAACAATTGGCTTCCTTTGACCTTTTGACCTACCGCCCACATATGATTAGATAACAGATAGGGGGAGCCCGAGCTATGTAAGACGTTGTTATCTAATGATTTAAACACTCTTGTTTAACGCCTCGTTTTAGGATGTAGGTATAGGTATAGTCGTTTACCTTAACGCAAGCCTGTTTACAATTTACAATCTATTGTATTACAAGTTACTATTTATACTAAATTAAAGTTGTAATATTATGTTGCATTACTACCGTCTGCATGGTTATTTAAGCGCCCAAGTTCAACATTTCTTCAACAAATTTTCCCATTACACGAACTTTCATTGAACTTAAATATGCATGTATATTCTCCTTTACTCAGAAGTTAAAATTTAAAAAAAAATAACTCGGGGGCGACGCGAAAGTTGAATGGGGAGAGCGTACACTTTTGCCTTCTTGACAGAATATTTTCCGTCAAGGGAAACCCTTTGTCATCAATTTTCCAGTTCATGCCAATTGGACTTCGATTTGATGGAAGTGGGAAAGAGTTGGAGGTGGATCTGCCCCATTTACCTCCCCCTTGTCTTAGCAACTGATTTAAATTTGGGTTACTGAAAATAAATTTATTTCCTTGTCAATATTATTTACCGTTTATATGAGTGTTGACTACGACTACTATTTTCCCCGTGAGATTTTACATTGTGTGCCACTCCCCCTCAACCTTTTTCATTTTTAAATCCCCTTAAGCAGAAACTTGTAGAAAGATATAAAATGAGAAGGGTGATGACACTAATGCTTTAGTAATGTAATAGCTAGGAGTCTAACCAATTTACTTGTATTGCTGGCTTTACAAGCGGGTCTAAAGGAAGGTTCCCGCCATTTCTGAAGTCTTATTGCAATTGCTCTTAGTGTCACCCTCTTTCTATTAATCTCCTTCTATTCGTATCTAAGTAGCTAAACGTTGAACCATACACTTTTTCAAATAATACTCGAGTAATTGGCCGACTGGAAATTTGAGTAAAGAGTCTAGGCAATTCTGAAAGTCATTCTCCTAGAGAGACGTTTTAGTATTTTAGGTCTAGCTGCTGAGGAACAAAAAAAAGACGATAGTGTCAAAATCTTTGACTATTTGACAAGCTCTTTACAAGCGTCTTTTGTTTCACTCGGCGTTGCTTAAAGGGAAAATGCAACTTAATAACAATTGTTTTTATCGATTCCTTATCGTTTAAATGAGCCTAATCCACCAGTAAAAAATTAAACAAATATTAAACTAGAAATAAATTTAAAACTTAAAAAATAGACTTTCTTCCCATTGATGGGTCAGTGACCAATCGAATGTTATTTGGAGTATCACGGAGATCTGGCATTAACGTCGGGCATTTGCATATTGGTCACTGATCCATCAATTCGAAGAAATTCAGGATCTCCATGAATCCAGCTAAGCCTATTTTCCGGGTAAGTTTCCAATTTATTTCTAGTTTAATATTTGTTCGTAATTTTTTTACTGGTGAATTAGGCCAATTTAAACGACAAAGAATCGATAAAAATCACTTGCTTGGTTGAATTCTCCCTTTAAAACCGTACCCGTGATTTTCGATTCTAACCGTTTGCAAATGTAGCTGAATTTGAAGCGAATTAATTGACAATCCTTATGGGTAGTAAAAGTAGTCTCGCAAACTCCTCATAAGTCCAGAGGGATCTCTTCTCAAAGAGCATCGGCCTGAATTACTAAATAACCCGTCCTTTTATTTGATTGTCGTTTTCAAGCTATATGCAGTTTTAGAACAAGGACTCAAGGGACCGGGAAATATCTTTTAGATAGCAATTATTATGTCTAAAATTTATATTACTGTTATTCATATATTTCCTTAATTATCTGCATAAATTAGAATCTAAAGAAAGCTGATATAGGAATTAACGAGAGAATTGTTTATGATATGCCTTCAGTTTTTAGGCCGTTTATTAGAAATTGCGCTTTAATTTAAGTGTTAGCACTTAAAAAAATGTCAACATTTCAAAATTTTAAAAAATCATCTATATTGTATTTAGAAGTTGTAATTCCTAATTTAAAATGCAATCTCACTTTAAATGGGTTTGGCTTGATTCGCGTCTTTAATTTAATTTAGTATTTAATCGAGACTAAATTTTCCTAAACTGATTTGGACAATATATTTCCCTCAAACTAAAGGGACTGTACCAAGACAAAATCATATCATCCCTCTAATTCTAAATAATCAAGCAAAATGTTCTAAGCCTAACTAGAACCTAGAAGTTCATAAATTAATTAACGTTCGTAAAGCCCCGTTTTCAATTAACGTTTCTCAAGCTTCTACTTTCGCTTCTCCAAGAGAAGCAATTATATCTATTAGATATCTTCATGTTTGAATGTTAACTTGGTTTAAAACGAAAAACTTGATTTAAGCTTTACCTTGTCTTGATTGAAAACGTACCTAAACAAAGGTGGTAGATTTGACACAGCATTTGCTGTTTCCAGATAGCGATACGCTATTCGGTATTAAATACTTTTTCGGAATAATAAGTTATGAATTTTTGCTAGACCCATTTTAATAAAGGCCTATAAAATTATTCTAGATAGGCTCTTAATTGCCCTTTAAATAAAGCCCTTTAATATTAGATTTTATCGAGAATATGATAGATAATTATATTACGAATGCCTAGCAACAGCCCAGGGCAACTAAAAGCCTTTTTCTCGAGGGTGATGTTCAATTAATTCCTTTCGTAAAGCCACTCAGATGTTTCGACATGTAGCTCGTAAAAACACGACAGGTCGTCGCTATAGCGGTAATTTAATTCTGTAAATTTAATTTGTAATAATGTACATATGTAAATGAAGGCTGCCAATGCTTGGCCCGTCTGTAAAGAAGCCAATTATAAAGTTAAGCTATAGTTTGAAACCCCATCCACGATGGTTGTCTTGGTTTAGGGCAATATTGATTATTCTATGGAGAAACCGGCATTCTTCGTGATTATCTTATTATTGGTTTTTATTTGTAGAGTTGTTTCCGCATTCCAATAAGAATTTTTTTTTAAAGTAACACAATAGATATAAGTCTGACTCCTTCAATTGCTTCAGTGCTAAATTCCTTAGTTACGGTGCGTTTCCCGTAATATATTGTAACTGAGAAACTGAAACAATCTGGACTCTATCCTCATTGGCTCTTAGCGTAATTTTAAATCGCTGGAAAAAAATATTCCTTCCGGCAATGACAACTCGTTGGCGGTAGTAAAACTCACAATTTGTCTGTGCGTCAGTTATTAAGCTAATTATTAAAGTGGAGGTTAAAATTAGCCGGAAAAGATATTAGTATACCCAAAGGAATCTTACAATAATGGCAGCTATATTGATGTAAGAAGCTAAAACTCAAACTATATGAAGTGTTTTTATGGAGTGTAAAGTCTTAAGCCTCGGCCAACGAATAAATTTGAAAATTGGCCCCAGGGATCTCTCTTAAAGGGAGAATGCAACCTAAAAACAACTGAGTTTTTATAGATTCCTTATCGTTTAAATAGGCCTAATCCAATAGTAAAAAAAATTACAAACAAATATTAAACTAGAAATAAATTTAAAACTTACCATCAGAATTGGCTTAACTCAATTCGTGGAGTTGCCCTAAACACCCTGTATAAGGACCAGCGACCAATGACATTGATCATGGAGAACCTGCATTCCCCATATAAGAGTCATCGATTAATGTCATTGGTCGCTAGTCCTTATATGGAGAGTTCAGGTGATCTCCATGAATCCAGCTAAGCCTATTTTCTGGGTAAGTTTTAAATTTATTTCTAGTTTAATATTTGTTTGTATTTTTTTTACTGTTGGATTAGGGCTATTTAAACCATAAGGAATCGATAAACAATTACGTTGTTAGGATGCATTCTCCCTTTAAGACAAAGAGCAAGTTAATTTTTTAATGACTAGGTTTTTTATTAATCGCCATACTTATCTCTATTATATTACTTATGCTAATATCTATATATATTTTACGTGTTTAAATCTTCGGCTAAATACACGCAATATAAACCGTATATTGCAAATAAACCGTATATTGCAAATTTAAACTATGTCTAGACACTTTTATATTAAACAATAATAGGTGAGATATTCCTCTTGACGTCACAGCGTTTTATTTAAACTAGGTCTAGACACTTTTATATTAAACAATAATAGGTGAGATATTAATCTTGACGTCACTGAGTTTTTAAAGATGAGATTTTCATTAAATACTTAGAAGGATATTTTCGTTGTTGTATTCCCTTTACGTTTTACTAGACGGATGTAAGCATTTGCCAGAAGTGAAGGGTGGAAGGAGAATAGTTTTATTTTTGACGCATATATAAGCCTCTCCGATATAAAAAAGGGGATAGGCATCCTTCAGCATGAGCTCATGCGCATGATAGCGTTTGGTTCAACCCCCTGTGCGTGCCTGATACTGAAGAATGCCTACCCGCTTTTTTATATTGAAATGGCATATTAAATAGATGGGATGAATATTTTTCATATCCATACTCGTGAAATAAGTGGAGGATTCGACTTTAGATTTTTTTCCATCACGTTCTAGGAAATCAACTTCCGCCCTAGGCTAGAATTTGTCCTACTCGTCTAAGAAAAGGAACGTTTCTCTCTCACTTTCTCATATCTATCCTCTCTTGTCCTCTATATCGGAGAACGTATATACGAGTCTTCCCATCACTTCTTTTTGCTCGCTATTTCATTTTCTTCCCTTTTCCCGGTGTTTTTCTCTCAGCTCCATTCAATTTGGAACACTTGTTCCCTATCTCGCTCGTATATTATAAGTATTTCAATCTCGCCTCTCACCAAAGAGAATATAAAAGATAGGAGTAGGAAAACTATCCAACCAATTACCACGTTTAGATGATAGTTAAACCATGGTAGTTTCTCAATTGAAATTTCTGTATTCTCCGAAAATAAGTTTTATAATAGGGTAAGTTAAAAAGAAAATTTACCATTGTTGCATAGTGAAAAATTAAAAGTCCTAAACGAGAAAAAAATAAAAAATGAACCTCGAAGAATTGAATTCTTACGCGTTTGCAGATAATGGGTTACCAAATTAAGGCCCAAAATTAATATTTCAAGTTGTTGCTCTAGACATATTTTTTCTTAGCCCATAATCTCGAACATAATATACGAGGCTGAACTCACGGAAATCTGGTGTAAGAATCCAGAGTTTCGTCACTTTCGCATGAACTTCCTTACGATAGGTTGTGGGTTTTACTTTAACTCCTTTAGTGGCAATTAATGTTTCCGTCGGAAACGTTGGAAAATTCCCTCTTGGTACGTTAAGTCTAGGTTTTTTTTATTAATATTATTATTTTAGTAACGTCAACTTAACGCAATTAGTAACTTCATTCATTCTTTCTCGGCCCATTTATTTCCTACCACCCTCGGATGATTAGAAAGAAAAGCGTCATCCTATCCCATAACCCCCCAGCTCCCCAATTAAACGTCCCTTCTCTCTCTCATATACAAACTCCAGCCCCTCGACCTCGTTATCCCCATGGCAGTTATTATATAAGTCTTTTTTTTTTTTTCAATCTTCTTCTTTAGCTGAAAGTCCTTCTAATTAGGCACATCGAAAACTTACTAGCTCCCAGCCCTGTTGTGTTAACTTTTCTATTGACTATGGAGTTTGTTAGATTTGTACGAGGTAATAAAGATATTTTAGAGGAAAGAGAAGCGTCAATAATTTACGTCAACCCGATTTTATTTAAATTATATTTGTATCCCAAACATTCCTTGTTAATTCGCCAAGAATTGACTCTGTAATTTTACCCACTTTACGTCATAGCATTGTCCTTCAGAAATGAAAGGTTTTCCATAAAAACGTAGCTTAATACTATCAGCAAAGGGCCAAGTTAGACGTACTAGCCCATCACTTAAAAATAGCCAAAAAAAAGTCATCACCCCCTGTCTGCCTCTAGTGGTTTGGACTCTTCTTCGATATTTTATTGCCTATATTGTCTCCCCTCCCGCAACTCCCCAAGAGTGGCGTTTCCGATTTCATTATTTACACCGTCTGCGGCCGCTAGAGTGTCTCGAATCAAAATCTACCGGTACGTCTGTCTTGGACCTTTGCTGATAGTATTAAACTACTAGGCGTTGTTTACTTTTATGGAATAAAATAATAGACTTTTGATAATATATATTCAAAATAACAAAATAGTCAAATATTTCAAATAGCTTCGCGCTATATGGTCGAATAACGAAGAAAATTGTTTTCTTTCGTTATTTTACCTCGAGGGAGAACAAACGTTCGAGAAAGCCTTTGTAATAACAACGACGAATAATCTTGTTAAATCTCCATTCTATAATTATTTAAATATTGAAGCAAAATGAATGGAAATTTACTTCGAATTTTGATCACGCAAGACTGGGAGAGTGTTCGATAAGATTTTTCCAAATCATTCGGGTCCTAAAGCCCAATTGGTTCGGTAAACAATGTACCTATATATTAGGAGCCTCTTCTACGTATAATCAATTTCAATTTAAGTTTGCAGCACGTGTAAAGTTACGTGGCATATACGAGCAAGGTATAAACGTAGAGAAATAACGGATAGCCTAGCTTCGAACGAGATATCAAATTAAGGGGAAATATACTATATATGTAAATTTTATTATTACGGGGCCCAGTTTTGCATGCCCGCTAGCGGAAATTTCCATTTGTTTTAAGTGCATAGTTGATCGTTGAAATTTTTATACATGACTTGTGGAATGTTCATTATTTTAACAAATCCCCTATGGTAGAAAATATTTTTCCTAGAATTTATTTTCTTTAGAGATAAGAATATCTCTGTAGAATTTCAAATGACTACAGTTGAAATATGTTGCGTAAAGATTGTAATTCTTGCAAAACATAAATTTTTATTAAACCTTGGTTTAACTTGGAATTTCAATTAAGAATCGCGATTTGAAGACTTTGGGTCGCAATTACACAACGTATTCATAATGTCAGTATATAGTGGTCATATATATATGTATAATTTATTTATTTGACTTCGTGGAGAAAAACCAAGGGAATTTCCGCGCATCAAAGATTAATTTTTAAAAATGAGGTCTTCAGAATTAAAAACGCATCTTCAGAATTCAAATTATTATATTATAAAGCAAAGCTACACGCCGGTTCTCACGAATGATTTCTTGTTTACAATTAGTTTTTGGTGTAACCGCACGGTCTAACGAGTGAATTAATCTCCTTCGCCGGGGAAGAGACTCTTTCCTAATTAGATAGATTAACTTTACAAAATTCTCTTCTAAGTACTTTCTGAACTTTACTTTAACACGACCTCATTTTCGTGAAACTCAAGACTTTCACCATCCATCCTATTATTTATCGATATCAGGTCTAAAAAAGCAAACGCAGATTTTCAAGCTTCTTATATATAAAAAATCTTACAAAAAAAGGCTTAAAAATCTATTATTTACTAAAAAAAAGCCTATGATACTTTGGAAAGTGTTGCGAAGGTGTTATAGGCGAGAATCCACTTATAACGAACCTTGAAACACTATTCGTTCTTGTTAATAACAAAAACAAGATAGTCAGGCCCAATAGTAGCTACACCTCTGACGATTGAAGCAGGCCTGAAGATATTGATATTCATTCCCTTTGTCACATAAACTTTGTCAAGTTTTCAAGTTAAGTGCTTGTTGCGTAATCATACGCTACTACTGGTTTTTCTTCTTTTGCAACAGCAGCGCAGCAACGAATGTAATAGTTACACCCCACCCCACGGGAGGTGTAGCTTAAAAAGGAGAAAAATCCAGAAAAGGCTTAAAGAATATATGTGCTAAGCCTATAGTACACGGAACAAGCTCTAATGAAACGAAGTTATATCGATAGAAGTTCGCTTACGAGGGACGACACGTGATTGTGGAAAAAACCTCGCTGTACCTGTATCGGTATACAATTTGTTTTTTGTTTTCTTGAGCGAGATCCTCTTTAATGACTATATTCGTGTTCATGAGTAGTTAACACTGCTATTTTCTTCTCTATTGTGTATCAATCCGCCTCAACTTTTTTCCTTACGCTAACTCCTCTTGAATATCTAGTATATAATCTAGTTTCGACTGTCTCACCCTTTTACCCTTCTTCAGATTGGTTTCTTTGATTTCATTTCTAAGATTTCTGCTCTTACTTATTTCTCCAATCTTCACTTATATATATTTTATTCCATTTATTCTTCTTAATTGGCGTTCTTTAAAAGGTAAAGCTTTTAAAAGGAGACTGAACGAAATAATATGCCATAACTTAATTTTTAGAATTGTTTGACCATAAATTATGTTAGTTAGTACAAATTTATCTAAAATAAAATAGTTAAATTGCGAAAAGTACTTTTAAATTTCAAACTTACAAGTCGACCACCATTTTGAATTCTGCTCGGTCCTCGGAGAGAAGGGGATGCAAGCCAATCAAATCTCGTCTTTTTATTCCAATATTATATATACGAACTGCCAGCCCTCAAAAAGTGGCGCCCTATTTGCCATAAAAATCGATATCAATTCAAGCAAAAGAATATTTTTTCTTAACACCGTTGGGAACTGTGGCACAATCTAACAAAACATACTAAGATTTTTTTCCACAGTAAAATTCTGATTGGCTGGTATCTCCTTTTCTACACGGAACAAGATGGTGGACCATTTAATAAGACGGGGTGGGGGGTAAAAGTTTGACTTTAAACCTTAATTGTGGATTAATTAAGCAGAGTTTAAAATATCTGACGGGAGGAAGGAACTTTTTTAATTTAGTACTGTATTACTGTTTCATCGACAAAATATAGGGCTTTGGATTTTTCTTTCAGGCTCCCTTTAAGAGCTTAATATCTCAATCCATTAATTAATAAAACAATACCAGAACATCTCGTTTAGGCCTCTACTGGTATAAGGTTCGCGAAATGCCTTATTTACATAAAATATTTTATTAGTCGCGCGATTTAATTAGTTAAATTTGTTTCAATTAAAGCCCTCCAAACTAAATTACGTGCCGGAAACAATAGTAAAAAACTTAAATTCTAAGGAAGCTTATTTCTTTTAGGATTATCCGAGGGAGGTAATAGGATAAGGGAGACAGTGTGTATCTCATTATACCAGTAAATATGTTGTGTATCGAGAGTCTTAGAACTTAATTCTTTCTGCTTCTGGACAGGTTTTTTTCCCATGTAGTTTCCGTTAATTGGAGGCGCGTGAAACATAATAAAGCCTCCAACGGTTCAAATTAGGATTAATTAAAATGCAAGGTTTAAACCCATCAAGGAAAGCTATATTTGTGTCATAATTATATCACATCTAGTGGGGAAACTCATAAGATTACAACGCATAATGTGCAGATATGATTTCAACTCTTAATGAGCAGATATGATTACAACTCGTAATAGGTGTATAATACTATAACTCATAAAGGGCAGATATGATTACATGTAATAATGGACAGCTGTGATTATAACTAAGAATGAGCAGATGTTATTAAAACTCAGAGTGGTTAGATATGATTGTTAGAACTCATAATACCCTCTTCAGAGTGCCATAATTAACCGAGGTTTAATCAGATTTAACCTTGGGTTTATTGAACTGAGAAGGCTATGTAAACCTCGGTTAAATCTGATTAAGTCGTTTCAAATGTCTAGATTATTGATTCTAGCCTTATTAATGAATTGTGGCTTCTTGAACATAAGAACAGTAACTTGTTTCATATTTCCCACTCTCCCTTTACAAGGACACGGATGAAAGGGGTCGGCGCAGGGTCTAAAACTAAGAACAGGATTTTCTTCCCTCGATTTATTTTTAGTTTTTCTTTTCTTTCTCTTTTAGGAAGAGTAATCCAAAACCTTAAAAGTCTTTGTAAGAAATTGTTTTCTTTTAGGATTATAGCTGAGCTAGTATATACTGTAACACTTTTAGTCCAATTTAAAAAGTATACGCCGTGAAGAATTTCTCTATTGTCTTATTTTTATGTAACTAGAAGTTCCTCTAGAAAATATTAATTGGATTTTTTCCCCTTTGATATTTTGAACAAATAATACTTTTTAAAAGAAAATTGGGTTTAATCTATGTATAATATTCCCTGTACCATAACCACAATTATTGATCCCTGATGTGAATATAATCTTCTCTAAATCATGGTTAAATTTCTCCTCAATTAAGAACCTCAAATATTTTTCTTTATTTTTTATTCAAAAATTTACACCTCTGGGTGATGCATTTTTAAGAAACTTCAAAATTAAAATGCTAAAATTATATATATATATATTTTTTTGTTACTTGATGACATAGTTATTAACGATACGTTTCGAAATTCTGGATTAAGTCCTTTCACGAAAATAACCGTGCGAAAGCTACTTATCACGTGCCAAAACGTGACTAAAGTGATGACAAGGAAAAATGCGGGAAATTTTTATTTTAAAAATTCGAAGATGACGATTTTATAATATTTATTTTTACTTTGCTACTCAAATACATTTGGAAGTCGTCGTGAAAAATACACGACAGCTTCACTTTAACGACATGAAATTACCCTCGATATTCCAGTCATTCTCATCAATGTTAAAATCTTCACGTAGGCCTATATCTAGGCTAAAGATATGAAAAGGGTTTAAATCGATGCAATGGTATGCGGGACATAAGCCGAGTTAACACTAAAGATTTTAAAAACAATTTTTTGATAGGTTTAATTGTAATATTTTGGGGTCAACTCTTTAGATTATTAGTTAAAAATGTATATATTAGCTTGAAAACTTTATTTTAAGTTTGGAACATTCAAAACGGGTTAAAAATATTTAAATATTGCCTAGTGTGAACGTAACTTAAGTCTCGTAACGAGGATCCCCGCTCGCTCGGATTATATTACGAGTATAAGCGTAAACCGGCGCCTACTAGGCATAATCCATTAATCTGTTGTCGTTTACGATGGCCCCTTCTCCAACTAATACCTACCCTCATTACCCGGCCCAATTCAACTACACCCCAGCTGCGCGTCCTTCAATGTTTTCGATAATACTCGCGGCTCAAACTCATTTCGTATTCGAATTCCGCAGCGAGCTGGAGCCTGTACATATACTTGTCGAACTCCGCTCTCGCTTGTTTACTAGCGAAAATGAGGAGATTTGAGGGAATCATCCGTTCATCCATTTGGGAGAATCCTATTTATTTAGTTCGATTATTAATGATATTTTTTTTCTAATTATCATCTAATATTTATGTAAATATTGTCCCTCTATTTGAATTAGTAATTAATTTATTCGTCCATTTGAAGTTTGAAATCAACGAACGTTTAACTAACCTAATTAGTTTCCTACATATATTTTTGGCCCCGAACCATGTCCGAGTTTGAAACAAAGAGTACCGTATCGTTAAAACTAATTCCTGTACAATTATAAAGAAAAATACATGAAATAATTAGATTACACGCAATTATTTTGAGTCAAATATCCGAATGAAATACGTGTTTAAAGAACAATTTTATTTGTCGCCTAAGGTTTTTAAAAATATTCTAGGTTCAAGAGTTGAACCCTTTTTAGTAAAGGTTTATCATTATTGATCAAGAATTGGGGTCATGGTACATATACGGGAAATAAATTAAGTAAAATGAGTCTATACTTTAGCAAGGAAACAGGAACTTAAATTTTTTGGGTTTATCATTTCGAGATGCCTTGGTAATGGCATTTTCCTCAAAAAAACAATTTATATTTACAAATTTCCGCTGTTGGCGGAAACCGCTTTTTTTGCGGAAACCAATTTTTATGTTGTTAACTATGTCGTACTGATGATATGTCGTCTGACGTTCCAAATGAATATGATTGAAAATTAAGCTATTAATGTCCATCTTCCATAAGAGACGATCGCTTCTTAAAAATGGCTCTCAGTTGCCTTGACTTTTCCTATTGTAATTTTATATCATATTCTTGTTGATACATGTACAACTACTGTACCGACTTAAGGCTTCTGCTTGAAATACGTAAATATATAATGCAGGAAACTTGAAGTTATCATCATAAAAATATTTACTTTATAACTTTCAATTCACGCTATGTATTCTACAATGGATAAACGCAAAAGTCTATCAAAGTAAAAACGCCCCGAAGCTTAATGCTATCAGCAAAGAGCCATGCAGGTAAACGTGCTAGCCCATCACTTAAAAAAGCCATCGCTATATACCAAGAATCCATTCAGGTACCATAAGAATATGGGAGCATAGCTTTAGCCTCTGGTACCATCCTCCCAAACTTTGTAACAAAAGTTCGTCCGCAATTTTCGCAACATTTGTACGCTTAGATCTTTTTTCGGTCGGCTCCATTTTTATTACCCAAAATATTATGTGAAGGTCGTTAGTGGCGCGGGTTAATAATAGATGTCAGGAGCGATTTACTTGAAAAATCGATTCGAAGCTGACGAACTTTTGTTACAAAGTTTGGGAGGATGGTTATTGAATCGCGGCCCTCCCATATTTTTATGGAACCAGAATGGATTCTTGTATATACTGTCTGTCTCGAGTGATTTTGGCTTTTTCCTCAATATTTTGAATGGACCAAATTTAGGCGGGCCGTGCTTGGCTATATTGTCTTCCTTCCCAACTCCGAAATTTCTCCAAGGAGTGGCGCTTCCGATTTCTCTATTTACACCTATTGAAACCGCTAAAGTGTCTCGAATCAGAATCTCCCGGTACATTTATCTGGACTTTTGCTGATAGCATTAATTTACTGGGCGTTGTTTACTTTTATGGAATAAAGAGATAGACTTTTGATAAACTTTATTCATATATAGTTCCAAAAACAAATTTCTTATTCTCGAAATCCCCAAATCCTATGATTTGTGTCGATATTAATATATGGGACGAAGGAAAAAAAACGCTTTGAACCAGGGGGAAACGAGAGTATTATTATTTATTTTTAAATTTATAGCCCTAAAGCTGATGTCTTTTACGAGAACCAGCGCAGTTCATATACTTTTCTGGAGCTTTGGAGAAAAGTACCGCCTTTAAAAGTGTAAGTTCGAGACTGCATCTCGTACTAAGTTATGGGCACTCTTTTATCCAATTCAAAGACTTTTGTATTTTAGGAAGCGTACAGTTTTGGAGTGTGTTGAAATAACAAACGTCTGTATTTTTTAGCTTCTTTCGAAAGAATAGAGTTATATAGAGGAGGGTTTAAGTTTAGGAAGGAATAAATATTTTTTTATCTTACGTTTTATAACCTTTAAAAATAAGTCTAGTTGGCGTATTAGTATCTCCCTTTATAAAGTATGTTTTGCACGAATCAAAGCCAAATGGACTGATATTATATTAAACTACTAAAATTTATTTTAGGCCAAAACCTGGATCACTTGGCCAAGCATATCATGAAAAGCGTTGCATTTTTCATCAATGTTAGGGTTGTTTAAATAGTCAGAAATAAGAACTTTGAAGCGATTGAAAGAGAAATTCCGCATTTGAAATAACAGATTTTTGTGATTACTGGTAAATTACAGTTAGACGGTAAATTACCTCGTAATTTACCAATTTTCGACCGCGCCGCATTGAAGTTTCACATTCTTCACTACGGCGTAAGGGTGCTCGAAACGTCAATATGAAATAAATTTACCCTAAAAGAGGTTTGAATAAAAAATAATTAAACGATGAGTTTCTTTAGAGAAAGCCAGCCAGTACACTTTGAGTCTCTTAATAAAGAATTATATATGGTTTCAAAAGCTATTAGAGCGTATGTGTCGTAAGTGTTGAAAAAGTGTTATGACTGCACCCAAAGATCTTTAATATATCTTCGATGCAGTAAGGTTTAATATTGAGATTGCCTTATACCTTCCACTGGGGTCAAAGGCTATCGTTTATTGAGAGAAGCGAGACGCACCCATGGAATATAAATACAAGTGTAGGGGACAAGGGGTTTTATTTTTATTATTACCATTTTCTAAAGAAATATAAATGTGGCGTCGTCCTAAAAAAAGCGTTTTATAGCCTTTCTCTGTCTCTTTTTTTTTTTTTTTTTTTTTTTTTTTTTTTTAGTATATGGAGCTTTAAGGCTATTTCTCTCTCTTTTTCTATGCCTCTAAAAAGTTCAGTTAACCCTATAAATCATATAAATCCTTTTTATTTTTTCTCTAAATCGGTAAAAGTAATTTCATCTTTATTTTTATGCACTAACTTTCGTTACATCGAAATCACTAGTATATTAAATCTTACGCACTTGAAAGGAAGAACCAGTAAAAACACCACGAAGGGATATGTTAATTGACCTTTGTCTGCATAAAAGAGATAACATTATGAAAGGGAGAGTTTAACCAATTTATCTAATTATGTTATCGGTAACGTGTAGGTGTAAAAATGTGTACCAAGATATCCTAACACAAGTTAATAAAACTAAAGTTAATTATTATGTTGCTTCAAAACCCGTTTAGTATTTTCATCGCCTAAATTAAACAAATACCAACCTTGGGTTACTATCCCTAGTTTCAGTTTTTACCCTTGAGGGCCCCGATGCTAGCCAAAAAAGTTTAAAAATAATTTCCTTCTGCATGGCTACAATTTTTGCCTCGTTTCCGAGATTTTAAAGCTAATAATTTAATTTTTTGACATAGAATCTTAACAGCTGACCGCAAAATTTTATCATTTGTCCTTTGAAAAACGTTTTATAGCGGATTTTAAAGTATTTAATGCGAACGGGACTTTTGTACTGGAAGATTAAAGCTTATTCTTGGACCAGCCCATTATCAGAAAATACTTTCCCCCAATCTTCAAATAAAAGAAATTTCCATAGATTTCATTTCGTGAATTTTCAATTGCACGCGCTTTTAATTAGAGAAAAAGTATTTCGAGATTATTTAAATTTAAGCCTTTAATAAAGCTCGAGAACAGAACGCGGACGAAAGTAAAATACCGATTTTCATTAACGCGCGCAGCAGATTGGAACCATTTTTATCCCCGAAGCCCAGGAGGCACTCGTCCATTACGACACAAAAAGAATTTCTTTTCATTTGTGGCTAGACCTAATTGGGAAACACTAATCTCGGTAGCGTCTTTCTCGCACTCCCACCCATCATTCACCTAACAAATCCGAATGTGAATATTTACGACCAGTTTTGGAAATGCATCTTCGTAAAAGATTTTTTCTCTTAAAGGGAGAATGCAACCTAACAAACAAATGATTTTTTAAGGATTCCTTATCATTTAAATAGGCCTAATCCAACAGTAAAAAAATTTACAAACGAATATTGAACTAGAAATAAATTTAAGACTTACCATCAAAATAGGCTTAGCTGGATTCAAGGAGATATCCTGAACTCCCCTTTTAAGGACTAGCGACCAATGACATCGATCATGGAGATCCTGCATTCCCCATATAAGAGTCGCAAGTCCTTATATGGGGAGTTCAGGTGATCTCCATGAATCCAGCTAAGCCTATTTTCCGGGTAAGTTTTAAATTTTTTTCCAGTTTAATATTTGTTTTTAAATATTTTTACTGTTGGATTAGGCCTATTTAAACGATAAGGAATCTATAAAAAAAAATCACTTGTTTTTAGGTTGCATTCTCCCTTTAAGGCTCTATAGCTCTATTCAAACTTGCTCCGTGAAACGATAATATAATTCATTCGAGTTGTTATGTATGTGGTAAATGGTGATTTTTTTTTAAAGGGTTTGCAGTTTTAGGCGCTTTGCGAAATTTAGCCATTACATGCAGAGGCTGTAGACTTCGTGGTTGCGAGAATGCCCTAAATCCGGCCCTTTATCGATAAAGGAATCTTTTCATTAGGGGTTTTTATTTTTTCATTTTTTGCGTGCCTTCCGAATACGTATAATTGCGGGGAATACATAAGATGGGCCCATGACCATCTCGTCGGGGCGGGTTAAGATTTGACGCCACGCCACTGACTACAAAGGCTATACCTTTTTGTCCTTCTCTACACCGTCTGTACGTTGAAATCTGGGACTGATTCAAAATGCTATAAAGCTAATCATTCCTTCCGCATTGCGTGTCTAGTTTGCCATGGCAGTTATAGGCGTTTCGACGATAGTTACTTGAAGCATAGTGGGTAGCCTTAATTCTTTTGCCCTTTTTTTCCCTAGAGGATGAGAAGTTGGAAAAATGATAAAAACTGTGGCTGAATCATATGTAATGTCAAACCTCGTAGGAAAAAGTAGTCGTTAACTACTACTCTTAAATCGACGAGTATAAGCAATGCTCCCTTTTCCCTCTTTCGGGAACTAAAATTAGGGTGTCTGGCATTAGAAATTCCGATCAATCTACTGTCTCTCTCTCTTTCTTTCGCTTCTCGACCGTCGTTTAGTCTCGCCGCCCTTTCTATCTTTATCTCTTTCTTTTCTTTGGTTAAAGTGTTAGCTGTATGGAAGATGTAATAGCCGGGATTGGCCAAAATGAAGCAAAGAAAAGTAAATTGGGGTCTCCTTTTTATGGGTTTTCATCGCCTCGCGATATACTCGGAGTTGGCAAGCATTTCTTTTTCTCCCTATGGGGTATTACATTTGGTATAAATCGGCCTTGCCTTTGATCATTTTGACAACTCCTCTTGATTAGAATTAAGCGCGTATAGATCTTCCTTTTGCCCCCTCGTATAAAAACATATGTGGGTGCTAGTCTTAACACCCTCTAGATTTAGCTCCGAGCTCCTAAATGCCTTAATTCTCTCTTCTCTACAAATATTAGACTACTTTAAAATTAATTTGTCTAGCGGGCTGTTGCCATTGTTTTAATCACATCCTTTTTTAGGAGGGGGTAGCTCGTAATTGAATTGCTTTAAGATTTAAATAATTATTTAGTTAATTTTGTGTTAGGCTTAGCAAATATATCTAATGTTTAAACTAGAGCAATTTGGAATCGTTTTAAAGAAATACGAGGTATAAAAACCTTTTTAGAGTTGGATTATATAGATTAGAGTTCTAATCTTAGTTTAGGGTGAGACATGGTATATTTTATTTTGTTTTTAATTGGACTAAGTATGTGAATTGCAATTAAATCTCGTTAAATTCCCATCCTCTAAAATAATTCCATACTTAATTTACAATGATTAACGTGCGAGGCTTGAAAAACTTAAAAACATTATTATTTTTAGTTTTAATTTTAAGATTTTAACTCTAATATTTTAACTCTCCCTTTTTGAAATAAAATTCTAGTAGTTCAAAAGGTGATTCTTTCGAGTCTTTTTCATTAATTAAAACCCCCACGGTTCGATAAATTAAACTTCTTTTTCACGGAACTCTAATCTTTCCGCAGTTCGCCCAATATTAGGGTTCGTTTTTCATCCTTTTTTTTTTTTAGTTTTAAATTGGAGCTTTTGAGGCCCGCCGACTTTCCCTTTTCTTTTCTTTCGAATCTCTAGGGATTTCATTTTTAAGATCTCTTCTTTCTTTTTTAGTTATATAGGCTAGTAGCTGATCAAGCAATTGTTTTTCTTAATATTTTATTCAGGTTTTTTGCATTTTAATCTCGTTTCTGTAAAAATACATTTGATCAATAACAGTTTACATACTAGCGAAACCTAAGGTGTATTGATACAACGTGTTAAACCCATTGTACATTATGAAATTAGTACTACAAACTGTTATTGAAGACGAATAAATTTATGAAAATGTATTTTTGCGTGGAAAAATTTAAAATAAAATTGCAGCGCGTTAGACTTAAGGAAACGCCACTTTTTATAGGGATTTTTAGTTTCTTAAAGTTTTATAGGATATACATATTTTACACTATTTAAAGTAATAGAAAAGGGTTTGGTTTTATGCATTAATTTATCTGATTTTTATTTTGCCCTGAAAAATCTATGAATTATGGTTTTTAATACCATTTATTTAGTACGGGTTACAGATTTTAAAATTTATGCAACCTTACCAACCTTATAACAAATGATTTTTTTCGATTCCTTATCGTTTAAATAGGCATAATCCACTGATAGTAAAAAAATTACAAGCACATATTAAACTAGAAATCAGTTTAAAACTTACCTGGAAAATACGCTTAGTTGCATTTATGGAGATCTTGAATTTCTTCGTTTTGATGGGTCAGCGACCAATCGTATGTGTTTGTAAATCTCTTGGAGATCTGGCCTTAACGACGGGCCTTTGCTCATTGGTCGATGAACCTTTAATGCAAAGACATTCTTGATCTCCATGAATGCAGCTAAGCTTATTTTCCGGGTAAGTTTTGAATTTATTTGTTTGTAAACGTTTTATCCAAACTTTAAACTTTTTTTTCCTTCCTTCAATTCGCGCTTCAATTTCCCAAAAATGTCTTAAGATCTTAAGACTTCCAAAAACCGAAAAATATTTGGTTCCCACCAATCTTTGTGTACCTACCTACCATATAGCCAATCAGAATCTTTTCCAAGTCTATAGAGAAAGGCTTTTCAGTGTTTGAAGTACATACTTTATATAATATTTATCCAAACAGTATACATTATATAGTTTTACACCAAGACCGGTCAGTGTTTCCCGAAACTGGTGATTAGTGTTGCAACGTGCTTTGGCATTCTTCTCTGTAAACTTTATATAGAAAGCAAAGCCTGTTTCCTATCGAACTTAACACCGTGGTACGAGGCTTAGTGATTGTGCTGGATCGGCGTCAGTGACCCGACCTTTTCAGAGAAGAAGCGCGAGATGCTTCAAAACTGGAAGAGTTGGAATAGTGACTAAAGCTATGGCGAATTGATACGCAATGTTAAACCTCATATGGAAAAGTAGTCGTTGCCTTTTCTTCTTATTTTCTCTGATACATTGGGATAATTATATCAAACCGTCATAAAACATTCTGATACACAGCGGGCCCGCTGCTTTGATGGGGAAAAAATAACACAGCAAAAACGAAGAATAATAACGTCTAATCTTCTCACTCATGAAATATTGAGACTTTATGTTAGGCGAGGGAATTTAATAGCGTGTATTCTTGCGTATGTGAAAATGATATGCTGGCAGTGTATCCTTCTCCCTTACTCTCATTAGAGTTCCAATTTGGGTTTAATACTTTATGCGCTTTTATAGTAATTGTGTAAAAGAATTATACCCAGTTACAACAACCTTTTGAACGACCTAAATGTTTATTAAAAAACGGTAGAATTGACTTAGCAATCAAATCCGATTTTCCTAAAAATAAAAAAACCTTCATTGCATATTTACGCTTAGTAAATTTACAACAAAAAAGGTTTACCGTTTTTGTGCTGAAATCTTGTTTAATTAAGGCTAAACTAAAGTTAGTTTTATATTTAGGGACGAAGCCGGGGGGGGGGGGGGCAGGGTCCAGGGGAAGGCTTCTCCACCAACATTTTACCAGAGTTGGCAATATGTTAACAAAGGGTTCCACCTGACGGAAAATAATTACAATTAAAGCAGTTGGCAAAATGAATATTTCAAGTTTTGCAAAAATGATGCACCTTTTCTCGACACCCTTTCGCGTAGCTCCTGTAAAATTACAATATGTACATACTTTTATATTACTATCTATACCTATAAACTTTTAAATTACTCGCTTTTCCACGAAAATGAGGTATAGTTTAGTCTATTTTAAGTGTTCTAATATATTTAAGTTTTAAGACGAAAAAACGCGCCGAAACATAAATGGAGAAATTTCATTTCTCTTTAGCTATAAACCTACAAACCTACTTTTTTCCCATCGCAAATAGAATAGTACGCGAAAAGAGCGCGAAACAGAGCTCGGAACAATTGTTGCGCACGAATCCATTAAATATTTTAGACTTATAAAGGAGAGAGGAAATAGAGGATATGCACGAAGAAGGCACGTAAATCGTCGATTTACTCCTCCATACAACTCGAATAGTTATCAGTTTGTTTGTATTGAAGAGAAACTAGGTTTCAGGCTCGCGATTGGCGTGTTTAGGGGAACAGGGAACGGAATCGTGGCAGTCTCCAACAACCAGCTCTTGGGAAGCATGGCGACTAACAGTCTGTTGTTTCTTTTCCTTTTCCCAGCAGAATATATATCGCCTTCGATCACCCTTTCTTCTTAAACTTTCGAGTTGCGTTGTTTATACTCCTCGATAACGCGCCATTAGGCCTAGTTCTAGAACTTCGATATAGTCGGTCTTATTTCGAATAGAATTGCTTAGGAGGTGACCAGCGCCTTACTCTCTTACGAAGGGAGAGTAAAGTTTGTTTTGTTAGTTGCGTTTTCTCTCCAAACGCTTTATTCGTTTCATTAGATGTTGTACGTTTTTGAACCCCTTGATTCGCGCAATGTGTGAAAATTTTCAAGCTGTTACCATGGAAAATACACGTTATTTTGCGGAAAAAGATTTGGGTGTTTGAAAAATACGAAACTATTTTAAAATTTAATCGAATAAAGTATCGCTTAGATGTAAGAAGGAAGATTAATTTGAGTTTCCGTCTGCTGCCAGATGTCGGTGGAGGAGCCAATTTTTCCGTAGAAAAGAAGCACTATTTTGTGCTATTAGTTTGAAAATGACCAAAATATGGTCGTCAGTACCGAAGTAGGAGTACGATGTCGCAATAACTTTTCTACATCACGCGCTCTCATTAGCTTTAATTTTACTGGGACAATAAATCGTCAACAAAAATTCCTCGTAATATTACGTTATCACTATGGTTGCGTTACTATTACACAGCCCTCAGTTGATTCTCTCACGTTCTGGCACGTGATATGGTCGCTTTCGCGCGGTCTTTTTCGTGGCAGTACCCACACCAGAAAATCGTAGTTAATTAACGTACCAAAATCAAACTTTGTCATAAATCGGACAATAAATCTATTTTAATTTTAAAGTTTCTTAAAAACGCGTCAACCCAGAGGTGTAAAATTTTCAATATGAGTTTTTAATGATCTTATTCGGTTAAATATTAACATCCTCTCTTCTTTATTACCCCTTTAACTTATAATGTATAGTATATAGAAGCGATACCGATAATGGAAGGGTTGGTTAAGGAAAACCCCCTTAATCGAAGAAACTATTATCAGTCTTTTGATATGTAGCCATAATATACGTCGATTTACGATATAGGTAATTCCTTCCTTGTTTGTACGTACGTCAAAAGGATGCCGGATGCTGTCGTTCTTAGTTTCTTACTCCCTTAAGAGAGACAAGAGAACCAAAATGGGGTTGAATAAAGTCTGGGAACAAACCACTGTCATATAATACAACAAAATATATCTCTCAAGCGGAATTTGCTACGAAGATAAATCGAAATACACTCAGTTTAATTAGCCTTACCCTACTATATCTTGTACTCTTTTGTAAATAGGATAGCTGAAGTCGTAGATGCCCACACTCTGCGTATTTCGAGTGGTCAAAGGTCCATTATAAATTGGTTCTACATAGGCATACGCGATGGAAAATATCTAATAAAAGGAAATATAGGGAAAAACCCTTTTACGAGGACTTTTATATTCCCACTTTATCTTGGTTTTGGTTTATCCTATAAAGCTGTTCGTTCTGTTCGACAAGCGTCCCTTAATAAGTAAAAAGGCGTGTTACGTTCCATTTTATTTGAATTTCTTTGCATTGCTGGTTAACCGTCTTCACTATTTTCTCATTATTTTACTTCCTTTGTCGGAATGTTTTGTTTTACGTAATTTTCCCCAAAATACTTGACTATTATAGAATAGTTTTCGATTGCGAAAATAGTCGAGATATATTGTCTGGTTTTAATTTTCGGAACTATATCTTTAATTGGGTAGTTGGACTAGAGGCCCCTAAATTAGTGGAATTTAAAGTCTATATAAAGAAAACTTTCGAGGGGAAGTAAAAGTCACGTCGCACTTTAGCTGATGAATTCCCTGCAGTTGAAACATTTCTACAGACGTTCTTCGAAAATATATCATATTTCTATTGTCTATTTTTAACGTTAGAAAAAAAATAATAATTTACATCCATATATTTTTGAAATATAATTCATCAAGATTTCAAGTACCTAGTATCCGATATTCCCATCATTAAAGCCGTGTTCACACTAGAGACTTTGAAACCGTTTTGAACCGTTTTAGAAAGGTCAAATTATAAAATTTTGAGGTAAACTTTAGAGATCATTTCTCGAAATATATAATTATTATCTTGAAAAGTTGACTTGAGAATTTAAAACGGTTTCAAAAGCTACTTTCACACTTGCCTATCCAAAACGATTTCAAACCGTAAAATCAAACCGAATTCAAATCGCCCAGAATCGTTTTAAGCGCCATCTGTTCACACATTACCTCTATAAACCGATTTATTACTTTAACATCTGTCTGCTGTTGAAGCCGAAGCGGTTTGAAACTGGTTCCCGAATCAGTTTCGAGAAACCGATTCAAATCGATTCGGGAAAAGACGATTTCCAGTTCACACGACTCCAGCGAAACGTTTGCAAACGGTTTGAATCGTTTCCTAGGCCTAGTGTGACCGCAGCTATTGTCTCTAGTGTGAACGTAGCTTAATAACCAGAACTAATTTTTGATCGGTTATGATCCTTCGAAATCCCTTCATGCTTTAATAATTTTATATATTTTTTAATTGCCCTAGGCTTTCCCGCAGTCAATTTTTTTTTTCTCTCTCTCTCCTCTTCCTACATTGTTATCTCTTTGAGGTCAAAAAACTTCTTGGGGGCGGCACGCGGTTATACGGAACATCGTTAGAATTTCTGGAGGATGGCGAAACGATTCCCTATTAGCGGAAAAATAGCAGCGGAGAGGCAGCCGCCGGGATTCTCCTCATATACTCTTTCTCTTTTATCAATCGACTACATCATTGTTCAACTTATTGAAGTCACTAAAGTGATATAGTAAAAGGAAAGGAAAAATGTCTCTTTGAAAACTAATTCCCAGTAGCTTTGAACTTTCGAGCTCTTTAGCTTCGATGAATCAAATCACTTCTACGTAGCGAGAAGGAGAAGCGAGTCTCGCGACCATTAGTCGGGCTTCCTCGAAAATAGGAGGGGTGAGAGAGAAGGAAGTCTTTTCGTCTAATGGCGCGGAAAGGGCCCACTCTCGATTAGACGTAGTGACGTCATTCCAACCCATAATACGCTGTACTTAAGGTATATATCGTTCCTTTGCTGCTCGCTTTGAGCAAATTTTAATGATAATATATAACCCTGAGGGATTGAGAAACCTTAGCTCATCGGCGTCGCTAATACGAATTCATACGATACTGAACCCCGCCATCTCGAATATATTTTACCTTAAAAGCTTAAACGGATAGTAACACGTATATTTACGGGTTGAAAGTATTTACTAATGTGAATATGAAAGAATGTTTATCGAAGTTTTGAAGTTTAGACTATTTTTGGTTTTTTATTTAATTTTTCGCGTACATAAACATTTTTGACCCATGACCCTTTTGTTTTACACATGACTTTACAAAATGTGCAGGATATATAATTATTAATTAAGTAAGCTCAAATATTTGTTGCTAAAGTTTTCGGAAACATCTTTTATTAAAGCACTATTGCGCGCCGATAAAGCAATTGATTTTACCTCGGCGTTTATCTTTAAAGTCCAAAACAAATTATCTTTTGAAAAATGATTGTCTCTGAATCCTATTGCCTTTAACGCAAAACATAGACTTAATAACTTCCGTAACTTAAGGTAGAACCTTAAAATGTAGATAAATTTTTATATAAAAAGCTGTTTTCCAATGATAATTTATGTTCCTTCCATGTCGAAAAGTTAGAGCAAAATTGGGAGAACTAAATTCTAGCTATATTAAAGTCATTGCACGATTAAGAGGTACTAAAACGATAAGACCTTTCCTGCGTAGCGCCAACGCATCTATGTTAAACTTGTTAGCGAGATTCGGGTCAGCTGATTGATTTCACTCGCTCGGTCGGAGTTCTAAATGGAGTGCCTAATTATCGATTTTAATTCTGTTTTTGGGCACTATCCTAAATTTTAAGCGCTTCAAATTAATTGGGTAAAGGAAAGTAACAGGGGGGGGGGGGGCTAAAGCGAGTGGGAGTTTGCTTACGACGTGGAATTGGATGAATGCTCATCCAATTATAAGCCTCGGAAGTACCATATTTTAGCCGAATGAAATGTTAAAGGGTCTATATAAATTCAATTTGGTAGATAGGAATATAGTAATTGAGTTTTGGATTGCGTTTTTTTTTTACTTGACTTGTCCAGTGGTCTTGTTACTTAAGAGACTGTATATGTATAGAACGAAGCCGAAATCCCTGTATGAAATTTGATTCCCCGGAGTTTTCGCTTTTTGACACTTTGGGAAAGTGGATGAAGTCACGAACGCGTGGATATATATCAAGAAATCGAGACGCTAAAATGAAAGTGTCCGTCTCTCTCTCACTCTTTCTTCTCTTTCTCTCTCTCTCTATGTCTCAATCTGGAGATATGATTATATACCCCGTTTGAGTCTCCAGAAATCCTTTTAAGATCCACACGTAACAATCTTTTACATCATTCTACGAAGTGTTTTGGCGTTAACCTAGTTCCAGGATCTTTTAGTGACTTATCTTGCCCCAACCAATTCAATGCGCGATGTAAGAGCAAATCTTGATTCAGTTCGGTTCTCATTTTATAGAAAGTATAATCCTTCTTAGGTTTTCGATGCAGAAAAGCTAAGAAGCCATTCCAAATACGCGTAGGCGAATAAGTAAAGCTAGCTTTAACAGAACTGTAGTTGATTCTTGAGATCCTTTGGCATTTGAAAATCTATGCTCCCTCTATCTTTACGTCAACATAGATGTAACTTGTAGACCGACTTTTGTGCGGCCTACAAACTCAAGGTAGAATTAACTACAAGATCACGTGATAGATTTTGCACTGTAGATGTACGGTACGCACGGCGAGTTCGATATCCCACGTAAAATTCACAAAAATGCTACAATTACTAGATTTACTTAATTTAAAGTTTAATTTAAGGCTTTAAAGTTGAACTTATTGGATAAATTAGTCACTTACGTATCGATATACAAAGGGGATGATGAAAAATTGTATCTGTGCGTTTGTAGATCCAAGATACCCTACTACGCAGGTGCGAAGAAGCGAGATATAAGCCGTATGCCAGCAATTTTAATGGATATAACCTTTTAAGCATTGTTTAGACTTTGTAACTCAACAGAAATTTATCACTGATCCATTTTTGATAACTTAATCCAGGTTCAACCTAAATATTCGCACGTTAATTAGATTGTTAATTAGTCTGTTAATTAGATTATAGTTTGAAAGTTATGTCGTCTCTACGCGGGCCTTTCGTTCGATCGAAGCTAATTTTGTTTCCTTAACTTTATTGAATATACGGGAACATTATTCAAAATTCGTGCATTAAATTCCTCTTCAATAGGAAGTAGCCTATTGGAAAAATCTTATGTACTCGTGCATAAGAACACGCGCAGTTAATAAATCAATTGGAATAATGACTTCTGTAGTGCACGTTCATCAACATGAACACCCACTTAGAATTACGCTTCATTTGTTTTTCACAAAATCGGATAATATTTTTCCTATAAGTTTTATCACCAACGAACACTTCTGAGAGACTATAATAGTTCCAATATTTTCCACACTTGATTCTCAATCGCTCCTCCTACCAATTCGAAGCTAGAAAACAAGTTAAAATTGGCTTTTTTGCTACAATTTTTTTCTTATTCGTTGCTTCTTTTTTTTATTGGAAAAAGACTCTCGGGACTTGGCAATTACTGTAAGGGGCGGGAGTTAAAAGGGAAGGTGAAGTTTGCTCTTCAAAATCAAGTGTTTTTCATCGATTTTGAGCATACTAAACCCTGTTTGCTAAGTAAAACCTTCAGAAAGAGTCTCTAAATTGTCGTGGAAAATTTATTAAGTCAAAGGTGGGAAGTACGTCTTTTCATCGGTAGGAGGGACTACTTATAATTGATTGCCAAAATATTAATCTTTTCCCTTTTCTCATCCTGAATGTTTTGAAATAATAATATTATGAATATCTCACTGTCATTAAAGTTACTATTTTTAAAAAAAGGTTACTAAAAGTTACTTTTTAGTAATTTGGTTACTAAAAATTCCTTTTTTTGTAATTTGGTTACTAAAAGTTACTTTTTTGTAATTTGGTTACTAAAAATTTCTTTTTTGTAATTTGGTTACTAAAAGTTAGAAGTACACATTCCTTACATCATTTTAAAATAATAAATTTTGTTTCGTCACTCGAAAAAGATGTTTCGCCACTCGATAGAAATCGAGAAAAATTCCCAAAAGGATCCCTAGCTTAAAATGGCCGTAACTTTTCTCTACGATCTCGTAGGCATAAACCAATTGCACCATTAGAAAGAACATATTCCTTACATCATTTTAAAATAATAAAATTCTGTTTCGCCACTCAAAAAAGATGTTTCGCTACTCTATAGAAATCGAGAAAAATTCCCAAAAGGATCCCTATCTTAATGGCCGTAAATATTTAACAAATATTTTGCTTAATTTATTTTATTAATTAATCGTTTACTCACTCTTTGAAATATTTTATTATCCCCTTGCTAAGTAAAGGGTTAGACTTCCAACCATATAATCTTGGTTAGAAACTCAGAATCCTCTAAAGACTGGTGATATGTAATAACTCAAAAAATGGCGAGGATGTTGAGTGACGTGTGCACCACTCTGTTACCAAAACCATTTTTTTTTTTTTTTTTTTCCCTTTTAGCTTCTATCCACTTTTTCGTACAAACTAGAGTTGTATCGGAACTAGGGTCTAGTAATCTTTCATTTATATATAATATATAATATATAATACATATATATTTTATATAAATAAAATATAAGACTTATGCCACGTTCGCACTATCTAAAAATATATTCGGAGTTTTTGAGAAAAAAGATTTTCGACTGGTCTAAAAATGTATTAGGGGAGTTAGAACATCAATTACTTTAGTAATATATTCTTGGCTGCCAAGAATGGGGTTTCGAAGAGGGCTTTAGTGGACTCCATTTTTCGATAAAGCGCTCTTCGTCCTCATTAACGTCTAAAATTCTTTTTCGGTGTTATTTTAGAGTTATCAAGAGAAAGAAACGATGATTAGTTTGAAACCATATTTAATTTTGAAATAGAAGGTAGTGGGGTAAAACGCGTGGTGCTTCGACATATGTCTTTGGAGTGAATTTAAATTACTCTCTAAAAAAATTCCTTCGATGTCTTTTTGATTCTTCTCCAAGACTTTT
This sequence comes from Odiellus spinosus, assembly GCA_963920705.1. Classification (NCBI taxonomy): domain Eukaryota; kingdom Metazoa; phylum Arthropoda; class Arachnida; order Opiliones; family Phalangiidae; genus Odiellus; species Odiellus spinosus. The sequence continues at coordinate 15,473,148 of OY987227.1, read as the reverse complement.
GGTGGCTGCGTTCTTCGAACTTTCATGTAATGGAGATTACATATCTAACATGAAACAGACTGTATAGAACAAAATCTTTGAAATCGTTTTACAAATTGTAAAATTGTTCAAATCAAAAGATATCATACCAGAAATGTTGTTTATCGATTCCTTGTCGTTTAAATTGGCCTAATCCACCGGTAAATTATTTTACAAACAAATATTAAACTAGAAATACATTTAAAACTTGGATTCTTGGAGACCCTAACTGTTACCTCGAGGACTATCGACTATGTAGAGTTCAGGATTTTCAAAAGCTGTTTCATTGATCTTGAGTTTAGATTTCGATCAATGTGAACACCCACCATCGATTTAAAAAAGCATGGCTCCCATTTTTCTCGTTTTCCATGTATTAACTTTCGACTCACTTTAATGCGAACTAGGCTACTATACATCCCTATATCGAAAAAATTTGTTCCCGTACTCTTTTACTAACGAATTATTTTATTTTTCTACTTTCTTTTCAGTCCATTTCGACGATTTCCAGATCCTTCGAGCGATTGGCAAAGGAAGCTTTGGAAAAGTAAAATATAATTTTATTTCTAATTCTTTTTTATTATTATTTCGGCTTTTCTTTCCGGTTTTCTATAGTCCACTAACTTCAAAGAAACCATATTTTATATAGAATTCACCACGGCAAACTATTTCGAATTCATATATCGAAATTCTTAATATACATTTTACAGGGTCCTTCAATATTTAAATTCAACTTCCCATCAGGTTTGAATCTATTCAAACCAGATCATAATTTTACTTGCCCGATTTAAAGGATTGATGACGCGAAAAAATGGTTTAATTTTTGTTTTAATATATCTATTGTGTTATAGTCTTTCGCAGCCTTGAAACCACCGAAACACTAGACTGCGAAACACTATAGTAAAGTTAAAACTCCATATTTTAAAGTAAATTGACCCCACAATAAACCAAAAATATCCATGAGTTTTATTTTAAAAAAAATTCTATTGTCCATTTTCCCCGTCTCTGAAAGACTGCAATTGAGTTTGGATTTTAGTTAACCATAATTTTCCCAAAACCCACTCTTTTTCGCACCTACCACGTTTTTGCGCGCTTAAAAGTTTGTTTCTCTCTCAGAGCCAGCAGAATGGTTAATCTTAAAATGGTTATTTAAATAACCTTTGTCCGAAAGGCTGATTACTCAATGTAATCTGCGTTTTAGCTTCTCCCGGGTGAAATCCAGTTTCATTACGCAAGTCATTCCATATAGTAATTGCTTAATTTGTAATTTAAATTCAATTCCTTTATTTAAATTAATTATGATATATATATACTAAATAGTACCAAGTCTTCAAACGACTTAGAATTTAAAATATTTGCACTTCCGCAAATTCTATCACGGTTGAAATTGGATTTAGTTAAGTATATTAACAGAATCACGAGGGAATCTTACCATTCTCTGGCGCTATAATTCCACTAGAAAATTTGCATTCAACTAACATAAACGTTGAATCCAACATTATTTTCTAATATAATTTTCTCGAATGTAAATATTTTAAAGAAACTTTTCTCCTATTTGCTATCCTTCTGAATATAATAATATTTGACTTAAATCTCTATTTGCAAACTTTGTATAGTCCGCAAGAATATATAGAAATATTATATAATATCAAAAGTTCATTACTTTATGGTATAAAGTAATGAACTTTTGATAACATCTACACGCGACTATTTATTTGACTTTCGCACATTTTTTATTTATTATTTTGCACATCTTGATCAAAATCTGACATTTTAGATCAAATTTTCTTCCGAGTACCCTCTCCCATCTATTTTTTATAAAGTAATGGACAACGTGACAAATATTTACCGACGTCACGCTTCAATCACTAGGTTAAATAAAGTTCCGTATCCCGAGGGGTTTTTCAATTCCTTAAACACTATTTCATATATTTTCGCTGAATTGAACGTTGTACGGTCTTATCCGATGTCTACGTACGTATATAAAGTGGTTGTGAAAAGGAAAATACGCACTGTTACTTATAACACAGGGTTCGTACACGGCCTGGAAAAGTCAGGGAATTTGGATATTGCCCCAAAAGGTCAGGGAAAAGTCAGGAAATTTGGCAATTACCCTAAATGGTCAGGGAAAAGTCATGGAATTTGAAAATGAGCTAAAATGGTCAGAGAAATTAAATATTTTTGTATCTGTCAAGGAACTTTATATGATTGGTTGACCAATTAATTGTAACGTAATTATTTTAAACAAAATATTTGCCTAAAGATTCAAATTTTATCTCATATTCCGAGTAAACTATCGACCATGATTGATAAACTATGTCAAATAAAAAGTGGGAATTACCAAGAGCTCGCCCGTAAGAATAAACTCGTGAAAAAATATTAAAATTGAAAATTATTAAGAAATGGTCTGGGAAAATCTGAAAAAGTCAGGGAAATTAACTTCCAAAATTTTGTACGAACCCTGTAACAGAGGTTAATAAGAAACCTCCAGGGTGGGGGTGTAAAGTAGTGTTCAATCTGCCGAATTTTACTGCGCAACTTTGTTATTATTATTATTAAAACTATCCAACTAAACATCCATGGACCATATGTATCTTAATCGGAACGGAAAAGCAGTCGCTTCCACTCTATAAAACTATATACCTTCCCTTTCCAACTCGAAATAATTTCCGGCTCCGAAAAAACACGTCTCCAGTTAACCATCGGACTAGTTAAAACAAGATGGTTAAACCCAGAGAAATAGCTAAAAATTCTCATGGCTGTAAACGCCTGAAGTCCCAAAAAAACAAAACAAAAATTCGTAAAAAAGTTGAAGAATTGGGTTCGAATGGATTCGGTTGATTGGGTTTCGATCGAATTTTAAATTAGGTCCAATGGGATTTATCTTTGGCATTTAAGCGAACTCAGCTTAACAATATAGCGCGTGAAATTCGCTATTGCATACCTATACCTTTGTATCTCTAATTCCCCTCTCTTGCTCCACTAACCGGCAAGATCTACTTCCATACACTTGTTTACATCATTTCCACCGCCTCAGCCACCGCGCCAATGTCGCAAACATTGCGAGACCTACTAGGCATAGTAACCAACCTCCCTGGTAACTCAAAAGGATTGGCGTGCGATAGGAACATCTAATCCATGAAAAAACTTTCCATCTAAACTAATTAAAAAGTGGATACAATGAAGGACTGGTGGCTGGGATGCGTCAAGAAAAATAATTATTATGTAAATAAGGCGGAAAAGAGAAGGAAGATAACAAGTAACATTCCATCTTCAAAAAGAGAAAGAAGAAAGGGATCTCGTTTTAAAAAGAAGTAAACGAAAGCAAATAGGAAGAGAAATATATATTTGAATATTCCCGCAGTCAGGATATAACAGAAATGAGAAAACCTTAAGGAAAGCCGCCCTGTAGCTGTGTTAGTGTCAAATTTAATTAAACTAATTAATTTTGGATTCGTTAATCCTACTTTTCATGTTCAAGTTTAATCTAAAGTTCTAACATAATCTCTAGGCAGCGAAAATATACTTGTCTCTTTCGATATAAAGCTAAATTTGACGTGGCGCGCAGTTTTTGGACCAGGACGATTTACGTTAGCTTATATTATTCGCCTGGAAAGTTCTAAAGAGGGGGTATAGGGTTCAAAATTCTTTTTAGTCCAAATCTTAAAGATATTCCGAATAAGTCTAGCGTCTCCAACCGCCATTTTTTCATACATTTTTTTTTCTCTCTCTCTCTCTCTCTTTTTCAAACCCTCCTCTTTTATATATCAAGATTGGGCAGACAGGTAAGAAAGATTTCATCCATTCAGGATTTTTTTCATCCTTTCGAAATCCTTTCCACACTCTTTCATCCATTCTTGACGCTATTTATTTCCAAGGCAATTCGCTACCTGAAAAATTTGGAAAAGTACAGATTTTTTTTTTTTTTGATTTTTTGTATAAGAAAGGGATACTGAAATTTTCGATAAAACCCTTTATTTGTCCAGAATCTTAAGAAATTTGAAAATTGGACTCTTAATTAAGGGTAAGAAAAACGTTTCCAAACGTCTGGAAAACCAGAATTCCTGTAATAAATTATACCTTTTTAATGGATCAATGATTCATTTAACAAAAATATTTAATGCTTATAGTTTGGAGAATTTGATTTAGCTCTAAAAAAACTCATCAAAAGTTCGTATTCGGGCTATAGCAACAACAAAAGTTTAAGGTAGACTTTGAAATATAAATTTAGGCTTAAAAAGACCGCAACCAATCCTATAAAGAATCTTATAGGCTTATCTTCCGCGCCTGATAATAAAATTGAATATAAACTAGTTTATTTTCCATTTCTACGTCCCTTTGGTGGTTTACGCGAGCGTGTCTTGAATCACTCGAAAAGAAATAGAGAGAGAGACAGATAAGAAATGTAGAAAAACCCGCGAAAAGCTTCTTTATAAAATCCGTTGGACGGCGCGTATCAAAAATGCCCTCAAAACATTTCCCGCGCTTCCTTCGAGCTCTTTTATTTCCGACACAGATTTTTTTTATTCCAAGAAGAGAAATAGACGAAATACTGCCCTTAAAACTAGAGACTTTGGCGAGGAGTTTTACCCCCTTATTTTCACTACTCTTTTAGCACCCTAGCAATGGCGATTTATCAGAAAGAAGGGGCAAGAAAGAGCAAAGCTTGTTCTTAAGAATATCTCATTTCGATATACGTGACTACCGACAAATTTTAGTGTCTAAACATAAACCTATTAAACAAATTAAAATTACCAAAAAAATGAAATCTTCCACGTGTTTGATGAGTATGTTTTCAACTTTATTAGGTCTATTTCTAATAGACCCCGACAAGTGTGCCGCCACGAGATTTTTGATTTTTCGCGGCGCTCTAGGGAAAATGAATGTAATCGAGAAGATAGCTAAAATCGCGCGAAAATTAGCCACTCCACTATTCTGGAAATTCTAATTTCTTTCGGAAAAAAAAAAAATGCGTATTTCAAACCTTCTTTCCAAGAAAACAGTTAAATATATTTGAGTGTAAATTTTTATAGGCACTTTTTAGACCATATTACACACATTGCGATATGTTTGGACTAAATTTATTTTGTTGCGTGTCGCCATTTAAACGAAGGCGGGCACACTTGGTAAGGTTTATTTCTTAGATCGCGCCTGAGCCCAATTTTTCACCATTGGCGGTAAGACCAGCAAGACAGAAAGGATGACAACCGTTTCATGATCCGCGTCCGGAACTTGTACGATAGTTTCAAAGTAATTTGCTGGATTTGGTCTCCAAAATTGTATCCCGTTGCCCTCCTTTAATCCGGACCCGATACCGCCTCCAAAATAGTTGAGAAATTAGGAGAACCGAATGCAAAATCACCAAGAATTCGGGCACCAGTGCTCACGGAATATCCAGCCATTATTCTAAATTTAGAAATGAATTTTCTATTTTTCCCCCAGTTGAATTGTTCAATCCGTCGCCTATCGATGTGTACAAGGAGAAGCCTAGTTACGCGATACGTTACTATCCCAAAGTTATTTGCGAATTCGAAGTTAATATTCTCCCTTTCCTTTGCATTATACGTCCTAGAAAGTTCTACCTATAGTATTTGACTATTATGTCCGTTCTTATTAAAGGGTCTCGTTACAAGTATAGCACGTCCGAACTCATTGTTAAAATATAAATACAGATATTTACATTCTCTTCCTTGCGTATCAAACCAAGGTTACGCGACGCACGTATATATACTAAGCCTTGGCCAGGATCAATTTCAATTCTCAAGCAGGGTTAATTTATGAAAGCTTCATTGTCATTCCGCATTGAAATCGTAAAGGATTGACGCTCGCCATCCAAATTCGACTCTTCTATTTATAGTTTCATTTAGTTCACGTGGTCCTTTAGACGCGGTTTAAAGCCGCTCAAAACCTTTATACGCTTCGCTTTCTAAATTATCTGCCTGAGGAAGGAAGGGACTGAAGATTATTGTATTATAAGTTTATATTATTCAAGATTATTCTCGCCACCTGACAAGTCTCGTTCATAATAGCCTCTTTCAAATAGTACTTAAAGGAATAGTTCAACGTAAAAACAATTTCATGTTTACAGTGTAAAGCTAGAAAGAGACGCATTATCACCTTTATCTCATTAAGAGAATAGCCCGACGTTTGACGCCTAAGACATTGGATATCGAACGCCGGCCTATTCTCTTAATGTTAGAACATTACAAGCGCTGTTGAAGTTTGAAATAATATGATTGGCCCAAATTTATATCTACTTTTAAAGAAGTTTTACCAAACTTTAGAAATTAATTTCAACACCAAAAACGTGTTTAAAAATTGTTTGAAAATTCTCAAATACGTTTTTTGGCATGGTGATTCCGAAAATAAATTCAAAAACTTCCATTTTTAGCTCCAAGTTTCCCTTTAACTTTGTGTGCGGGTTGGCGTGTGCGGCCAGTCGCCTCATATAGTTTCTCTTTCTGTTTTTCACGTCATTTGAAATTCTAGTTTAGGCCCATTAGTCTCGAAGCGATCATCCTTGCATTATTTATCATTTTCTTTCTCTTGCTATATTTCCGTATAATAAATTATACGAAACACATGGAGTTTTCTCTACTGACCATGCACTGTTATAAAAATATACTCAATTTGCGGTCATCGTACTTCTATATTTATGGATTTTGAACAAAGCGTTGGTGATTTTGGTAAATTTCCGATCCTTTACGTCAGCACACTTTGCTTCAAAGCACTCGTAAGCCTATAAGGAAATTACAAGACTGACAAAGGCCTTTCAACGAGGTCGAAAGCTTTCTTTCCACAGTTACAGTAATATAATTAAAACTTAACTACTTCAACTTCAGCCTTTTCTTCCTTTTATAAATTTTTTAAATATTACTCTACCGTGGCTTCTAAAATTTCTAATTTTAGAAAATTCTCCGTTTTAAGGAAAGTACACCTGCGCATTAGGAAAATCGAATAATGGAACGAATTCCTTTATACTCAACAAAAGCGTATGATATTGTGAAATTTGAGTCTGCTTTTCTGTAGTGTGGAGAACCTCTCCAGGCGACTATAAGGTTTCTATGGCAACTTGGGATCTTCCCCTATTAGATTCCAATCACGTAATATCTTTGCCAGCTTACTTCTAGAAATATACGCGAGTTGGCCTTATATTTCACATCATTTTTAACCCCATTTTTATCTTATATTTTCAAAGATACCGTCATTGTTATGGGACTTAATTCTGGTGTTTGGTTGCAGAATGGAGAGTTATTTTTAAGTTTTCACTGTTCTTATTTGTTTTTCGGTATTTAATACTATAAGATACCTTCAATTTGACGCGTTGTGTTATAGAGATTAGAGACTCGTATTTAGTGTTAATTAGTTTTTTAAGTTACCCTGCAATAATTATTTAAGAAACTTTCGAATGTAAAACGACCAAATTCTGCAAACTCAAATTTACCTTTTGATGACGTTAAATCAAAAAAAAAGTGATTAACGATAAGTTTAAAATAAAAATTAGGTCTGTTAATTTACACGTAATATTTTAACGATCTTTACGAAACTTTTACTCAACTTTCATTTTTCCACCATTGGCAATGTGCCCTCCCTTTGACTATGTTGTCTTAAAACAATATATTCGAATGCGTTGTAGTTTTAAACTATGTTTTTCGTTTTCTTTGCAGGTGTGCATCGTGCAAAAGAAGGATACGAATCAAATGTACGCCATGAAATACATGAATAAACTTCAGTGCTTACAAAAGGACGCCTTCAGGAATGTTTTACGTGAAATTCAAATACTCTCGTCATTGGAGCACCCGTTTTTGGTCAATCTATGGTTCACATTTCAGGTATAATTTTATTTGTTTATAATTTTAGTTTAAGTAGGAATTTTTTATGGAGGTTTTCCAGCATAGTTTCACAACCGAGTTTAGGTTTATTTAGTATCGTTTTTCTCTCAATATTAGGACGAAGAAGATATGTTTATGGTGGTGGATCTTTTACTGGGCGGCGACTTGCGATACCATTTGCAGCAAGAAGGAGCTTTCGAGGAACAGAGGGTGGCCTTTTATATCTGCGAGATTTCCTTAGCTCTCGATTATCTACGATTGAGCCGAATTTTACACAGGTAAAGAAGAGAGAGCCGTAGCTTAGTCCCTTTTAGCTAAGCCTACTTAACCCTCGTCTATAAATAAAATCCTTGACTTTTCGTACGAGTCTTAAGGATAGTGCACGCCATACGCGTTATGTCCAGGACAGCCTTTTTTACTCGATACGGCCGATTGGCTAAAAGGGTTATATCCCCTCTAAAGGATGACTGCGTGGTGATATTTTCCTCTCTTCTCGTGTCCTCCTCCTCCCACTCTGATGGGGCTGCTGATGTTAAGAGGAAGGGCCGAGTTCCATCTAGTCGATGTCATCGATTCTCGGGGGTTCGTTGGCAAAAATATGGCGTACGCTTCGGTTAACTTTGTCTCCTATAACTTTCTTTGGTTTTTTTTAGCCTCAACCGCAGTTTCACTGTTAAATTATTTTGTTTAGTGTTGTATCGGTGTACATTTTCCAAATCACATTGCCCAATATATTTGAATGTTTCCTAGAATATTCGTGTTCAAATAACTAATGTTTGGAGCTCCCAAAATATCTAGACAACTTTTCATTAAGCGATTTGTTAACTTTTTAGTGCTGGTTGACTAACACAGAACAGATGATTAATTACATACTCAGATTTTAAAACATTTGACTATTTCATTTGGGGGGAAGGGGGATTTGGGGATCATTATAAATCAGACGGGTCAAGCGCAACACTTTTTGACTTTTTTCGACCAAAATAATGCATCCCCACGCCAGACGTTTCAGAAAGACATTGTGTAAATATTGTGCCAATTATTATTGGAATCAAAATCCTAAAAAGGAGAAATGATTTATCAATTGATCATTTTCGTTGTTAGGTATCGGATTATTTCGCCCATTTTTCCAGACTTAATAAAAATATTTCTCAGCATCGCCGAAGGATATGGCGTAACCTTGGATTAATCCAAGTTGAATTCTATTATACATTAAAGTTTAACCATCTTGTCACGTTCGTATATATCCATCTTTCTTTTCCGTTCGCGTGGAAAGGAAAAACGTTTTTTGGGGATGCCGATTCTTTATAAGCGTTCAATGAAACAGACGGACCGATACTTTTTATTATTTTCTTCTTTTTTTTTTTTTTTATTGTATCCCATCCCGGAAGTGTCCCGAACCGGATATGAAAAGCGGTCGTTGAGCGACAACGCATTGATTGATGCTTTCCCATTCCGCGTGTCGCGCTGTCTCTTTTACTATTCTCTCCTATACAATAAGTCGATTGCGCCTTTATTTCACATCACATCGCTCGAAGCTACGTTACCCTCCATCTCCTACGGACTAAATGACGTAGGGTTTTATTCACTCTAGCTTTGCACTTGCTGCAAATTCGAGGTCGAATAGACTATCGTTTCTCTCTTCCTCTCCGCTCTTGGACTTCCTCCCGAGCAACCCCATCATCTCTCTTTCACTCACTCTCTCGCTCGCTGCGTCATCTCGTCTTTTTTAGCTCCTTCCGTCGCGAGAAACATTTCGGAAATAGAGAAGTCGAAGGTCCCCTCCATATACCCTCTTCTCGGGTGTGTTAAAACAATTGACCCAGTATATAATATCAAATGTTTGCTCCCTCCTTTTATTACACGGGTTTGCATTATACGCGGTTCAAGCTATATATGGTATTAGCAAATAGCAAGAGCTAATCTATAAAACCCAAGAACGTAGGAAGATATAATTGTGATGTCAAATTTTTTCCCAACATCCTCCATCTACTCTCTTATCTCTTCCCTAGAGTTAAAACTTATAGCAAACTCTATTGAGAAATAGTAGAAATTGTTGCTATTTGTTACAGAAAAAACGATACATGGTGTTTACAGAATAACTTTATTTATAAACGTTTCTAGCCAAGGCCCTTTTTAATGTAGACATGCAACCTAGCTCAATTCGGGCCCAGTATTCAATCAACGTTTTTCAAGCTTTTGCTTTCGCTTTTCCAAGAGAAGCTTGTAGCTAATTAATCCAAATGTCGATAAATTTTTTTTTTAATTATGTTGCTCACTTGGGATTCATTTTCCAAAGAAGCCATCGAAAAATCTGATTAAATAAGTCCAAAATGTGAGAATTTTTAGATAAAATTTATACGAAACTTTGATGGGTTTTGGAAGCTACAGGTTTTCAGCTCCCCTGCCTTCAATTGCAGTTTACTTAATCAAAAACATGGAAATCCTCTTTTTTAGTCTGAAATTTTCTCTATTTCCAAGAAAACAAATTATCTGGAGATCGCCATACAAAGTAGCTTTTGCGGTATAAAAATATCTTATATATATATGTATCTCCAAGATTGGAGGAATATTTTTAAATTTATTTTTCATCCTTTTACTGAATTCCATCCTTACTAGTTGAAAGAGAATTCAGCACGTATACTAACTGAGTCTCCCCTGAACTATCGCTAAGAAATATCATAGAAAAGTAGAAGTTTCTAGCTATAAGAGTACTGAAGTTTTAAACTTTCCCTTTTTTCTCTCCTTTTTTAATCTTTCTTATCCCGTTTTCTAAAGAACACTTCGTGATTTTTAGTTCTTTCCTCTTGGTGCTGCATGTCTATCCCTAGAAATAAAGAAAACGCAAAAGTAAAAAAAAAAAAAAAAAAAAAAAAAAAAAAAAAGTTTCTTTCTGCGGTGCCCGGTATTCAATGAATGAATAGAAGGAACTTCGGTTTTTTTCTTGGTTCAATCTCGAACCCGATGGTGGCTCTTTTGGTTTTTTTACCCTCTTATTTCCAGCCCTTAACTTATTCAAGTAGTCTATTATATACGTGTAGAATCTGTCCCATTTCTTCAAGCTCAGAACTCTCCTTTATATTATTTAAAGGGAGATTAAAATGATAAATCATATAATTTGATACAATTCTTTGTGTATTCTAAAATTAGGCCCGAATTGTAATATGTATCACCATCGAAAAATATCCCGTTAATTTATTATAAATATATATATAATGCTTTTAACTTCAGAACCATTTCGGTCAATCAACGTGCTTTATTTATTTCAAACGAAGCTAAGCCTAACTCTTAATTTAGTCGATTAACACCCTTCTCAGACGATACTCGTATTAAACTGAGTTTTAAGAGAATTGAAACTGTTATTTTAAAAGGTTTTGAGAAGTATATATACCATTACCTACGTTCACCTAGTGTTGCTTTTTAACGTAACGTATTAGACGAACATTTGTTAGACGAAGTGGTAGATTTGTCAAACTATAAACCATCCACTTTGGGCCAGAGTTTCATATCCCTTTAGAAATTAATTATCATATTTTGTAACTGTTTGAAGAGAAAGTTCGGTTTTAATTTGAAATGGATTTAAAATAAATACGGGCCTATTTTTGGGGCTAGGAAAATAAATTTAATTTAGGAAACTACTTTATTATCATGCCTCCCTATAGCTTCGTTAATTTTTTTTTTTTTTTTTTTTTTTTGAATTACACACACAAGCGATTCTTTATTGTGAATCTAAACTATATCTGGTATGTTAATAGGGAAGGGAAACCTTTTTTGCAGCTTCTTCTCTTGAAATAATTCTATAGAATGCCTTCCTTATAAGATAGACAGTTTAAGCTCATTTTCCTATTAAATCTATTCATATTTTTATAGCAAAATATCGAATTTTTCTACCGTAACCGAAAAACCTTTTTTTTTTTTTTTTCTTCATTTTTTCGAATAAATTTAATTTAAGATGGTATGGAGATATGGAACCGGAAACACTAAGTCCCAAGTTTGAGAGTTCATACATAACCAGTCCAGAATCCCCTCAGGCTTATATTCGTCACCCATCTCCTTGTTCTCACGGACAACATATTTCAGTAAGCAATGTTCCTTCATACCTCGCGGAAATTTTACTTCATCCTAGCTAGTTCCACACTTACCAAATTTTGTATTTGCCCCTGTAAAAGTGTTCCATGCCTCGCGCAATGCAGTTAAGAGAGAAGCCTACATTTAGGCTGAAACTATTCCCACGTTATTTCTATGAGCGCCTGTAGAAATGTTTTTCTTTTATAGCAGGGAAGAGAATAAAAACTAAACTCCTTCAACTCCACGCGTTTCTTCCTTTTATAAAAAAAAAATTAAAAAGAGGGTAGATTAATTTAAAAAGGTTCACATATTAATTCAAAATAATAGTTTAATACAATAATATAAAGATAAAATGGTATATGCAATGAATAGAATAAAATTAAGTTCAGGGAAATTTGACGAAAATTACTTAACAAATACAATTTTAATCAAATATTTTAAATGCCTTATTATTTGACTCGTAAAACTCCAAGCCTAAATATACTTTAACTTATATTGAAATTGAATATACAATGCCCGAGTCTTTTACCGAATTCATTAGGTCACTACTAATTTCTTTGAATATCTTCGAAGTCTTCGATCGCGTAATGATAAAAATTCCAAGTTTAATTTAAGGTATATAAAATATTCACCGTGCAAAGTCAAATTTATGTTTGGTAGCCGCTTCTATTGATATGAAAAACCAACCCTAGCGTTTCCCAAATTCGCATAGTCAAGTTTTTCGATCCAAATCAGTCAAAGATTGCGATGATAACGTAGCTACGCTTCGAGGCTCCATCCCTATTATGGATACCCCTGGTGTAGATATAAACTCTCTTTCATCACGACTGAAATCTGGTACTTGTTCGGATTGTATATTCCGCTCTTTGAATCGAAGCTTTGTCGTGACCGAAAATATCCTGCCGCATCTGATCCGCTTCTTCGAGTCTATTGCCCTAAAGGTATATAAAAGATTTCCCAAACTCAGCCGAAATAAGGTTTTTCGTATCCACTCGAGAGTGAACGAACTGTATAGGAATAGAAGAAGAGTTAGCCGCCAATCCCTCTTTTTTTTTCCCCGACCTTATGTTGTTGTCGTTCTACGTTATTAGATCACTATTCGTTCTGTGGCCACGTACTTTTTTGTAAGCAAAAATAATACGCTTTTCTCTATATAGACCCAGAGATAAGGAAACAAGTTGGGAAGTCTTCATTATTAGTCATGCACCCTAGCTTTGGATGTAATGAATATCAAGAATTAATCTTATTTCTCCCTGGAGAATTATTACATACAGCCGTGGCACTTATGTCTAGAGTAGACGTTCGTCATAGAGAGGGCATATTATTATTTCCCAGCTGTATTCGTACTTCCGTTATGCCATTGAAATGGCTTTTGGTCTTGAATTCAGGTTATTTAATTTGAGTCAAGTTGCGTGATATACTTTAAATATTCTCACGAAAGATTCCGCGCGAATGCATAGGTATCACGTGCTACATTGCGCGAGAATCAGCCACGCGAGGAATGCAATGTACCTAAGTGATGACGTAGAATGTCGGAAGACTTACCAAAATATATAATTCTGTAAATAAATTTAGTTTCGAGATTGAATTAACACCCTTTCGAACAGCTGTGACCTCTATCACAGATAATTTTGTAATAAAAATATTTACCTATTCAGACAGACAGACAGTACTCAATGTAGGAGTTACACCATCATTCGGATATAGAGTATGAATAAACTTGAGTTCTCTTCACGATAAACATTAGCGTAAATATTTTACACGCATAAACTATATTAAAAGTGAAAGATAAAGAAAAAAAAAATCCCGTGCCCAAAATACATAAAATATTTCTACTAAAAATGGGAGCTTTGTCAATTTAAATATCTAACGAAGTACAAAATGCGTGATGGAAGTTGAAGTATAGGTACGATGGTGAAAGCGAATATATGAACTATACTGTTCGACTTACAACAGAATCCTTTGAAATCTACAAAGGGGGGAGTTTCTACTACCACTGTTACATATTTTTTCTTCTTTCCCTAACGTCATTGTCTTAACTTATTCTAAGGCTAACCGACAGTACGTTGTTCTTTTCTAAGCCGCAAGAAAAATTCGTTCTATAGATAATCAATTATGCAAAGCCTTACTCTAGGTATGTTGATTGGGCACAAGAAAAGTCGGCCTTTTTACGTCAATGTGAATTTCAATGTACCTTTTGGTAAAAATAAGGAATAAAAGAGCAAGCGAGCTATATAGTGGATTAAACTTTTCGTAAAGAAGTTTACAAATATATTTTGGGGCAAATCTTGAAAATAATTTTTATATTTGAAGCTACTCAACGTGTTTAAGGCAATGCGTGTCAAATATTTATTTAAAATATTCATTAAATTGGTTATTCTTGGCAAAATTTAAAAGTTTTTAATTTTTACAAAGTTTTGAATTTACTCTCTCGCAGGAGTTTGAGAGATAAGCCCACATTTAGGCTGAAACTAATCCTATATTATTCTTACCAGCTCCTGTAGAAATGCTTTCCCTGTATTGAATGGGGAATGAATATTTATTAGCTTTCTGTATTTATACGAATCCCTTTTAAATCAAGGAGGAACCCAAACTAAAGTCAGGTCCTCTCGCAAATTTCACAAGTTAAGGACCAAAATAACAAAATTATTTATTTTAAAAGTTGATAAACTTAATTTTAAAAACTGAAATATTTAAGACATGAAACAAAATCTTTACACGGACAAAAATAATGGTTGGGGTAGAGGAGCGCGATTTTCAACAATCAGGTTTTCACTTACCTAGATCAGAAGAAAAATATACATGTATATATAATTATTTCTAGTGAAACTACAAAAACAAATAGTCCAAGACAATGACAAGGAAATATCAAAACTAAAATAAAGATGATATTTAGGATTACGAGAGTATAAAAATAAATAAAGCCTTAAAAATCATTATGTTAAGATTTTATTTATTTGGTACAGATAACGTTAATGATAAACATATACTTCTATCTCAAGTTGTTCGAACGCGTACAACGATATTACAATTGTTTGCAGTTTGAACGCATAGAGGTTATTTGCTATATCTCTCTAGTAATACGGCGTAACTCCTAAAATCCAACGAATTTTGTTCCCACCATCTCTGACAGTTGCTTTTATAGGAACCGAACTGAAGAGAATTAAGATCTATATAGAACTTTATAAATGTCCCCTTTATCTTAGGTTTGGGGCAAAGTAGTTTGATTAGAAATAGCTCCCTACCGTAGTATGAACCATTTTTCAACTTTTATTACCTTAGTGCCTTATGTGTCAGTTGTATATTTTTATTAATAGAGTTTTACGGTCGCGAACCGCCTTATTTTCTTGAAAGCGTTGGAACCGAGCTTCGAAATAGCTATTTTCCCTTAACTTTGTTGGACAATGGGGTGTGATAAAATTGGACTCTTTTCTTCGGCAAACTATAGTCGTTTGCATCCTTAAAAGGAGCTTAATTTAACATCGGGAAACATTGTTTACAGAATTGAAATTTATGTATTTTCTAAGACAGCGTGAAAGTGCCCGTATCAGCGGCTTGATCAAGGTTTTGTTAAAATAAAGTGAACCAAAAAAAATGAATATCCTTTTTTGTTGGAGCCTTAGTTTAGTCGTAAAGATGTTTTTATTCTCTTCCGGTTTTAAAAGACGTAGGGACAACTGAGAGATAAAGGAAGTGAGATGAAGATTAGATCAAACAAAGAAATACTCTAAGGTTAAAAGGGGTGGAAAGTAGTATATTATTTTTCTTTCACGCCAGAACCTTTTTATGCCCTTTTTCGTGGAATTATATTTGCTCAAATGGATTTCCAAGTACGCTCTGAACTCTTTAATGTTTTTCAGAGTTACCCCTATGAGTATATAGGGAAATGTTACAATCAGAAGGAACCTGACTTACTCAAAATTACTGGGGAACTGCAATATCCCCCATTAGTAAAAACTATTTATAATAGTCAGGAGACCTTTAGTGGTGACCTTTAGAATGCGTCGGGGGATTTCTAGTTTCCAAAAATTTCGAAGATATTTATTTTTAGTTACTAAAATTCAATCGTTATTCAAATGTGAACTGTCCTATTTCGTGCTGTGAATTATTCTAATTATTAATAATGGTTTTTTACAGCCTATATAGGAAAAGCTTAATCCGCTTATCATTATTAAGCTGTTGTTCTCTATAACACACTAAGCCTAATTGAGTAGTTTTTCTCTGTATAGCTAAACCTAATTGAGTAGTTTTCTCGGTATAGCTAAGCCTAATTGCGTAGTTTTTCTCGGTATAGCTAAGCCTATAATTCCGCCATTGCGCTCTACATGGTTAAGCTTTATTTCGACTGTCGCGTCTATCTTTCTCGTATAAGCTTGATAGTGGGCATTGTGGGAGGTATACTAATCATTTCTGAGCGAGAAAGAAGAAAGGTTGATAGTTTAGACAACTGCATAACGCCTATAACTAAATATATACCTTTCCATTGAAGTCAACTTTCATCTAGGGAAAGTCAAGTATATCCAGACAGCGCGAATGTTCAAATGTTTATATATTTTTCTTTCGTTTCTCTTTCAAACGAGATCCCGTTCACCTTTCCCTTTTTGAAGATGTATAGGTAGTTGTTCTCTCTCTCTCTCTCTCTCGACTTTCTTGCCTTATTTACATAGTAATTATTTTTCCTTCCGCATCCCAGCCACCAGTCCCTCATTTTATACACTTTAATTAGTTTCGATCCAAAGTTTTTTATGGACTTATCGCACACATATACCCTTATTTTAGATCTTTGTATATTCTTCGCAATGTAACGATTAGCTTGTCATACCTTTTCGCAATTCCTTTTGAATAGTAACCTTTTTTTTAATATTGACCTGTTTTTGTTTAAAGTGAGGCTGTCATGGATTTTTCATGAACTCCAAATATAAATAATAGCCATTTTTGAAACTTTTCCCGCAATCAAGAAGGATCAGATAAGGAGAGGAAAAGTGGGAACGGCGCGGCTCCTACTGCGTCGGCCTAAACTCCCACTCTGGGAGAACGGGGGACAGACGGGGTAGAGATGCTTCGTGGTAAATTGTTGTCACGTGGGTAAAACGAATCCTTTACGAGACGCGCTAGCTAGCGACCACCTGACAACAGTTTACCTCGAGAATTTACTATCCCCCCTTTCCACCCGAGTGGGAGGTTGGCTCTTCTCTCTCTAACTCAATGTAGCCCCACTTTTCCTCTCCTTATCTGATCCTTCTTGCCGCAATACATCATCACTATGGTCATGACGTGGCTATTATAGAGCCTATACAGTTGATTCTCGCGCGTTCTGACCCGTGATCAGGTTGCTTTCGCGTGGTCTTTTTCGTGAAACTACGTAATTCAGAAAGTCCTGCCTTTCTAATGAAAATTATCGTTGATTACGTTCCAGATATAAACTAAGTCATATATGGGATAAAAAATATTACCTATATATTTTATTTTGAAGTTTCTTGAGAACGCGTCAACCCAGACCAAGCCCAGACTTATAAAAATTAGAATATAGCGTTTTAATAGTTTGATAAAATTAAAATTCAATCTATAGGCATTCGAAAAATATGTTAACAGATGTGAGAGGTTGAAAATCATACGTGTAAAGAAACCTTTTACAAACTACAATGTTTTGATTAGAATTGAAACGACTGGCCTTCTAATAAAGGATTTTCTTTCGATAATGCATTTCGCGCGTGTTTAAACTACGAATTTTTCGACAGTTAAAGGCGAGAGCGATATTTTGCAAAGAATTATCTAAAATGATCTTTTAATTTAAAAATCCGATTAATTAAAGTGAGTGAAAATAAACAAGGCAAATGGGTTTCTACTTTCGAATACAGGAACCTCAAATTTCAATTATTTTTAAAAGGTTACTTAAATACACTTAAGATAATATCGCTTTTTGTTTACTTTGCAGGGATATCAAGCCCGATAATATTCTTCTTGATGAATCGGGTCATATTCACATCACCGATTTTAACATCGCCTCCGTTTTGAAAGAAGGCGAGCTAGCGACGTCCATGTCCGGAACTAAACCGTATATGGGTTCGTATACTTTATCTTTTATCACGACCTTACCTTTTATCACATCCTTAGAAGAACCAAATTCACAAAGGTATAATTTCGTAAAGAAGGGACAAAATTCCCTTAGGTGTAATTTCCTAATCTCCTAAGTTTGCTATAAAATGTTATTGTTAACCCTCCTCTGGGCGTTTGTAAAGGGATTAATCGTTTGTACACAGCGCCGGAAGTTTTCGACAGCGCTTTGAACCATTGTAGTGGTTACACTTTCCCAGCCGATTGGTGGTCCTTGGGAGTTTGCGCTTACGAAATGCTTTGCGGACAGGTTAGTTGGTTTTCTTACCTTGAATTTTCTAATTTCCCACGGGTAAAATCTTATAAAAGCCTAGAAAGTTGCTTTCACACTTAAAATTGAAAACATAATCCGTGTTCAGACCGTTTTCATTGTCAACAACTTGTTCTTTAAAACCAATTAATTCAATTTTCTAATTAGTGTTTTATACGTTTATAGATAAACGCGTATCACAACTTAAAACATTTTAGAAAACCTATTTTAAATAGATCACCTTTTTCCGTGAATGTGTTTACAAGCTTGGAAGCTGGAAGAGTTTAATTTCGCGTAGAAAAAACGTGTCTTCCAAGCTTGTAAGAAAGTAGAAGTATGGCAGAAAAGTGCTTAGATTAACTGGGTGATATGAACGGAGCGTATTATTATATTCTGGTTTTAAAAATCTCCGTTTCCTCGCCGTTCCTTTCCTTTTCCTTTTGGCGTCTCTCTCGCTCTCTCTTTTCATCGATAATTAGCGTCCTTACGATATTCACTCTGGCACGCCGCTCGAGGAGGTTCGCTCGATGATGAGGGGTCCCGCTCTACCCTTTCCTTCGCACGTCTCTTCCAAAATGGTTCTTCTCGTCCAGCAAGTAATTACGTTGTACAAAGCGCGTTTGTTGGCGCGCTTCTATACTCAACCGAGATACTTAATTCGTTTTACCCTCTTCTATCACCCCTCCCTTCTTTTTCTTTTCTCCGGCCGCAGTTGCTATGTCTGAGCCCCGTCAGTCGCGTAACTTGCGTGGCGGATCTGAAAGGGAGCCCCTATATGGCCAAAAAAGTGGACTTCGAGTCTGTCAACAGAAGAGAGGTCAATCCGCCTTTCGTGCCAAGCGTAAGACACTCATCACGCTCTTAATTGTCCCTCACTTACTCCATTCCCGCCAAAACGAACGGATTAGAAAGTGTAAGCTTACTACATATTCAAAAATTAGGTTTCCGTTGAATAGAATGAAGAATTATTCCTAATATATTAAGAGTTCAGACATAAGAATGGTGGAATCTTTCCATCCTAATAATCCTGTAATTTATTAGAAGTTATTCCACCAAGTAAGCTGATTAAGGAAAAGTTCAAGGTTCTTCTTATAATTAAATGGGAATTATATCTCGCCAGTTTCGGCGAAATACTGCGTCCCATTATGAGTTTTCTTTATTGATCAAAGCACAACGGGTATTAGAAATAAAAATATACGATCCAAGATCTTGCGAGAACTACAATTGAGATTAGACTTTTAATATATAGATTAGTTTATTTTATTTGTCAATACATTTAATTACTAAGTGGTTTTCAGGATTGTTAATAGGCTAATGAGTTTACCTATAACAAACTATTTACACGGATATAGATTTTATGGTTTATTTCGGACGTAGAAAGATCAACTAAATTGCGATCCTACATTTGAATTGGAAGAAATGATCATCGAAGCGAAACCACTGCACAAGAAAAAGAAAAGACTGATGAAACAGAATTCAAGGCGAGCCGCTTCTGGGGAAAATAAACCAATCAGCAGTTCACTTAGCGGGGAGGTAAAAATCTTATTACTCGTTTCCCGTCTACAACCCCGCCCTTTTCCCCCATTACGGGCTAATTTTTAATTGTTTTGGGCTTGGGTCCCTAAATAACATACTCTGATTGAATCTTGGAAACTAAGGTTTAGCTCCCATTTCTATTGGAATTTGATATTTTCTAAGGTTATCTCTTCAGTCTGTATAGTTCTCTTCTAGTCTGATTAGTATGCGGTATAAATTAGTTTTATTGTATCGCCACCACCCTTTTATATTTTCGAAATAATGCCACGGGCGCTTCGCAATTAATTCCATATAGATTCTTAACCCTTTTATTTTCCTTTTATTGTAATTTGCGCGACCCCAATAGGACGTAGACGCCTTACATACGTGCCTTGAATCCATAGAGAAGCAATTCATTTTATACAACAGAGAAAGGTACGTATATATATTTAAACCCTATCGGGGTGCGTATAGTAATTCTGTATACGTAAACTTTGTAAAAGAAAAAAAGGCCAAATGGTTATTACGCGCACGCTATTTATTACTGGTTCACGGAAAGTTCCAATTTAGCAGTTGGCTAAAAAGAGGCAGATTGTCACACAATGTTAACCTTCCTTAGCGGAAAAACTAGTTAGTGCCATGCAATTCACATTGAACTCGAGTATATATATATATATATATTTATGTAAGACTCATCCACCCAAAAAGGTCTCCGAAATTTTCCACACCACTAGTTCAAGGTTTGTTCTATAGTGTGTTTCTAATAGTGAAAGTGTGATACAAGGGTATTACACTCTTTCTTTTGGCCTTTTAATCTAAATGTGTTTTTGGTGTCTTGTACTGTCACGATTTTAGCAGACCGTAATTGAAATCCGTTCCTTTTGGCCGCCCACAGGGAATTGGAAAGATTGGCTCTGGAGAAAAAAGAGAGAGAATGGGAAGAAGAGTTGCGCAAAACGATGGAAGACGCGACTTGACCTCTTTTGCACCCTATAATTAGAACTCTATTATAGCGCACCCAGGAAACAAATTGTCCCTCCGAGCGAAGAGAGAGAGAGAGAGAGAGAGAGAAAGTGGGTTGGGCCTAGTCCCATCTTCAACGAATAAATGATTATAATAATAAAGGAACCCTCGGTCGGTACTTGTTAAAACAATAAAAATCACCATCCTCAATCCTCTAAGAAATGGGGCTCGAAAATATAAAATAAAAGTTAAGCTATAAAGGTGAACTACATAAACTTTAAAAGTGTACGTTCAAAAATTTGTAAAAAAAAAAAAAAAAAAAAAAAAAAAAAAAAATACCGAAAAACTAAGCTTTGCTCGTTGATTTTAATTAATAATTATATTATTCCAGAAATTGTAAACCTTTTTAAGAAAATGATAATATTTATAATGAAAAATAATACACAATTTAATTGATTGCGTATCAATTATACGCTTTGAAGCTTGGAGCTTTGACTTTTTCATTAAATTTTAACATCTTTATTGACCACGTTACTTTTTAGAATTTGAATTTTGCGGTTTTTGAATTGTAGGGGCTGGACAACACAAAAATATTGAATTTCTACATATCTGGCAGCGATGTTGTTCTATTAGACGTCGTCGTCTGCTTGCCGTGCATGATGGTGACCCACGTGTGTAATGAAGTTCTCTAATTCAGATTGGAATAATTGAATTGTATTTAGAAAGTAATTATAAATTAGCTACATATAATATGGCGAGCGAAATAAGTTTTCCTCGAGGTGGTAGGCAGACTTTTTCTAAGTCTAACAAAGCTGAAACGAATGAAGATCTTTTCCGGGTAAGTTCAAGGCTTAATTAATAACAATCGGCCGGGCCGATTCGGCCCATAGGAAAATAGGGAATAGGCATTCCTTAAATGATAAATATAAATGTTTTCGTCAGGCCCCTGTTGAAAAATCAGTAAAGAAAAAGAGTAAAAGTAAATCAAGGAAAAGAAAGGGAGATGAAATAGAAGATGATGAAGATGTGGTTGTCATCGATACTCTAAATAGCCAGGTACGTATTATTTCCGAAAGTGGTGAGGTAATGGGTCCTTAGGCTCGAGGTCCTCCACTCAGCACTCTCTATCTTAAAAATAAATTACATTCTTAAAAGAGGGTATTATTATAGAATGTTGCCCAAGGTCTCGTCGTTTTGGGTTGTATCACCAAAGTATTCAATTATAGTATCGAGTTCTCGTTACCAGGGGGTATTTTTGGAACCGTACCCGTAACTAACACATCCACTAGCTATGTGGAGCTTTTAAAAAACTACTCGGAAGATCCCGAAAACTTTGAAGATAACTTAGTGACTATGCCAAACCTATTTAAAGTGGGAGATTGCTATCCTGTTAAAATAATGAACTATTCAGTCACTGAAAGTGGAGCCAAAGCCCAAATACAATTGTCAATCAATCCTAAAGACATCAACGATGACCTAGTTCCATCATCTATATATCATGGAATGGTAATGAAATAAATTAACTAACAAGTCGTGGGGTATTTTTTTTTTAAGTAAATTAAAATTGCTTTGTAGGTTCTTTTAGGAGCCGTTTCAAGCGTAGAAGGCCACGGGTACGTCATAGATATGGGAATAATTGGAGTGAGTGGTTTTCTTAGCACAAAAAATGCCTCGCATCATATCCAGAAAGTTAATGAGGGTAGATTGTTGGCTGTGGGGGAAATCTTGCATTTGGCTGTCGACATGCCAGAGCTGAATGAAAACCCCTTAGAAGGAAGAACCATAACTCTTACTACGAAGAAAAAAGGGTTTGAGGTTGATGTTTCCGAGAAAGTTACTCTCCAAACTATTCTACCCGGGATGACTCTTCCTATTATTATTACCGAAGCCAATCACAATGGATTAGTCATCAGGTGTTTAGCCTACAATGGTTGTATTCACAAAAATAACCTAACAAACTCATTTGATGATCCTCGAAAGTATCCACTCGGTCAAGAGGTACCTTTTATTTTAGCTACATGTAATTTTAATTCTTATAAAACTTTGTCTATATTATCTTTAGATGAAAGCGTTGGTCTTATTTAAGCATCCAGTGTCCCAGGTCATTCACATGTCATTGTTACCGAAACCATCTTCAAAGAATATTAAATCAAGGTTCGAGAATATAAAAATTGGTGACAAGATACAAGATGCCAAAATCATTGAAGTTCATCCTCATTCGGTTTATCTGAAACTATCTGAAACTGTCAAAGGGTTTGTTAAGGTTTGTTACTGAAACAAAATCCAGCGATCATATTAATCTGTCAACCTAATCCTAATATATCATCAATAGAATCCACATATTTCGGATCAGGAAGTTAGCGATGCCACTGAGATTCTTTCGGTTGGAGAGACAGTCCCTTGTCGAGTTATTTCTTTTAGCTACATGGATAAAATAGTTAAGGTGTCACTTAAAAAATCAGTTTTGAAGCAAGCTTTCATAGAGAATGAGTCCATAAAAGCTGGCGATATTGTTAAAGGAGTCGTGCAAAAGGTTGATAGCAAAGGCATCCATGTCAAACTGGGTCTCTACGTTCGAGGATTTATTGACCCTACTCATATGTCCGATATCCCGATCACTCATCCGGAAAAACTTTTCCATGTGGGAGGAGAAATAACCTGTAGGGTAAATAAAAAAATTTTCATTTTTTTTCCAATAGCAAAGGATTACCTCCAGTCCACCGCACTCTTCATCTGCTGCAAGGTTTTCCCTCCTTAACTTTTTACAATAATTCCTCATTACTTAGATTGTTCCTAATTCTGTTTATCATTTGACAATTATCCCAGAACCATTATAGTCTTTCATCTTTATTTTAAAACTTTATTACAGTAAGTAACGTTAAAATGATTCCTTAGGTTCTTAAATTAGATAGGAAAGAAGGTGGTACGTCTCATTTTTTGACCGCAAAGAAAACTTTGGTCAACTCTAAGCTTCCTCCTTTAACTACCTTGGACAGCGTAACGCCGGGAATGATTGCGGATGGTTTTGTTGTTAGAATAAATAGTAATGGCCTCTTAGTGTCATTTTACAACGATATCTGGGTAAGAATCTTCTCTCTTTATTAAATTTAATAATTTAGAATGTTTTTAACCTCTTTTTATCTCAAGGGTTGGGTACCTGTGGCCGAGATTAGCAACAGTTTTGTTGATTATCCTGAAAAATTGTTTTATTTGGGCCAAGTTGTAAAGTGCCGCATTTTGGATGTTTCTATTATAACCCGTAAAATGAGATTATCATTAAAAGTAAGCCTCTAGAATGTGAATTTTCAGAAGTTGTTAAAGTAATTAATACGCGATTCTTTATTAGCTAACGACTAGAAAAACAATGGGCAAAAAAGATTTGGCTGAATCGACCAAGTTGAAAGTGGGAGATATCGTTTCGCTCGAAATAACGGGGAAAACTGATAAGGGATTAGATGTTTTAGTCCCGGAAGATAAACTGAGAGCTTTCATTCCTACGATGCATCTTTCGGATCATCCTCATTTGTGCAAACTCATCCTTGAACGTTTCCAAATTGGAAATACAATCGAGAAAGCTTGCATTTTCAGCCTTAAAGGAGTTATTGTATCCTTTTATTCAAACTTTTGTTAACATAATCTTTTTAAAATTTATCCTTCTTAACTCAAAATTAAGATATGTACAATGAAAGCCATGTTTCTGAAAGCCGCTGCCAAAAACAAAATAGTATTCCAATATTCCCAAGTTCAAGAAGGTACTATTCTACCAAGCGTTATTAAAGGATTCATGACTTACGGCATTCTGGTTGAAATGGGAAACAATGTAACAGGATTGGTACATAAGAGTGTAAGTTTCTTTACCTGCTACAATACAGTAAAACCTTGTTAATCGTTATAATGAAAAATTCCTTAAAACAAAACTTTTTTGGATTCGCCACATACATTAGCCATACCTGAAAAAAACTTCTTTTATAATAATGAAATTTGGTTATAGCTAAATAATATCATTTAGACTCCTATTTTGTTATAACCAGTGACCTTAAGGTTTAACTTTCATTTTTAACTCTGGTTATAAATTATAATGAAACAATTTGAAGAAAAGTTGCTTTTTTCTTATAACCAGTGACCCAATACTTCAGCTGCAAAGCCAAGGTCTAGCAACTATACTAATTTAAGAATATAACGAAATAGTTCTTTTCCGTCAGAATTAAATTATAACGAGGTTTTACTGTATTAGAATCTCTTATAAAATTTTATATTTAAATTTTGTTTTATTTCGCAGAAAATAGCGAACTCTACAGTTAAAAACCCGGGTCTCTCTGGTTTAGTTACGCATCAGTCTTTAATCGTAAAGGTTCTAAGACTTCAAGATCATAAAGGATCTGTACGAATTGAGCTTTCCAGTAGACTCTTAGACGTTTTACCCAAAACGAAACCCTGGAAACCTGCTCTTGATAATTTGGAATCTTATATGGCTGACTGGAGTCGTATCGCTGACCTTTCCCCAAGTAACATAGGTTCTCTTAAAACTGGACAAATAGTTGAAGTTGAAGTGACTAAGGTAACGAAAGAAGGGTGCTTATGTCAACTTGTGGATTCTGAAATTCAAGGCATAGTCGTACTCAATAATATTGGAGCTTTAATTCCTACGCAAGGGGATAAAATACGAGCCATGGTTTTGCACGTTGATTTTAACAATAATTGCGTTGAACTGTCTCTCTGCCATCGATTAATCAAACTGTCTCTGAAGGCTAATAAGAGCACCATACTGAATCAGATTAAGAAAGGATCTATTCAAAAATGTCAAATTCTTTTGGTTAGGGAGCATTTTGCCTTGGCATCCCTTTTAGACCCTGCTTACGGCATTCTCGCTTATTTGCCCGTTAAAAGAGTAAGTTAATGATGTAGTGTTTGCACCGGCGATTAGAAGACTAAGTAATTTATATCATCATTTAATTTTAGCATCCGAATGATACGATTGGAAATTTATACTCAATTGGTCAGAAAACTCGTATGTTAATTCGTAGAAAGAAAGAAAGGTACGTTATGGGAATCTTGGAGAGTCACGAACTACAAGCGTCGAAAGAATATGAAATGTTACGAAGCAAGGAAACACCTCTAAAGAAAGATTTGAAGAGGAAACTTTCAGACAAAACTATTTCCGAATCGCCCTCAAAGAGGAAAGCTTTGGATATCACTAATGCCCAAATATCAACAAAGAAGAAACTCATAAAAGATACGAGCAAATTATCGAATGAGGAAACTCAAGCTATTGTTTCTGACAAAGTAATAACAGTGATTGAAGAAATAACAAATGGGAAACGAGATTCCTTAGTAGAAGGTCTTGAAGTTGGTGATGAAGTTAAAGGCACAATTTCAGGACGCATTCTTGGAAAGGTTTACGTTGAATTGGATTCCCATAAAACTGGCTTTTTTAGGATTGAAGATACTATTGGTATATTTGCCTTCTTTTGGTTCATTTTATTATTTTTCTATTGTGACTTATACGTAACTTGTATTTCATATCAGTTAGCAACCAGGATATTACGAAGACAGGGGAGGTAGTAAACCTCCGGATAAAAAATATCACGCAGGATGAAATTGAGTTTGAAGTTCCTACTTTAGATGAAAATAAATCAAATGTTGGTACGATCTTAGACGGAGTTATTTCCCACTTCAACAAAAAGAAACTTTTCGTCAAATTTCGCGATAATAAATTTGGTTTTCTTCTACAAAATGAACTTCCAGGTAAAATATTGGTCCAACATCTGGTTTATTGAACATTCTCGCTAATATTTTTCTCTTCTAGAAAAATGCAAGAATCTAGCGATAGGTAACAAGCTTTCTGTAAAAATTGAAGACATTAACAATGGTGACATTAGAGTTAGCTTGGTCGAAGTTTTAGACCAGCCAACTCAGGAAGCAAAAGAGTCAAAAAATAAGGAGACTGTCAAAACTGAATTTATTGTTGGAGATGTAGTCGAAGGAACTGTCCTGTATTGGAAGAAAGGCACTATATTTGTTCAGTTGGCTCCAAAGAGGGTAGGTATCATAACCAAATCAACAATTCAAGCTGGAGTAGACAACCTAAAAACTGGGTCCAAAGTTAAAGTGCAAGTAATAACTGTGAAGAAAAAGGGCTACGATCTCAAACTAGTAAAAAAACTTGACGAGCCAGTTAAACCTGCTATTTCTACAATAGAGTAAGTTTTGTAGTTGATTTTAAATACGGGTGTATTGATTTAAGAAATTATTAAACGTATTTTTAATGAAATCAAGTGTGCCCATCCTAAACGAAGAAGATATCTCTGAAGAAAAGGACAACATTCCCAGACTTCAAATTAACGAATCTTTCGCTTGGAACATAGACGCAACTCCAAACTTATCAACTTTAGCCCAGTTGAACCAAAACCAAGAGTCATCCAGTAGCGATGAAGATGAAGATGATACGGATATAGGTCCAAGGAAGAAAAGAAAGAAGGGGGAAAGACAAAAAGAAGAGGAAGATAAACTAAGAAAAGTATGAGAATTAATAAGGAATTATTTAAGGCAGCGAATAATACAAATTAATATTTACTTTTAAATTGTACTTAATTGTAGCAAGAGGAAAGAATTATGGATTTGGATAGAATTCCCGAAACTATAGATGATTTTGAGCGACTTATACTCTCATCACCTGATAATTCTATGGTTTGGTTGAAATACATGGCTTTTTATTTGCAACAAACTGAAATTGACAAGGCTAGAGTCGTAGCGCAACGAGCTTTAAAAACCATCTCATTCCGAGAGGAAAATGAGAAACTAAATATTTGGTTCTCGCTCCTAAATTTGGAAAGTATGTACGGAACCCAAGAATCATTACAGGACGTCTTCTCTAAAGCCTTGGAAGTCAATGAACCCCTCAAAATATACAGACAAATGATCAAGATTTATATGGAATCTGAAAAGATCCAAGAAGCTGAAGAACTTCATCAAACTATTATTAAAAAGTATCGCCAAGACCCAACGGTCTGGACTGATTTTGGGCTCTTCTATATGAAAATTGAAAAACCTGAGCAGGCTCGAAAACTGATGGAAAGAAGCTTTAATAGCTTGGATAAGAGACATCGTAAGAAATAAAGAACAATTTCCTAACATAGATGAAAAACTTTTAATTTGGTTTTATTCTTAATAGATATTGACATCATTTCTAAATTTGCCCAAATGGAATTTAGTAACGGTGATCCAGAAAGGGGGAAAACCTTATTTAAAAATGTGCTTAATAATTATCCTAAAAGAACAGATATTTGGTCAGTTTTTATTGACGTACTAATTAAACATGGAGAAATTGACGAAGCCAGGTAATATTTCAAGTTTTCCTTTTATAAATTAAAAAAAAAATTATGTCAATTTAAAATAAAATTCAGGCTAAATTTGGAGAAACTATCATCCTCTACTCTACCGTTGAAAAAAATGAAATTCGTTTTCAAAAAGTTTCTGGACTTTGAGAAAGAACACGGGACTGAGGAAAATGTTGATAAAGTCAAATTGAAAGCTCTAGAATACGTTCAAACTTCAAATTATGCAACGTGAAATTTAGGATAGTTCCTCGTATGTATTAAAAATCATTTCAAAAATAAAACTAATGTTAATTTTAATGACGAATAATTATACAATTTTTAGTGCTTTTCATTACAGTCTAAATTCGAATTAGTTTATAATTTTCTACCACAAAATGTATTTTTTTAGTTAATGAATTTATTCCTAGAGCTATCTTCTAAAATTGACCAGTTTGGAGACGGTATATCTGCTGATAACCAATTAAAGTCATCAATGGCATTCCAGTTGTTTTTTCCACGCTCTAGTCCAGATATTTCAAAATGACGTTCTATATCATCATACAGCCACGTGTAAGGGGCAAACCTCAAGCAAACTGAATCCTCAATTATAGCTCTACTTGTCACGTGAATATAAAAGTCGCATTTAGTTGTAGAATGCACTCTCAATTGCTGACAAGCTACGACGAAAACGCAATCCCTACAATTTTCAATGAATATTGAAGTTGTGACTGGTCCTACGAGAATTTGGCATAATTTAAGGTCACTCATATGCAGCGTATTTGGAGTAGCGTAGATTTTGATCACGCAGTTTTCTAAGTTATTCATCTCAACATCTTTGCGATTGACATTGTCTCTCAGCTCCAAATTTTCATTTTTTCTATCCTTAAATCCATTTTCTATGTAGCAGCTTGGAATTTCTTTCTTTAGATGATCCATTGATATTTTTAGGGCGTCTACAGTATCATTAGTGGCTGATTTAGTTTGTAAGGTTTTTTTCTTGAAAGTAAATTTCTTTTTAGGCATTAATTTTGCTCGAGCTGTCACGGTGTTATCGTGGAGGATTTTAAGGGATTCCTGGGCTACCTTTTGGTTGTAATAAGGTAGAAACACCGTTGAATCATTGAGGTACTTCTGCATTTTTTGGATATCATCGCTAATAACGTCAAAATGAGAAGCCAATTTATCTTTATCCATTTGTTCCGCTTTTAATAGGTTATTTTCCACGTTGATTCTTTTTTTGTTGAACAAGGCGATGAAACGATCAATCTGTTCACTAACGCTGAAACCATTTTCATCTTTAGTAAAATCTTCCATCTTTCAAATTTTATTTGTCTTTGTTTTCACTAGTAGTAGTAGAATGCTTTAGTTTAATATTAGTGTTGTTCTTTATGGCGTTTAGGAAATCTTGCTTTTGTTTCTCATTAGTTGATAGAAATCCTGGTTTGGCTTTGCTGTATTTTTGTTTGAATTGTTCAGGAGTAGGTGATAAAGAAGTACTGGCTATGTACGCCCCGCCAATTATGATTGTTGAATAGATGAGAGCTTTTCCCAGAGACATGAATAATGTTTTTTGTAGTCTTTTAGATTATTTTCGTGTTTCGATTCCCCAGGTTTTCATATCACGCTCCCGCATACCAGTTGTTCCCAATTTCTCACCGAAGGTATAAAAATAATTCAAAATATCTGGGCTGTATCCGTGAATTGTTTTCCTGAAATTTTCGGAGCGATTAAGGCGGTTCCAAACGAAATAAGACCCAAGAAGTCCTAAAAGTTCGAAGGCGATTAGTGCCTTGGCGATGGTGTAAGTTTTTCCTTGAATTTTCGGTAACCCCCGAAAAAAATTATATTGAGGTCGTTTTTTCAACATTATAGATACATATCTGTTATGAAACAAATTGAATTTACCTCACTAGAAATATTTAAATGATGACATGAATATTTGGACAAATTGTTACCTTCTTGGGAAGTTGGGAGTTGGCTCTCTGACGTCAAGGTTAGTAGAAATCCGCTATATGCTCTGACGTGACCTTGTCACCTTTAAAGGTCTACGATTGCGTCATAATACGAAATAGTTACGTCACGAGCTAAGCTTTCCTGCTCATGGTCCGTTTATTCGGGTTGGTTAATCAATTTAATAAGGTTCATTTAATCATTTAAATAAGGTTTATTTAAGCATTCAAATAGGTTCATTTAATCATTTAAATAAGGTTTATTTAAGCATTCAAATAGGTTCATTTAATCATTAAAATAAATTGAATTTAATCTCTAAATAAGGTTAATTTAAATAACAATTAAATTAAACTGAATTATTATAAAATAACCTTGAAACAGGATAAAAGAGCCGTTAAAAAGCACCCGTTTGTATCGAATATGTTGCCTGTTTCCAAGGTTGGTTCAAAGTATAAGATTTTCTATACTTTTGCCAGCCTTGAAACTAACAAAAAGAACCGTTAAATAAAACCCGTTTCTACCGAGGATGTTGCCTTTTTTCAAGGTTGGGACGAAGTCAGAATTTATGTTATCGTCTATCTTCCTGCCCAACCCAAGTAAACGGACCCTGAGCCAATCCTCTGTAAACCCATAGCCTCCTCGATCACGCGCTTCGGCTGCGCTCGCGCTTTAGAAGCCCCGGCAAAGAAAAAAATTAACATGTGTTTGAGAGAATAAATGGGAAATTAAAACTCCCCCAAAAGACGGCGCGAAAAAGCACTAAAATGTAGGGGGGGAAAGTCGAGGGGAGAAACAAATTCTTGTCTAAAGTTTTAAATTTACGCTCCAGCTTCCTGATTTTTTAACCACATCTAATTAAGTATGTACGGATAATTTACAAATTAATTCCAAGCCTTTGAGAATTACAGATTTGGCGTTAATAATTGTTGAAACTAGCGAACCTATTATTTTTCTTTACTGACGGAGCTTTTTGCGGTTTTCACCTATTGCGCGGGGTTCTTTTTAAATCTAAAGCCTTGATCCATTAACACAGGCACTGCAGTCTCGCTGTAGATGCTATTTATAAACTTATATTCTAATTTCACTCTCTGATTTGATTTTTATTCTATGACAATATACTATTTTACTCAAAAACAAGTGTTAAAATTAATAAGGTTGCAATTGTGAGAATTGATAAGAGAGAGAAATTACTAAATTTTGAAGCCGGGTAATAGACCTTATTATAAAATAATCTTGGAAACGAATAAAAGAACCGTTAAAAAGCACCCGTTTGTATTGAAGATGGTCCCTTTTTTCAAGGCTGGTACAAAGTGTAGGATTTTCTATACTTTTTCCAGCCTTGAAACTAACAAAAAGAGCCGTTAAATAGAACCCGTTTATACGGAAGATGGGACATTTTTTCAAGGTTGAGACGTAGTCGGAATTTATGTTATCGTCTATTCGGGACAACTCTGTTTTCAAACCACTCTTCCCTGTTTCGGCGCGAAAATCTAAATACGGCGGTCTTCTCTTGTCTTTTCGTAGGATACAGTTGTCTAAAAAATTTGAGAGCTCTATGATGGGTATTTATTTCCTAGTAGTACATCAAATTCTTGTATACTAACTTGTAAGAAATCCCTTAATATTTTAGTAAACAATAGCATTGTGGAATGAGAGTCCCCAAATAATTTGAGATTCTCTTTAAATTTAAAACATTCACCACCATCTTAACCTATGATCAGATAGTAGTAGTATCAATATGTTGTAAAAAATATATTTATAAAACTATACCAATATAAGATTGCCCCGAACAACATTTTTTCCAAACCTAGTTATTTAATCTAATCTAGGGTTGTAAGGCAAAATATTTCCCTAACCAGATTTCGTAATTTTAGGGTGATAAATTTAAATTAAAAATTAATTATCAATGTAAGGTGGTAGCGTGTAAGTTGTGAAATTTTGGGAGAGAAGTTTTTTTGCCGTTTTCAAAACGCCATACATAGTTATTTAACTATAATGAGAGTAGATTAACACTAATCTATTATCATTATAGTTAAAGACCTATGTATGACATTTGGAAAATGGCAGGAAAACTTCTCTCCCAAAATTTCAAAACTTACCCGAGTTAATGATTGAAGCACCAAATTGTACGCGGTAAAGCTTTGCACACGCTACAATCTTACGTTGACATTTAATTTTTTACTTAAAAACTAATCACCCTAAAATTATGAAACCTGGTAAGGGAGATAAAATAAACTAATTTGCAAAACATATATTTTAATTGTGGCTTTTAAAAATCATTAAAGACCTGAAAAGGGCAAAACCCTTCAAATTTGGTCAGTTTCCCCCCTTTGAGACGTGCATCAGTTTGGGGGAGTTTTGTAAATCTCGAGAATTCATTTATTCGCGATTTTCGGCCGATTGCCGAGGCTTCTATAGCGCGAGCGCAGCCGAAGCGCGTGATCGAGGAGGCTATGGTAAACCAAACGGAGCTCGGCGCTCGCCAGCAGCCGCCCTGTTGTAAAACTCGTAAAGCCAAACAACACTTTTCCTTTGATGTTTCCGGTAAACCGGAAAGTGTGCAAAACTTTTGCAGCAAAAGCCGGTAATTTTTGATAAAATATGCCTTGTGTAATTGTTACTGGTTAGAAGTTGGACGTGGACCATCGACGAAGTAACTTTACATTTTAGGGCTTATTATTACGCCAACTGGTGAATATGAATATTCTAAGATACTCGTTACGATTGACACATTGTTCGAGCCTGAAATCTTGCAATAACAGAAAGATCATTGCACCAAGCACATTCGCCTCAAAACTAAAGACATTTCCCTCAAACTTGGTTCGTATGATTTTTCTAATGAAACCTTTGGGTAAATTGTGATGGAAAAGCATTAACAATGTTTGCAGACATGCCTACGTCAAAGCGTTAGTCATGCAATTACTCCTCAGACACTCAAAGTGCCAATTAAAGGTCAAAAATGGGTAGGAAGGTGGCTTTTGACTTGTGGTGGTATGGTATTTGGTACAGTGGTTCTCGGTGGTACAACTAGGCTTACTAAATCGGGCCTTTCCATGGTGGACTGGCACCTCTTCAAAGAAGTTCCTCCTAGAACGAATGCTCAATGGGAAGCTGAATTTGCAAAATATCAGCAATTTCCGGAATACAAAATGTAAGAAAAGACGTAGTCTTTTTGAAGTCAAGTTGAAGCTCTCCTTTAAACTTAGAACAAATCAAGATATGACTCTGAATGAGTTCAAATGGATTTGGTGGATGGAATACGTTCATCGAAGTTGGGGCAGAGCCATAGGAGCATTTTACTACTTACCAGCTACATTTTTTTGGTACAAAGGTTGGTTTAGTAAAGCTATGAAACCCAGAATCCTAGTTTTTGGGGGGCTGTTGGCGTTTCAAGGACTATTAGGATGGTACATGGTTAAAAGTGGATTGGAAGAAAAAAATGAACCAAATTCCAAACCCCGAGTTAGTCAATATAGACTGGCTGCTCATTTAGGAACTGCGTTCGTCTTTTATAGTCTACTCTTATGGTCTGGATTGAGCCACCTTTTCCCTCCTCAAGAGGTAGATTCTTAAATTATTGCACATTACTATGAAATCTTTTGTAACTTAATTTTTATTATATTTAGATACCAATCTCAAAACAAATGAAATTTTTTTGGAAATTAGCTCATGGAACCAAATCAATTATCTTTTTAACTGCATTTTCGGGTAATTTTTAACAACTAATTCAGAGTTGTAAAACTTTGGTTTAACATATATTTTATTATAAAAACTAGGAGCATTTGTCGCTGGATTGGAAGCTGGTTTAGTCTACAATTCTTTTCCTAAAATGGCAGACCGTTGGATACCATCGGACATTCTAGCTTTCGAACCAAAACTTAGAAATTTCACCGAAAACCCCACCACAGTTCAATTCGATCATCGAATTCTCGGGGAAACAGTTTTCTGCGCTGTAACTGCTCTATGGCTTTACTCTAGGAAGCTTCCACTTCCCCATAGAGCGAGAATGGCTGCCAATGCTATGATGATTGTAGGAATGGTTCAGGTACGTTCAATTTTGTACTAGGAAAAGGAAGATAAGATTTGGCTCGATATAAAAACCAGAATTCCAAATCTTTGTACGAATTAGGTGGGGATGGGCATCGCGACATTGCTTCTTTACGTTCCGAAGTCATTGGCTGCCTGTCACCAAGCTGGTGCTTTGACACTCTTGTCTACCGCAGTCTGGTTAACGCATGAACTTAAACTCTTGCGGAAAATACGGATTTAAAAACAGTTTTGTAACTTTGTTACATCATAAAAATTATATTTGCAACTTGAAAGGAAATTTGAGAAGCTAAACTCCTTTCACAGTTGTAAGCGAATGTAGTAACGGGCCAAAACAGTATATTAATTTATACTGTCTGTGATATAAGATCTTTTAAAATTGGAGAAAGTAGTTTGTTTAGTTTCAAACAAAAATAAATCGAATGTGCGAGTGGTAAAATTAAATATAAGCTTTTTATTGCTCTTATCACAATTTATTTATATAATTATTCATTCTAAAAAATTTCAATTTCATTCACTAAAAACATGGTAACATTCGATCCATAAAATTTTGTTCGCAAACACTAAAAAAAAAACACTGCCAATATAGTTACGCAACTTACAATATTAAATGCATTATTCTCAGTAGGTGACTAGGGGGTCAGGCACTTTTACATTTAGCGTAACGCTCAAAATTTAAAATTAATATCGTGTAATAATTAATTATAATAATTGAGTCTAGAAAGTTAATTCAGGGGAACAAAGGCTAGGAGATTTTCAATCTTGGTCTCCCTTAGGTAAAATTTAACGCAACAATGAGGTAAAAGCCTCGACTGAAATGTAACCTAAATTTGTTTTTAAAATAATATAAATTATTTTAAATTAATTCCAAGGTTAAAAAAATGTTGCGCTTATGTTCTTCGGGCTATTGTATAATCAAGGCAGTTTTTCAAGTATAAAAATATAATTTGGAACTCCAAGAAAGCGCTCTGTAAGCCAATTAAAACTTGGTCATTCGGCTACGAATCCTATAAAACCCATCACAGCTATTCCGCAACAAATACAAAGTATTTGCTTGATAGATTCCCTTAAAAATAAAATATTTGGGTTATAAAAGTACCGGAAAATTTTTGAAAAAGGTTAAAAGATTACCATGGATCACTTTCTTTCATAAGATCGGGTAGTATATTGACTAAAGCAATGTTTATAAAACCACCTGCTGTAAAAGGCAAAATCCAAGAAGTGCTATTCCCTTCAAGGAAAAGAAAAACGTGTTTTTAATCATTTTGAAATTGCCGCCAAGAGATATTCGATTTCGATGAGCTCCACTTTATTAAGATATGTCTAGTGATACAGTATATGCATAATGAAAAGAAATGTATGATGATTTTGAATCCCATCGCAGCGCCGTCTAGCAGATGGGAGTTTCGTAACTACTGGGGAGAGTGGTAAATAACCAGTGCTGGGCAATTCGCGAGTGACTTTGTACAGCCAAGCCTGGTCACTCGCGAGAAAGTTCGCGAATTTGCCCACCTCTGGAAATAAGCATATAAATACAAGTTATGTTATTATTTTTTGTTTTTCGGATTTCTTGAACTATTCTACATTTTTCCGCTAGGCGTCTCAATAAAGTGCAGTGAATCGAATATCTCTTTTTAAGATGGATTCACCATGACGGTTTAGGGTTATAAAGTTTAAAAAGGCTCTTAAAGTTTAGAAATGATATGAAACTTACCAACTTCTTCTAAAGAATTGGAAGTTAAAGCTACTACGGCGCCCATAACGCCTATTATGGCGGTAGAAACCTAAAAAGGAAGCTTATTATTAAAATTATATTACACTTAGAGAAAGTTTTTATGCCATTTACCTGAGCTTTTGCAGCGTCCCACCTGTCAAAGCCCGATTTTAGTAAGATGGCGAAATCACCAAATTCGTGGGGAATCTCGTGTATTAGGATAGCCGCCGTCGTTATTAAACCCATCTATTTTCATTAAACAACAAGAAAAATTAGGATTAGGGATAATTAGTCTCAGTAAGTAACCCAAAAAGGCTATCCAACCTTAGTTCCGACTATAAAGCTAGCAGCAACTGCTAAACCGTGTGAGAAATTATCTATGGCGTTTGCTAGTAGATTTAGATAACCTGTAATCTATAAAGGTTAAAATAAAGGTCAAGTAGAGGTCATGAGGGTGACAGTTGTATTATCCATCTTACGTGAATTTTGGATTCTTCTTTGACTATCATAGCGTGTCCGTTCAAATGACACGGACTATCGTTGTTATTCGAATGATGGCCATTAGTGAGTTTGACCTTTTCGTATTGCACTTGGTCCCTCTCTGACGATTTCTGTGAAAAGAAACGAGGTTAAATGAAAAAATTAGCCAGTAGCAACGCTAGTTTTAAACTTACTGTATCATTTTCGACCGAAAACATCATCTCCACGACTACGAAAGTAAAGATACCAGTCAAGATCCAGCATCCCATTTGAAGATGGGCCAACGGACCCGGGTTCCTCTGAAGAGAATTCCAAGCTTCTGGTAGAAGATGGAGGAAGACATCGCCCAATAAACCACCAACGGCGAAGCTCAACAACAATTTCAAGACTTTGCCATCGCCTAAATGGAATACAAACGAGTTAACATTCGGTACGACAAATGCTAGTCAAAGTTCTTTATAGTTCTAGCCTATAAAATCTTGCATCGTGTTTTCACAAGACCTAAATATAAACCATTTGGTACTATAGTACGTAATATCCTTATCCTATTAAAAAGGGAAATGGATACCATCCCAATTACTCAACGATTTTAATCTCTCGACGCCTCAGTTCCAAAAAACATAATAGGTAATCAACGTTACTTCATACTAAAACATTAGGCTTTGAAGAATTCCTAAGACTTTGGTAATGGTCTAAGCTCCAACAGAAGCCGACAGGTTTTGATTAGCCGTGGTATAAATAGCGGAATTTCGCGAAACCCGTGAAACAACTAATCGTATCTTGCTTTAATAGCATTTTCGGAGCTCATCCTGTATCAGTTGTTACCCGACACCGACACCAAAGGCGTTTAGACCATTTTCTCTCATAACTCCAAGTGCTAAGTGGCGTTTGTATTTAAGATAGGAGGATGGAAGCTCCATGCCTTTGGCTGTATTAATTCCAATCGGGAAATGGCACAGTATATGCCAAGCTCCTATATAGGAAGGATATTCTTTTTGGACTCTAAAGCAATTTAGATAGTAGAAGAACATTGGCGCACGTGTTATGGGCTTGAAAGTGAAGGCCCATAATCTAAAAGCATTTGGGCGTCTTTCTATTTCTAATCGGTTTCTACACCTTCCCGAAATTTTGTTTTAGAATCCTTTCGGTCTTCGTTGACTCTTCCTTTTTGTTTAAACCAGGTTGTATGAGAAAAACGGCAGCTGGTTCGTGTTGGCTTAAAAAAAAAGACGACACCTTTGTGATGTCACGCTGATGAGAAAGTCATTCGAATAAATACTTTGCGCATTGAGAGGGAAGTGGTAATTCTTCGCGACTTGGATAGAAATTTTCCTCAATCTCGTAGACCTTAAGTGGACCGCATGCTGACTGCGTGGTACTAGTTATTGTGATGACTCAAACTTCGGCAATGGGCGAAAAGAAAATGGGAAAATTCTCTAGTACCACAAAGAAAGTCGGCAGTCA
This sequence comes from Odiellus spinosus, assembly GCA_963920705.1. Lineage (NCBI taxonomy): Eukaryota > Metazoa > Arthropoda > Arachnida > Opiliones > Phalangiidae > Odiellus > Odiellus spinosus. The sequence continues at coordinate 15,435,423 of OY987227.1, read as the reverse complement.
TATAGTAAGTATATTTGCGTGTTTTTATCTTTTTTTTTTTATTTTATTTATTATTTATTTGTCGTGAGAATGGGTGGGTGAAAGGGAAGTGTGTGAAGCAATTTTAAGTTGGGATATTTCTATGCGAGTCCATGGGTGCAAATTCTCATTGTGTATCGATTATGCTGAGGGCGAACGAATTTTATCTTAACATTTATCGAGTGGAGGCTTTTTTTTTTTTTTTTTTTTTTCGGTGATAACGCTTTTGCGTTCGTACTGAGGACTTGAAATCGTTTTTCAAGTGTTTAAATTATGTCACTGTGAAAACTGGTAATTATACCTGCCAGAACATGGATGTTTCGAATATCTAAATTACGATGCTGAGTTGGCCTGTTGGTTTTAAAGGGATACTAGATTCTGGAAAAAAAGTTATTTTTATCGATTTAGACAAGTTAAAATTTGCCTAAAAAAATTAAAATTCGCAAAATGTTTTCGTGGTTAATTTTCATCAAAGTTGTTAAATTAGGCTCGAAGTAATTTACATTTCAAAAGCACTCAATTGATGACGCCAATGAGATTTCGTGCGTGAATCCAATGAGATTTTTGTTAGAAATAGCAATTAGTTAAATTAGTTTACGCGCCATTTTTATACGTTATCTCATTGGTTAAAGCAATTGAATTTTCTAGAGAATTTTTCTAGTCTTAACTTTCTTCGAAACGGATGTAGGCTTAACGAGCCTAGTTTGATAATTAACAGTAAACTGCAGCGAAACCTTTGCTGAGTTTTGATACAGAATTTACTGATATTTTAACAGTCTAAATCGATTAAAAATAATTTAAATACCAATCGTTGGGAATTATTAAAAGGTTGATAGACGTATTTATTAACCTTACAATCAATTTTAACAATAATTAAATTAATCTGATTCAGAGATAGAATTGGGGCCCTGGAGTTTAATTTCTCAGCTTTGTTTCGTAATTTTTGTTAGGAGGGTGTAAATTAGGGGGAACCAATAAGATACCGAACTGTTGTGCAAAATTTGGCATAAAAATTGTTTTCTTTAAACTGAGGGGTAATAAGCAAAGTTGCTTGGATATATTTAGAATCGAAGATGACTATAAAATATTAACAATTAGGTCAAACGCTGCCTAGAATTAATACACTTGGATGTTAGGTGAAATTATATTTATAGTTTTGATAAGTGTGAACTTGGCTTCTTTAAGAAATGTTGGGAAAATAAATCTCCGTTTTTCTAACGGGGGTTCAATATCTTTTTAACGATAAGAGATAAAGATAGCGTTGACAAAATTCGTTTAAAATAACGCTGTATTACAGGGATTTACCTGTGTTTTATTTGATTTTAGTAAACGATTCTTACTAATTATGACCTCCCCCTTCCCTCTCGAGATAAATCCAAGTGAAAGATAAAATCAAAATAAACCTTTAATAGGTTTTTGATGACTGATTGTAAGTTCATTCGCGTATAACCACTTTCGAATCTTTACCCTTTCAAGTGGATTCTTATATTTTGGTATTCCTTTAGATGCTAGCCGCGTGATAAGCATCGTGTGAATTAATCATTTTCAAACGTGCCAAAATACTCGTTTGAAATTTTAATTGAACTATAAGCAACAGTTTTAGAGTTTCTGTAGTCGGTAACGCGGAAGGTGACATTCATTTATCATAATTGATTTTAAAAAAAGTATAACAATTCATCTGCCAGAAAGTAAAACTATCTTTAGGACTGTTAGAAATAAATTAAAATATAAAAAGCCGGAAGTATATTTTTTTCAAACGTTCAAAAGAAAGTTTCGTTTCGCTTCCTGTATTATTATATTTATCTTTAATAGTTAAACCAAACCTAATTATTAAACGCAACTCATTGTTAATTCGCCGGTTAACGTATAGATCCTATAAATCATTTAATAATTATTGAATAATTTAGTTTTTTCTGTTATTGTTAATCTTAAAAATTAAGCTAATGCCCTATTTTAACTTTCAATGATTCCAGTTATACGTTTTTGGTTATATGAAACTTTGCCTATTTAAAAATCCGGAAATTCAGTGCCCTATACTTTATTGTTACTAAACAGGTCCTTAGATGAGATTTTAATTTCACTTTCTCGACTTTCGTTCATCTTTTTTTTTTTTTTTCTTCCTTCAAAATCGTGTCTCAAGGCTTAATGTAGGCGTTCAGCGTACTGTTATATTTTTAAACCGGCCTATAACATGTAAATTAAATATTACGTTGCCGTTGGTCGCTTGCCATTTATATTTTTGATACATCCAACCTATTTCTGCGAGTTTAGGAGTTGATTTTCCATTGAAAATTCTAAAACTTTGTCTGATTTTTTTTTTTTTTTTTTTCCCCCTAAAATTAATTAAATGACAAAAATATGATATCGAATTGTTTAATTTCGAAAAAGTTCTAGAAACCTATAAAATATCTAAAATTGTAGTGGTCTTGTGTGTGACAGTGTCGAGGGCATATTGGTTAGGGAAAATTTACGCCCCCATTTAATATCGATAGGGAAAAGGCACTCCATATTTAAATTCCATAGACCTTAGTACTGTCAAACGTGTAACCATTACATCCCTCTATTCAATAGCATGCACTTAACGTGACTTCGGATAGTGTTTGATCAATTTAGTTCTGTTTAAATATATATAAAAGCGCGACATAAAAACGTTTACAACAAACTGTAGGTGGTTGTTTGCGTTTATAGTTGAAAGGGATATATGGGATACGAGTGTGTCCTAATTAAATTTTTCAATATCAAACCTAAACTATGCAGTTAGAAATAATCAGATTATAAGAAAAATAATATTTTGCATATTTAAAGATAGTACAAAGCTTTTTCTTATACCATTTGCTTATATCTTTAAGCTTAATACATTGGTTTCAAAAGAGATAAGACTTGATTCTGATTTTATCCCTACTCATTTTTAATGTGACGTCACCTAATGAACGCCGTTATTAATTGAAACTATAGAAGAAATGTCAATTCAAAATTCAATTCCTAGAATTTAATCTCCTTCCGAATTTTAAATGATTTATTAATTGCTGAAACTGATATAGTTCGAGTTTAAAATGTAGTTAATATTAGTAGTAAACTTCTGCTTATACTTCTAGAAAGTTATTTCAACTAATTTACCCTTAAAATAATTTATTTTGTATAATTAATCTTGCTAAGTGCGTAACTGTATTGTATTTTTCGAACTAACGTAACAAAGGAGCGTGTTAGTGTGACACCCCGGGATTAATTAACTTATTAATTTAATTACCTTCAAGTTTGCTCCTTTTCTGCGTCACTTCCACTGGAATAATCGCTAATGGTATGATACCGCTTAAACCGACAGCGCAAGTCGCCGCTATTGATAGAAGCCAAGTTTGTTGACCCTGTCCGCAAAAAACGGTGCTATTTGACTGACTAGCGGTCACTATGGTCACAACCTCGTCCATTTTAAATACTTTTTATCAAAAAAAACTTGATATAAAACGTTAATATACGCGAGACACTCTTTTAAATCAAACAAAAGGCATTCGCGATGAATTTTTACTCGAGGCCAACCAACGATCAGCGGCTCTTGACAGGCGACTAAACGGTGGGAAAATTTCGCTAGGATCACAAAGACCGATTCTTGGGTCTTCTCTTCATTATCGAATAGATAAGACGGACGGTAGCGAGGCGGTCTTGTTTGATAAATCCACCTGACTCGATAGGCAAAAACCTTTTATTGGAAAATCTCGGTCTCCGCTGGGATTATAGGCTCGAATCCCTCGAAACAGTTGTCGGCCATTTTCGCGGAGATGAAACTCTCTCATCCCACACTTTCTCACTGGCGTTTTGAAAATCGTTCTATGCATTTCAATCCCCCTCTGCTTTTTGAAGGCCCCCTTCAGCTGGTCTCTGTTTTATCCTTGCTCCCTCCCTCTCGGATTCAGTCACCCACTCGCTTCCAAATTCTTGTTTATGTTATACGTACGTTACAGTGGGAAGACGTTGAATATTTAAAGTGAGGACGAAAGCTTAATTTGAATACTCGAAGAAAAACCTAAAATTCAAATATTTTAATTAATGAGGCTTCATTGTTTAACCTCGAAAGCATTTTATAAAAGCTAACACGCTTTTTTCAACACAGCTAATAATTTAAATATTTGAGTACCATATGTTTAATAAATTCAATATAAAATATTAAAGTTAAAATATATCTGCCCTACAGTTGTTTCGGATGTTTCCCCCCAATAGTTTATGGGATCCTAAATTTATGTTAAATGTGTTAAAATATCTCAAACTATATTCAAAATATTTTTCCACTCACTTTATATTCATATTTCCCACAATTGAAGCGTGAGAAAGTTTCGGTTTAAAAAGTAGTTTCTACACCTATGTTAGATTTCCCTTGGGCTTCGGTGTACTAAGGCTAGAACACTTTTACAGGCGTTATATAGAAAAAAACGTTACATCTACTCACCCTGGAAGGGAGCTTTTTTCCTATTCAAAGGTTTAGCTCTGAATCACAATTTGCATTGCATAATCACTTTATTTCGTATATCAATTTTTTTCCTAGGGAATTTTAAGTACCCAAAGATGTTTTTCAAATCCCTGTCCTTACAACATTATTTATGAATATAGTGGTAATCTGAAAAATATTTTATTGACGTTATTAAAAAAAATTTTAGCATTTCTTCTTCACTTCAATTTGTAGAACTAGTTTTAAAGAGAAGACTTTTAATGCTCAAACAATAATAATTCATTCAAAAACTTTAATGTTCAAATCCGTGATTTTTATTTTATTTTTTATAATCCATATTTCTTATTTCAATTGTTTCGTCACGAACCCGTCGTAAAAGAAAATGGCCACGGTTTAGATATATTTTCTAACTTTTCTATAAAACTGTAATGTTAAAATCCTTCTCCAGTTCTCCTTCAAGGATATCTTGATATTTGATATTTCTGTTATTAAAAACCGTTATTTTAGAGCTGTTTATAATCCTCTACGTGATTATGATAACTAGGCTATCTAATTCTATTGAGATGGAGGATATTTTGTAATATAATTTTCTTAAACATATCGTTTTTCCTTTACAGAATATTTTCCTAATGATTGTGATTATTTATATATAGTTTTAACTTAAGTTTAATACGAGATGATATTAAGAATAATTGTTTGTGTAACCGCGCGATGTCACTTATTAAGTTTTTATTTCTTTTACAAATATTTCCATTCTCATCATTCTTTCTATCGTAAAATACTTGTAAACTATTTTAGGATATCTCGCACGGTTTACTGCTTTGCCACTAATTACAAATATAACTAAGATAACTAGAGATATCTCACCTTTAAGATGACTTGAAATTTTATTTAACTTTTAGTATTTAATGCAAATTTTATATCTAAGTGTACAATTGGAGTTGGCCACGCTTACTTTTTTTACTATAACATTTAACATAATGTATCAATCCGCCTCGGGTTTTTACATTTTGACAATACTGAACTGAAGTATAGACGTAGCGGTCTGGTAAAAGCCATATAGACAAAGTTTTCCGTAACCTTTTTATACGATAAAGTTTCACCACATCCCAAAGTTAGTCCCAGCAAAAATGAACTTAACTACAAAGACGTATATCGTACCTTACGGCTTAGGTTATACTTTCGTTGAAATTTATTATTTGAGCTTAAATCCTTCTCTATTGAAATTCAACGACGCAAAAACGTGCAGAATTTAGAAACGGGGGAATTTAGGATGTTATAGGGACGTTAGTACATAAGGATGTTGTTCTATAAATAGTCCAACTCCCTATCCTCTCTTTCACTATTCTAGGCAGTCTTACGTGTAGTCTATCCATTCGGAAAACTGAATACAGTGGGGATTAAGTTTGTGATGGCAGATATCTCTAGGGCAAGAGTTAAACGACTTGTATGTCATCCCTTAAATTCAGCTTGGCTCGGTGTAAAACGATTTAGTTTATTCGGAGGAAAAGTTTGAATAGTAAGAAAGACATTGCATGATTTATTTCTAAGATATCGTCAACTACGTTTCTCTGCTTCCCCTAACATATCTTCATTCGTTAATGTTTCGAGAACAAATTATAGTTTATCCACAGTACTACTAACTAGTTTGAATAGAATGATGGGCAAGAGGAAGCGTTTTTCCAAGATATTTTTAAGCGCTCTGCCGCTCTTTCCCTATCGTATTTTCATTCAGCTTCGTTCCGTGAACAAACAACCGAGGTGGCGTACTAGAGGAGTGATCGTGTATACGCTTCTGGTATGTCAATTATTCGCGGTTGATGTAGACGCCAGAGAGGAAAGGGAGAAAGAGAGACAGAGATCTCTTCACTCGTACCTTTTAGTTACGAACAGTTGTGCCAAGATAGTAAATTAACGTGTAGTATACCCCAGGGAATCCCTCCCCTACCCCACCCCCGTTGCCCCTCAAGTTTCCTGCCTTTAACCATTAGAAGTTTTTCTCATTAATTTTAACCCCCACCTTTACCCCCTTAAACCGAGGATATAAATATAAGTTGTCAACATTATGGACCGCAGAATCTCGATGTGGGCCATAACGCAAGACGTGTCCTCGGCGGCTATCGCCAATATCAAAGATCCAACCGGTAAAGATGGTTCCATTCAGAAGAAGAAAGTTCTCGCGGTAAGACATATGCAAGGGATATGCCTTGATTATCCTCGAAAATCCTATAGTCTTACGTTCTTAATACGTTCGGCATGCGATTGATTCGTTTCATCTAGTTTGATCACCTTTGACCCGTAGGTCAGTTACCTCTTTATTATTTACTAACTCTCTTGAGCCCTTTTCTTAGTTTGAAACGATGGGGGAGAAGTGGGTAGTCTAAGGTTTGCTAAGCCTATTTTCATCATTTGCACAATCAATTTCTCTGCCAATTTTAATTGTTTAATCCTGCATTAAGCCTAACACAGTTATTGATGCAAAATCTAATGGTTTTTCGTGAATTCTATGAAGCCTTTGGCGAATAGGCTATTATACAAATTTTTCCTAAGCCTAAATTTGTAATTTATGATATATAGTTTAAATATATACGAAATTTGATTGTTTTCGCTAATTTGGACTTCTAAGCGCTAAGCCTAATTTATTTATTAAAACGATGCTAAGCCTAATTCTGTCTTCTTCATTTTAATATTGTGATATTACTGCATTATCATTTTGGTTGAAGTTTTAATCAATTTTTTTCGCTGCCATTATTTTTCGGCTTAGAGAATTCTTCTAAATATAAACCCGGCTTCGAAGCACCAAAATAGAAACTAGAAGGGAACCTTGCGTATGTGTGTTGAAGGGATAAGGCTTGTATATGTAGTTGCAATCTTAGAAAGTAGTATCTTCTTGTTAAACGATATAGTGTTTTTCAGCAGAGAAAAAAGTTGTTTCCAAAGTTGTTACAGTCGTAGGATGAAGGTGCCTAAGCCAAATATTTGACACGATAGGCTTAGGAGAAAATATTTTATTAGCAGATTTTTCGTGCTTTATCGCTGGTTTAAATTCAATTTTAGAAGTATAATCCTGTGTGGGATATTATCGTCCAAAAAACACCCTATAAAGTTATGTTACTTTAAAAAGCTTCTCGTTATTTTTACAAAATTAGGGATCAAAATGAAGCTTTTGTTAAACCAAATCGGAAAAAAGTCTATTAATTTCGCGCGCAACGTCTTGTTTCCTAACGAAACGGGAATTTGTTAGACGTAGTGACTGGGATGTCAAGCTGTAAATTCCACCTTGGGCCAGAACTTTATACTCCCTTTAAAGGGACCCTTAGGAAGTCTTCCTCCGAAGAGCTATAAACACAGTGGGTGGGGGAATGAAGAAGGGGACGGTGTAGCCCGTTTTAGTGAAGATGACTTTAAAAACCATTTTTTGTGATCGTTTTATTATAACGTTATGTTCTTATTGAGCTTTAAAGTATTTCAAATTAATACTACTACATAAAAATAGCGAGTATTTATTTATTCGTTCGCCCATGCCTTGCTGAGTATCAATTGGGTAAACTTTCTGTAGGATATCCTTTTGTAAAGACACACATATCTGCTTTTTGTTAATAAGGCAAAGTTTTTATTGGCCGTGTTGTTCAGTTTGGACTCTACGCTATGAAACTTGGTTTCTCATAACATTTTTAATATTATTTTTAGAGATATGATTTGAAATATTATTTCTCATAATTTTTTAATTGCATCGTTTTAATTTCAACTTCTCCATAGACGATCGAAAAATTGCCAGACAAAATCTTGCTGAAGATTTTTTCGTACTTGCCCCATCGTCAAGTCTCTCGGTTGGCCAGGGTTTGCAAGAAATGGCGCATGATATCATGCGATACCCGTCTTTGGACACACGTCTCACTCAGGGGCGAAATTTCGGGTCTTCATGTGCCCAACATCGAGACTCTGTTAGCCCTCATATCGGTTCGATTCGGTAAATTGATCATAATAAACTAACTAAACCATTTTAATTAATATTCTGTTAAATGTATTTTTTCGAAAAGGTCCTTCTTTGCGTTACATCGAACTCCCCATTGATCTAATCACCCATACAGTTCTCCATGAACTGGGTAACAAATGCCCCAATTTAACCCATATGTTGCTGGATTTCTCAACAGCCATGCAGTTGCACGACTTCAATGACTTGCAAAATTTTCCCACTAAATTGAGGGTCATGTGTATTTGTCTATCCGAGGTCATTTTCATGGAAGGATTTATGAGAAAGATTTATAACTTCATCAATGGTCTCGAAGTTCTTCATTTAATAGGTAATTTCTCCTTTGACAGAATTGATACTTGAAGATTTTAGTTCTAATCTCGAATTCATAGGGACTTACGAGAATGTGGGAGAAGAAGAAGAGGAAATTTACGAAGTCATCAACATACATAAGCTAAAGAGTTGCGTCCCTAATTTAAGAGTTGTCAATCTTTACGGGATCGTTTTTGTGGATGACAGCCACGTTGAGTCACTCAGCTCCAACTGCACCCAACTGGAATGTTTATCGCTAAATTTCTGTACAAAATTCACTGGATCCGTCCTTAAACTTTTGCTGTCGCGTTGCAAGAAGCTCAAAACGTTGCTCATGCAGCAAACTGGTAATTTGTTTTTAAACAATACAATACAAATTCCCTATCGTCAGAAGTTAGGCTTAGCTCGGAGCGAACCCCGGCGGATGATGACTTGAGAAACAACGTTTATTCTAGAAAATTGCCCACCCTTCCTATTTTTTGTTAGATAAATTTGTTTGATAAATATAAAATCCCTGCTCTTTCGTAAAGTCAGCTAACTTGCGTTAAGCCTAACTTAGCAGTGATAGCAGTACAATTACTTCCGCACTCGTTAGGATTATAATAATTTTATCACGCTAATACAAAGGCCTTCAAAGCGAGCACGTTTTGGCTGTTGAATGGGACAAGACCAACATTCTAGAACTAGACATCACCGCCACCGATTTGACCAGCGAGTGTCTGATTGACCTGTTGACCACTCTGCCCGGGCTGCGCTATCTGAGCGCCGGTCAACAAGACGGTTTTACCGATACGGTCATGAAAGAGTTCGTAGAGAAAGGAAATATCAAGAATCTTATCGCCTTAGATTTAGATCGTAACGAAAATATCTCGGAAGAGATGTTGCTCAATGTTCTCAAGGTGCAAGGTCCTCAATTGATGGGTCTTCAATTGTCCGGCATCCCGCAATTAACAGAACCTTTTTGGACCGCTGTTTTGCCTCTTGTGAAGAATGGAAGGTAAAAAATCTTCTACCAATATTGATATCCATGATCAAAATGCGATCCTTAATCCCTTAATTGATTAGAATCTTCGTGATGGGAATGCCCGAGGGCTGTTGTCAAAAGATTACCCAAAAGGTTCACGTGGACTCGTTGGTGGACTCGCTGGCCAACAATTGTCCCAACGTGGAACGTCTGGAGATGCGATGGGACATGGAAACCTTACGTTTTAGCGATCGTAGTAGCAAAGCTATCGACGCCATTCGCGTCAAGTGTCTTCGTCTTCATAGTCTCGTTTTGAGCGACGGCAAATACTTCGAACTGGTGAAGTCCAACTTCGAGAGAGCCGATCGTGGTACCGTCGTTCGAACCACCAACAACTGCCGGGAAACTCTGTGTTACCTTTTATCCTTTTACAATCAACTCATATTTAACTAAAAATCATTAAGCCTAAATTTTATCTTCAGAAGAGAAAAAAAAAGAGTAACAGCCCCGCAACCAATCGCCTTGAACACCTTTGCCTTAAATCTTTAAATTATTGCCTCCCTATACCAAAGACGCGAATTATATAGTATTTATTTTACAAACGGACGTTTATGTTAACCTTATGTAATATATTTAACTTTTTTTTATACAAAAAGGTATCTCATTAATTCGTCAAAAATTCTTCAAATGTTTCCTCCTTAAAGAAGACAAATGTTTTTTTTTTTTTTTTTTTTTTTTTTTTTTTTTTTTTTTTTCGTTCCAGTGCCCTTGTCCCTTTCGCTTTGATTTTGGTGAAGCAGTGGCCTCGTGGGCGTCGTCGTCTTGAATTTATTATGGATTTCGGTACCTGTAGACTTTTTAGACCAATTTTATGTCGGGTTGCGTTTGGTTACGAGATTAAGAAATCTCGGGAGGGGATGGAAGGGAAATGTAAGTTTGAGTTCCTCGTTTATTACCGTTAATAGCCGCTTTAGAGGCTAGGTCGACACGCTTTAGCACTGTTGTGCGAAGAGAAAACAAATGTTATTTTGTCGCTTTAGGACTATGGGGGTATTAAGGTTGGTTAACTTAAATAATAGCGATAATACTAAGGATAATCTCAATTTTTCCAGTTCCTCAATTGATAGTTAACGTTTTTAAAAAATTGGCTTGTAACGTCTATATTTTTCTCGCGAGTATAAAGCTATAAACCTTTTCACTAACCACCATTTTTCCTCGTCTGTCGAGGCTACCATTGAGTTTGAACTTTATACAGCCAAGATTACAATCCCCCCTTAAATACACTCTTTGGTCCCTCCCTGTTTTTGGAGCGAATTTTTTTATGGGTTTCTCTTTATCTCTAAAAATCGATTCAACTTTGATATCGTACTGCATATTCCTATTTGATTGATTCCCAAGCTACCGACAAGGGTTTCATTTTATCAAATTCGAAATGATCAGCTGTCCATTTGATTGAAAAGCACAATATTCCCGAGCTATTTTATTGAAGATCGAAGAGAGATGAACAAATTTTGTGAGTGGGAGGGCAAAAAAAAAAACAAAAAAAAAAACTCCTTTTCAACGATATCGGAGCTTGATTTAGAAGTTTTCCTACTACAGAATTTTTTATGTCACAGGCAAAACTGGTCCTTTTCCTTTGTGATAATAAGTTATTGATTTAAATCGATTGAGAAAGGTTTGATCAATTCATTATCCCTTTAAAAGACTTAAATAATAACGTAGTTTTATTTTTATTAGACAAATGTAATATTTTTCTGACCATACATATTTTCATCGTCATAATCATTTGATTCTCCACGGGTTCGTGGAACTAATCGACAAGTTTTAATGGTTTTGGCGAGGGAATGATGGTTCAAAATAGCCATGGGTTTATCCCAATTCCCAGGATGCTATAAAAAGGAGTAAGCCACGCAAATTCTATTATCCAGTAAAAAAAAGTTACGTTTGAGGTTTAAGGGGCGGGGGCCGCCAAAAATATGAATAATAATAAAATGCAGAATAGATAAAGAGGGAGGGAGGCAATGAGACCATGAGCCCAACAATATTCTCGACTTCTTAGAGTCAATGTAGTGTTAGGAGACGAAGGTAGCTGGCTGACACTTTGAAAACTACTTATCATAGCTTTGCAAGTATTCACACTAATAATTTGAACAGACTATTATATGAGCGGATGGAAAAAAAGCGTTAGAGTTTTTTTACTTTTTTCCCAAAACGAGTAGCGAAATTTGACTTCGCGCAAGACCAGCCATGTAGACCCGGAAACCCATTCAGGCGTCACGTGACTTCCCCTCTCTTTTCTATGTTTATGAAGGCTAATTTCTCTCGTTTTTGGGTAATAGTTGGATTGGACAATAATAAAAAAAAGTTTCCTTTACCGAGGATATTTTACCTAGCTAACTTTTGTCATCATCCATAGTTTTACGATCAACTCCCACGAAAAGTCGAAAACGCGCGCTCTCCTATCTGTCTCTCAGGTGGTGGTTCGATTTCAAGTTCAACATGACAACGAACCGGTCTCGGGTAATTAAGATTTTAATTACTTAATTAAATAAACTCGGCATTGTAGGGGTGGAGGAAGGAGACGTAAAGGTCAAGGGTGACTAATTTCTAACGGTTTTACCGTTGTTTTTCTCGTTGATATGGCCCTTTTCAATCTGAAATTCTAGATTTTTAGGTTTGACCCCCTCGAGAGGAGTTGAAATTCCAAAATTCCATCACATATTTACCGTGTCAGGTTGTTCGTATTTGGTTCGGCCGTAACTGGTTGTGGTTAAGCTTTGAACGTGAAACTCGATACGTTTTCTATTTCGTGAGTTTAGTATTACCCCCTCGTATTATAGTTTAAAGGGAAGGTGAAACTACTGTATGTATCCTACCGTTCTACGTAATCAAAATCATCTGAAATCTGAATAATTAACCCTTCTCGATAAGCCTAATTTTAGGGATAAGGTTGCAACTTGTTGATATACTTTAATATCAAAGATGTTATTTTATAGTTAAACTATGTTTCGTCAAAGATATTTTAATGATTTAGGTTGACCCCAAAATAGGCTTAACGAAGGTTATCTTCTAAGAAAGTGTATACTTTATTTTGGTATATTTGGTGGTATTTGTCCATAGAGAAAAACAGTATCTTTTAGTCTACAACTTCCGAAGATTTATTTAGATGATATTCATTGTCTTTTCAAATTAAGAAGTAAATGAAGCCTGTAAACATTTTTGCCAGAAATTGTATCAATTGTTTTGTTTGCAGCCATCCTTTAAAAGATGCCAAAGCTGTAAATTCAGTCTTTTCTCAATCATTAGTCAGAGACAACAACACCCACTAGTTCGCGGTGTCAAATTACCAACCCATAAGAAAGAAATTGAGAGAGAAAAAAAAAGAAATTCCTCCTTGAATCCATTAGCCCCCCAACTGGCTCGGCTTCGAAAACGACCCATACTAAACTTTGCATTAGTGATCAGTTTGTGATATTTTTTTTTCGCGCCGGTTTGTACCAAAAGTTCGCGGTTTTTTCTACGCGAGCTTTTCTACAAGGTAGGCTTAAATTCGAAGATAGTAGTCTCTTATACCTTTTCCAAATTCCACCCCCGCGACCACTTTAGATTCTAGAGTTTAGTCAGTTCGAAAAAAAGAGACAGAACTTTGTCAGTATTATATAGGGGGCGTACATTATCAAAATAAAAAAAGTACCATTTCTACAAAGTTTTCCTGGATAGTTTTATTTTTTTATTTGGTTTTTCTTGAACAAGGTTTTTAAAAGTTCTCAAAGTATATCGACCGCTTTTCTAGATAGTATAAGGGTACACCGCGTAGATGTGGTTAGTTTTTCTAGGGTAGATATCATTCGAGTTGTCTGTGAGAAAACATTTCAAAAATTCTCACCTGCGTAATTTTGGTAATATTCGCGTTTTGACCGATTTTGGATTTCCGTCAAATATTATAGTCACGCGATCTTCGGCTAACATTAGGACGTTAGGACCTAGGGGTCTATAACACTTGCCCGATGGACTGTATAGCGAATTTGCAAGGGTAAAATGATTTAAATTCACGTTGAAAAACAGGTTTTTTAATGATAATTTCGATCATTCTAAAATACGCAGTCGAATTAATCAAAACTAGAGGGTGAATTTTTTTTACACACGCCCTTAATATATTTCACGTAGAGTCTAAAGGACATTGCGTGCTTCGATGTTTTGTCGCTAAATCATGTGTTATCGAGAGAATTATTATCGTTCTTCTGAATCTAAAAGTCGTGATTTAGAAGCAGTAGTTCCTTCAGTTCCTTAAACCGCAGGGAGGCAGGGTTCAATACACCGATTTTCATTTTATAATTTAAGTATATATATTTTACAGAGTTTAAAAATTAACTATTTGGAAATGGGATATCCTTGAGTGTGACATGTGCGCCGCCATGATGCCCGGAGGAACGTCTGTAGTTCCTTGGCGGAAGTACAACCTTGTCAGGTCCAAATCTCTACATCAGCAGGTTTCCGGAAATGTTTCGGGATATCCAAACGAGGTAAGATATTAAAAGTATTTTTACCATCTTTTAAAGGGAGTGCCACCAGTTGCAGTTAGATATAGTATTTTTGTGAAAACCAATTCGAGTATAAATAAAGGCTTACGCTGCTTACAAATTCCATGCGAAATCCGACAAGTGTTTCAACTCCCCTTTGTCAGAAAACCTTATTTTTCTTCTATACAAACGATTAAAACTTTTAAAATAAATCTTTTCAATCTTATCCGTCAGAACAATTAACGTTAACCAAACATTTTCTGGGACATTGAAACTTCTACTTTTTAACTATTATGGTTTTGCATTTATTATACAGTATCGTCCCATTGAAACCACGGAATCACCTCCTGCTACTTATAGAATCTTCGCGTTGTCCGCCGCGACGGGTCAAGTTCGACCCCTGTCCTACCGCGCTCTGGACGAAGAATTACCCGCATTGTACAAACAACCACCCCCCGGAAGTACTTCATTGGAGCCCGTAGTGACGGGGAAACCACCGTTGCCTCGCAGTCATTCCGTTTATCAACGAGGATCGCTCAGAAGAAACCAGAGGGCCAGTTATTTGAACCCTAACGAATATGACCTCCAAGTTGATTCGCGGGGTCAGGATACTTCCAGCGGCAGTGGTGGTGGTGAACTATGGGTTAAACCTATGGGCTCAACTTCGCGTAAACGAATATCTATGGACTTATTAGACCAATTACCGGAAACTCGCGTCGACACCGAACCGGAAGTGCGTCATAGACAGGAAGACGCCGGACGTCTGGGAGTTACAGTACGGGGTGAGTTCAAATATCTTAAAATTCTTATCGTATTAGTGTTATATGTTCGACATTTTTAAACTAAAATCGCTGAAGGCTGTAAACTTTTTACTTTTATTTCTTCCTTATAACTATACTTAAACGCGCTTATCTTTGATATACCCCCTTTATTAATTTAACTTTCTCGAACACTAATATTTCATCGCGGGCAATGTGTAACCCTGAGGCGAAATTTTGACATACTTTTATTATAAAGTTGAAAGAAAACTAGTTTTAAAATCATCTTTAGTATCTTCTGTTCAAGAACGCGCGTACCCTTGTTAAGGTATTTCCTATAGTATTTTATCTTCGGTTATCATCCAAAATGGCACACTTTCGATTATTTTTCGATTGGGTTCAAATCAGGAGGTCAAATTAACTCTCGTTAATAAGAACGTGCCTTTTTATATATGCAGTTTTAAAACGGTAACAGAAAAGAGTAGATTTGTGGCGAACCAACCCCCAATTTTGAGGAAGAACTTTGATACTGGAAGCTTGGATGAGTATATAATGCTCAAAATGACCCATGCATATTAAAGTAGATTTTTCATGAGCTCGAAATATAATTCGAGTAGAATTTTCGGGAGAGTACTTAATGCAGAAAGCCCTACCTTTCATATGAAAATTAACGTTAATTACCTTAAAAAAATGGCAAGAATTTGAAAATGGTTTTTAATAGTATGAGAAAACTGAAAAATATAATCCATATAGGCCTTCGGGAAAAATAATGACAGCCTCACTTTAAAATAAAGAAATAATATGCTTAAAGATATTTTATAAGTCTAAATTTTTAGATTCCTTAGATGATAAATAGGAACAACTCACCGTTTTTCAAGTGTATAAAGTTAATTTTTACTTATTCATTAATCATTCATATAAGAAATGATTTTGATTAGTAATAATTTTATTTTAACCTCTTTTGGTTGGCGCATCTCCGGTGTTGTAATTCCAGACGTGCCCTTGGAAATAATTTGACAAAAATTTCTTTCAATTTCTGTCCATAAAATTCCGTAACCATCGAGGCGTACTTAATGTTTTTAAAATGAGTAAAATAACGTGATTTATTTTTCATTTATACTTTGTATTTATATATTAATTTAGGATATTATAAGCACGTGAGCGCATTCATCTTTCAAATTTCTTTTTATGTCCCGAATTGTGGTATTTTTCGAAGCCTTACTATACGCGTGTAGGCGGAGTTGTCCGAGCTATTAGACGGGAAAATATGCGTTTTTCTCTTGGTTTAATGAGCGTCAGACCGATTTTCTAAACAAAAAATGAAAACCAGAAAAATCCGGCTTTTTATTATGACATTTCTTGGAGAGAGACACGGATTGTTTACTTTAATGTTATGTCTTATGCCTGGTGACTATTTTTTGAAATGACTTTTTCTATATAATGTCATTTAATAGAAAATAGGGAGGTCACAAGAACGTCATTACGCTTTTATGTAATATGTTTACGCGTCACAGAGTTGGAACATTTCTACAAGCGTCAAGTATAAAAAAATTGAGCCAAAAAGGTGGCCTAAAATACGCGACATTAAAGATACCTGTGATTTAGAGCCCCTTTAAAGTAGCCTCCTTTTTTTGATTAGCAGAATACGTTATATACAACCAAAGCCAGGCTGTAGGATTTTGAATAGGATTTTGAAACTGAGGTTTCTAGAGGGGAAAGAGCCTTTAAGAATGAAAATACTGAAGCTTTTTCCAGTTAAATAAAATATTTTATTAAAATGATTAAACACGTATTAATAGTAGCGTGAAAGATAGCTTATTGATTAACCTGTCCAAATTATGCCATTTTGCCAAATACCGGGACCAAAAACATCTAACTTTTTCATCCCTCTTGTCGTGTCTTCGTTTTTAGACGCTTGAATTTCCCTCCAAAATTTTTCCCGCGCTTTTAAGCTTCCAAATATTAGCGAGAGACGGCGCCAGAGTATCTATAAATTTTAGTAAATATATTCGCGATGTAATAAAATAGAGCCTTTGGAATAGGAAGGGTTTTACTTTAACTCCCCCATATTCGCTTCATTCACTAGAGTTGGACGCATATCTTAGTGAACCTCATAGAAGGAGCATAGGAACGAGTTTCAAAAGAGTGAAAAACATCTAATTTCGACATAATCTACTAGTAAATATTTGTTATTTAATTTAATATGTTTAACTCACAAATTCGCCAATTCTCTATTTGAATAACCTAATTTACATTGTAAATACCACAAGCCTGCGCTAAATATCTACTACCGGTATGTGTAAAGCTGCAGTTTGAAACCAGTTCCTTCGTAAGTTCTAATTTTGGTTCTCATTCACAATAAAGCCATTACTCTCCCACCCATGATAAATTTATGCCCCCATCTATTGTTTAAACAAACAAAATGTTTTTCACCAAAACCATAAATGCCTATTTCCGCGTTTTACACACCCAAGGTAACCTTACGTGACCTTCAACCTAACAACCTTGGGAGAACGAAAAGTTTCCTCGAAAGGTAACATAATTCATTTAATCTAAGCTAAGAAATCCGCCCGCATCGTTGGTTTTAAAAGGTAAAATATGCGAGTCTCGGAACCTCGTTAAAAAGTCCGAAAATTCTTAATTGGGGAAGAAAAAACAGTGAACCTAAGCCTAATTTAAATTATTCCACCTACACGGTTGAAAAACTCAGGGTTACTTATCGTTGGACAAAGGTCACGGCTGACCGCTCTTCTATCTACTGTAGAAAATGCACCATGCGCAGTTTACAAACTATCAAATGCTGAAGCAATATTTAAAACCTCGTAGGTGATAAAGTAGTTTTGTATATACATGTAGGTGTATATACATAAATCGGCCTTCTACTGTGAGATGGGGTCAATTTAAATAGTGTCCCAATTATACCTATCTAACGGGATCTCTTTCCAGATGAGAAAAAAGTTGAGGTTTTATTTTTTCTTTATTTCTTGGCAAAACATTTGACTAGTTTTGGGGGAGGGAGGGGGTGACGTAGAGTAGGGTATATACCATTTGTTATTATCATTATCATCATAGCGCGGAACCTTGAAGGTGTTTTTAAGAGGAAATATTTCTTTCCTTTCATTGTAAAAACGGATCTCAGTCACTCGAAGTCGGTGTTTTGACGCCTCGTGTTAAATAAGAACTTTTTCGCGGTTTTTAAATAATTTCATAAACCAAAACTGTGCCGGTTTCATAATGGTTTTTAAATTCGACGGTTGGAAAGAATTGCATCTGATCCAAGCAGGTTAGATCTAACATCGTTTTTATTGGGATTATATATAATATCTGTTACAAAAGAGCATGGAGTAATTATTCGATTAATTTTGGGTTCGATTTTTCCGATAATTGAATGACTATAGACTTTTTGCTGCGCCTTATGAAGGGGGCGGCCATTTTGCCCGTTCCCCTTAGTTCGCCCCCCCAATCCGCCATTTTGGTAACCCAGAAACGAGTAGGCAGAGCCACTACCACCTCGTTTCTGGGTGACCAAAATGGCGGATTGGGGGGTCGAAACTAAGGGGAACGGAAAAAATGGCAGCTCCCTTCATAAGGCGCGGCAAGGTGTGTGCCAGCGTTTTTAGCACCTGATAAATTTGATACAGCCGTTATAAAACAACTCTATAGTTACAAATAGCCTTAGCATTGTGCGGCCACTTCCTTGGTCCATGTTCTCCTTTGGTCAGATTGTTGCTCTCTGGCCAATCGAGTGGCGCATCCAGTCAGATTAAAATATCTAGCTTAGCTTTAAAATTACGTTATCTATAATTAGATGAGCCATCTGAAAATCGGATATACAAAACCACACGAATAAAAAACAGGCTTAAGACTATGTGTTGAATGTGTTCAAAGTCCAGGCGTTATAAAACTAGTGTGGTCTTTAACAACAAGAGCGCATGGGTGTATAAAAACTTAATGTATTTCCCCCCTCCTTCATCGCCGAAACCTTATTGCACCTTTAACATGCATAAGGGAAAATTATTTTCAATTAAAAGTTACAATGACAATTTCACTTGAGACTAGTTAAGACTTATCTTTCCCTAATGATCTTCCTCGTTAAGCTTACCCATCGCGAGGGACGTAATTACTAAGTTTAGGAAACAAAATTATCAATTTATCGAATTCGCCGCTTTCATTACTCATTAGGGGTATTTTTATAAGAATGAGGGAGAAAGGTACAATGGGGGATCAATGAAGGCACTGACATGTAGCGTCAAATCTTGCCTTTTCATTTCTGTTAAAGTTAGTTGTAGCCCCGCTGAATACAGCGATCATGGCTGAATATACTGATGAGGATTGATGTATAGTACACATTGATATATTCGCTTGCCAATTAGGGCGTATAGGATAAGCGAATTTTTCTCTATGACGTTTCGGAATTTCAATTGTCTCTTAGTTTTTTATTATAATCATCGAAAAAATACAAACAATCCCCGAACCCTCCCGATTCACTCATTTAGTTATCTAGGACTAACAGAGAGGGAAATAACTTTTAGTCGCGGTACCAATTACGTAAGCAATACAAATATCAGTCTGGAGTATATTTCAACAGATTATAGGTACGGTGAAATTTTTGACGTTTTAAAATGGAACTTAAATTTTTGAGGTTTTTAAAATGGAATTTGAATTTTTGTGGATATTTTTTTGTGATTTCTGAGGGGTTACGTCAATAGTCCTGGTCGATTTCCAAAACCGGAAGTCTAGAGAACCTCGCGAAAATTTTGGCGGAAAAACTTTTTGTCACGTGATCGTCCGCCATCTTTTTGTAGTGTGAAAATAGCTACAGACTAACCAACGCCTCCTATACTTTATCATATAGGAAGCGTTGGACTAACAACTTGAATTTGGTTTGTGGGAAATAAAATTAGAAATAGTCTGGCAGCCTGTTACTACAAAAAGATGGCGGCGCGGCTATGAGACAAGGGCCCATTTCCGGCAAATCGACCAGGACTATCACTGGACACGAAGTCAGTGTACTAGCCTGTAGCTTGGACTGTACTAAGATTACGTAACTGAGTAATTATAAAGGCTATAATCAGTTGCGTAATCTGCGTGCAGATTTTACGTAAGTAGTTAACCCCTGGCTTAACTTCTTAAGTCACCTAAACGTACAGCAGTGTTTCAATAATATTTTAGTACTTCATAATGACATAATTCAAATTATTTATTTGCTAATCGTAATTTGTAGTTTTTTAAACCCTATAAAAAAGGTTTTGGCTGTAAATTTCGTACTTTAGACAATACTATTGGGATTTTCTACAATGTGTGGATCTTAACGCCTTGACAATTCTAAAAGGCTTAGCGCAATATTAATTTGCGTACATGCATGGATAAGGTTTATATTATCGCCTCGAGAAACATTGCCATTCTGTTAGAATCCAGTATGGTCATAGCAAATGGTACGTGGCCATTCCAAACGATTAGGGCCACTATCTGCCTATCACTTCGCAAAATCTAGGGAAATCGTAAAATTATATCATCAGCCATTTCATATCATTATACTCAAATCTATTTCGCCCATCTTTACATGATCATAAATTTCATTTAAAGGGACTATCTGCGTTTTGAAAATCCCCTTGTTTTCTTAGTTAGCAGACGATGTTGACCATAACCAATTTGCGCAATCAAAGTTAGGCTGTGTGTATTAGGAAATATGATTTTAAGGGGGAAAATTCTAGAGCAGAAATGGCCTTTAAAGGGACTATCTCCGATTTGTAAGCAAGTTTAAAAAGTAGTCTTCTTTTCTTGCTTAGCAGACAACCGTGGTAATAAAAACTTGTACAGTCAAAGCTAGGATGTGCGCACAAGGAATGATGATTTTCAAGGGGCAAAATCTAGATTAGATAGGACCTTTAAAGTTCTCACTAAGCTCTTAGCCAACTTACGACGTTGTGTTTGATTTCTTAGAGATGAGATAAAATAATAACGCGCTGATATTGAAACCTCAAAAATAATTTCGCGATGTTACTAAATGAAGACCATTCTTGGTCTTAGATTCTATAACAACCGCGTGATGGCCTAACCTCAATTTAGGCAATGACCCAATGATCTATAACGATACTCAAATAATACTTAAAAAACCCTTAAACTTTAAAGGCGCGTTACAAAAATAATATTCTCGAGTAGGGAGGATATCTTTTTATATTTTTGTAAAAAAAATCTCTCAAAACTCTCAAACAATGGTACTCGTTTTTGCGAGATCTTCATACAGGTAAAAATATATTTTGAACTATATTTCCAACGTTTGTTACCTGACCATGCTTAATAAGTAATAAAATTGTATCTGAAATCTTTGTCTTCACCGTCAAAAGAGATAGGACCTGTGTGTATAATCGTGAGGCGTATTATCGCGAGAAAGGTCACATCGTGGGCGGATTGCTTTTTTTTTTTTTTTTTTTGGAAATCTCGTGTTCTTTTTAGGCTAAAGGAGACCGTTTTTCTCCTTTTCACTCGATCCGTGAAGTCTTAGACTTAGAGAGAGCCCTTACTTTTCTAAACAAGATCCCCGATTATTAAAGTTTATGCCATAGCGGTCACTGGAACTCTGTTAGTCCTAGCTTCGAACAACAATATGGATACAATCCGTGCTCCAGTGATGATGACGTACAACTCATTGTTTTCAATCGTACAACAATAACGAATTAGGCTGCTACAACGCGGTTTTATTTGTTAAAAAAATAGAAAAAGAAAAGAATCAAAATCCGCGCGGAATTATCTAATTATGTTTGAGTATTTTGGTCTTAATTCTTTACCAGGACATGACGCAAACCGAATATCCTCCCTGATGTTCAATCTTTAAAATATAACGTTTTAAAGATCCGTTTTAAATATCTTTGTTTTTCGGTTAAAATTTGTTTGTTAAGTCAAAAGCTTTGTCATGATTAGTGCTTCTCATGCAAATTCCATATAAAAATGTAAGTAAGTAAATTTTATGGCTATATAGGCTATTCGGAGTGTACTGCGTAACAGCTTTTTCCTAAAACAGAAACCGCATTTTTTGCTTAAAAGGGTTGTTTCCGAAAAATGGTGTTTCTTGACATCGTGTCGATGAGATTTAACCAGCCCCCACGATTGCACCTTAACCACCATCTGGATAGGTCCAGGGAAGTTTGCGAAATTATGGGCTCCTGCTGCCCGTAATATTGTGAGGTCCAGAAAATAATAAAATAAGCCTAGAGAAGCCCCGACAAAAAACTTTTTTTTTTTTTTTTTTTTTTTTGAGCCCCAAAATTTGTGGGACCCCTTTCTTTCCCATAATCAAGTGACTAGCATGAGCACGTAAGTTTAATCGTAAATTAAACGCGTAAAGATTTCCAAAAAAACGTCGTTAGTACCTTTAATTTGTAAGATACATGTTTCCTTATCGTTTGAGAGAAGTTTGAGAACATATATTCTCATACGTTGACTACGTAAAAAAATATTCATTAACAACTAATATTTAATGATCAAAGCCGTATGGGTTCAAGGATAAATAACAATGCCGGTTTGAGATTAGTATCGTTTTATTTTTGAAAACTGGTCCTTTTATACGGATAACCGCTCGCCGTGAAAATTGCAGGAAAAATATCGAGATATAATGATTAAATATTTATGGGATAATATTGCCGTCGAAGTTATTATGTGATTATTATTATTTAATGATGCTATGTCATTTGTTGTGGCTCTTACATCCCGCCCCATGGGTAAATATCCTTCCGCTTCAATTTTATTATGTCGACAATAATCCGAAGTAATGTTGCGTAACATTGGAGATTTTTCTTCTCTGTATGTAGTATTATAGAGACATCGACACTTTTGTCCGAGCTATTTTTCATAAATAACATTATAAATATAAGTATGCCAATTCAGACTGCGTAAAGAGTTATTTTAGTCTCCTCGAGTTTAAATTACTACTATGGTATGAAATTGACCACGCACAATGCTTTAACAATTTATGAGTTCAGTTTTTGTCGTCTGCTTTGTTTTTGGGTCCCTTTAAACGGAGAATGCAACCTAATAACAAGTAATTTGTTTATCGATTTCTTATCGTTTAAAGAGGCCTAATCAACCAGTTAAAAATTTTACAAACAAATATTAAACCATAAATCAATTTAAAACTTACCCGGAAAATATGCTTAGCTGGATTCATGGAGGTCCTGATTTTCTTAACATTGAAGGGTCATCGACCAATGAGAAAAGACGTTTCTTTAAGGGGAAATCTCCATGAGACTTCCAATAAAATTCTATTGGTCGCTGACCCATCAATACGATGAAATTTAGGATCTCCATGAATCAAGCTAAGCCTATTTTTCGGGTAAGTTTTAAATTTATTCCTAGTTTAAAATTTGTTTGTAAATTTAGGATTATGCCTATTTAAATAATAGCAAAAACTCGTCAGTAAAATAAATTGGTTAAGCGGCTGTAAAAGTGTTCAAGTCTTCGCGCTCCGGTGTTCAGAGTGAAGCCCACCTTATTGCACCTTTCTTGAAAGCATACAGACGGAAATTGTAAATTGGTTATATGTTAATTCTCCCTTTAAAGGAGTGGATGAAAAATATTTTCACGGATTAGCTTTCATTTCTGGTCACCAGAGGAGTGAGTGTTGGGTATAGTTGAAGCTAGGAACTTGCCACGTGACCGACCAATCCTTGAGAAGCTAGGAAACGAATGAGTAGTTCTTCATTTAATATATATTATTGTGTGTGACACACTTACGTTTATTATGTTATTGATGTTTCGACGTATGGATCATTTTTCTGTTCTTTTATAGTCTTTTCCACCTCGTATTGGCAGTACAGTCAAACCTAGGCTACCCTTTATTTCATTTTATGTTGATTTACAGAAAAGTTGTAGTTTTATTGGCGCTTGCTATTCGAATAGGATTTTTATAATATTATTATTTAATAATAATAAAAGAGCCCTGATGGTACGATCGGAAATTGTGAGCGTATTCAACGTATTCGTTGTTGAAGCTACGGTTTTTTTCTTCTATTATTTAGTTTCCTGGAGAGATAAATACGGATCGTAAATTTAAACTGATTCTGATTATTAGATTTTTCAAACTTGGTATAATTGAAAACGTGATGGGATATTTCGAAGTTTTAAAAATTTAGGTTTTTTAATCTGCTGTTTATAATAATATTGACTGAATTTATTTCTGAATTCACGGTTCACGATTTAGTTTTATATAAAAAAGTGGTTTCTTACTTTTAATCTAGGCCCATGGTTAAGTTTCAAATAAAAATATTAAATAAAATTTAAATAAATCAAGTGTTTTTCGTGAGTTCGCGCAACTTCCTTAAAGTGAGGGTGACAAGGATTTTTCGTGAACTCCTTAAAGGGAGAATGCAACCTAACAACAACAGATTTTTTTATCGATTCCTTATCGTTTAAATAGGCCTAGTCCAACAGTAGAGAAAATTACAAATATTTAACTAGAAATAAATAAACTTACCATCAAAATAGGCTTAGCTTGATTCACGGAGATATCCTGAACTACCCGTATAAGGACTAGCGACCAATGCGTTCCTCATATAAGAGCCATCGATTAATGTCATTGGTCGCTAGTCCTTATACGGGGAGTTCAGGTGATCTCCATGAATCAAGCTAAGCCTATTTTCCGGGTAAGTAATATTTGTTTTTAATTTTTTTATTGTTGGATTAGGCCTATTTAAACGACAAAGAATCGATTAAAACGAACTGTTTTTAGGTTGTTTTTAGGTTTAATTAACAATAAAAATAGGATTTATGTTAATCTTTAATTATAAATTAGTGTAGAGGCAAAATTAAAAGGGTTTTTGCAAAATTAATTTAAATTGATCGTAGTTTAGTTGTGCGGGGGTGGAACCTAGTCCATAGTTAATTAATAGCCTTATAATTTGACCTTGAGTGTCTTTGATATTTTAAAATATAATCCCACCAGTGCATAGCCAAAGTTAAACTCCGTTAATATTTATTTACAAACCAATATCGTTATCAAAGTCTGGGATCATTTTAATGTCCAAATAGTACAAATTATCAACCACTACAATAGTTTCAAAATTAGTAACCATTAATTGACGAAAAGAAAAACAAGAAAACCTTTTTTTTTTTTTTTTCTTTGGTAAACTTGTTTTACTAGATTGAATCTCGCTATCTAGCTAACAATTAGTACTTGAAATATATATATTAATAATTCCCTCGCCATTTCTTTTTTGTTTCTCGCCTCGTCGCCAGTTGACCTAGATACATTATAATACTCACGAAAAATAGAAAAATTAACGTATCGTGAGATGCCAAGTACTTTTTTTTTCGGGTCCCATTAAAAAGATTCGGTTCAACAAAAGAAATATTTTTCTCTCTCTTTCTCAACCGACTTTTAGTCAGTCATCGATTGCAAACGTGAACGTTGAAAGAATTTAATGATTTAAAACTTGAATAGAAAACCGAACGACTAATTTGGAAGATTGAAAATGTATAGAAGTGAAAGAGAGAATTCTCTTTTTAGCTAGACCCTATACTTGTATAGGTTCTAGCTAGTGTTTTGAGTCGTGCTGGTAGTCTGAAGTCTGAAGTCAGAAGTCTGAAGTCTGAAGTCTGAAGTCTGAAGTCTGAAGTCTGAAGTCGGTGTCCCAGAAATGACGAAAAACGTCATCGTATCGAAAAAACATTCGTTTCTTATCCACCAGACGTCACGACGTGATGTCCCAGACAAATTTAAAATATCTATTTTTTTTTAAGATATCGATTTTCCACCAAGTGGTCTCCCGAATTTCGGAAAAAACCGCGTCGCGCTCGAAGCTTCATAGCTTTGCGATCGAGAGTTGGACGCTCATCCTCGTTACCACGGGTAATTGGTTAAACTTTAGCGAAAAACTCCTTATATCTTCATAGATATACAATACAGAAAACAAGTCGTTGTTAATAAAGGGTCGTCGAGAACGAGATAAAAGGTAGCTTATGAAGGTTTCGGTTCTAGTCTGTCAGTAATGAAAACTCAAAAACAACAAACAAGTCGTCGCGAACGAGATAATAAGGGAGCTTATGCGTGTTGGGTTTGAGTATGTCAGAAATAAAATATTTGATTTGAAAAACATGATTTGAAAAACATGATTTGAAAAACATGATTTGAAAAACATGATTTGAAAAACATGATTTGAAAAACATGATTTGAAAAACATGATTTGAAAAACATGATTTGAAAAACATGATTTGAAAAACATGATTTGAAAAACATGATTTGAAAAACATGATTTGAAAAACATGATTTGAAAAACATGATTTGAAAAACATGATTTGAAAAACATGATTTGAAAAACATGATTTGAAAAACATGATTTGAAAAACATGATTTGAAAAACATGATTTGAAAAACATGATTTGAAAAACATGATTTGAAAAACATGATTTGAAAAACATGATTTGAAAAACATGATTTGAAAAACATGATTTGAAAAACATGATTTGAAAAACATGATTTGAAAAACATGATTTGAAAAACATGATTTGAAAAACATGATTTGAAAAACATGATTTGAAAAACATGATTTGAAAAACATGATTTGAAAAACATGATTTGAAAAACATGATTTGAAAAACATGATTTGAAAAACATGATTTGAAAAACATGATTTGAAAAACATGATTTGAAAAACATGATTTGAAAAACATGATTTGAAAAACATGATTTGAAAAACATGATTTGAAAAACATGATTTGAAAAACATGATTTGAAAAACATGATTTGAAAAACATGATTTGAAAAACATGATTTGAAAAACATGATTTGAAAAACATGATTTGAAAAACATGATTTGAAAAACATGATTTGAAAAACATGATTTGAAAAACATGATTTGAAAAACATGATTTGAAAAACATGATTTGAAAAACATGATTTGAAAAACATGATTTGAAAAACATGATTTGAAAAACATGATTTGAAAAACATGATTTGAAAAACATGATTTGAAAAACATGATTTGAAAAACATGATTTGAAAAACATGATTTGAAAAACATGATTTGAAAAACATGATTTGAAAAACATGATTTGAAAAACATGATTTGAAAAACATGATTTGAAAAACATGATTTGAAAAACATGATTTGAAAAACATGATTTGGAAAACATGATTTGAAAAACATGATTTGAAAAACATGATTTGAAAAACATGATTTGAAAAACATGATTTGAAAAACATGATTTGAAAAACATGATTTGAAAAACATGATTTGAAAAACATGATTTGAAAAACTTCGTGTTTAAAGGGATCTAGAAACGCCATTCAAATTGTTCAAAGAGCGTTTATGCATGCATAACAAGCCCCTGCTATAGCATAATTCTTTTCAGCCTCTTTTACTATGTCATGGGTCTAGCTATTCTATGGGCTTGACCATCTTGTTCAATTCTGTCTTCAATGAAAGTGTTCCACTCAATTGTGTTTCCAATAGAAAGGGAAATTTCAAGAGAAAATTGGATTCTAGACGTTATTATAGTTACCTGAAAGCCAAATCAACGTGTCTTAGAGAAAAAAATGCTCGCCGAAAAATATCCTAAATATAGTATATATTTAAAAGTTTTCCAAAAGGTCAGGGGTTATATAAAATAGGTAAATATATAAAATGACTCGCTGAACATTTTTTTTTTTTTTTTTTTTTTGACGTCATTGCTGCTTGCCCTTTTTACTACAAAATCGATTCCGCCAAAAACGCATTTTCTATATTTACCTAGTTGAAGTAGAAATTGAGCCAAAAAGGTCAGGGAATATTAAAATCGAACAAAAAAAGTCATGACATATAAACGAAAAACGTCCTAGATTATTACTATTGAATTAAAATGGTCAGGAAATGTAAAAATTTAACCAAATTAATCGGGGTAATATTGAAAATGAGCTTTAAAAGGTCGAAGCGAGTCGGAGATTGTAAAAATAGAGCTAAAACCCTCGTGGAATAATATAATTGAACCTAAAATGTCAGGGAATATTAAAATTAAGGAAAAAACATAGATAATTAAAAATCCAAAAGGTAATGTAATATTAAAATTTAACCAATAAGGGTCAGTTAACTTAAACATTTGATCGAAATGTCAGGGAAAATTAAAATAATTTATACCTTAATGATAGATACGGATGAATGCAGCTAGTTAAATTGCATAATAATTAAATAATTTAATTATAGAAGGAATGTTTTACATTCCTTGAATTTTGTAAAACCGATGGGATAGAAAGGAATTGAAACAACAGCTACTGCAATAATTGGAGTTACAAAGTTTTCCCTTTCAAATAATATCGATTATATTCGTGACACTGTCTAGATGTAGATCGTTTGAACCTGCTCCTGACACTCTTTTTACCTCTAGAAAAAAAATTAATAGTTTTACGAAACTATTTCTCGAATTTAATCTATTTTGTGTGTCAGCTAGTTCTTGGCGTGGTTGTAACCCCGCTCTCTTTCTTGACAAAATGGTTTTAAAGGTTTCCGAACATTTTTCAAATATCTTTTGACATTTAATTTTAACCGCTTCAATGATATTTAAGCAGCGCTCAACATGCATATACGAGCGATACAAATTTCACAAAATTGAGAATGGCTTTTTATTTTAAATACATTTTTTTGCTTACTATGGAAAGATGAATAGTTCATTACCGTAACTAAACCGACTAAATATTCTGATTAATCAAGACCAATGAGTTTATCACTTCCCACGAAATCTGTACAATGGTTACAGCCTTTGTTAATGCTTAATACTGACTCGGTTACGTAATTACGTTAGTACATTCAAAGCTACAGGCTTGTACGACAATACTTGATTATATGAAATGGGAGGGACTTAGCGAGTTTCCCGTCATGAGCTGGGGAACAAATTTAAGTTTTTATCTTTAGTTAGTCAAGAAGACTGGAAGCACGGCCGCAAATCGTTATGCAAAGCTTAGTTTTCAGTTTGTCAAGAACCCTTTTTGTTTGAAGGTCGGCCTGTAAACAATTTACAACCAATTTAATTCAATTAGACTTGTCATTTTGATAGTTACTTTATATTTTGAAACGTTGCGTAGGAATATTTTAATCTTATTCTTGCTCAATATATTTATTTGGTCCCACTATCACTTTTGGTTTCACTATCCCTTTAAAAATAACTTTTTTTTGGGTTGAGTGAAAATTAAACTTCTACAGATTTTATATACCATACCCAAATTGGGTGGGTCCTTTCTAAAGTTTATATATTTTTGACTAGAATAATGGTTGTTACGCAAAATTGAAAAAAAAATTATAAATTTAGAATTTTTATTTTTTTAGTTGGGATGTCCGGGATACTCTTTACTGATACTCTAAAACCGGCGAACTACGCCCAAATCTAAGCTGAATTACAATTACTTTCATCCACTAGCCAGGTCCTCCCTGACGATTCAAAAAGATACGTGTACATTTAGGCGATTTTACTGTCCTACCCGTGTAATCTATTTCTAGCACAGACGGCACACGCGAAGTGGAAGGCATAAAACTTTTAATATCACGAATTACTATAGTACTTATCTTTGAACGTGCTGAAAACTGAAGACGAATATATACCGTCTTTAACATTTTTCTTCGGTTATAAAATTACACACCCTCACGGCTCTAGAAATGTAGCCCATTATGAGTTTTAACCCCTCGAGGCTGCATGGGTGATAAAGCGGACTTGTTATTAATTAAATTGTATAGACTAAACTTAAAACGATATCCGGCCCCATTTATTTTTTATTATTCCAATCGATTTCAATACGGATCGCTTGATGCGACCTCAGTCTATTGAACATAAATATTAAATTTTAAACTTTATTTATGCGCGCTATTTATGGGTTGTTTGAGATATTTTTTTATCAAGAACCTGCAAGTTTCAATAGAAGAATATGTATTTCAAAACATTCATAATTAATATGAATAAATTAATGTATTTTAAACCGGAAAACTAAAGCTATTTGTTCATATTGATAGCACTTTGAATCCATTTTGAATCTTAAATTGATTATTGAAGGTAATACTATATTTAGTCTACAATTGACCCGAAATTAAACTCGACATTATAGGCAAATGAAAAAAGCTGAAGTAAATTTGATAAACAAGGTTAAATAGCCCTAAGTTTAGTTTCGTGAAATTATCTTTAAGTGAAGGAAAACATAATTTGGAACATAAACTTGAGTAGAATCTTAGGTTGTAGTCTTAGGATTTAAATACATTTCAGTTTATCTTTAAGCCAGATATAGAGAATGACTGCACCAAGCACCGAAATTGAAGAATTATGTTTCTCCACACCCAAAAGTCTCGAATATCATCTCTCACGAACGCTCCCTTTTCAAAAATTTGACTGTTTAAAAATGATCGCATCAGGTGGTCTCCTGCAGCTTAAAAACAGCCTAAAACCGTATCACATGCGGGCTAAACAATATTATGTTGATTATTTTAATATAAAACACTCGACATTATTTTAGAAACTTTTTCAAACAGTTTGATCATAGTTTGATGAACTTATTTTAAAATGTTTAAGTTTTTTTTTTTTTTTTTTTTTTTTTTTGTTTTGGCGGGAATAGTTGGCGCGAAAAATAAAGAGCTTGATTGGTCCAAAACTCCAAAGGCTCGACCCAAATATGCCGAATGTTTTGGTTCATTTGATAAAAAGGGAGGTGGGGGGAAACGATTTACGCTTTTCTAGTCGACGTCTAGGGAGTGGGTGGTTTTTGGAACTCGGAAAGAAAAAAATCCCAACATCACGATGCTGCTTCTCAAAGTTTTCATCCCAGGGTTCTCCAGCCTCTCCTATTTCTTTTTCTCGTAAAACCATCTGGGTCATAGAACCGGCGTTCCCGATCGGACCTTTTTCGCCACTTTTACGATTACGAGCTTAGTTTTATCTGGAGTTTTATGGAGAAGCGAGAAAAAGATTTTCTTTGCACGTTCCGATAGAGCAGAGAGGGATGAAAGTTTAAAACGATCCGGGCTTCGAATCGCCCGGGAATTCGTTTAAGGTAAACATCCGAATGGGTTCGATATTTCCCATTTTTTTTTACTACGGAAAAGTTTTGCAATTCGATATATTTTTCGGCAAAAAAACCATCTTTGCATTCGAGGATTGAGCAATAAACACTGAAAAATACTTTCAGGTTAGGTGTTTGGTTATCTAGAAATCGAAAACGTCTGAGGTAGTTGAAAATTGACCTTCAAGGAAGTCCATATTGAGTTAATGTTGAAACGTCTGTAAGGTATACGCCACCGAGAGTTAAATTTATCACGAACCTAGAAATAACCAGTTCTTTTTTGTGAAATTCTACTCTGAGCAAAGCTGCAGACCGGTATTGTAAACAAGCTTTTGGAGGCTACGTTTAAATCGTCGTCAGTCCTGCTTTAGGGTGACGTTTCAAATGTTTGTAGTGTAATGATTTTCCCGGAATAAATTCCTGATCCATATGCGTAGACCCCACGATTTTGATATTGACCATGTGACAAGGGTTTAATAGGTAACGGTATCTAATCGCGCATTCTGTGGCGTTAGTCTCTAGGATATTATGAGTTTCAGCGAGGTCCCACGCACTTTGCGTGTAGTCTGGAGTAGCATTTTTTTGAAAAGCTTAACCTTTTCCTCTCCGTAAGGTTAAGTTTTTCAATGTCGCTCACTCTCTATTCCTCTATAGTGCGACCCCCTGAACCGTTGTATGGTACGTCGACGCCGCCTTTGCCGGAGCCTCCTTTGGATAATTTAGAGGAACCACTGCCTCCCCCACCACCCCCTCTGGACTACTGCATCTCTCGAGATGAAGATGACGACCAAAGCCCGAGATACGTCAGTACCAACGAGTCTGTGCTTTGTCAAGAATCGTCTCGCGGCACCGTTTTCGGCTTGGTTCGCACGCCGACACTGACGAGACGCGTCGAAGTCTCAAATCCGGTTCTGGACAATAACAGTTTTAATTCGGATTACGAAGAAGTGTTTATCGATCCAAACGAAGTGAACGTCGATGGTGACAATTACTTTCAAAGAGACAATTACCCGAGTAATAATAATAATAACAATAATAAGTACGTGTCGCCCTTTGAAAGCGGACATCGATTTGGTAATACGCGAACACCCTACAGGTCTGGTGTGACAGTGATAAGTTTCGGCAGCGTTTCCGAAAAGAACAACGGTTATTCTGGGGTAAGTGTGCTAACTTTATACAATATTATTTTGAGGTGGGTGGAACCTTGAAAACCCATAAATACGAATTATTTCTCAAAGTGATTGTACCCGATACAGTGCCCGATTAAGACCCTTAATTGGGAGCCCTAATCAGTCCCGTACATTGATAATTTCTCCAGGTTCCCTCCTGTGAGGTGCCCGGGTCCCCAAAAATATCGGGATCCATAAGCAGGTGCCTACTTTGCTTTGTGGAGGTAGAAGTACATTTCACGAGGTGGGGTGCATCCAAGATAAGCCGGATTCACACAGGTCTACCTCTTTTCACGTGTTTCGCGCTTCTTGCGCCCATTGATTTAATATTGGCGCGCGAGCTCGAAACGAGTGAAATAGTTCTGAGTGCATCCGCCTTTAAAGCTTAGCTTCCACTAGCGCGAGTAACGGCGCGTTTTTCGTTACGCGCGCTAACACACTTAAGTTTGTAACGTGCAAAGATTTTACGCGCGTTATTAAAATTAGTGAAAACTAAGATTTAACCTGATGCTATTGAATTAGAGTAAATTTAATAAACACGTACATAATTTTGTACAGTCAAAGATAGGGCGAAGATCGCAGTTGTTTTTATATTAAAACAGCTGTGATACGCGCTATACCTTTGTCTGTATAAAATTTTGTGTCATACGCAAATAACACGCCGTGTTTATAAATTTGGCTTTCATTAATTATTAGAAATTGGAAAAAAAAAAAGTCGATTTTACTTTTCAGTATCCTCCTCAATTAGGAAAATGTTTCTAATTTTGTCAAAAACTGCTTCTGAATTCGACCAAATAGACAAAATTAAAAAAACCCAAATTATCGTTACGCGTTTGAATTTCATTACTTTTTGCTAATTATAATTAGCTAATTTATTCAATCAGGCTTCAGAGAAGGACCGACTCTCTGTGGAGTGTTTCAATACTAACGTCAAAGTTCATTCTGCCCATTACAAGTCTTATGACTTGTCTGCCGTTCAGGAAACGGTCAATCCCCAGCTGAGGGCTAGTTTTTGCAAAGCTATGTTGGCTGAAGTACCGGCGTCTCGAACGCCAACCAAATTGCCTTCCAATAAGATGCCCGCGACCAGAAGTTCCTCGGGAACCCCCTCTATCAGCAGTGGATCTACCAGTCCTGCCAGTTCGACGGAAACGATAGTAAAACGGGAAATCGAACCCAGGCTCAGCCTTCCGATTAAGTTGCAAGACTCTAATCAACAAAACCAGAGGACCTTTGTTAAGAACGTGGTTCCTTGGTCGCCCGACGATTCGCCGGAAGTACTAGAAGCTATGGAGCATCTTGACAAGTCCATTGAAGAAGGAGAGATATCTAGTAACGGGTCCGTGGTTAACGGAAATCAAACGAACGCCAAGAATTCAGTTGATTCTAGTAAATATAATCGTCCCGTTCAGTTTCCTTTTATAAAACTTAAACCGAAACCACTTAAATTTGATCTCTAGACTTAGTTCCTAAAATGGTGAACGGCGGACCACCGGAAGCTGCTCACGAATCAGACAATCTAATAGAAGAAGTCTTATTCCCGGGCCCCAATAAACGAAGTTACGTTTCTCTAACAATGAACCACCATCAAGATACCAGTCTGGAAATTGATCATCCCAAGAATGGTGGTAAGTTAAGTTTAAATCTTTAAATTCCAAACTTAAGAACAAAGTTTCTTACAAACCAATTTCGTACTTAAACAAAAAGACGCTGAGA
Source organism: Odiellus spinosus (assembly GCA_963920705.1). Taxonomy (NCBI): domain Eukaryota; kingdom Metazoa; phylum Arthropoda; class Arachnida; order Opiliones; family Phalangiidae; genus Odiellus; species Odiellus spinosus. Next base: position 15,401,552 of record OY987227.1, on the reverse strand, counting down.
GCACGAACGGAAGTATGGACGGTGCTGTTGTGCCCAAGTTAAGCAGTGGGGAATCCGAAACCGAAGAGAGATTGTCTGGAAGCTCAACCCCAAACAAGAAGAACAACTACTTCGTGGTAGTGGCTATAGATTTTGGGACGGCTTATAGTGGATATGGTTTCAGTTTCGTCCGTGATCCCGAAAAGATTCACATGATGCGTAAATGGGAAGGAGGCGATCCTGGAGTTCTTAATCAAAAAACTCCAACAACGCTATTGCTGACTTCGGAGGGATTGTTCCATTCCTTCGGTTTTGCAGCTCGCGATTTTTACCACAATCTGGAACCGGATGAAGCCAAGAAATGGCTCTTTTTCGATAAGTTTAAGATGACCCTTCATCACTCCGAGGTTAGTATCACCACGTTGTTGGGGGTTTAGTTTCAAGAGCTGGCTTTGATATACTTGCCTCTATAAAGGACTTATGTAGGGAAACAGTCATAAAGTCGGCCAATGGTAAGACTCAAACCGCAGTAACGGTTTTCGCTCACGCTCTGAGATACTTCAAAGAATTAGCCTTGCAAGAATTGAGCGATCAGTCGGCCACCCGAATTCTGAACGAGGACGTCAGATGGGTAGTGACCGTTCCGGCAATATGGAGACAACCTGCGAAGCAGTTCATGAGGACTGCGTCCTACGAGGTACCTATCTCGTGTTTACTGTTCCATAAATTGTTAACTAACTTGAGCCTAAAACTAAGCTACGTTTTCTAGGCGGGCATCGCGTCTCCCGAAACGGCCGACCAGTTACTGATAGCTTTAGAGCCCGAAGCGGCTTCCATTTATTGTAGGCAGCTACGTCTTCACCAACTGGTCCCAGAGTCTCCGCCATTATTTAAACTCCTTACGAGGAAACCTTTGAACGAGGTGAACGAAGTCAATAGTAAGCCCGTGGTTGAACAGGCTAAAGGTATGAATTATTATTCTCGCAACCGAGAAGTGAAAGACACCCTAGCTTCGTCGATAAGCTCTTCGTTGGGATTTTGATTACTTCTAAGGTTGCAACTATTTCCAGTAAATGTTCGAGGGGTAGTAGAACTTAGGTCACGTTATAAACCTGTCCGTCCTTTTTATCCAGAAGAGATCTCATCAGCTACCCCGAGTCCCAAATGTCACCCTAGAAGCGCAGTACAAAATTCTCTATCCAGAGGTAGATTTTGAAAACCCGTTTTGGAATAGTCCCCATTTGCTTGCATTTCTTGACCCTCAGTGAATTGTGGCCTATCGGGGAAATGAATGGTTTTAGTTTGGCAGCGATACTTCCTTGTTATCTTGGAATTATCACGTAGATTCCAAGACAGCAACAAATGTATGGTTATGGTGGCTTGGGTTCTGATTCTTCGATGGTGTAGGGAACTCTTCGATTCTTACTACCTCCGATTCCAATTAAGGTACAAGGTACATGGTGGTCGATTGCGGGGGAGGAACGGTCGACATTACGGTTCACGAGTTACTAGATGACCGTGGATCGTTGAAAGAACTTCACAAAGCTGTTGGTGGACCGCACGGTTCTGTTGGGGTCGATGCTGAATTTGAAAAGCTATTGGCCGATATTTTTGGGGCCGACTTCTTGGAACAGTTCAAAGTGAAAAGGTCGGTTGGGTACATCGACTTGATGGTGGCGTTCGAAGCTAGAAAACGGAATGCGAGTCCCTATAACATCATGCCGCTCAATATTTCCTTGCCTTTCTCCTTCATAGACTTTTACAAGAAAACCAAAGGCAGTTCGGTAAGAATTAATTATTCTACGACCTCTAAAATTAGCCTAAAGGTCGCGTGTCTTATAGGTCGAAACGGCAATCAAAAAACACGGTAACAAAGAGGTGACGTGGTCCTCTCAGGGTATGCTAAGACTGGAACCCTCTTTGATGAATCGGCTATTTCAGCCTACCGTGCAGGCTATCAAACAATGTATCGCTGATGTTCTAGCTAGTCCACAAGTAAAGCTTTTAAACAAGTTGGTTTACGCGAGATCCTAATCCTAATTTTGACTTCGTACCTAGGTCAATGGAGTCACGTATATGTTCATGGTCGGAGGGTTTGCCGAATCTCAAATACTGCAGAAAGAAATTCGGGAAAGCTTTTCCCCATACGTTAGAGTCATAATTCCACAAGGTGTCAGTTTGGCAATATTAACAGGAGCCGTTTTGTTCGGGTTGGATCCGACCGTCGTCAATATCAGACGTTCCAGACTGACCTACGGGGTCGGAGTACTCAACAGATTCATTCACGGAGTTCACCCGCAGGTAAATTGAAAATCATTTTGGATAGCCTTTTGTACAATGTCCAAGGAAATGATTTTTAAAATTTCGCTAATGTAAAAAGGAGAAGCTAGTCGTTAAGGACGATATCGAATGGTGCGCAGACATTTTTGACAAGTTCGTCTTGGCCGATCAGTCAGTCGGTTTGGGTGAAGCGGTCATTAGGTCCTACACTCCCGCGAAGCTCGGGCAAACTTGCACCATCCTACACATTTACTGCAGCGAGAGGCACGACGCCAAGTTCATCACGGACTCCGGCGTGCACCGCTGCGGTTCTCTTATCTTGGACTTAGCTGACACAAAATACACCAGCCAGGTTCCACGCAGGCGCGAAATTCAAACGCGAATGATTTTCGGGGACACGGAGATCAAAGTTAGTGCCTTGGATGTGGCAACTGGAAAGTGCGTTAAAGCTGAAATTGATTTCTTGAATCAGTAAGCCTATTTAATTGGATGATGGGCAACACCACATTTAAGCCTAAAGAGTGAAGGATTCTCCAAAGGACCAATAATCCTTTTTTGTGGAGAAATCCTGGTAAAACAATGGGCAAATTATGTTAATTAGACCTTTTTTACTTTTCCACAATCTGATTAGTTTTCTAAGTATGCTATTGTTTAGATTTTTAGAGATCCTTTTATGTAGTCCTAGAAAAATCTTCAAAGTGCCAAAGATTTAACATAATATACAAAAAATGTATTTTTATTGTAAAGATAAGTTTTATGTACACAATACATGTATATCATTAAGATTAAAAAACCAACAATACCTTAAGACTAAATCAAAAGAAATTCTTTTTATATAACTTTTTTGATTAGAAAGATGCATATAAAGGTATGTTGTATTTTTTTTTATTATTAATTTCAAGGCATTGATTGAAAGGTTTTTTCATCATACAAAATAAATTAACTAACATAATTTTTATACAATAGATATTAGTCAAAATCTGGAATGTCATCAAAGGAATAGCCAGGATATTTGCAATAGGCATAGTAAGCGAGTCTAACATGATAGAAACCTGGCAGGAACATTACACATCCTAAGGCCAATAGTACCCATTCGCTTTGTGGCTGAAAACGTCAAAAAATAATATTAACTTGACACGACCAAGGTCAGATGTTTATGGGCGTGGCTAGTTCAAAAAGGCCTCTCAATCCTTATAAAGGAGGATGAATTGGGGCTGGGGGGCATACAGAATTTCAAGGACACTTCCCCTTCAAAAACAACACAATAAAGGTGTCAATAAAAATCACATTCACCTGTCCTTCTAAGTAGCCGCACATCATCATAATACTTAGAGTTATCAATCCTGAACCTGTAGAATTGAGAATTATGTTATGAGTTATATCTGTTATAAAGACTCATTAATTTTAAGATTTGAACCCCTACCGAAAATAAATAGTATTAAGGCCAAGAAAATCGCTTTCCATGGAATTTTCACTTGAGGCCGTTGGAACTAAAAACGACGTTAATAAAAAATAAAACAATTTGTCTTAATTGGATAAGGTAAGCCTTGGCTATAAATTTTACTTGTAAATCGACATATCCACCGTGATTTGTCTTTTTCAAGGCGTGGTATTTAGCCGAGTAATTAACTTGAGAACCGGCATTCGATCTCCGATTCATGATTAGTTAATTGTTAATTATTAATTCCTGATATTTTAATTATGTCATGGCGATTTTTACCTGACATGCGAACTACCCTCCTTCCGGTACTTCGCGATTATCATTGGCGAGTCCATTATTTCACTCCCCTTTCACATTGGCATTGGGTTGGCACCCTCCCCTGTTTAGGCCCTTTCCCAGGAGTCAGATCGCGACTTTTCGCGAGTGTAGTGTACTTGTGCGTGACTGCGTGTTTAGCGGCAAATTTTAGGCTTAGAAGATATTCTCAAAGGCAGCAAGGCTCCATTTCGACATCACAAATCGAAATCTTTATTGTTTTAAACGTGTGTAATTTTGCCCAAAAATGATAATGAACAGTAATTCGTATTTTAAAGTTTAGAAAATCAATGAAGAAATCTAAACATTTTTAATACAAAGATGACCACTCTTTGATTCTTTGCTTTCGAGGTAATTTGTCTTGTTATTTGTGGAATTTAATTGGATTTTCAAAATAAGGCCCTAACTTATGAGCTAGGCTTAAGTCCCTGCAGGAAAGCGAGGGAATGGGGTAAATTTGGTCAGTAATTAAGTTTATTTATATATATTTTATAAGAAAAATAGTTACAGGCTCTAATTATTTAGGGGTGGTGCAAGATAGAGACAGTAGGTGTTAGTACTTTAGTAGTACCACTAGGACCAGATGTGTATATACTCAAATTCTTGGAATTTAGAGGGACTAATTAAACTTCATTAGTATTTTAATATTTCTCATAGCAATTGTCATTTTTAGTTGTTATTCCGCTCATCAATCCTGTAAGATAAGTGTTCGTTCCTAGAGTAACAGACTTAAAATGTACTTTGGACTTCACCTTATCAAATCACATTAATATTTAAGATAATAAAATTCAAGATTGTTGCGTGGCAAAGCCAGGGTGTGAATAAAAATGTCTTAGCTAATAGCAACGGATATTTTACGGATCACTGATTCACTGGCCTCTCTTTGTTATTTTGATTCTATCGAGAAAGTCGTAAATGGTTCACTTAATACAATTTTACAGTTCATTATGAAACCAGAAGGGTGTCTTAACTTTTTTAACTCTCATTTGTTGTAGGTACAGTCTTTGAGTTGGGCGTGAAGCGTGGATCTTGAATCACCACCATGGCTCAAATAGTACGACAAGTCAGTCAGCTGATGATGATGTCCTTGTGGAGGAGAAAATCCATGTTATTGGCGGTCGTCATGTGTACAGCGGTGGTTATAATCTGTTTGCAATACTCTTCTGTCATTGGACAGTCTGACACCAGTTTCCAAAATCAACAAAAAGTTAACAAAAGGAAGAACCTACCAATAGGTATGGAGGGCCCTGATCAGAGTAGTTCTCACAAAGCGCTTCTACCAAGGAGAAATCTCTCCGCAATAGGCATGCCAGCCAATAGTGCCCTTGATTCTGATGGAAATAGAGTCGGACGAGGATATGCTGAAATTCGAAATCAAAGAGAAAGCGTTCAAAGCGGGGGAAATAGAAGAATGCCAGACCCCATTATACCTAACGCTGAACCTTTGGAAAATAATAGACTAGACAGCAACGCCGTTAATGGGTATGCCATTTTTTTCAAGATGTTTGTTATAAATACTTCATAACTTCATTAAGTAAAGCATAAATTAATTGAGCACAACATAATGTAACTGTGATTTGTTTAGAAGACAAGGAGTGTTTGGCAACAGTCATAATAACGGTAATGGCTGGGGCCGATTGCAGCAACAACCCGAACAACAGCAAGCCTGGCAACAACAAGTTATAGTCAATCGCCAATCAGGGTCGACATTTATCCCACCGATCAGGCTAGTGCATTTTGATTTGAAAGGAGCGCCGCCCAAAGTCTCCTATTACAAACAAATCTTCCCTTTGTTGAAGAAAGCCGGAGCGAATGGCATTCTTTTAGGTAAGGTTTTTAATTAAAATAAAATTAGGATAGTTTTTTATATGTATATTTTTTTAAAAAGAATACGAGGATATGTTTCCCTACTGGGGACCATTAGAAGAAACTGCCGCAGGGAACGCTTACACTAAAGTAAGATAAAAATTGAAAAACTTAAAAAGTCAAAACAAAATTTTACACTATTTATTCTTAGGAAGACATTGATGAAATTTTAAAAGAAGCTAAAGAAAATGAGTTTGAGGTCATTCCATTGATTCAAACGTTTGGGCACTTGGAGTATGCTCTAAAGTTAGAAAAGTTTCGTAAGTTAAGGGAAGTTGATGATTTTCCACAAGCAATATGGTAAGCTAAGAAAAGTCAACCCAATATCTGGACCAACCAAATAATGAATGACATTTTTCCCAGCCCATCTCGCAATGATTCTTTTACATTGGTTAAAAATATTATCGATCAAGTGATCTCTTTCCACATAAAATATAACATAAAATTTATTCATGTTGGCTGCGACGAAGTTTATCATCTCGGATATTGCAGCAAGTAAGATAACTTATTTTAACTAATTTAGCATGCTTATGATTCCAGGCATTTGGTGTTTGGCTGTATTTTTGCCTCTACTTTTACAATACCACTCTAGATTTATTTTTACGGTATTTGCATAAATTTGGTGTTTTTGCGAGTTACTGTAATGAATTATACCTTGTTATTTTATGATAACACGCTTGCTTTCCATTCTTTATGTTTTAACCAAACCCTGGTAGATGCGAGCTTCGAAAGCTTTTTAATTTATCCTTTTTGCAAAAAAAAAAAAAAAAATGTGTAGTTAGTTTTTTTAGCTACAGAGCTACAGTGTAAGAAATTGCTTATTGTTTTTTGGAAAAGATGTATGCAGCAAGACCGAGAGAACCTCTTCTTGAATCACGTGGCTCGAGTGGCTAAATATGTCCGAGAGCGCCACAACATCATCCCCATCATTTGGGACGATATGTTGCGTCAAATTCCTTCCGATAAATTGAAACACTACAAATTAGGCTCTTTGGTTGAACCCATGATATGGACTTATGTCAAAGATATTTACCGATTCATACCGTACAACGTATGGCTCACCTATAGTGAAGTCTTTCCGCACGTCTGGGGCGCTAGCGCTTACAAGGGAGCGTTTGGAGAAACTCTGACTGTTCCTAATGTCCGAATGCATCTAGAAAATCACGAATCTTGGTTGGAAGTGATGGGTGAGCAGCAAAAGAGGTTTCAATCGGTGCGGGGCTTAGCCCTAACTGGCTGGCAACGCTACGATCACTTCGGAGCGCTTTGCGAATTGTTTCCTTCGGGAATCCCGTCTTTATTCGTTAATCTAATCTCCGTCAGTCAAGGAGCGTATAGCCAAAGCGTTTTTGCGAAATTCAATGAAATTCTCCAATGCACTTCCCGTACTAGATCTCCCGTGGATTTTGAGAATGATCCTTATTTGTGGCAAAAGGCTTCGGGCTGTTTTTTCCCTGGTTCTGGAGTATTTCGAATGACCCAACATCACTCTGACGCCGTGAAACGAATCAACGATTACCTATACGACATCACCATTCACAAAGCTTGGCTGACTGAGTACAATATTCGACGCAACATGACCAGTCCCATGAGAGTGGACGAAGGATTGACCGATTACTCTTCCAATTACTATCCTTTAACTTCGTTAATTCGAACGGCTAGAGATTCTTTGCGAGAAGTGTATGACGAATATACCGTGGCGGAATGGATCGAACAGAATATCTACCCTTACATTTCTAAAATGGAAAAACTTTGGAGAGACGGAACGGAACTAAAAAAGGCCAAAACATGGCCAAAAAGACCTTTACCACCTTTAGAAGATCTCAAAAGATTTCAAGTTGGTGATTTGAATGCCCAGAAGACTGAAGATCAACTAAAGTGATTTTTATTTAAGTTTAAAAATGATTTTTTTTACGCAACAATTTTTTTTTGTTGTTGTTTACTTTGTTTATTACAAAAGCTCAGATTCCAATCACGTAAAACCAACAAATTTCTCATTTATATCTACCCCCCTCTTATTGTTTTATTTAGTGTTTTTGATTCGCGCTTAATAAGGGCACGTGGAACAAATTCCACAACAATAATGACATCGCGAATAATGACTTAAAAAAAGAGAGCCCCCTTCTTTGTTATGTATAGTAAACAGAGTTTAGATGATAAGCTATTAAATACGCAAGTAACTCTCAACCTTTTTCTCTTATAAAATGAAAGATCTCTTTAATCATGATAATTGATTATGTAGAAAAGGGTTAAAAAGGTCACACGCATAACTAATGCTATTTAATTCTTGGCACTATGTCTAAGAAATTAAAAAGGAAAAAAAAAAAAAAAAACAAGGAATATTCATAGGAAATCCCAACAATGCTGGATTTTTATCGTACGCGGCACCCTTTGTTAGATCCAAAATTTTGTTCTCGCAAAAAATATAGGATTAAAGACAATAAGATCTCTGTTATAGATCTCTTTTAAAGTTAGATCCTGCAGAATGATCACGAAAACAATATCCCTAACCTCTACGTTATACAGTACCCCTTTTTTTAGGCTCCGCGGTGCTTTAAACAAAAATAATTTAAAAAAAATCCAGTACCAAAGATAGATAGTGATATGTATATTTTTGAAGTTAGACCCCGCAATTAAGCAGGCGTGATGATATCAAGTTTTTTTTTCTCTCAAACAGGTTTTAACTTTTAATTTAAAGTAACATTATATAAATAAATTAATCTGTTGTAAGTTTGTAACATACGTAACCTTTTATTTTACACTACAATCTTTACTTCGAAGATATTCTCAGTTTTTGAATTTTCATAGTTAATTAGTTATTAAGTACGTATATGTCACTAATTTTTACTAGCGTTAGCTTTACAACGTAAAAAAGGTTACAATTTATTAAACGTTATATTGATGATATTACAAGCCGTATTTTAAATGATTTTTGAGATATTATGACACAAATTACCCTTATTTCGTGATTTTTTTTTTTTTTCACTTATAGGCTTAGCTAAGGTCAATAGCTATTGATATTTCAAAGGAAAGGAAATCTAAGCGTATGGAGGGTCTTATTTGATCTCTAGTTTCCCCAGCTAAGCCAAAATAAATTCTACACTCCTGCGAGGCTCATCTCTTGAGAGAGAGTATGACTGTATAAGCAAACGTTAAATATTTTGGAAAGGTAAATTATATTTTTCCTTCCATTAACCGCGACTCTAGAGACCCCAGCTTCGCCTAAAAGAGAGAAAACATAATATAAGCAGATTTGGCAGTTTATAGTTGTGGCACTGTTTAAAAATAATGAAATAAGAATTAACAATTGAGAACGTAAATATTTATTTGGTAGTTTATAGAATTTGTTATAGATTTTTTTTTAATCATGTTGGAATCAAAATTAAAACTTTTCCACTCCTTGAAAGCGATATTTCTCCAATCCCGTATCTTACCTTTAACTAATTTAGTAAGGTATAGTTAAGGGGAAGAACATTTACAGCGTATTTATTAGGATTTTGGACGTTTAATCGTAGATGAAAGAAAAACGCAAAAAAAAAAAAAAAAAAAATGAAATGTGTAAATATATTTTAAAAACTTTTTTAAAAAACAAAACCCAGTTCATTAATTATTAGGGTAGAAAAATTTGTAGACTACATGATTGTATAATGTATTTAAAAAACAAATGAACAACCACTAATTTTAATGGGCAACAACTTTGTAATAATAATAATTAATATTAGTAATTAGATTAATCGAAGATTGAAATGAGAGTCAATAAGTTCTTGTAATTAAATTTATAAGCCTGTAAAAGTTGTAAATCAGAACTCTACGTGTTTCTCTCTCATTTGCTCTACAATTTTTACGTAATAGCGTAACATAGGAGGGGTTTAACACTTCCATATAATCTGTACACAGATTACTCAATTAATTGTTTATAGCCTTTGGTAATGCTAAAAACGTTCAAAGTTACGTAATCAAATATATACAAGCTTGTACTCAGATTACGTGGAGTGATTAGCTCCATGGTAAAATAATAACGTAAGATGACGAAGAAAAACCAAATTTGAACGGAAGGTTAATCCTAACGTTACTGATAAAAAACCAAAAACAGAACAATAAGCCCATCTTTAATAAATAATCAAATAAATTTCCAGTAATTTCACGTATAAAATTAAGAAACTTTAAATTTCATTATCGCCATTTGAATCTTAAATGTTTTATGAAACTTTTTCAAGTATGCTTTAGTCATAAAATTTCCTAAAATCATAGATTTTATAAAAGTTTCATTTGGTGGAATTGTTTCGACTATTATTATTGTTTTATAGAAAATGAAATTGGCTAAAGTTTTTGGGACAACAGCAGTGTATTTGCTCTTTTTACAATATTTATTGGCATACCGTAATAGGAACGAAATAATTTTTACTGCCGCATATTTTAGTTCCTTTGGAAAATAACGCTCTTATCTAAATAACTGTAATATAATATAAAAATATTCTCCCCCGAAACCAATTCAACCAGAAAAACTTTGCATTCTATGAATGTGTACGATTCTCCCCGTTAAATATTGACATATATATTAGGAGAGCACTGTCTATTTGTCTAATATTATTAATAATTAATAAATTTTGCCGTAGTTGCTTAGCCTGAATATAGAGATCCTTTTTCAAAATTTCGGTCGGTGAAAGTTTTTTAAACTAGTATTTGTAATATCAATGCCATAACTTCCCCATTCAGAGCAAATTTTGTTTAATAACTTGAATTTGGAAAGAAGTTTGCTATGAAGTGCCACGATTGAGGAAAGCTAAAGCTACACGTAAAGCTAATAATAATAATGACAGTTCCACATTTTATTATTGACGTAAGATCAGGTGGACTTCTTTAGTTTTTTAACTTTTACAAGCAAACGACACTGGAAGAATGAAAATAAGTTACAATGCATTATGTGATTTTTGCCTTGAGGTACTTTAGACACTTTTAAAAACTAACATAACATCGCTGACAAATTCAAAAGCAAATCGAAATTTTAAAAAACTGAATTGATAAAAAATATTCTTGCTTTTCCTTTTGATCTCCTTTAAAAAACTAATGTAACCTGAAGTTTAAGTTTTGCATGTTTTTAAATATGCTCATTCTTTTCGAAGGCAATTATTTTTATCCCAGAATGTACCTTAAACCAAAAGTTTAAAAAACCTATCTCAGCCGAAATAAAACTTAAAGGGTAATTGATAATACTACAATTTTAATAGAAAATATTGTATAAACAAAAGTGTTGTAAGTCCGTAAAATGAAATACAAAAAAAAAAAAAAAAAGATTAAAAAACAAAATCATTTCTTTTAGATAAATTTTATTCTTGAGATTGAATGACAAAAATACTTAAAATAGTACCAAATTTATGCAAATATATTATTTATACTCTTGTCCAAGAAGAGTTGGAAACGCCATTAGTCTATAAAATAAAAAACTCCCCTTTAGGATGAAAGTTCCTTACTACCAATCCTCTGTTAAAAATGTGAAACAACAAAGTTTCAATGTTTGCTAAAGAATTTATGAACTAGCTTTTGAATAAGTAGTCTTTGCAAAGAAGGTAGGCCCGATTCAGGGTTCAAAAGTAATGAAGAACGCACCATTGAAATTTTGTGTCACGATGTATATCTCATGAGCTATATTTTGCCGTTAACAAAATTATAACAAACAATGTTTTATCGAAACTCTAAAGTTAGGAACTTCCCACCGAAGGGGGTTATTTATAGGCTTCTAGTAACGACTTTTTTTTTCGTTGTTTTAACATTGCGTATCAATTTGCCCCAGTTTCTCATTGGATCAACTTCATTTGAACAAGAGTTTAGTAGTCAAGTTTTCAACAAAGTTTGTTGGAATGATTGTGATAGATAAATAATATTGGAATATAAGAATTTTTTTTTTAACAAAAATTCTTTTATTAAGTTAATCTTCCGTATTTTTTTTTTTTTTTTTTTATGTTTAGCAATAAGCTCGTATTTTGGATATTTGGAGAAATAAGAGTTTATTCAGGAAATTTATATAAAACCGTAGAATGAGATTGAAAATTGAGCGGAATATCTTCACCGATTTCTTTGGCACCTAATATCGCGGCTCCGAGAGCCGAAGATGTAGTCAATCTTAATAAGGAAAATTTGGAAAGGCAAGAATCCAGTCCGACGTGGAAACCTAAGGTGATTATTAAACTTTAGTTTTGGCATATTAATATTGCTTACTTTGATGAAAAAATATTCTTACCATCTTTCAGTAATGGCCAACTTTTGAACACGGAACCGACGCAAACTATGGATATTCCCTCCTTTTTCGCTGTCAGTGACTACAAGAAAGTAAGTGTATATTGAATTTTTGAACGTAGATGAAGTAGATTTACTGATTTAAGTTAAGAGTTTGTACTACTGATTTCTTAAAAGCCATATTTGATCTAGAATTTGCCTCTTTAAAATCATCTTCCACACAGACTAGCTTTGACTGTACAATTTGTTAGTCAAATTTGGTTGAGGGTTCCTAACGAATAAGGCAGGGATTTCCCAAAATGGCAATTTGTTTAATTAGTACAAATAGGTTGGGTTTAAAAATCCACCATGATTATGGTTATCAAAGACATGATTTTAGGGCTTGAGTACTCGAATTTCAAATAATATTAGTAAATATTTAGTATTATGTACATTCAGTTCTCCCAAAAAGTATTAAGAGTACTTGTGTGCAAAGTAAATATAAAAATATTGAATAATAATCTATCTAGCTCTTTATTACTCATGAATATTATCCATTTGAATATTCGAGTACTCATTAAAACCAAAATATTTGAGTATTTAATCAAAATATCACTTTTTTTACATTGACAGTCCTAGATTAAATTTAAATTATAATCACTAGCTTAAATATCATTTGATAAATCACTAAATTTATCTAGTATCGTATTTTTGAGATAAATAGGAATGAAATTATTGAATGAATTGATAAATTCCCTGCCTTTCACAGTGCTATCTGATAAATATGATATAAGCTTAAGCTTAATTCATACTTATTAACAATATACCCGTATAATCTAAGATATGACCAAAAATATAGCTTGATTCTAACTTTATTTGCGCTTGGAATCAATGCTTTGACGTATTTTCCCAAAGCTTCTCCAGCTTCATAGAAGAAATGTTTAGCTAAAGGATCATTCTTTTCAACTGCCACTATGAAGAAATGGAAAAACTTCTATTAACTTCTTAAAATTAATTTATTTATCCATAACCTAATTAAGAAAAAGCTTACCGGCTGAAAGCGTTTCGCATAACCTTGCAAAAATAGTTTTACTGAAGTTAGTATAGCAGTGTTCGAGCAAACCAAATTTGTCCTTCAACTAAAATGAATGGAATTTAAAAGTTAAAACTGGTTTATCAAGGCAATATTTTAAATCCTTTCTTGACTCGGGAAATCGCTATTCAAATCTCAAATACGGGAGAATGTGGGTTTTTCAATTTTTGACACCTCCTAAATATATATATTTCATTTACTTTAAAATGTTCTAATATCGCTTGTTTGACGCAATCTATAGGATATGGCGCCACTTGGTAGTTATCCTCAGTGTCAAAAATAACCTTGCAAGCTCTTAACGATATCCACATAGCTAAAATATTAATAAGAATATTAATTAAATTATAAAAAGTGTTATAATAATTAAAATTTAACTTAACCAGAAGCTTCATCCCCTAATAAATGACCCCAACCCCCGCAACGTTTTGACGTCCCATCAGGATTTATGAGTAATGAATTTGAGCCAGTTCCAGCGATTAGAACCAGACCCCCTGTCAAATGATTTTTTTATTCCTTTATTATCTTATGAAAATGTCGGGACTTTTTATCTCTTACCATGTGGGTCAGCGGTTATAACGGAGCCGACAGTATCACTAGCGGCTGTGCAAGCTTTGCTATCTTTAGGATATGATTTTAAATACTCTTCTTTGAAATGACGATTACCCTCCTCTTGCTCGCACCCACTTAGACAAAAACCCTTATCAGAAAAATGTAAAGCAATATTAGAGCGTAATTTGATCTTTCAAATAAGGTTTAAAGGTAACCTACTAAACTTTCCAATTGAAAGTCTTTGGGAAGTTTAGCTTCTATCTTGCCCTTTTCTATCATATTGTGAAGATGGCTTTGGCACTCCTCCAGTCCTAAGAGCTGAAATATTTAAGATTATGAAGTTTCAGATATTAGTTTGGTTAAATGGGCTCGTTTTATTAATCTTTTTTGATAAGGATAAAGGGAAATAATTATTATTTACCAAGTAATTGGCACTTCCTCCTTCCACCCAACATAATACTTTTCCATTTTGGTCAACAAACACTAATTTTGAGCATGAAGCCCCTCTGAAACAAAATTACACCACCCTTATGAAATCTTTCCATCATTGCTCAAACTTTCGAAAATGATAAACTCCATAGTGTTGCTGATATTTTAGTATTAGGTAACTTAAAACAGACCTATAGTTTAGGAATAATTAAATTATGATTAGTTAAAAAATTACGAAATCTATCAATCATCTTTATAACGAAAAAGATAAACACCTTAGTGATGGGGGATATAAGTGTTAGATAACGTCATAACACAGTAACAAAGATACAAAACTATACATACAAGAATAAGATATAGTTTATAAAGAACTAAGTAAATGTTTCTTGAAGATGTTCCGGGTAATTTAAGTATACCAAAATTAAAATTATTTATTGATTATAAATTTATATAGGAATAGTATCAATTGTCTATTTCTATAATATATCCTATACTTGTTTACATAATTAAAACATAGGAATGTGGCTTACCCTTCAATACCCCCATATATTTTCACTTTATCCTGTTCCATGCCCTGAAATTTTATAAATTATAATAATCTTAAAAAAATAGATTAAATAGTTTAACTTTAAACTTTTCCCGCGAAAAAAAAACCCGCCTCCGCTATTATAAAACCAAAACCTCCGTTTGACGGTCCGCTGAAAGGAAGCCACGAGTTATTATGGCCTACGATACTATTTGGTAATTTGCATATTAAATATCCCTTTCGGCGCGCGTGTTCTGCCATCTCTACGTCTTTTTTCAAGATTCAAGGTCATACAAGCAATACAAGGGCTTGGGGCCCATCTACTCGGTTAGAGACGAGGCGAGGCTTTATGATAGCAGACGACAGTTTGAAATTTGAATACTCGTCG
This sequence comes from Odiellus spinosus, assembly GCA_963920705.1. Classification (NCBI taxonomy): domain Eukaryota; kingdom Metazoa; phylum Arthropoda; class Arachnida; order Opiliones; family Phalangiidae; genus Odiellus; species Odiellus spinosus. The sequence goes on along the minus strand of OY987227.1, from coordinate 15,386,473 downwards.
ATAGTTTCAGTTTAACACAACCTTAAACCTAAAATGTGGAGCTTTTCATTTAAATCACGGGTTTATCACCAAGTGTTTCGTTATAAATCAACTAAAATATCGAGAAAACCGCTGAAAATTCTGCATTTACCCCAAAGTGAGTCACCAGTTAAGCCTACAATAGAAAATGAACTAAGTTTTGAAAGGAAAATACGACGTAATTCAAAGAAAATGGAGTTGATGCCAGACTTTAAATATCAATCCCTCGAAAATATTTTGTGTATGTCAAATAGAGCTAGAGATGAGAATAACATTATCATCCTAGAGGGTAAACGTTTAATTAAAGAGGCTCTTATTTGTGGATTGACTTTACATGATTTGTTCTACGCAAATCCAGAATTAGTTAATGATCATGAAATGAACATTATTCCACCGGATAAAAAGACTATGGTACCTGAGAAAGAGTTAAAACTGTGGTCCCTCCTGAGTACTTGTCCTGGAATTTTGGGTATATTTGAAAAGCCTACACCCATTCTTGAAGAGGAAGACCCTAATTACCCAATAACTGTTATTTGCGACAATGTTAGAGATCCTGGAAACATGGGTTCATTGATAAGATGCGCATCAGCTGCTGGATGTAAAAATATCTTGCTAACTAAAGGTTGCGTTGACATTTGGGACCGAAAGGTTCTGAGGGCCTCAGCCGGAGCTCATTTTAGATTAAACTTTGAAAACAAATTATTATGGGATGACATAGAGAAATTAGTTAAATATTCTCAGATTTATTTCGCAGACATATTTGAAGGTAATGATGCAATATCACCAAATATAGTCGAATCTTGCGAGATAAGCGTTTATACCAAAGTTAAATTTAACAAGGAAAAAACTGCTCTAGTTATTGGAGGGGAAACTCACGGCGTGAGTCAAGACGCCAAGAAATTAGTCAAAAACAAAGGGGGCTTTGGATTAACTATTCCAATGCAAAATAATACGAATAGTTTAAATTCCGCCACTGCTTTGGGAATTTTATTGTTTGAAATTAGACGGCAGTTTGAATATGTCTCACTATGAAACTCTCACACCCTTAATAAATAAAAATTCTTATAAAAGTCTTTTTATTATAGATTGTATGGTATTTTCAAAAACAATAAATCCGATACGTGTATATAATATATTAAACATTCTAATACTGAAGATTGAAAAGTCTACTGAAAAGTGCTAAAAACGAAATAAAATGAATGAATGGTAGAACTAAGTTGAATATTCGTAATATAATGCCTTAAGAAGAAATATTAATCACAAATTGGAAATATATCACGTGTTAACATAAGTAAATGCAATATTTTGGAATTAATTTTCTTACGCTTTTAGGAATAGGTATTTGTTCAGTTAAATTTAATATTCACAATTGGTCAAATCCGACTGTAGTTAAAATTTGGCACTCCAGAAATCCAATTCAACATAAGAAATACCCTATATGTTTAGACAGAAGTAAATTAACCATAAGCTTTTAAAATCCTTTATTTTCAAGCTCTCGAAGTGAAAACAAAGCGAGGCCAATCAGAAATGATTTTCTCCAAAAGAGCCTCAACTCAGTTTACCGTAATTCATGTGAAATTTTCAAACTTGGGGCTAATTTACTTCTGATATTATTACTTTAGTAGTTTTGACACCTTAATATCAACTTATCAAGCCTTTTTTGTTCGGAATATTTTGAGTTTGAGATTTAAGTTCTATAGATCAACTTGGCGATTTAAAAGGGCCAATTCCTTTATAGTATTAGTTTTATTTTCAAGATCAATTAGCGGTCTTCGAAGCCACGTAGAGGGTCGAGTCAAAATGATCTCCTTAGCTTTTAACTTCTTAAGTTGAGCGACAATGGGGTCTATGTTTGTCTCCAACCATTCTCTCGTTGTATACGTATCGTACACCTCTGTTAGGGCATTCTCCATAAATGTATAAAGCAATGTAGTATTCGTAATTAAATCTGATAGATTACGGGTTCCGATTTCAACATGGGCTGGGCTTCCGAATTTCATTCTAACGTGGTAATCAGTCATCCAACCAAGGACGTGATTGTTGTTGACGATTTTATCTAAATTCCACTGAACATTGGCTAAACGTTGAATACCGGAAAAAATCCTGGATCCTGGGAAATTACAACGAATCTCTTCATTTTGCCTCGTATCCCAAGTGACGTTGAAGGAATCCTTGCAATCCAAAATTCGTTTTGTTTGATCTAGGGTCGAGTTGTTCACGGAACCTTCTTTCAAGTATATTAAATTGAGAGCTAGAGAAGGTGTAGCTGCGGGTAGTAGCTCGCAAAGATTCGAAAAGTGGTCAAAGCGTGACCAGCCAGTCAGAGCTATTCCCTGGAAATTAACCTTGTCCTGGTATTCTGAAATAACTCTCATCCAAGAATGATGGTTTGAAAGATGGTATTCGATGTTAGTATAACTTGATGTTGGCCTAGACGCTCCTTTAAACGCGCTAGCTGCCCAAATATTAGGAAATAAGGCGGCATATTTATCCCAAATATCAGAGGTTATTACATCCTCCACATTTGGTGTGTATTTCCAAACCATTAGTTCAACGTATTTGTTGATCCCACTTTCCCTTAAATAATCCTCGGGAATAGCACGAAACATATCGTCCCACATTATCGGTTGGATGGAATAAGTGTCTTTGATTACCGCCCAAAAAAAAATACAAAAAGTGAAGTTTAATTATTAAATTCATATTACTTTGTTTCAAGTTCTTTACAAAATTACCTTTGATGTAACGTGCTACTTCTAAAACGTGATGAATAAATAGAGTATATATGTCTATTTTCTCAGCTTGAAGTTTTTCTTGGCAAGTTTCGCAACGACCTAGATAATAAACCTCATCAGCTCCAATGTGTAAAAATTTCATGGTGGGATGAGTGACAACAACTTGATCAATAATTTCAAAAATAACTTTTTTCGTTTCATTTCTATAAAAAAAATACTTATAAATTAAATATTAAAATAATTAAGGTCCAAAAAAATGGTGGTTACTTTGAAGGGCAGATAACTTGCGGGTATTCGGGAACCTCTCTCAAATGCATGAATTGCGGTTGTTTCAGAATAAATTCCATATGTCCAAAGGTTTGAATTAAGGGAATAACTTCTAGATTGTTTTCTTGAGCCGATATCAAAATCTCTCTGATATCATTTTTGCTGTAGGAATTATAAGCTTTAAAATTATCAATTTTGCCTTCAAATGGAAACATATCCTCGTATTCAATTAGAATCCCGGTAGCATCCATTTTCTTTATAAGAGGGAAGAACTTGGAATAATATTTTATTGATGGCGGAGCACCTTTTAAATCCAGGTGTATTAGTTTGTGCTTTAGCTTAGGGTGGTTTTTAACGTTAAAATTGCTCAGATTTTCCGGTTCACCTGTACTGAGCTGTCTTTTTAGGGTGGTTTCTAGTATTTTGGCATGCACCTCGGCTTCTCGTAATCTCTGTTTGAGCAAATGTTTTGTTGACATTGTGATAGGCAAAAGCTCGTTCACATTTTTCATAGGACTGAGATCAAAAGTTGAAATTCTCAAAGCTGCTTCTTCCGATGATTTTGGAATATTTGATGGTATTATTTTATTGGAAACCATGTGGCTGGAATGTTGTTGTTCCAATGAGGTGATTTCGTTTTCCTTTTCTTCTGTGCGTAAAACCTTGTACAGTGCGAAGAAAACTATCCCGGAGCATAGTGTTAAAATCACGTAAAATCGAAATTTTGGCATCATTTTGTTAAATATAGATTTTCAAGCTGAATTTTCGTTAGATTCGCTAAAAATATATTAAAACAAATTTATCGGTTTTGTTACAAACAAACAGTCAAATGTTGCTCTGTCTTGATCTACGCGGCGGTGGCCGCGACCTTTAATTTGCCAAAAACATGAATCAGACGACGCTTTAATACAGTAGAAAATACACTGCAAATACTCCTTCGCTCCTTTTATTGGGTGAAAACGAACTTGAATAGTATTTTTAAACCTAAACATTTTGAGTTTTTGACATTTGGCGTGGGGATTTAAAAATGGCTGACAAGATGAATGACCACGCGTCTCAAATTTGTATTCCTGGTACTTCATTAATTTTTATTTTGATAAAGTAGTGTATTTATCCTTAATTTGTTGTGTAAGATGCTAATAGCTTTTATTAAACAGGGCAACGTCTTTGTGAATCAAATGAATTGAATTATGGTGGAAAAGGGACGTATGTTATGCAGAATTATATATACGCTAGCGTTGCTGGTGTACTTTCCATTAGAAAGGAGGAAAAGGTATTTGATTTGGGCATTCAAACTAACGACTAGACTAAACTAATTCCAAAAAAAAAAAAGATAAATATTGTAGAAGTGCGAAGAGGAAATACAGAGAATAGAGTCCCTCTAGCCGGAGCTGTTGTGACAGTCAAGGTATAGTAATTTTGATAACGATGTATTAGATGAAAAATAAAATTAATATTTTTTATTTTAGATTACTAGCATCAACCTTCGTTTTGCAAAATGCCTTATTTTATGTATAGAATCGACGGTTTTAAAGGAACCTTTCAGAGGTGTTATAAGGTGAATATCAATTATCTAAATGCTTAATTATTTTCAGTAAAGGTTTTTAAGTTGTAACTGAAAATATTAACATTTATTAGAAAGGAAGATGTTAGAGCGACGAGAAAGGATACTGTAGGTTATTTCAAGTTGTTACACGTTAATTGAAGTAGTTTTCTTGACAATTGTTTTACAAAATTCCAGGTTGAAATGTATCGTTGTATGAGGCCTGGGGATATTGTAATCGCCAGAGTTGTATCCTTAAATAATAAGTTAAGTTTGATTTATGTTAATATCTCGAGTTATAATCTACTTAATAAGTACATTAGCTTTCAATTGGTGATGCTCATTCTTATTATTTAACGACTGCTGAGAATGAACTAGGAGTTGTTATAGCGCAAAGTGAAGCTGGTATGTTAGTTGTTAAAAATTATAACTTTAATACTAAGTAACTATTTTAATTTTTTTTTACAAAATTTTAACTTGTCAAAGGTGTTGCGATGGTTCCCATTAGTTGGACAGAAATGCAATGCCCAAAAACTCAAATAAGAGAAGAACGGAAAGTGGCGCGACTCTATACAAATATTGTTCCCTCTGAAATATTTTGAATAAAAATAAATTGGTGTGTAGTATTTAGTTTTGTTGTGTAATATTGAGTTTGATCTAAAACGATGAAATTGTTCTTTCAAATTAGCCGCCTCCAAGCGTTGCCTACGCTATAGCGTAGGCAACGCTCCAAGTCAGTTTGAAAGTCAAGTTTAACGCCATCTTCCGGTGATTTGGCAGGCAGCATTAATCAAAGTTGTGAATACGATTATAGAAGGCTGGATTGGAAGCTGGACTGCCGGTAGTTTCGTGTTTGAATCCAGAAATATAAAATTGGTAATTTTTATTTGTTTGTTTTAGAATTTATTTATGACCTTTCACTAAATATTTTCTCCTTAAATTACTTAATAGTTTGCTTATATTGTTAAGGTAAATTACGATGATGATTTTTACCCGCTAAGCCTTGGTTCTCGGCTTAACTCAAGTTTTCAAGTTTCAAGTTTTCTGCAGCCTTGATTTTTAATGGAAAAAGGAAAGGTAAGGGTCTAATTTTTTTTTATTTTGAACTGGGGATAATTATATGTAGATGCATCGAGGTTTTTAGTGCACTTTTCCTCGTTTGCTTTATATCTGTGTAAGTTTGACGATAGATGCTTTGAGAATTTGGTCTGCACTCTGCAGCTTTGATGAAATATGCACTGCTGACCGTTCGCTGCCTTTGGGCCAGTTGTTTTATTTTCCTTACCCTCAGTAATGACTGGTTTTAACTTTTGTCATTTCTGAATGCTATTGTTGTCTAAAAAAATATAAGGTTCTTTCACTGAAGGTGTCAGACCTTATGAAAAGTTTTGGGGACTGCTAAATTTGATAAGATTTCGTAGATTTCTAAATCAATTTTATTGTTTCTAAATTCGTGATTACATTTGGGATTTAATAGGTAATGTGGTTTAAATATGGTATGGTTGTTGGGATCTTTAAGTAAAGGCCGATTTCATTTAAAAATTGGCACACTTTATCCTCGTAAAACCCGGTGTGAAGTTACTTTGTTTATTGTTAAGTGATGTATTTGAAAATGTACATTGACTACCTGTGGGTAATTGCGTCCCTCCCTCAGGGTGACCATTTTTCCTATATTTCCTATTTTCTCCTATAATTTAGTGGCAATTCCTATAATCTCCTATATTTCTACTCAAAATCTGTAGTTAATGGTAAAGTTATAAATCATACTTTCAGTTCAGCTGTGGCTATATAAGATTATTTTAGCTTAACTGCACATTTTCCAGTTAAAATAGTCTCTAAAATTCCATACTATTTAAGCAATTGGATCATATTAATACCATGTTTAAACCGGTGGTGATAGTTGTAATGCAATAATAAACATGGTTCCTACTTTTAATTATTTTCCTACAGGGTCAGCTCACATCCCTTTAAATATATTAGTAAGTTGAGTTGTTTGCACTTGAAGTAGACACGCAACCTGGCTCAATTTGGGCCTCGTCTAATTGATCTCATGTCAAACACCTGAATTTGGTTTTCAAGAATTGAAAAAATTACCAAGGATGTTTTTACACACTCATGATATCCTAGTTGCTATTCATTTCAATTTGCTACCATAGAAAAATGAAATAAACAGGCTCTCTTAATCATGAAAAATCTTCTAGTTTGGTCAAAAATTATTCAATTGGGAAAATTCCAACAGAAGTTGATCAAATAACTTTTTAAAATAACCTGAATTCAACAAATGTGTAACAGAGACATTTCAAATTTTGGTTCACATTTCTTGAATCCGGATTATATCATTCGGCCTATTTACTCAAATTCTGTTGGAATTTTCCCATTTGGATCATTTTTGACTAAACTAGAAGATTTTACCTGATTAGGAAAGCACATTTCGTTATTCTATGAGAGCACAATGAAATGAAAGTCACCCGCATGTAAAAAAAGACTCGGAATTTTTTTCAATTATTGAAAATAGAATTTGCATATTTGTCGCGAGATCAATTTGACAAGGTGGGGATTGAGTAAGGTTGCACGTTTACTTTAAAGTAATCCATGGTGCTAGAATTTCCTCTTGCAGTGTTTTCTTCCTTGCTTAACATGTTAAATTTAACGGGATAGTGAAGTAATGAAGGTAGACAACAAATAATAGTTGGTATTATAATATAACCTTGGGGACAACAAAATGAACTGTTTTCTACGGAATATTATTGGATTGTTTCAAGATTGGGACTAAGTATAGGATTATCTATACTTTTCCCAATCTTGGAACCAACAAAAAGAGCCTTCAAATAGAACCTGTTTCCAAAGAACATTGTGCCTTTTTTTTTTTTTTTTTTCAAGGCTGGAGCAAAATGAAGTTTTATAATATCAACTATTTGTTGTAGTCGTTATCATTAAAATAGGCCTAATAAGCAAACATATAAAGTTACTGGCTCCACTTAGGTTTTAGTCCTTGTCACATACTTCACCCGCTACGCTACAATGACAAATCCACTAAATTAAGCACCATGACAAAAATCAAATATTCGGTACAATAGTCTGCAGTTAAATTTAAATAATTTTCTCCTAGTATCAAACTTCTTGGTTTATTTTGTTTGTGACTGAAATTACTTGCATTTGGTTCCTGGGTGCACTAATAATTTTTTGAAAGTATCCCATTGTAGCTAATTTTTCAGTTTTGTGAATAGATTTTACACATAACCCATTAGTGTTTGTACGGGGTTAAAAAATCTCGGAGACAGGCTGAGCTAACCCCGAATAAAGTGGTGGCCTGGATTAGGCATAACCTAACAAAAAAAAAAACCTTAATTTATGTTATTAATATACAATTATAATAATATATCTATAAGAAATATGCAATTATAATAAGTTATAAGAGCGAGGGAGGCTCTATTTCTAACCAAAATCGAACGAAACGAAAATGAATCCTAGAACACAAATTCTGTAGTAATAGTTAAGAATTTAATCCCACTAAAGATACATTTTGATTTTGGATATAAGACTAAGAGAAGTATTTCTTAGTTTTGCAATGGCCATTCTCTTTACTGATACATGCAGTGTTCATGAAAAGGGATGAGAGACTTATTAATTATAACGTATGAAACCTGGTAAAGCCAAAAAGCTCTTACAACCAGTAATCTAGCCTGGATCGAAACCCTGAAACGAAACACCAACTTGATTTTTCATATTCGGGGCTGGGGACAAAAGGCGGGGTTTCTTGGTTTTCAGGGTCACGGTCCCCTTACGAACACTATAACCCACTTTGGTTTATCGCGAAATAAGTTGGTTTTTCACGCTTGTGCTTTGTGCATGTTCATAATGTTTTTTTACCACAAGTCAATATCTCATCACATGTTTGGTATGACTGGCCAGGAAAGCTAGAACCTTGTAATTTCATGTTTACTGTGTTGTTCAATTGCGGTTTTTGGTGCTTGTTAGCTATTTGAAATATTTTTCAAATCAGTATTTGGGAAAAAAAAAAAAAAAAAAAAAAAAAAAAAAATCCGCAATTTTTTCACCCTAGAATCTGTTCCAAAATCTTAAATATCTTCTGATACAATGAATTCGAATCAATTCAAAAATCGATGCACAATGGGCACTCTACTAGATCCAAAAAAGTTTTATGTTACTGCAACTCAAAACTTGGCACGTTCTCTGGCCGCCATTAAACCTACTCCGGAAGAAAAGTTTCAAAGACTATTTTCACTATGCCCCCAAGAGCAACAAGGTCTATTTCGATTGGATCAAAGAGCTCAAGAAGCTATCGTGGCTCTTGGAATTTACTTTTTGGAATCAGGATTCCAGAAAAAGGACTTAATCGTTCCTTATCTAATGAAAGTTCTGCGAGGCTTAGCCAAAGCAATTTGGGTCGATGAAGTTAGAATACACGATACTGATAGAATCCCAGTTAGCGAGAGATTCAGTTTTTGCCTCAACACCCTGCTTAGCGACATTGCTTGTTTGAATAGTGAATTGAGATTGGAAATCATTGAATGCCAAGTGGATTTTTTGGGAGTTTTGGCGAATTTGATCAGGAGCTACAAAGGGACTCCTAGTCCACGGGGTAGCCTGGCCAAGGTTACACTCTGCAAAGCTACTATTCCTATTTTGATTGGAACAGCTCGAGCCATCGGCCGTGCCAGTAAAGTTGGAACGCCACTCTTTTGCCGACTTTTTCCACTACCCAACAAGATAGTAATTGCTCCCACAGCCACTATGCAAAGAACGACTAGTACCGGCGATTCTTCGTCTAACAAGAAGAATTCTCTAGGGAGTGGTAGTTTACCCAGATCACTTTCTAGAGCGTCTTGCAACACTAATAGAATCGTCGGGCTGGCCAGTCGAGATTCTGGAGCCGATTTGATATCCCTGTCCAGCTATTACAGCGCTAATCCCGTGGAAAGGGTGTCCTTTCAAAGTCAAACGTCTATCCCTTATGACGCTACTCTTTACTTCTTCTACAAATTTGGATCTAGCTTCGGACACACCCCATTAATAGGCATCACAGAGTTGGCTGGTACAGAAAACCCACTGTGCTTTTCCATAATACATTTGCAAGCCGTCTTAGCTGTGGCTAAGAAGCTATTGACCCAGGATATCTTGGGTTATTTGGACGATCAAGCCGCCGAAGTTTACAGCACTGGTCAAATAAAAATATTCCCATACAAAACTTTCAGCGAAACGATGAAATTGGTCATGGTCACTCTATTGAGAGAATTGCTTCAGCATCAAAAGGATTTACCGATTCCTTTTACCAAAGACGTACAGGAATTTGTACGAGGACTTTTTCTATCTGGACAGACTGAACTTCAAAGCAAAAATCACGATGCCAGCGAAAGAGAAGATAGAGAAACTAATTACGCTACCGTTAACAAGTTTAAAGTCAATGTTCAAACCAATTCGGCTTGCGTGGATTTGTTGGTCTGGGCTGTAGCTGATGAAATAGGAGCAGACGGACTTTGTAGTCGATTGACTGAGAAAATCAACTCCTCTCATGGTCAGAAACTGGCTATGGCGCATATGCCTTTGCTGATTGTCTGCCTGGAAGGGTTGGGAAAACTCGCCACCAAGTTTCCCAGCATCGCCGATAATTGCATTGCGGCCCTTCGAGATTTCTTGGTCAACCCATCTCCCATTTTATTAAAGCTACAACGACAACAGAGCGATATTTCCACACGAATGGGACCCTTGAGCATCATGATAACCGACCCTTGTGGTTCGTCGAACGTCAATAGCAAAACCAACACTGTTTCTAGTTCTCACGTGGCTTTCGAACAATTACGCGACACTGCTATCGACAACCTATGTCAAGCTATTAATGCCGGGCTTTCTTGCGACCCTTACTGCTTTCAAGCTTTCCTGGCTTCTGTCTCAAACCGGCTGTATCAAGCCGAGAAGAGCGACATGGAATCCACTCTAGTCTCCACCAACACCATCGTAGCCCTGGGAAGATTGGCTGTGGCTTTGAAAGAAACCCCGAGGACCATGGAATTTATTTTGCAATTTTTTCAGCAAAGATTTTGCCGGCCGCCGTCTCCCTTAGACGCGTTGATTGTAGAGCAACTGGGCTGTATGGTCATAGCTAACGGGGATACTTATGTATACGAAGAAGTAATGAAGATGTTTACCATGATTACTGTTGAGTCGAGTTCCCCGTACGACGTTGGTAGCGTGGAAGACAAAAAACAAGGATATCGACACGTTTCGTTAGCCGTCATGAACGCCCTTTCGAAAGTCGCCAACGTTCTAGATGGTGAGGAACAACAACACGAACTCTTGGTACGACTACTAGAACTCTTCGTCCAATTGGGACTGGAAGGCAAACGGGCCAACGAAAGGGCCCCAGCGTCGGTCAAAGCTTCCAGTAGCGCCGGATCGTTGGGAGTTCTCATCCCGGTCATCGCGACTCTGGTACGAAGACTACCACCCATCATGAAGCCCAAACCCAGACTTCACAAACTTTTCCGTGATTTTTGGCTCTATTGCGTTGTTATGGGATTTACATCGGAGTCCGGTCTTTGGCCACAAGAATGGTACGAAGGCGTCAAAGACATCGCGGCCAAATCACCATTACTCGTATCACGGGAACACTTGAGATCCGAATTGCAATATAACTCGGCCATCAGGAACGAAACCGTCTCGGTCGGAGAACTGCAGGAATTGCGTAATCAGATCTTGAGTCTTTTGGACCATCCAACCGAGATTACGCCCTATGTTAATAAGCTTAATTTCGCCCAATGTACCTACCTCCTGTCGGTGTACAGATTGGAAACATTGAGAGTTCAAAATTCTCAAGGCGAAACTCCGTTTCATTTGATGATTCAATACGTAGAGGACCCTACCATTCAAAAGGACAAAGCTGGAATGTGGCAATGCATCTCGGTCATCGCCGACAAGGTTTTCTTTTCATTTTTGGGCGTTATGACAGTCAAGCCTAAAAACAAGGAACGAGATGTGGAGCTGGAAAATCACGCTCTCTTCTTGCTAGTCAAGTTCAACCATCCGCATAAACAAATTAGACGTATAGCCGATCGATACTTAGCTGGGCTGGTCGATAAGTTCCCTCACCTCCTATGGAACGGAACCGTTCTTTGGACGATGTTGGATATTCTGCACGTCCTCACCACCTCTTTATATTTGGACCCCAACGAAGAGAACCCTGAGATAGAAGTACCTGGAACCAGTTACAAACTAACTTTAACTGACACGATGGAAGCAAGGGAATGTATCGTCAAGGATTTCGCCGCTCGTTGCCAAGGAATCGTTCAAGAAGCCGTGAAATGGGCGCCCGAAATTACTCGATCTTACTTGGAAGAATATCTTGCTAACCAATCCAAGGCGACCATCGCTTTAAAGCAACACAGCGGGTTCGCGTTGGCGGTACAAAGCATTTTACACTTTTCGGGATTAAACGAGCAAGCTTTGGCCCTACCCCCAGCTACGTTGGATAAGTGGCCTTCTTGCGCCAAAAATAACGATTCAGAATTCGTCGCCTCTCTTAATTTACGTTGTCGATACTCGGGCGAAGTGGCCGGTCTCCTTATGTTGGGAGAAGACGAAGAGTCGGCCAAAGAGAAGCTTTGCGAAAAACTGATCGCCGATTTGAAAAATAGTTGGGCCAAAAAAGATGTCGATTACCACAAAGAATGCGTCTTTCGAGTCACGTCTCTTTTGATAGCCTCTGAAGGAATCAACCGGGCTTTATTACACGCCCTATGTTGGTCTGTGGTAGAATTCTTTCAACATGAGGCTACGAGAAGCGTCGTGGCTTGTTGGCAATGGGTACTAGTCGCGCGATCGGATTTGGAATTACCTCTCTTACAAGAAATGTCGGCCGCTTGGCATATGACTATCGATCGACAAATGGGACTCTTTTCTAAGGATCCTCCTCAAGTTGATCCCTGGGCCGCCCACGAAGGGTGTGTCTTGGCTCCTAATCCAGCGTATTTCGAGCCCCATGCCATTTGGGTTAAATTCCTGGCTGAGAGAATTGAAATTGCCAAATACTGTAGCTTGGACGAAGTGGAAATATTTGCCAATATGCTACATCGATCTTTATCCGTGGCGGTTGGGAAGAATTGGAACCACCGCCACATTGCCACCATTGGTACCCGGTTTCGTTTACTAACCAGCGGATTGTCATTAGTCCAAGGAGACGTTCTTCCCCGTACGGTTAGTAAAAGCGTGCTACGAGAAAGAATTTATTCATCGGCTCTGGATTACTTTGCTGGATATCCCATGAGCCCGTCTCAAAAAGGTCCCCAACTGAGAGAAGACATTTTGTGTCTGATTAAATTCTGGCAAGGAATACACACTGATAAAAAGTATTTGAAGACCAACATGATGGCCGATTTATGGGGAGATTCCAGTGCCCAAAATAACCTCTCATTGAGTCTTAGTTCGGAATTGAGGGGAAGTTCCGATTTGTCGGCCCGCGCGACACCGACTGGTTGGATTAATACCGTACCCCTAAGTAGCAATATGTCGACCATTTCTCGTCGATCCTCGGGAGGGCGATCTGGTCGACGAGACCAAGGAACAGAAATTTTCGTTAAAGACTACGTTCGTAAAAGAAACTTGATCATGGGGCTCCTAGCTGTAGAAATAGAATACTTGATAACCTGGCATAATCCCATGTCACTTCCCGAACGGCATGTACCGGGCGAAGAGACTATCTCCGCTTGGAGAAGCCAAACGACGACCGAAAGAACCTGGAGAGACATCGCTCGTTTGGCTTGGGACATTTCGCCGAGTTTGGCCGTTTTCCTTCCTTGTCGTTTTAAAAATTCCGAAACCTTGCAGTCTGAACTTTCTCGGCTGGTCCGACTCAACCCTAGCGCCGTTTCCCACCTACCAGAAGCCGCGAGTTATCTCATAACCACGGAAGTGGTTCTCGTCGACTGTCCGGAGTTGACATATCTTTTGACTTGGGCTGCTGTCTCGCCCATTAAAGCTTTAGCTTACTTTTCCCGCCAGTACCCGCCACATCCTATCACGGCGCAATACGCCGTTCGCGTCTTAGCTTCGTTCCCCCCTGACGTTATCCTCTTCTACATTCCGCAATTGGTTCAAGCTGTACGATACGATACCATGGGATACGTCACAGAGTTTATTAAATACGCCGCTAGCCACTCTCAACTTCTGGCCCATCAGTTGATATGGAATATGAAGACGAACATGTTCCTGGACGAAGAAGGTCATTTACAAGACCCGGACATGTTCGATTCGCTACATCATATCGTCACTAGTATCATCAACAGCCTCTCCGGACCAGCCAAAGAGTTCTACGAACGCGAGTTCGACTTCTTCAGCAAAATAACCGCCATATCTGGCGAAATTCGACCTTATCCGAAAGGTCCCGAGCGCAAAAAAGAATGTCTGAAGGCGTTAAGTTTAATACAAGTGCAACCGGGTTGCTACCTACCATCAAACCCGGAAGCGTTGGTCGTCGACATTGATCACAAATCCGGCACTCCCATGCAGAGTGCCGCCAAAGCGCCATTCTTGGCCCGATTTAAAGTACGGTATTGCGGCATTCACGAACTGGAAAACTTAGCCCTAAATTATAAAAACAACAGCTTAACCACGTCTCAATCGGTAGGGCCCGAAATGTGGCAAGCCGCCATATTCAAGGTGGGGGATGATGTCCGACAAGATATGTTAGCCCTGCAAGTAATTGGCCTCTTTGAAAAAATCTTCAAACAAGTCGGACTGGATCTTTTCCTCTTTCCATACCGGGTCGTAGCCACGGCTCCGGGCTGCGGGGTCATAGAATGCGTCCCCAACGCAAAATCTAGGGACCAGTTGGGCCGGCAAACAGACATCGGACTTTACGAATACTTTATTAAGAAATACGGAGACGAATCTTCCAAACAATTCCAAGAGGCTCGTAAGAATTTCGTAAAAAGCATGGCTGCTTATAGTGTCGTTGGATTCTTGTTACAAATCAAAGATAGGCACAATGGTAACATCATGCTGGACACTGACGGCCACATTATCCACATTGATTTTGGATTCATGTTTGAAAGCTCTCCCGGCGGTAACCTCGGCTTTGAACCAGATATCAAGTTGACCGACGAGATGGTCATGATTATGGGAGGGAAGATGGAAGCCGCCCCCTTCCGATGGTTCTTGGAACTCAGCGTACAAGCGTACTTATCGGTCAGACCTTACCGAGAAGAGATTATATCCTTGGTGTCTCTGATGTTGGATACGGGTTTACCTTGTTTCCGTGGTCAAACTGTCAAGCAACTGAGAGCGCGATTTGCTCCTAGCGTAAGCGAGAAAGACGCGGCGGCGTACATGCTTAAAATTATTCGAGATTCGTTTCTCAATTTCCGTACTAGGACCTACGATATGATTCAGTATTATCAAAATCAAATTCCTTATTAAGAATATTTAATCACATATACTCTGTATTTAAAAAAAGGTAACTTGTTAGTAACTCCACTGATTTAAAAATATATATACATGTATTGTTAGCTAATGTAGTTAAGTAACGTCATGGGCGTTAAAATTATATAATCATTGATTTACTTAAAAAAAGAAATGGAGCAAATTATTGTAAAACAAATACTTTTATTGATTTGTACACGCTTGAATCGTGCGAAATAAATTCTTCGTAATGGTTATAAAAAATCAACGAAGCTCTTACCACGTTTATTATTTTTCAAATCGTTTCGCTAGATTATAATCGGAGACACATTACGGTTACGAAAGCTTTTTTTAAGTGAATTAGCGTGTTGCGGTTTCCAAATGTTACGTGGGATCGGAGTGCCACGGCCCTCGAGCGAAATTAAAGTAGCGATGACGCGTTAGTTGGTGGGTTTTAGTTTTAGAACGAAAGGCGCTAGATGCACGATCCGTTGGACCATAGCGCCCCGATCAGATACAAGTAGATGTATGTCTACTTAAAATCGACGATAGACAATATTAAACGAATAAACCCTGAATATTATTTGTCATCACATATAGACAGGAGGAACCACGAAGGTGCCTCATATCTCGCGTAAAGCTATTTTGTATGGTAGATATATACCTTATGAAGAAACATCAACCCAATGTACCAGAAATAATTTTTAAACACCCTTATAAGTAGCATTCCTGGCCTTCCACAAGAGAAAACGCAAGACTAATTGGGGCTGATTGGGATTTATTACAAGACCTTTGGCGTTACTGCGGGTAATGTTTCTTAACTCGGTTTACATCGATTTGAATAAGGAGGATCAATATGTTTATAGCTTCTGGTCCTTATATTGACCCCAAGCTTTTCGTATTTTGGTCGCGGAATTCTCCTCCCTTTTCCTCCAGAGAGTTGAGCTGATAGGCTTGTAATCCGATTCCGGGTGACTTAGTTGGTCGAAAGACTCGACGTTTTTAATTTCTATTCCCTTCTCGCGAAGCGACCATCGAAAGAGGGCGTCCAGAACGTCTCGATGGTGCACTCTTTCACCTTCTACTATCGGAATATCCAAAGGTGCCAAGCTATTATCCCCCGTCTTGTTGAAACCGAACGCGCTGGATTGCAAATCGAGTAAACTAGCTAGTTGATTCAGATCGACGTAACCGAGACCATCCTTGTCGTATTGACTCCACGTACGGTAGAAGTGGTCCATCTGCTCGTTCTCTAAACGTTCCAGTTCTTCTACTCCAGCTTCGCTGAACATCTCTATGGTAACGACAGTCAGTAAAGTGAAAAAAATCATGACACTGATGGTGACGAAACTGATGACGTAAACGACAGCCAGATTCTTGTTGCCGCAGTTGTTCCCGTCTTCATTATCTTTGCAATCTCGTTCGTTCATTATGGGCGACAAGAAACCGTCCCACCCTGACGATGTGAACATTTGGCATAAAATGGTGATGGATTCGCCCAGACTGTTGAAAAATATGTGCGAGTCGAATTGTTTTACTTCTCGCCATAGCAGAAGTCCCCAAAAGGCATACACAAAAATGACTAAGGATTCGAAGAAAACTAAGAAGGCCACGTAAGGGACTATTTTGCGGATGGCTGAAAAAACACGTCGCAATGCCGGAAACCGCTTCATCCATTTGTATTTTCCGATGATTTGGAAAACTCTTCCCAGACGAAGGATCATCGGTGGAAAAACGTAGTCATGGACTTTATTTACGATAACGATATCTGTGGAATGGTTTTATTGTCATTTAATGATCATCGGATTGTATCGATTCAACCTACCTCCAATAAATTCCAGAATAACTGCCATTACGTCGATCAAGTTAATCGGGTTTTTAACGAAACTAAAACCTTCACTTAAAGCTCTCAGGACCAGTTCAATAACGAAGACCAGTACAAAAACCAAGCGGGTGTAGTTCATGCCGTTTAAGAACTTTCTTGACTCGTCGAAATGGTCAAACGACAGTAAGATAACATATAGGATGACCAAAACCAAGACTAGAACGTCGAAAGGAAGGCTGTCGACCACACTCTTCAGTGTTTGGGAAAGTTTACCTTGAGGAACGACTACTGGAGGGTTGGGATTCCTGGATGACATGATCCGAATGCTCTTGTGGTACAGTTCGTCTTCCGGGCTGTTGATGCCCATCTCTTTGTCTACAAAAACAAAATTGGTGTTATCAATTATATATTTGCATCAAAAACGTTCAAATCTAACCTGAATGCTGTTTTTGCCTATTAAAACCGTCTATAAGGACGCTAAACCACAAAATGTAGGTGAAGTAAGACCCGAATATTACAAAAAATATGAAGAAAGGGTACACGGAGAAGTTAATTTCTTCTGTCGGTTGATCGTCTTTCTGGAAGTATTTAATCCAATCAAGTTAGGAGATGCCAAATTTCTAAGAACCACATTTAAAATGTAACCCACCGACATTGAATCCATGGCGTTGTGTATTATAGATATCCATCCTTTAAATGTGGCCTATTTACGTGTAAAACTATATTGTTAACTATTTATTATAAGTATTAAAAGGCGGAATCTTAATCTTACAATTTGACTTAAGGACAAGTAGCTGTCTAGAATATTATCGAAGTGAATATCCGGGTTCACCCAAGTTAAGTTATTCATCAGACAAGATCTGCTGTCGGGGACTATGGTATTATTAACGCGATTTCCTTCGTCGTCAACGCATCTGTAATATTTGCCACCAAACATTTGCACGCCCATAATGCCGAACATTAGCCAGACGAAAAGTCCTTGTATAAAAACGTTCACCAGTCCGGGAAAGGATTCCACCAAGGTGTTCATGATCGCCTAAATATAGAAATTAGGAATCTGGATATATTTCATATCAGAAATCGATCACTTACCCTTGACACTTCGAATCTGAATGTCAGTCCCAGAAGTCGGAAAATACGACAGGCTATAAGTATTTCAACGTTTGTGGAGCCGAACCCCATCAGAGTCGCGAGAGCGCCGAATAGATAGGCCTAAAAAATTAATTGGTGAAACTTTTACCAGATAGTCTTTGATCACGATAATACTTACTAATATGAAGAAAAATTCCCAGCATCTGAAACCATTTTGGAAGTAACCTTTGACCCCTAGACCCATTAAGCGTATTACAGTTTCGACGAGAAATATTAGTGGTAAGACTATATTCAGCATCTGGTCCATGACGTCGTGGGTGATGGAAGCCTTGTCAAACTCCTCGTATCTCGAGGTCTGTTTGCAAATAATTCCGGCTTAAAACGCTATCCGAGTGAAATTATTATATTCTTAACAAACCATACCCATAAAGCGCAGGAGACAATGATAACGGAAATGATGAAAAGTTCGAAGAAAATGCTATTAATTAAGCAGAAACACTTTCGCCTTAGATTAATCCACCATGACCATTCTCCACAATCTCTGGGGCAACAAAGAAAACAAATAGTGGGGCAGCAGTCTTCCGTTTGAGACGCTGTTACATTGGTTTTTATATTTAGTTCGAGCAACCTTAGGAGGGACCTTAATTCTCTTTGAGAAAAAAACACCCTGGGTGCCAAAGTGACCATATTTCCATTATTTACTATTTTTCTATTTTCTATTTTGTTCTATAATCTCTTCTATTTAACTCAACATCCAAATTTGAGAATTTATGTATAAATTATTGCAATTTCTTTCTAAGCGTAAGTATTTGGCCAATTTCAACGCGAGTTTGTTTTGAAGCCCATTTTTTGTCTACCGGTCATCATATATTTTACACAAACCTTTTTCCCTATATTTCCTCTGATTTTACAGAATTTTTAAATTTAATAGTGGTCACCATGCACAGGGTTTCCTCTGAGTTTTGGGTCCCGTTTTATAGAATGCGATTGAATGAAAACTGTGTGGACGCACCTGGCTGATTCAAACCGGGAAGGGGAGTCCTAGACTGAAATCATAAAACAGTTTAGTCGTCGCCAAAAGAAACTTGCGCTTTTTCTACGAGGTTGCCCATAGATAAAAGCCAGTTTATTTTGTGCATAAATATATATTAAATTATTTAAAAGTGTGAACATTACTAACATTTTCAAAATCGACCACGGCGTTATCATCTTGGTTAATTTGAATCGACGAAGCGTTGGCATCACTCACTCGATTCTGATTCGCTTTCTGTAACCATTCAACCGCATTATTGTATTTGGACCAATCATGGAAGCATAGTTAACGAACCTCTTTAGCCAATCTATAGTACGAAAGCGATCGTCCGCAAAGTTTGGATGTTACGAACTTCCAAAGGCGCAGAAAACGGTCGGCGGAATCGGACATAGCCTCTATAAGATCGTTTTTGTCGTTCTTGGCCTCGTCTTTTTGTTCTTTAGCGATGTAAGCCACTTGGAAGACCGTGAACAAGTTTACCATCTATAATTTATTTAACTAGTCAAACAAATGGACTACTAGCCTACAGATCAATCTCCATTGTACTTACCAGAATGTCGCCGAAGAGGACAATGATAAAAAAATACGGAATACAAGAGAATCCGTTAAATACTAGGGCATCGTACATTCCTTCCACCCACTCGCCACAGATGCTACGGAAGACCATCAAGAAGGAATGACCCATATCCATCATATGCCACCTAGGAATTCCATCTAACAAGTCTTTGTTTTCTTGGTACCCTTCGCCGAAGACGTGAGTTCCGATGGCGGCCATAATTAGGGAGAAGATTCCCAAAATTGTTAAAAAGACTAATTGAACTTTAAAGACTCGACCCATCAGACGCATTACGTTGTTGTAAGTTGGCCAGAATCTTCCAATACGAAACAATTTGAACTGCGGAAAACGTTAGTTTCTTTGACTTATACTACGAGTATACCAACTTACGATGAATGTGATTCTGAATACAGAAAGCCCATGGACGTTTTCGAACACCATACTTAGGATGAATCCTAACACGATAAAGAACTCCAAAACGTTCCAGCCGACTTTAAAATATCCGCAAGGGCTCAGAGCTATCAATTTTAGTAGAAGCTCCAAAATGTAGACTAAACCAATACCCTTAAATGAAACTTCTTTAAAATATATTCTGAAGCTAAAACTATTACAAGTTCATACCATCCCGTAGTACGAAAGTCCGAGGTAGAAATTGAATTCCATGTTGTCGTGGTCGCAGGCCATATTGGCCACGTCGAATAATAAGCACACGACTATGAACTGCTGAACGAAAGGATCGAAGACGATTCGACCGCAAATTTCCCGAAGTTTGCTGCAACAGTTACAACAGTCCCAATGGCAAGCAATCGAAGATATCTTATTTGGAGGAGTCTGGTGCTTGACGCCGTTACTGACCACCGCCACGGCTGGTACCGCCTCGTCGTCGGTGCTAGCTGTTAAATTATCCATTTTTTTTTGTTCGCCATATAATTTGAACACGCTTGATTTGTATAGGTAATTAAATATTAGCAAAACTACTTTTACATTTGGCTCTGTCTCTTCCGGCTCGTTCCTCCTCGTCAATGAAAGGAATGTCATCATTGAACTTGGGTTTCGCGTCCTTATCATTGAAATGTAAATTGGTATCATTAAATATGCCAAGAAGTGGAATTATGCTTTAAGATTCTTGCCAGTTTATCGTTATCATTTTCTTCTTCCCATATTTTACTGAAAGCCGAGAAAACGGCCGCAAGAATTAGGTAATAAACGCAGTAAGACGTTACTATGATGGTGACAAAGACTGATATGTAAAATGACCCTTTAACCCGCAAAATCTGTAACCAGGTATCTCGGTTATACATTTTAAGCTTGGAAAATAGAAAATCCCTCATTTACGTACTTTCTGGCAAGTTTGTTCCCAAAAATCGTTAAGCGATATGACCAGGACCGCGAGGTAGGACCAGGAAATACTGTCAAAATTCTCGTATCCATAATACGGGTTGGGTCCGTAGCCTTCGAAGCAATTATATCCACGTGGGCAGTCTTTACTAAATGTTCAAAATGGGGGAGACGAGATTTTAATTTATTTTCTATCGTTTAAGATTAACGAACAAACAAGTCACCAAGATGCATGGTTTTCTAGTCTGATTTAAATTGCCTTTTTTTGGATACAAGAGATTAAAGAAAATTCTAATGAGACCAAACACATCAAAAAGAAATCTGGAATGTTTTTCTGAAACTATATAATGCATCGGAAATTGCCGCTTTACACTAGAATCTTATATTGTTGAAATGAGGCTAACTTTAATCATATTTGAAAATTCGTAACTGCATTTTTTATGATCCAATCTTGCATATATAGCGAGTTTAATTTCATTCATTTTTGAAATTTTAATTAGGGTCGATTCCATTTCGATCCAAAGGCAATCCATTATCTAGACTTCTGATTTGTTGATTTAGAGATAAGGGCGTCTAGCTTTGAGCGCACTACCAACTTGAGATGGAATTATAGAAATAATTAATTTGTGCATTATTTACGAAGTCAATTGGCTTAAGAATCTAAATCGAATTAGAATGATGGCATAAGTTTATAAGTAATCTTCTATAAGTATATGTCTAGTAGTTAATTCCTTAATGAGCTGACGAAATTGTGACCTCAGAACCAACAATAATAGCACCCCATAATAGTGACCAAAAAATATTAACAAGGTAACCGATGTCGTTTAGCGGCAATGAGATAAAAACGAAAGTCTAAAAGTTTATAGAAGTCGAGGATAGAACTATTTAATTGTCTTGTTTCATAATTAAATTGACTGAGAGTTGAGTTAAGAATTAATAGAAAAGAAATTAGTCAAAACATAGTCAAGAGTTAGTGAAAAACGTTAACCATAGGCTAACAAAATTAGAAGATAAATTATGAACTTATGGTAATGGTCAATTGATTGTTCATTCGCTAAGTACGTCTGGAATGGTCTGATAATTAAAACGATTTCCTTACTTTGAGCCACAAATTGCGAACCCTTCACGACCGAAGAACCAGTTATCTATTATACATGAAAACGAATTAATTTAATTCGACCTTGTAATTATTTAGTATATAATTCATTCGATTAGTATGTTCCCGAGCAGTGGGCTTCTTTCACACCACCATATATTAATCAAAATCTCGAGTACCCCGTCAAATTAAACCTAAAACGCCTATATATGCAACGTTCTTTCAATTGTTTTTCTGACTTAGATAAATATTTAATAGGCCTAGTGCTCTCAATTAACCCTCTGTGAAATGGGATTGGTGAATTCTTACATATGAATTATAAACCATTTTTAGAGGCCCATAATACATTTAGAATCATCCTAAGATGTCAGAACGTGCAAAGTTGCTCTCACTTAAATCTCAAAGTAACTTAATACATTTATAATAGATTTTAGCCTTTTTACTCGTTGCAACCTCCGAGTGATTCCTCTTATAGTTTCATCTTAACGAACTGAACTCCTGTTACCGCCCTCGAACTAATTCCCAATTATTTAATTGTGGCATCTGGGACTTATTATACGGAAGTGGTAAGAAAGTTATAAACCTACATTATATTCTACGTTCATCCGAAATCTCTGGACTACTTTTTATGTATGGATTTAAACCTTATATATAACTCCGCCGTTATTTTACAATCAGTAAATTTATAACTCGTTTTTTTCTATGTAGACCCACTAATTTTAATTCCTCGGGGGATCTACAACTTTTTAAATGCCAAAATTAGGAACAATTATCTTGTCCTTCTAACCGCGTTACGAATGGTCTAAAAAATGCAACGGTTTAACTCTTTTAACACTTTTAAAAAAACAACTGTAGGTGGGTGTTTAACTTGTACCGTAATTTTTATAGTCGCGTTTATATTAAGGTTAAGTATTTTTTGCGCTAAAGGGGAATTTAAAAGGGAAACGCGCGTTAAGTCTATTATTTACTTTTCGACAATTGGTTCGGACTCGGTCGGAAAGACCTTAAGCTGGGAAAACAAAAACCTTTTTATCGAATCTCCACTGTATAATCTTTGCAACAAACGCAAAATTTTCTTTTGTTGTCATTGTGAACATTGTATTTTATTTGAATCGGTAGCTAGCTTCTGGGTTCTTATTAAAAATTGTTTATAGCCTTGACATATTGCGATATTTGTCAACTTAGGTTTGTATTGAAAACGAAAGAAGTTCGCTATATATCAACGAAATTGTCCAATTTTAACTTTAGTTTTAGGTTATTACTCTAGTAAACTTTTGAGTTGAGTTTTATACCATAGAAAATTATACACCCCATATGTTTAATTTTTTTATTTTTTTCTTCAAGTGTTATATAGCGTCCCCTATAGTCCCTTTTCTTGAGAAACACACTCAAATTTCCTTAGTTTTAAAATAGGCCTAACATATTTCTTTTGATAGAGGGGCGTTCGAAAAGGGACCAAGCAGATAGGGTGTTAACTGTACAAGTCGAGAATTATCTCTATCACTGTGGCATGAAGTTGTCAGTTTACAATCCCCTTAGAAGAATTTATCTAAATTGAAGCATCAGATGTGGTCCGTTTAAGAGATAAACTGGTCAATTAATTGATATTTTTCGGGGCGCTATAAATTAATTTCGCTTTAATTTTCCCATAACTATTATAACTATTTATTATAGATGAACCCTTGTAAGAAATAAACTGGTCTGTCTGTGAGATGAAGTGGTCCTTTTGTGATAGAAACTGGTCCCTGTATGGTTTCTCTAAGTGATAAACTCGAGAGTCCGACACTTGTCAAAATCCCGTAAACTTTGGACGAAATCCCTCTCTATAGGAAATTACCATTGGCATTCCAAAATTAGCTTTTAAATCTCAAAATCTCTTGTGGATTAATTCTAGCTTGTATGAAATGTATGTATATTCCTTTATAATATTGTTTTACCTGAGTTATGGTTATGTATCTCGAGTTCGTCTTTAGTTAGGTTAACATCTGGTTCCAATATGCACTTATTGGTGAGTTTGCCCTTGAAGAGATGCAAAGTCCAAATGGCCAATACGAAAGTGAATACAATGAACGTTGACAGTGGAGGAATGATGCCGATTAAGGCTCCCCATAAGCTTCTGCCAATCGGGATTAATACTATAATAGATTAAAAATACATAAAATGGTTTTTAATCGTTAATTTTAGAACGGAAATATATTTCTAATCAACTCTCCCGAACTGTAATTAATGATAAGCGGGGCGGTTTTTTTTTTTTTTTTTTATTATTATTTTTTTTTTCCAAGATGCGAAATATTAAGTTTCAAAAAGGCGTATAGGGGTGAATAAAGCTATAATTATAGGCGCTTCCTGAGTTGTGTTAAGTTAATTCAAAGGTCTAAGGGTGTTTTATATTTATTTAAAGAGAGAATTAAGTCTTGTCGTGATTACATTTTTCTTGGCTCACTTAACAAGTAAAAAAAAAATTAAACCCTTATTAAGTTGGAAATCAATTTAAAACTTACTAAGAATTACCAGGAATTTAAATCTAAAAATCTATAGAAAAAATATTTAAAAGGCTTAGTTCATGAGAGAGGGGTAGGAAAGATGAAATGAGTCTTATTTTCCTTAGGCGAAGTCGGAGTCGTAACCATGGCAACCAAAAGTTTTGCCACTCCTGTGCGCAACGTCAAATCAAGAGAGCCAATAAGATATAAAATTTTGGTACGCTTTAATGGGTGGAGCTCTTCCTTTGGCTATGAGTCGCAATAATGTCAATAAGACAAATATATTCCTATACTTTTATATGAATTACTGAACCTACTTCAATGATAATGACTCGATATGATAACCCTTGCCATATTTCATTCTCCCTTTAAATTCTAACTCGCGACTTATGGTTAATTTTCACTGACTATTCCAGTTTCTCAGCGAAAAACGGTTTTGTTCAACTTTGATACGATTTTTTTTTTTTTTTTTTGCTTTTTGTAAAGTTAAAATTAGCCATTAGACGTAAAAGCGGAAGATAAATATGAATTTATATATTGTTGGACTTCTGTGTAAATTAAAGCTAATTTAAACATGATATACCTACAGGTTTAAATAGATAGATATCTTTATTCTTAAATGGGGTTTAAATTTTTTATTGAACACAACCATCGAAACTCTTTGAAATACAACACTCCTTTACATATAATTGGTTACCAAACTGAAAAATAAGTTTACTCTTCGAAAAATATAAAATTAAGAAAATTAAATTGGTTAGCTTTTGTAAAACGTGAGCGCTATAGTTGAGAAAAATAGGAAGTTGTTAATATTTCCAAGGATAAGTTAGTGATGGTTGTTAAATTCAGTTAGACCCTAACCTTGGAAGATGCTTAAAAGTTTAAGAAACTGAATTCGATTGTTTCTGGCGATATAGCGTGTGTCGCGTAACTATTAATTTTCTCTTCGATAAGAGAGAAAACTCGTTTCTTAAAGCGTAATTTATACTACAGATCAAGTAAAAAAAATCTTACTTTCCAATCCTAATTTCTCCAAAATCGTATTGGCCCGACTTCCAGTCGCGTTAGCCATTCCCTTGCCCCGGGACAAACTATTTGAAATTTTCGACGATTCCTGGTGATTATGATTGTCGTTTTCATTGGTGGGCGTGCTCATGATAAGGGTCAACTATAAATACAAGTCGCTTATAAAACCTAATGATTTGCGCGCTTCTCACGTCCGCCTATACACACTCTACTCTAAAGAAAGAGCGGAGAGAGTGAGATCCGACTTAACGCGAACTAACTTCTAAAGCCGAGTAGGAAATATCGCTATTATATATCTAGCTTTTTTTTTTTTTTTTTTTTTTTTTATGTGTATGAGGAGAAAGGGGAGGATGTGAAGGAAAAAAATCCGTTTTAATTTTCTGCACTTGTCTTGGACATAAGGGTGAAGCTTAGCTTTATAAGCGCCGCAAACTCAAACTGGTTTTGACTATATCGTTTAATTTTACTTGATAGAATGCGTTCGGTTGATTTGAGACAACGAATGATGTTAAGGGAATGAGGCACATAGGCTGTCAGGGTTCGTTGATAAACCGGCATTCCTTTAGGTTTATCCACCTTGACTTGAAAGTTTCAAATACATTGAACACTGTGTTTTTAAGTCAATGTTTCTCGTTACTAGGAGATAGGAGGTAAAGGGGTGTCGTAGTTTTTAGTATTGGTTTTGAGTGGCATTGACTTAGAAAGAGCAGCGTTTTAATTTTTTTCACCCCATCAAGGGTGGTTATAGTGTTGTTTTCTATTAGATGTGGGGACATTTTTAATAAGTTTTCATCAACTTATTTTGTATCTATGAGGTTTTATCATCCGCCACAGTTTTCGCCGTTAAGCGAACTGTTCTTGAACCAATGTATAGCGTAACATTATATAGGATTGCATTCTGGTTTACGATCGTTTTATAACTGGGAAGTTATTGGTAGGAATGATGTTGGTTTTTTTGTTCGAGTATAGCTCTGGAGTGAACCTTTTTAAAACTGTTATAAACCTGATAGCTCCAGTGTAAAAGATATCCTCTTTGGGACAAAAATATGAAAGCGCCCAGCGTACCAAAAGTCGGTACAATAAATAAGCTTATGCCCATACTAGTAACTTTACTATGTAAGTCACTAACCTTCCTAAGTCGCTGTACTCCAATATTCTGTCTGTCTTTTGGTGTTAACTTTGAATCAGAAGTTAACAAGATGGTCAAGCCTTTAGATATGGGTGTTAAAATTATATAATCATTGATGAATTAAAATAATAAATGAAGCAAGTTATTATAAAAGAAATGCTTTTATTGATTTGTTCACACGCTTCAATCGCGTGTTGTTTATTGTTAAAATTTATGAAATAAGTTCTTCGTAATGGTGACAAAAAAGGCAACGAAGCTCTCACCAGGTTTATTATTTTTCGAATAATTTCGATAGCTTATTATCGGAGACATATTACTGTTACAAAACCACTTTTTTTAAGTGATTTAGAGCCAAATTTATATACGCCAAATTATTCAGTCAAAGGCAACAACTAATAAAAGTGCATTTTTGCGTTTGTCGCAATTATTTTGCGTTTTTAATGAATTTGGCTCTAAGCTTACTATATAATTAACAAAGTATCAAGTTTATGCCGGATCAGAGCGCCACGGCCCACGAGCGAAATTATCATTGCGAATAAAATCGGATGACGTATTAGTTAAGACGCGTTCACACTGAAGATTTTGAAACCATTGCGTTGGGAAAGGTTAAATTATAAAAGTTCGGAGTCACCATTGTAGATCTTTGATCAAGAAATGTAATAATCATCTTGAAAAGCCGATTTGAACCTTCATGACGGTTTGAACACGGTTTCAAAGTGTCAGGTGTGAACGCATTGTTTGTGGTTTCGATTTTAGAACGAAAAACGCTTAGCGCCCCGATCAGCTACAAATATACGATTGCTTAAAATTGACGAAAGACAATATTAAACGAAGAAACCCTGAATATTATTTGTCATCACATGTAAACAAGAGGACTAATTTAGATTTCTTACAAGACCTTTGACGTTACTGCGGGTAATGTTTCTTAACTCGGTTTATATCGACTTGAATATGGAGGGTTAATATCTATAGCTTCTGGTCCTTATATTGACCCCAAGCTCTTCGTATTTTGGCCGCGGAATTCTCCTCCCTTTTCCTCCAGAGAGTTGAGCTGATAGGCTTGTAATCCGATTCCGGGTGACTTAGTTGGTCGAAAGACTCGAGGTTTTTAATTTCTATTCCCTTCCCGCGAAGCGACCATCGAAACAGGGCGTCCAGAACGTCCCGATGGTGCACTCTTTCACCTTCTACTATCGGAATATCCAAAGGTGCCAAGCTATTATCTCCCGTCTTGTTGAAACCGAACGCGCTGGATTGCAAGTCGAGTAAACTAGCTAGTTGATTCAGATCGACGTAACCGCGACCATCCTTGTCGTATTGACTCCACGTCCGGTAGAAGTGGTCCATCTGCTCGTTCTCTAAACGTTCCAGTTCTTCTACTCCAGCTTCGCTGAACATCTGTATGATAACGACAGTCAGTAAAGTGAAAAAAATCATGACACTGATGGTAACGAAACTGATGACGTAAACGACAGCCAGATTCTTGTTGCCGCAGTTGTTTCCGTCCTCGTTATTATTACAATCCCGTTCATTCATTATGGGCGCCAAGAAACCGTCCCATCCGGAGGATGTGAACATTTGGCATAAAATGATGATGGTTTCGCCCAGGGTGTTGAAGAATATGTGTGAATCGGATTTTTTCACCTCGCGCCATAAAAGAAGTCCCCAAAAGCCGTACACGAAAATGACTAAGGATTCGAAGAAAACTAAGAAGACCATGTAAGGGATGATTTTGCGGATGGTCGAAAAGGCACGTCGGAATGCCGGAAACCGCTTCATCCATTTGTATTTTCCGATGATTTGGAAAACTCTTCCCAGACGAAGGATCATCGGAGGGAAAACGTTGTCCTGGACTTCATTCACGAAAACGATATCTGTGGAATGGTTTTTATTGTCATTAAAAATCATCGGATTATATCGATTCAACCTACCTCCAATAAATTCCAGAATAACTGCCATTACGTCAATCAAGTTAACAGGATTTTTAACAAAACTAAAACCTTCGGCGAAAGCCCTCATGATAATTTCGATTGCCATGACGAGTACGAAAACCACGCGGGTGTATTTCATGCTCGACTCGCCGAAACTGAAGAAAGCCAGCAATATGAAGTATACGAGGACCAAAACCAAGATTAGAACGTCGAAAGGAAGACTGTCTACCACACTCTTCAGTGTTTGGGAAAGTTTACCCTGAGGAACGATTACTGGAGTGTTGGGACTCCTGGATGACATGATCCGAATACTTTTGTAATACAGTTCATCTTCCGGGCTGTTGATACCCCTTTCTTTGTCTTCGAAAGCAAAAATAAAAATTTGGTCATTGTATTACATATTTCCATTGAAGAACGCAAAGTACTAACCTGAAATTTGTTTTTGTCTGTTAAAGCCGTCTAATAGGACGCTGAACCACAAAATGTAAGTGAAGTAAGCTCCGAACACCACAAAAAATATGAAAAAGGGGTATATGGAGAAGTTAATTTCTTCGATCGGTTGTAGGTGTGTCTGAAAAATATTTAATTCAAATAAGATAGTTGCCAATCTACTTGGCTTTACATTTAAAATAAAACCCACATAACTCGAATCCATGGCGTTGTGTATAATAGATATCCACCCTTTGAACGTGGCCTATATACGTTTAAAGAGATTGTTAACTAAATTGTAACTATTAAAGGGATAGTACCACATTATTTTCGGAGCATTATTTCTTTATTTTATCACTTAGCGCATTTCGAGGATCATGTATTGTAACCCCATTTTTGAATTTAAGCATTTGATGACGGCAGACGATTGTTACTCGCTAAAAGTCGGAACGGGGTCTTTATTAAGTTTTTAAAAGATAGTGGTTCTATCCCTTTAGAGTGCGCGAATCTTAGTCTTACAATTTGACTCAAGGACAAGAAACCGTCTAGAATATTGTCGAAGTGAATGTCCGGGTTCACCCATGTTAAGTTATTCTTCAGACAATCCCATTTGTGTTGGACTAGGGTGTTATCAACTTTATTCCCTTCACTGTCAACGCATCTGTAAAAATTTCCAAGAAACATTTGGACGCCCATAATGGCAAAAATTAGCCAGACGAAAAGTCCTTGTATAAAAACGTTCACCAGTCCGGGAAATGATTCCGCCAAGGTGTTCATGATCGTCTAAACGGGAAAATTATGATTCTGTATATATATCCTGTCGGCAATTGATCACGTACCCTTGACACTTCGAATCTGAAGGTCAGTCCCAGAAGTCGAAAAATACGACAGGCTATAAGTATATCATCGTTTGTGGAGGATCCGACCCCCATCAGAGTAGCGATCAGAGTGCCGAATAGATAAGCCTAAGAAACGAATCGGTATTAAAACTGATACCAGATAGTCCTTTTGATCAAGATAGTACTTACTGAGATGAAGAAAAATTCCCAGCATCTGAAACCATTTTGGAAGTAACCTTTGACTCCGTGACCCATTAAGCGTATTACAGTTTCGACGAAAAATATTATTGGTAATACTATCCTCAGTATTTGGCCCATGGCGTCATGGGTGACGGAAGCCTGGCCAAACTCCTCGTATCTCGATGTCTATACCAAAATAAACACTATACGGTTTAAACACTGACCGAGCGAAATTATTTAGTTTTTAAACAGTTACCCATAAAGCACAGTTGACAATGATAACGGAAATGACGAAAAGTTCGAAGAAAATGTTATTAATCAACCAGAAACACTTTCGCCTTAGATTAATCCACCATGACCATTTTCCGCAATCTCTGGGGCAACACACAATACAAATGGTGGGACAACAGTCTTCCGATTGAGACGCTATTATATTGGTGAATTTTTTACTTTAAATTCAAGTATTTCAATTTTGTAAGAGAGTACCGAAAATCTCAAGTGAATAAACCAGCAGGCTGACCACCTTTCCTATATTTTCTATTTTATTCCTTGGCTTTGGTGCATATGTACCATCAATCAATCAATGATTACATTGATTTTATTTTTCCCTTAAACTCTACATTTTGCTCATCCCTATACGAGATTTTCTTTTCAAAACCCAGCGTGGTTACTAGTTTTTAGATACAAATAGGTAGTATATTTAGATCGCTGCCTACTTAGAGCGAAAACCAGTTAACTCTAAAAACTTAACATGAAAACTACTTAAACTCCAAAAACTTTATGCAAAAACTACGAAGTTCGAAAATCCAAGTTTATTAATAACTTAACCTTGGCCTCGAAAACAAGTCGACACGTTTTGTATCTTCCGTGGACCATCTTGTTTGTCTAGTGTTCTATCTACTATTTATATATTTTAAATATTTCTTTTAAAGTTTTTCCTTTAAACTGTTTAAGAATTTTCTAATTTTTAGTGATCACACTGTACCGGCTTACGTTTGAGTTTCGAGTCTCATTCTAGATTATGATTGAATGAAAGCGGTATGACCGTGTGAACGGACCTGGCTCGTTTAGACCGGGAAGAGGTGGTCTAGACTGAAATCATAAAACCATACATTAATAATCAAATTGTAAGTTTAAACTCTTACTAACATTATCAAAAGCGGCGCTCGCGCTATCCTCTTGAATTTGAATCGACGAACCGTCGGTGTCACTAGCCTGATTTTGATTCGCCTTCTGTAATCATTTAACCACATTATTGCATTTGGATCAATCATTGAAGCGTAGTTAACGAACCTCTTTAGCCAGTCTGAAGTATGAAAGCGATCGTCCGCAAAGTTTGGATGTTACGAACTTCCACAGGCGGACGAAACGGTCGGCGGAATCGGACATAGCATTTATAGGATCGTTTTGGTCGTTCTTGGTCTCGTCTTTGTGTTCTTTAGCGATGTAAGCCACTTGGAAGACCGTGAACAAGTTTACCATCTGTAAATTATGCGACTAGATGAACTACTAGCCTACAGACAAATCTCCATGGTACTAACCAGAATGTCGCCGAACATGACAATGACGAAGAAATAGGGAATACACTTGAATCCGTTAAATAATATAGCATCGTACATTCCTTCCACCCACTCGCCACTGATGCTGCGGAAGACCGTCAAGAAAGAATGACCCATATCCATCAGATGCCACCTAGGAATTCCACCCGCTAACATGTCCTTGTTTTCTTGGTACGCTTCGCCAAAGACGTGAGTTCCGATGGCGGCCATAATTAGGGAGAAAATTCCCAAAATTGACAAAAAGACTAATTGAACTTTGAAGACGCGACCCATCAGACGCATGGCATGGTGGTATGTCGGCCAGAATCGGCCAATACGAAACAGTCTCAACTGCGGGAAACGATGGTATATTCCACCCATCTTAGACTTTTTTTACTACGAGTGTTACTCTTGTACCAACTTACTATGAAGGTGGCTATAAAGATGAATTGTGAAGCGGACCTTAGTATAAATGTTAACACGATAGCGAACTCCAAAACGTTCCAGCCGACTTTAAAATATCCGCAAGGGCTCATAGCTATCAATTTTAGTAGAAACTCCAAAATGTAGACTAAACACATACCCTTAAATGAAACTTCTTTAAAATATATTCTGAAGCTAAAACTATTACGAGTTCATACCATCCAGTAGTACAAAAGTACGAGATAGAAGTTGTGTTCCATGTTGTCGTGGTCGCAGGCCATACTGGCCACATCGAATAATAAGCACACGACTATGAACTGCTGGACGAAAGGATCGAAGACGATTCGACCGCAAATTTCCCGAAATTTGCTACAACAGTTACAACAGTCCCAGTGGCAAGCAATCGAAGATATCTTATTTGGAGGAGTCTGGTGCTTGACGCTGTTACTGACCACTGCCACGGCTGGTACCGCCTCGTCGTCAGTGCTAGCTGTAAAACAACCATTTTTATCACCATATAATTTGACCATTTGCGTTATATGTTATAGGTAATTTAATGTTATCAGATTAATTTTTACATTTGGCTCTGTCTCTTCCGGCGCTTTCCTCCTCGTCAATGAAAGAAAAGTCATCCTTGGAACTGGATTTCACGCCCTTATCATTGAAATGTAAATTGATAGCATTAATAACATATATGCTAAGTGGAATTAGGCTTATCGATTCTTGCCAGTTTATTTTTATCGTTTTCTTCTTCCCATATTTTATTGAAAGCCGAGAAAACCGCCGCGAGAATGAGGTAGTAAACGCAGTAAGACGTCACTATGATTGTGACAAAGACTGATATGTAAAATGGCCCTTTAGCCCGCAAAATCTGTAACAAGGTAACGCGTTTATATTGCACTTTAAGCTTTTAA
The DNA here is from genome assembly GCA_963920705.1 of Odiellus spinosus. Classification (NCBI taxonomy): domain Eukaryota; kingdom Metazoa; phylum Arthropoda; class Arachnida; order Opiliones; family Phalangiidae; genus Odiellus; species Odiellus spinosus. The sequence continues at coordinate 15,353,671 of OY987227.1, read as the reverse complement.
AATAGAAAATTACTCATTAAACGTACTTTCTGGCAAGTTTGTTCCCAAAAATCGTTAAGCGATATGACCAACACCGAGAGGTAGGACCAGAAAATACTGTCGAAATTCTCGTATCCATAATACGGGTTGGGTCCGTAACCTTCGAAACACTTATAACCAGGTGGACAGTCTTTACTAAACGTCCAAAATGTGGGAAAAGGGAGTTTTTAATTCATTCTAGTCTATTGTTTACGATTAACGCACAAACTAGTTACGCTTATTTATGGGTTTCCGCAGCAAATATTTTTTTGCTTTGGGAAAAAAATATTTTTCGCTAATTACATTAATTAAAAAAATTGTCTTACGTTGAACCACAAATTTCGAACTCTCCACCAACGATTAACCAGTTATCTAAAGAATGTGTGAAAATTAATTACTTTAATTCGACCATGAAATAATCTAATATATAATCCTTCATATAATTCATTTGATTAGCGTTTTCCTTCCCGCGCAGTTGACATCTTTCAAACCATATATTAATCAAATTCTCTTATATCCCATTAATTAATCTTAAAGCGCCTATATACAATTTGAATTGTTTTTCTGCCTTAGAAAAATTTTAAATATGCCTAGCGTTCTCAATTAGCCCTCGGAGAAATATGATTCATATTAAATTATGTGTACCATTAAACCCCTAGTTTAATTTTTAATCAAAATAGCGCGAATTCAGCTATACGTCACTTCCTTACGGGGATAATTCTAAAACATGTTTTTTAACATGATATTAATTTGTATGAGACGCTTCGGGGATCAAGAGAAGGAGTGGTTATCCCAAAAATTCTCTATTGTTTTATACATTATGATTGTTTAGTTTTTTAGGACGTCATAGCATTGTTATTCACCAAAAAATAAAACTTTTCAGTAAGTCTTTTGTTAACCATTTGGCTATTTGGTAGTTTGGGACCTTCTCCGATTTTTAAAACTTTTTAGTCGTTTCTGACAGCAAATGGAGTGGTGTTTAAAATCACATATGTCTAGGTTATAGAATAATGGTAAATGAATAACATTTAAGACATGCGTATGGGGTTTTGGCATGCAAATTTTAAATATGTATAGGTATATAATAATTTGCGGCCACCCCATTTACTGTCAGAAACGACTAAAAATCAGAGGAGGTCCCAAACTACCAAACCTTTTTACAAATGGATACGACTTGGTAAGAATAACGTAACGAAAGAGCTGAGAACCAGAAAAAAAACCTTTTTTATAGAATCTCAACTGTATAATCTTTGCAACAATTGCAAAAAAAAACTTTTGTTTGCAGTGTGTATTTTTTATTTGAATCGATCGAATTTTTATTAAATGTTTATAGCCTTGACATACTGCGAAATTTGTCAACTTGGGTTGTTACTGAAACCGAAACAGAAAAAAAATGGATTGCCCTTATCTAGTAAATGTTTCCGTTGAAATTTTACTAACAAGCCTATACGCGCCATTTAATTGGATTTTCAATTTTATTGCGTGTACTAAACACAAGTGATGGCTAGTTTCCGACTGTTGGTTTTTGTACTCCCTTTATAATTTATGGCCCAATAGGAAGTCAAAATAAACTTCAAAAGGGAGTTCAAGTGCGTCGAAAGTTATTTGTAAGTGGGTGGGCTGAACAAGGTTGCTAATACAAAATTTTATATGGGGTCAGTTATCCAAGGTTCGACGGTCGAGAGGACTTGAGCCCCTTCTCCCCCGACTCCTCTGATCGGGTTTTAATGAAATAATCACCTAATCAGTGCATTTTTTGCGCGTAATCTCATCCCACTAATAATCAGTATAATCACGCAAAACAAATATTTTAATTGCGCATCTCCGTCAGTATAATCCCATCAAATAAGTATATTTATTCTAGCTTCCACGAGATGAATTCTATTAATTTTTATAAGACTATACCTGGATTATCGTTATGTATATCAAGCTCTCTCGGGGTTAGGTTAACCTTTGGTTCCAATATACACTTATTGGTGAGTTTTCCCCTGAAGAGGTGCAACGTCCAAATGGCCAATACGAAAGTGAAGGCAATGAACGTTAACAGTGGAGGAATGATGCTGATTAAGGCTCCCCATAAGCTTCTGCCGATCGGGATTAATACTATAATAGATTAAAAATTCGTAAAGTTATTTTCAGTAGTTAATTTAAGAACGGAAATATATTTATCAACTCGCTCGAACTGTAATTAAAGATAAGCGGGAGGTGTTTTTTTTTATTATTATTTTCAAGACGCCAAGTATTAAGTTTCAAAAAAGCGTAGGAGGCGGATAAAGCTATAATGATAACCCTTTCCTGAGTTGTATTTAGTTAATCAAAATTTATATTTATGTTCAAGTGGAGTTCGCTTAGAATGAAAATGTTAGTCGGATTAATACACAATATTACACTTCATAAAGGAGAAAGAAGTTGGTAATAACCATCTTGAACAATTAATGAGTGTACGAGAAAAATTTATACTTATTTTTTACATTTTATTTAAGGGAGAATAAAGATTGACTACAAATGATTTTATTTGTCCAAAAATTAAGAAATTTCGAGTTAGAAAACAATTTGTTATTAACTTCCCCGGGATTTCTTGTCAATTAGGCTTATTAGAATAATAAATCAATAGAAAGCCATTCGTTTTAGGACTTCATTTACCGTTTAAGTGCGGGTTCATGTTTTAAACGATACTTTTGATTTAAAGAGAGACTGCAACCTAAAGTTTTAGTAATTTTTTATCGATTCCTTATCGTTTAAATAGGCCTAATCCACCATCAAAAAATTTGAAAACATTTTAACCAGAACTAAATTTAAAACTTACCTGGAAAATAGGCTTAGATCATGGAGATCCTAAATTTCTTCGCATTGATGGGTCAACGAACGATCGAATGTTATTGGAAGTCTTACGGAGATCTCGCCTTAACGACAAGCCTTTGGTCGCTGACCCATCAATGCCAAGATATTCAGGATCTCCATTAATTCAGTTAAGCCTATTTTCCGGGTAAGTTTTAAGTTTATTTCTAGTTTAATATTAGTGTATTAGGCCTATTTAAACAATAAGAAATCGATAAAAAAAACACATTTTGTTAGGTCACATTCTCCCTTTAAGTATTGATTAATATTGCTGGACTAAAGTGTAAATTTTGACAGATATTTTAAGCTTCTTTTAAGACGCCCTAGCTACGCGGTGAAATATATCGGAAGAAATATTTATTCTTATAAAGTTTCAATTTATATTGAACTAAACCATTGAAACTCTTTGAATCTAAATTCTCCTTTTCATAATTGGTTATCAAAATAGAACCCTAATTTATTCTTCGAATAATACAAAAAATATTTAGCATATAGGCATAGTAAAAGTGAGCTATAGTTGAGAAAAATAGGTAGTGTTTTTCTTGAATAGCGTTAATATATCCAAGGTTAAGTTATAGGGGTAGTTTTAAAATTCAGTAAAGCTACGGTCACACGATTTGGGTTCAAGAGATCGACTTTAAAATGATCGACAGAAATGAATTGACTTGACACTCAGCTACGTATTTCGTCCAAACCTATTCAAAAATATTAAACCGTTTTCTCGGAAAGAGGATTTAAAATTAGCCTTTTTACCCCCCCCCCTTTTTTTCGGAGAAATTTGAATTTTCAGAAAGGGGGGGTGACTAATTTTCGCGCGATTTAAATTTCCCACCAGAATTGTCTTTCGAGATAAGAGCGGCCATTTCCTGAGCTCCAATCTCAAATACATTTATCATTTCAAAAGCGCGCGAAAAACCTCGTGACATTTCTGTTTTTTTTTTTTTTTTTTTTTTTTTCGTGTGGCGGCCCCACTTTCAAATAGACCCCACGGAATTTCAAGAAGCTTTTTTGATTTGCAATATATTTAGAGTAGAAAACTTGTTTTCAAATGTACGAAAACGATAAATTTCAATATTGAAATTTTCTGCTCTATCTTTTCAGCATAAAATCTGGGTTTTTTAGGATTTAGCTGCAAGTGCCATCCTTTAAAAGCCAACCTAACCTTACCAAATCCGTTGGACTAAACCTCTTGTCAAGCATTTCAAAGTCGATCACTTGTATCTATACCATTCACACTTGACACTTTGAATTAAATCGATTGTTCAAGATGTATTTCTACGCAGTTAACTCCACATTTTAAATATGTAGCTTTCCAAAACGGTTTTGAAGTCTCTAGTGTGAACGCGACTTTAGTGAATTCGTTAGTTTCTGGCGTAACTATTAATTTTCATCTTCAAGAAAGAAAACTCTTAAAGCGTAGTTTTGTTCGCGTATACTATAGCTTAATCGAGACTTTCGAGGGAAATAAAAATTATCTTACTTTCCAATCCTAGTTTCTCCAAAACCGTACTAGCACGAGTTCCAACCGTGTTGGCCATTTCGTTGCCCCGTGACAGACTATTTGAAAATTTCGACAGTTCCTGGTGATTATGACTGTCGTTTCCATTGGTGGGCGTGCTCATGATAAGGTCAACTATAAACAAATCGTATAAAACTAATGATTTGCGCGCTTCTCACGTCCACACACACACTCCGACTGATGGAGAGAGTGAGAGATCCGATAAAATTTCCCGCCAAACTTTAGAGCCTACTCTGTTCTTGACTTAACCAGAACTAACTTCCAAAGCCAAAGAGGAAATATCGCGTTTACATATTTAGCTTTCGGGGATATGAGCTTTAATTATTAATTAATAATTAATGCTCTACTCTCGTTCAAAGAAAAGCTTAGCTTTAAAAGCAGCGCGACCTCAACATGATTTCGACTACATAGTATAACTTTACATGATAATGCTGTTCAGTTTATTTTCGACAACGATTGAAGTACGGGGACGGAGACACAGATGCTACCTGGGTTCATTGATAAAAAATTAATGGCTTTAGCGTTTTAACCGCCTTAACGAACAGTCTCAGATACTTTAAATATTTCCTATTACTAAGAGATGGGAGGTAAGGGAATATCGTAGGTTTTAGTAGGGGTTTTAAGTAACCTTGACTTGGAAAGTGTATAGTTTTAATTATTTCCGATCAAGGTCATAGAGTTGATTCTCTTTGTAAACAGCAGGTTTTCGATTACAAGATGGTAGGTAATTTTTCAATATATAACTACTTTAATATCTAATTTTATCATTGTGTATTAATCCATATCGGCTTTCACCATTATGCAAACCAAAGTATGGTACATGTTACACTTTGTAACTGCACCCTGACTTACTATCCTTGAAATTTTATAACTGGGAATTGATGGGGAGAAATAAAGTTAGCGTTTTGTTCGAGTAACGAAGCGTGATCATTTTTAAAACTTTTATAGTACAACCTGACAGTTTTTAGCTTAACAAGGAAGGGGAATAGGTATATGATAAAATGTAGAGAAGGTGCTCATTTCATGGTTTGTCGGTACGTTATGTCAAGTATTTCATGGTCGGATAATAATTTTAAATGTTTTTTTTTTTTTTTTTTTTTCGTGTAGTCCAAGTTTATAATTTCTAAATACGTCTTTGAACATGTTGCAAACTTGAAACTCTCGCGCAACTTGTACAAACATTTTATTTTTTTGAAATCCATCAATATAACAAATAAGCATCGAGTTTTTTACACATAGTTTCATATGAATAAACCAGAATGAAACCTTGCTTATAGAATAATAATTTCCACAAAGAACCGGTTTTTTCTCTCAAAAAAGTCTGCGATTTCTACTAAATTATTGTTTCGTCAGGTTCTAACCTCACGATGCTCATTCATACTATTCAAAAGCCGTATTCAAAATTTTAAACCTCGTCCTCTGGATTGACGCGTTTTTAAGAAATCTCAAAAATAAAATTAAAAACAATTTTCGTGTGAAATTTAGGACGCGTGTATATAGTGATGACGTAGTTTTGCGCAGATGTTTTGATTACATTTTTTCTAATATTTGTTTTAACTGTTGTGAGAAGATTTTTTTTAGGTCAATATGTATATTTTTAATCTCAAATTATATTTGGAGCTCATGAAAAATCAATGACAGCCTCACTTTAAAGACTACTATACTTTCCCTTCAGTTTATTAAAGGCTTAAAATCTCGTTTTAAGGAATGTAATAATAATTTTAGTCTGAATGCCTTTTTGAGCTTTTATTCAATCAAACTTTCTTTTGAGCTTTTATTCAATCAAATGTCTTATTGAGCTTTTATTCAATCAAATGTCTTATTGAGCTTTTATTCAAGTAAATGTCTTATTGAGCTTTTATTCAATCAAATGTCTTATTGAGCTTTTATTCAATCAAATGTCTTTTTGAGCTTTTATTCAATCAAATGTCTTTTTGAGCTTTTATTCAATCAAATGTCTTTTTGAGCTTTTATTCAATCAAATGTCTTTTTGAGCTTTTATTCAGTCAGATGGCCTTTTGAGCTTTTATTCAATCAGATATGGAGAAAACTCTCCTCTCCGTCGCCATAAAGTCGAGCTAATAGGCTTGTAATCACCTTCCAAGTGATTTAATTCGAAGTCCTCGAGGTTTTTGACTTCCAGTCCTTGTTCCCTGAGCGAATATCGAAACAAGGCGTCAAGGACGTCCCGATGATGTACCTTATCACCTTCAACTATCGGAATGTCTAAAGTTTCTCCTATTTTATTATAACCGAAAGTGTCGTACTGAGAATCCAACAACTTTTCCAGTTGGTTCAAATATACGTAACCGTGGCCATCCTCGTCGTATTCGCTCCACTTACTATAAAATTGGTTCATTTGCACGTTTTTAAAACATTCCAATATCCGAACGCCGGCCTCGCTGTACATTTCCAGAACCAGAACTGTCAACAGAGTCATGACGTTCAAATAGCTAATGGTGACGAAACTGACGATGAAGAGAACTCCCACGTGTTTTTCGCCGCACATGTCGCTGTCTCCCGACATCATGCAGTTCCCTTCGTTGGTCATGAAGGCGGAATAGACGTCGGCCGCGGCCGATAGCATCATTTGGTACATGACGACCAAAGAGTCCCGGAAAGTGTCAAAATAAATTATCTCCTTTTGCTGATGTCTGACCGTTTTCCATTGAAGATTGCCCCAGACGGCGTAGCAAAAGACTACTAGGAACTCCAAGAGGAACGTGAATGCAACGTACGGACATATCTTCCTTATAGTTGACCATAGTCTGTTAGACTTGAACCACCCACGCTGACGCATTATGTTGAAAGCTTTGGAGTAGAGTAAGGTGGCAGGAGGAAAAGAGGTGGACGAGATACTCTCTTTCGTTGTTAAATCTGTGGGTTACATTGAAACATACCTTTAGATTAATCTGGAATGTTAGGTAGCTTGTCACTTTGAAGCTAACCCAACGATATTTGTCACTCCAAACTGTTTAGTAAGCGGCGCCATTATTTCGCTTAACTTTCCAATTAAAAATGATATTTCTACTCACTAAAGACGATCAAAGATATAGTGACGATATCCAGCAAATATGGCCATTCTATGAAGGAACTGATTCCTCTATTGATCATGAGTAAAATCACCCCGAGGCTAAACAAAGTAACTAAAACCATTTGCGCGTACTTCATTGCTTGAATAAAATGTATTGACTCGTCCGAATGTTGAACCGCCAACAATATCAAGTTGAGAATTATAATAACCAGGATCATCGTGTCGAACGCTAAACTTTCGACCAACTTCCTCAAAACTCCAAGATAACCCTTATTAAAAAGGAAAGTTTGAAATCTAACGGTTTATTCATGGAATGTAATTATAAATACCTTTCGGGGCTTGACGCGATGGTTTGGTTTCCTACTGGACATTAGTATTACCGCCTTGTAGTACAGTTCTTCTTCCGCACTTTTGATGCCTCTTTCCTCGTCTGAAATCAAATTAAATTAAACAATGAACTCCTTAATTAAACAACCAGGAACTATTTCATCCTAACTTACTGGTCTTTGTTCTTTGCCTGTTGTAAGCGTCTATGATGACGCCGAACCAAAGAATATAGGTGAAGTAGGAGGCGAAAACGACAAAAATCATGAAATAGATGAAATGGTAGAAATGCGCTTCGTGAAATGGTTGATCATCGATACTCTATACACGTCGTAAAGAGTGATAAGGTGTTATACTGAGGCTTTTGCGTTACAATATTGGAACTCACCATTGGTGAATCCATAGCCAAACGCAGAATACCTTTCCACCCTCTGAAAATAGCCTAGAAGAAACGTTTTAAAAATAGAGCAATGTTTTAATTAGTATAATTTTCCTCTTACGACGTGAGCCAAGGAATAATAGGTATTCAGTATATCATCGAAGCTTTGGACGTTCTTATACCAGGTATAGTTATTCACGAAGCACGATGTGACGCTGGGGATTATGGAGGCATTCAAACGGTTATCCTCATAGTCGATGCATTCTTCGAATTTTCCGGCAAAAAGGATTCCACCGATAATGGCGTATGTGTACCAGACGAAGATACCTTGAATTGTGACGTTTATCAGACCAGGAAAGGCTTCGTATAAGGTGTTTATGGCAGTCTGTTAAATTACGCCGAAAGAGTTTAAAATCTGTCGATATCTTATAGCGGTACACGACTATAGTCTTACTCTTGGAGCTTCGTATTTGACTGTCAATCCAACAAGTCTGAAAACACGACAGACAAAGACAACCGCGAATGAGATGCATCTGTATCTCGCTAAACGAACCACGGCATTGACCAAGTACATCTGGAGTGATAGTTAAGATGGATTAATGAATTGTCTTATTACTGCCAGCGGAGATCAGGTTTTGCTTAAGCCCTTAATTAACTAAAGCAATTTAGACTCCCTTTGAAGTGGTAAGACTAATTTCCAGTTATAGCAATAGTATATCGGGGATTAACTTACGGCGACCAATATGAAATCTAAGACTCTGAAGCCGCTCGAAAAATAACCTTTAAGACCATGACCTAGTATCCGTACTACGGACTCCAGAATGAAAATCAAAGGCAAAATTATCACAGACGTAACAGCTATAGCCTCTCGGGTTAAGGCCGAATTCGGTGTACCTTCGAATTCGAATATCTACATGGTATCAAGGTTTTTTTATTACTATTTTTTACAATGTCTCTTATTAGCGTCTTGCAATTTTTTTACCCATAAAACGCAAGTTATAATTACAGCCCCGATTGTAAATAATTCGAAGACGGTTTGCGTCACTAACCACTTGGATTTCCTCCGTAATAAGTTCCATAGTGACCAGGTCCGTCTCGTTGCAAATCGAGACGATACGAAGTTAGGGCAACAGTCAGATGATTCTGAATATTTTCAAAGCTTTTAAAATACTTAACAGCATATGAGAATAATCGATTCGAACTATTCTAAGCTAGCCTGGACCTGATTAGAACATTGTTATTGACCGAAGTATCGATTTTACCTTTTCGACTCATTACCTCGGGTGTCGATGCGGTTGTCTATGGGGAAATATAATTTATTCAAGGTTTTAGTGAGGTACTGTATAGCAAGCTTACAATGACATAGGGTACCCCAGTAAAGGGTATAGTCACGATATCCGACTCCCTTGTCATGTTTTTGACGAAAATCTTCCGACTGAATAATTTTGAGCCGACGAAATGGTACAGTTGCTCAAACCGGCTAACTGCACCTGCCATGATCTCTATAAGGTCCTCTCCCGGTGGGTGACGTATCAACGGTTTCGCGACGTAAATTGTCTGTAAAGCCGTGAACAAGTGCACCAACTTGGAATAGATTTAGATACTCAAAAACATTGTCAAAGAAGGTAGCGTGAGTTGTGTTCTTACAATAATTTTCACAAATATAATTAAAAACAAGAAGAATGGTAAAGAATGGCAACCGCTAACTTTAACGGTTTCGCGTAATATCTCCACCCATTCTCCACAAAAGCATCGTAGAACAGTCAAGAAAGAATGACCGACGTCCATCATGTGCCAAGTTAGATAAGGATAGTCCTTTAACGTGTCTCTGCAGATGAAATAAGACTTACAATTGACCGTAATGGGTACCTAGTTCATTGAAAACGAACAGTTTATTGCAATAGTCTCGGCCAAAGCTGATTTGTCCTATAGCGCCCATGATGATAGCGAGTATTACGAAAATTGAAAGAAACACTACTTGAACCCTGAAAACTCGAGTCATCATACGAATTGTGATGTTGAAAGTTGGCCAGAAACGAGCGATTCGGAAAACAATCATCTGTAAGTTTGTACGCAACATCGTGTCAAAAACAATTAAGATTTTTAAGGGAATTTTTATAAGCGTACAGGCCACATATAGATACTAGTCCTGAAAATGTACATTAGCACGCTATCCAAGACTATCGCAAATTCAAGTACATTCCAGACGTCTTTGAAGTATCCGAAGATGTTTAAGGCAAGTAGTTTTACGAATAGTTCTGTAAGGTATACCAAAGACGCCAGCTGAAAGTAAAACAAAATATGTCTTTGAGATGAAATTCCTGGTATATTTCTTGATGAAAGTGTACATTACCGATCGATATATAATCATGCCCTTCATAAAATTGTCTTCTAACATGACACCATAGCAGGCGATGTTGGATACGTCAAATAGAATGACAATGACGATAAACTGTTGGACGAACGGGTCAAAGATGATTGCGTAGAAAATTTTATTCATTTTCGCCATGCATTGGCGAAATTTTTCCATCTTCCCGGATTTGTTTTCTCGCTCGCTTTGGTTTGCAGAATTGTTTACTAGCACTTGTTCAGCCCATTCGCTTGCCACCGTGATTTCTTAATATAAAATAAATATAAGTTTCTAAAAACCCCTTAAAAAATTTTTAATTACGATGAATTCCCGGATGTAGGTTAGATTCTTCTTGGTCATCAATGACTATCTAAAAATTAAACATGGAACTCTTATAACTACCTAGCGGTTGCGGTTAGTTTTAGCATTAAATAATAATGCCAATTTTTTTTTCTCACATTGGTTCCCAGTATTTTATCGCAAGCAACGAAGATAGCACCAAGAATGGTATAGAAAATTGCGTAAGTCTTGAATATAACCATGATGTAGAAAATTATATATTGGTGACCTTTCCATCGAAGAATCTGTACACATTATATATTAGTTCATGCACGGTAACCTTTGACACCAGTCACCGCCTTAACCATTTGAGCGTTCTCCTCCCATAAGTCGTCGAGTGCCACGACAGAAACGCTTATGTACGACGCTACTATATTGTGGTAATTGTCGAGGCGTAACGTTTCGTTCTGTCTAGATCCGTTGGTCCTTAATAATTCTACACATTCCTTGGCTATATCAGTTTGGTTGTCCACGATGCCATTGACGGAACAGTTATTTGACGACTGGAAGTCTTTGAATAGTCCCAGACCCACGATTGACATATGCAAAATTACGAGCGCGAAAAAGAAAATCGGTTGGTAGACTATCTTCAAACTCTCCCAAAAGCATTTTATCACGACAATGATCACTGTCACGGAAGGATAAACATATTGATTAAACGCTGCTGTTTTTCAAGCTTTATATCTTGATTTACAGGTTTTTTTCAGAGCATATAAAAGATACCATATTTTATGGAATTTGAAAATAGATATTACGTACCGGAACCTAATTCGCAGATAGAATTTACTTTTGTCTTAAGTTCGTTTAGTTTGTCTTTGCGATCTCTCCACTTGGATTCTACTGGTTCCATAAAGCTGTTCGAAAGTAGAAGTTTCGCGTTTGAAGTATATCTAACAACTTCCGCGTTTCTCCTTTGACTAGCTAAACAGTTGTCCTTGATCGATCCACAACATGCTATTCTGTACTCCCGTCAAGTATTGGACTGCGCTTGCGTTTCTTCAACCAGTGGCATTGATCGTTAGGAACTTATAACATGGGTTTATGAATTTTTTATAAGTATAGTTTACGCGATTTTCCCATTGTTTATAAAGAAACTTGGGAAACTTGGGACCCGCGGATCCATTGCCTTTAGGCGTTTACAAATGTAAGAGGTGAAGCTTTTTATATGGGCGTCACCATCTTGTTATGGTTTTATGTACTTTTGAAACTAATACGGGAACAACAAGTGTTTGAAAATGCCGATTTTGGGAAATTGAGTCCGTGTTATTTGCTTCATTTTGTTTAGTTTTAGAATGAGAAATTGGGCAGTTTTCACTCCCATATTATTGAACCAAAAATTCTTTGAAAAGCGTATGATATATTATTACTTTGCATTTGAAACCTATATTTTCCTATAATTTCGTATTTTTATAAACATTAATCCTATAATTTCCTATAAATCGACGAAAAAATACCAATTTTCCACCTGGAAATAGAAAATAAGATATGACAAATAAAAATGACTTAAAGGTGCTATCTGCTCTGAAATTTGCCCCTTTAAAATGCTATTCCTTTATGCTCACTGCCTAACATTGACTGTACAATTTGTTATGGTGAACGTCGTCTACTAAGGTAGAAAATAAGGGAAAAATCAACGGGATTTAAAAATCGCAGACAGTCCCTTTAAAAACGTTTAAAGTCACGTAAAGTTGTCATTGATTTTTTTTTATGAACTTCAAATGGAAATTGAGTAGCGTTTTTGGGATTATCGTTGAATAACGATTCAAAGTATATAAGCATGTCATAGAAAAAAATTAGCCCAACAGTAAAAATACATATTCTATAATCGCCATTTTTGAAAATTTAAAAATAAAAATTTCATGCAATAGCTGGAATACTACGTCATCACTATGGTCGCGTGGCTATTCTGACCAACTTGGATCAGCTCCTTGATCTAAGATTTTGTTGTATCGAGAAAAACTTATAGTACTTTCGGTTATTTAAAATATGTTAAATAATATACAATGGACCAGTACACCTCTCTTAAACAGTTAAATGGGAATTGAATTTAAATTCCTTTAGGAATGTTTTTCAAAATATATGATTATGCAGGACGCAAAATTTGGTTTTATAGGATTATATATATGACTAAAATAATCTAAATTAAAAGATTTTATAATACAAAATTATTTCAAGTAAAGTACTTTTTAATAAATTAAATTTATTTAAAAGCTATACGGGAACTACTTGGTTGCAAACCCGATAGACACGATTGATTTGAAGCAACCATTATGAGTTTTTTTGGTTTCCCCCACCCCTTTAGCTCTAATTGCGTGAATTATTATACAAACTTTGGCTAATAGGGTCTGCTTATACAAAACATTCAAGTTTTTGATGGCACGGCGATATTTTTTTATAGCAATATGTTTATTAACTTAAAATTATAGTATATTTCAATGAACTACAGGATAATATAGGATTTTATAGTAATTATAGAATGGGCGCCAGGAGTTAAAAAAAAAAAAAAAAAAATTGAGCTTTCTCATTTAATAAATATTAATAGTTTAAAAGTTAAAATTAATTGTACTCTGTTAAGTTTTTTAAAATTTATTGAATATGGTTTAGAAAAAGACTGATAACTGTTCATTTTTTTATATACATACAGTGGTAATATAAATTCTTAAATGGCCAAAGAAAAATATTTTAGGTGAAAGTTTTATTTTAAGTTTTTTTTTTTTCCCCCATCTTTAAAATAAATACACCTATTTCATTATTTTACATTTTTATATTTATTCAACCTATATTTTAACGTTAACTTTTAAACGCAGAGTTTTCTTTACTAAAAGTAAAAACTAAACCATTAATTCCAATACTTTCAAAAATCACTACTTTTGTGGCTTTTTCTTAAATTAGAGTTCTTCGTTTTAGTTTTAATCATTTTAAGTTTAATTTTATTGTTTAAAATATCAAAAAATATTTTTAATAACATTGCATTTAAATTTTTTTATAGAAGCTGATGTTTTAGCTTGATCACCAATTAAACTTTCTCTTAAAGTAAAAAAAAAAATTAACACCCAAAAAATATATCGTCGGTGAAGTTGCGTCAGAATTTTTACATTAGATTAAAAACGATAATGTAAGACATTCTCTAAGATAAAGTTTTAGGAGTAGTGAGACAAATACCAAATAAACAAAAAAAAATTCGGTGACAAAGGAGCAAATGTCCCACGAACGAAACAAAATCTAGTTTTTATTAAGCATTTACGCCACAGTTTGCTCGTGACTGGGTGCTTCCGCAGGCTTCATAACGTCGGGTAACTCTGGTGGGCTGGACAAAGCCGCAATTTCTAAGTTTTCAAACTTGCCAGATTCTAAAATTTTGCATAAATAATTAGTGATTCAGTTTAAGATTATGCCATTAACGATAATACGACCCACGCAAAACATACCTTTATCTT